>CM054818.1:6465172-7057263 GCA_028984105.1 Lavandula angustifolia | reverse complement strand
GGTTATCCATATCCTAATTTATCTAGGATTGAATCTCTTATATGGTACGTGATAGAATAAATTTATATAAAATAGATATGGACGAAAATAAATATGGATAAAATATATCTGATACCTTATAGGATTAGAATCTTTAGATAATGATTTCTAGGCCTATAAGTACCCCTTAGTCGCTCATAATAAAGCATCCCTATTTTCGAAAATCCTGTCAGCATCCATGCAAACTATGTAAAGAATTATTTGCACATTTTCCCCGTCGTCCTATCATCGTGAAAATTTAGGGTCGTCTTCTCTAGGTATATCTTGTATACTAAGTTATTTTTTTATAATTTTTCAAGCATGATAAATATTTTTTAAAATTGTTTTTCGTAACCTGCCAGTTTCTGACAGCATGTTCATGATCTTGAAAGGAAAATTGTTTTTCATGTCTTATTTACAATGTTTTCGACCAGGTTTAATTTTAATAGGATATACTACATGTTAGGTCATTCATGTTAAAAATATAGAATTTTTATGATACGTTTCATTATTTATTTGTTAATTTGTTTCTTGATGCCATATTCTTTGCCAACATGCATGTAGATTGAAAAACAAAAAACTTAAAGTTACTATTAAATGAATGCATGATTATGGTACGTTTTATTGTGATGAATATGTAATATGTTGTTCATGTTAGAGGTCTATAAGTTTTAGGACAATATTTTTATGATTTTATTAATTTATTTCATGAATTGTCGAATTACTAAATGCATGAATGAATTTTCAATAGAAGTAAGATTGTGCTTAATATAGCGCATGTTAATAAGTAGATTATCTATAATATAGATTATTTGATTATTATGAAATATGTACATTTATGAGTTATATGAATTATTGATGCATACATAATATTCTTTTGAACAAGTCATTACAGATAACTTTTCATAAGCAGGATTAAGGCAAAGACTTAAATACTCGATATCCATTATTTTTTCTTCAAGTCAAGGTGGGGAATGTTAAGTTTATCTTTATTATATATTATATTCGATATTTTATGTTTTGACGATGGCATGCATGTAAGAAAGTGGTCTATGTGACCAATACACATTCATGTGGTCTCGTGTGGCCAAATTACAAGTCTGTGGTCTCGTGGCCAAATTACAAGCCTATGCTGGTCTCAGTGGCCAAATTACACATTCATGTGGGTCTCGGTGGGGGGCCAAATTACAAGTTCATGTGTTCCGTAAGTGGCCAAATTACAGTTCATGTGTTCTGGTGCGCCAAATTATAAGTTCACGTTACATGATCTAGTTACTCATGTTTATGTTTGATATAATCTATAGTTTGGATAAATGCATTTTCCCACCGAGTAGTCGTGATCATTCCCATCATTTTAACATTTTTCAGAAATGGCTCGCCGATGCGTAGAGGTGTTGGTGGTGATGGTCACACGAGGAAAGATTTATGAAATTTATTATCGTGCATTAAACTAGTTTTATCTTAACTCGCGCATATAATTTTCTAAAACTAATTGTTGCACTTGCTTTTATTTTAAGGCTTCCACCGAGTATGAAAATAAATAGAGGTTTTTCAATGATTCTATTGAATGAAAATGTTTTGGAAGAGTTGAAATACGTGACAAGTAGATGGGCACAAGTAGGCCCCTGGTTTTGTTTGAAAATCGGGCGTTACATCACGTGTGCATTCACATTCCGCCGACCCTAAAAGACTTAGCTACTCATGCGTACGCTCGGTTGGGCAACCGAGACAGCTTTACGTAACGTAAACATAAACATGAATAACTCTAGATCTAGCATGAACGTAATTTAAAACAACTAAAGCACGAAGTACCGTAATAATATAAACCTACGAAATTAAACTAAAACTTGAATTAAAATAAAACTAGAGATTCAACATAAATTCGATGTTCCTACTCAAACGATTAACTACGAATGGAAATTAAAACAAGAATTCAAACTTCGAAATTAAAAGCATCAAACCAACGGAAATTAAAAATGTTTCTTCTTCTCTAACTACTGCGGAAGGCTCAAGTCTTCAACTGAATGGAAAAGAACTACGGTCGGCGGAATTGATCGACGGCGGTTAGGATTTTCTCTCGAATGGGAAGGGAGTAACGACATGAATATGTAGGGTGATTGAAGACTCAAGACTCCTTCTCGCCTACTTCATCTCTTTTATACTCCTTTTCTTCCTCTCCAAGCTAGGTCAAATCATTCTTTGATAAGGAAATGGATTTGGATAGATAAGGAAATAATATCTTTCCTTATCCATCACAAAATATCTTCAAGATAATTTCTTCTCACAAATCTGTGTAAACGCCATCAATTTCGTGCCCTTTTCGTCATCAAACATTGCCAAATAATATCCTCGCCATCATGCCACATCAAGACCCAAAACTCGCATTTTTCACCACCGCTAGTGCACCGGTTGGTCAATTGAAGCACTTTTCGGCCGTAAATTACTAAGTACAAAAACGACTCATCAAGCAATGCAATCTCGCGTAAGTTGTGTTATAAGGGAAAAACTCGATTTTATCAAGAAGAATGGACGTATGAGTTATCTTCGAACCACTATAAATCTTGTGTGTTTACTATCTTTATTAACCTTGTTTATACTGTCAGTAACTGCCTTAACGTTTTTATAAACAAACCTTCACTCAAACACGAAAAAGAGTTTTTCAACTATAAAATGAGCTATACACTTTCGCACACTATCTCTTGTATTAACAAATGTTTTTGAAGAAAAACTCTACAAAGACGTGCTCCCCCACAACAAAAAAAAAAAGAAGTAAATAAATAGAGTTTTTATATATATATATGTCTCTTTTTTTTTTTTCTTTCCCTTTTTCTCCTCTCTTTCTCTCACACATGCATAATATTTATATTAAGATGCAAAGTACAAGTAATAGTGCAGGAAATACTACTCTTATGTAATAAGGTACAACTAATAAGGCTATAAGTACTACTTACATATAATAAGGAAATAGAAGTGAAAATACACAGAATAGGAGTTGATGATGGCCTAAGGATTTCTAGCAGAAATCTCAACAAATTCAAACACTCGAGCCTTTTTACTTGATCTCTTCCATACTTCAAATGAATCTCTTTACCTCTATTTATAGGATGAAATAACCTTAAGGGTTATAGATAACTACAAAATTCCCATCAACAATGCTCCATCCGTCTCATTATTTTCGTCTTGCTTCTTTCGACACTGGAGATTACAAAATTTTATTTAAGTTGTTTCTTTTGATGCAGTTTGATCAGACAATTAAAATTGGACAATCGCTTTTGAGAAATGGTTGTTTTGAATGAATGAGACTTCTTGCCCAAATTCTATTATCAATATAATTGAGGTAATTGATTTTTATTGAATATTTTTTTGATATCAGAATTTAATAAATAATTTTAAATTTCCAAAAAGCTTAAGAATCATAAATGTCTCGAAGACGTAAGGAATGGAATAAAAGTGAGAGAGATACTCTTGGGGAGAGAGTATAAAATATGGAGTGATTAGTCCAAGTAAGGAGGAGTCCACTTTTATGTTGGGATTAAAATTTAATTTTCTCCAGCTTTTAGAACAGGACAAAACAACAAAGCAACCCGATTAAGAAAACCATACAGAAATAAGAACACGCAGGGAGTATCTAATAAGAAGATCACCTAGTACATATAGTGTTTAAGGAACAGTTGCAAGATCTCATAATTCATGGAAGCCCAGATCCCCGAGGTTCCCCATCTGACTGCAACCCCTAGCTCATACAATTCCCCGAATTGGTCTGGGAAAGGGGCTACGTTCCCCCAAGCTGGGGCTGCGCTAATGCAGCTGCTTCCTCCCCCCTCTTCTATTCCTCCGGTAATACACTTTTTAAGGCAGGGGAATTGGCTCTGAGGACTTGGAGAAATGGCTCTGGTATCATATAACATGCGACTGCTTCCAAATAATCATGAAAATACACGCGTTTCTGCCTTTATAATTGTGAATTTAAAATTAGAGTATGGAACTCTGTTGGTGTTCTTCAGAAGAAAGAGTAAGCGGCTGCCACAACTGACCATGTGGACCAATGGGTGGCACCTTCAATTCTTTTTAGTTTCTACTCATCTTTCTGCACCATAAACACGTTTCAAAACACACGGTGCTTATCAATTCTCCCTATCCCCGTCATTAACCCAACCCACATTATTAAAATAAAAAAACAACGATTTACAGAAATCCCTTTGTCCAACAGACCGTTCATTCCGAAACCCTTAGTAATCACAGTTGATAACGAAATAAACTAACAAAATTGTAGACATTTTATTATAAAATGGAACAATAATGTCTATAGATCCATCTCGTAGTTCATAATCTTCTCTTGCTGCTGGCAAAAACCTTGTATTAATGCAGGTGAAATGGCCAGCATATACAACAGATGCCTCATGTATAGTTACAATTACTAGGTGTAGCAGGCAGATTACTCACTGAATGAACTGAGTTAACTGGAATAACCATGATGCTAATGTCATCGAGAGATCCTCTTGTTAGTGATAAATCGGGCGAAGTTTTTTTGCAAGCAGAGAATGTCTCTGGCTTGTCCACGCCAACGCATAGAGAACGTACAATGTCCACAGCTTCTTGATTGCTAACCTGCAATCAGAAATACAAAAGGTTTTAGCATCAAATGGTTGAGCAAAACATCAATGTGCAAATGAAGCTTACATTATCCCATAGGCCATCAGAGGCCAGGATCAAGAACTCGCATTCTGGTCTAATCTTTAACACTTTAGTTGCTGGTTCAGCTATCACCCATTTCTTGAGATGACGATCTCCAATTGCTCTAGATATAGCAAGAGATCCATGTACTCTCCAAACACCGTGGCAGCAGTCCACATAGCCACCCTATAAAGGAGTGTAAGATCTTATCAGAAATTAAACCAATTATTTCCTCCTCATAGTTAAGTCATTCTCAATATATATATTAATGCTCACCAGACTCTCAATCCTCTCACGTTCTTCATTCAATGAAGGCCGATGGTCAACTGTAAGGGCTTCAGCAACTCCTCCTCGACTCATCACAGCACGACAATCTCCAGCATTGGAGACCACAAGATCTCCTTTGTGAACCAATGCGGTCAAACAACAACTCCCACCACGAATATCTTTTTTCAGAAACTCAGAATCCGTGGCTAGATACCCCTCCTTCACTGCCTCCTCAATCTCATCACTGCTCTTCAATACTTCCTTCATAATGTTTTCCTTTAAGTTTGTTGAAGCAAATTCTGCAGCTCTACATCCTCCATGACCATCAAATACACCGAAAAATGCCTGAAATCACAGTTGATGCCAATGTTAGATCATACCACATATCTACTTAGCTATTTATGTTTAAGCAGTCATCCAGAAATTAATTTCTCTCCATCCATCTTATATCTAGTATATATTGCATATATACGAATACCATAGTTTTGTGCTTTATGAATGATCTGATCTCATAAATAAGGTTAAAAACGCATATCTTACAAAAAGTAATAAACTAACAATATTAACACTTATTCCGATCTTCTTATAGTTTTTTATGGAAGTCTGGAACTAACTGATGAATTTAAATGTTTACTAGTTCAAACATAAACAAAAGCTCCAATAACAGTAATTCATTCAATAACAAATCCAACAGCACAAAGATAAAGTGATACAACAACAAAAATGAAACATCAAAATCATAATTCAAGGTTTCAAATAAACAAAAAGGAGAGTTCACCTGTTTAGAATCACCATGAATGCCCAAAACGGCCGCATGCCGATCTTCCATAACGCCACCCCTTTTCCCTCTTTTGGAGTACACCGAGTAC
Source organism: Lavandula angustifolia (assembly GCA_028984105.1). Classification (NCBI taxonomy): domain Eukaryota; kingdom Viridiplantae; phylum Streptophyta; class Magnoliopsida; order Lamiales; family Lamiaceae; genus Lavandula; species Lavandula angustifolia. The sequence goes on along the minus strand of CM054818.1, from coordinate 7,051,435 downwards.
CCCTCCCCTTCAAACAAGACCTCATTTGACCTATCATCATCCAACTCCAATTTAGCTTCATCAAACCCTAAGCTCACCACTGGAATATCAATCCTCGCCGGCCTTTTCCTCTTCAACATCGGCGTTGCCTTCGGCTGTCCAACTCCATCTTCTTCTCCACCATTCAACGGATGCACTACTTTTTTTAGCACAAAAGCAGACGCGTTAGAGAGGGACAGCGGCGGCGGAGCGGTGGCAGGCTTGCAGAAAATCGGAGACATCTTTCTCGGCGAAGACGTGAATATTGGAGAGCTTACTCCTGCTACAGTACAATGCATATCTTTTCGGCTTAATTAACCTTTTTTTTTAGTTGATTCTGAGTATTGCTCTTCCTGGTCTACAGTTTCAGTCAAATGAATTGCAGCCTGCGTCTACATATATTTGTGCTGGTGGTGAGGGTACGGTGTCGTATATCAGGGAAGAAGGCTTTCCAATTTCCACGCTCACTTCTCTGCGGTTTCCTACATACCTACCATATTATTAAAGTACTGCTTATTTTCTATAATATTATTATATTGAGATTGTAAGGTTTAGAGATGTAACTAATATTACAGTCCTGTAATTCATATAGTGAAAGCCGTTTAAAGATTACAATAAATGGATTATAATAATGTTGCAAGTGGTTGATTTTCTTGATGAATTTTTCTGTTTTTTTTGTTTTGTTTAGTAACTGGTTGGTTTTCTTGAAGGAAATTCTTTTAATCTCCAAATGGTACAGTTTTTTGCTACCACAATAGTACTAAATTGTAGAATTTCATTAATTAATGTTATGGAATTCATAATATTTTGATTTTGACTATATTGTTATGGTCATAATGATTGGTCAAAGTAATCGCATAATATTTTCGGAATTATGTTACTACACCTTACAATTTCCATTTATATAGTTAGCAAGTGTTTTCTATGATATGTAAAATAATTGAAAACACTTAGTTAATGACTTCACAAATTCCTTCTGCCGTAAATAATCATAATGGTATCTAGATAAAAATATCATTAAATTCCTCGTTTCATTTGGAACTATATATGATTGATAAAAAATAATACGGTATCAAATATTTACATCAAACTAAGTCTTTTCATCAAACAAAAGCATATATGTATATATGATTGGAGTCGTTGGTTTACTAGCTGGATTGATTTAATTAATTTTGTGAACGCTTTTGTCCTCGGCTAAATAACTACTATAATTGAATTAAAAAACGTGTGTCCGCACATACGCTGATGCGCACACACATGTAGACTATATTCATATAGTCTCAAAAAATAAACTTTATGTAAAAAACCTTAAAAACCTAATTTTCATTCTTCGGCATACTATAGATACTACTCCCTCCTATTATTTTTACAAGTCTTTAAGACTTTCAAACTTTTTGGAAAATATATGTCGTTTTTTATTACAATAACCTTATTTACCCTTTACTCTTATTTTTCCTTGTTTTTTTTTTTTGAGTTGGACTTCAGACATTCGGTTGCGATGCAACCGGACGCCTACAGTTAAATAAGTTCAGTTTGCAATATAACATGAAATTTCTGGTAGCGTAGCTGGTTAAGCTGCTTTGCTTTAACCCTATTGACTCGGGTTCAAGTCCCAAATGCGAAATTTGACTTTTTTTTATATAATACCAATTGGTATTTTTCTAACAATTTTTTTTTTAAAAAAATAAAATAATTTATTCAGTTTAATTAATACATTTTAAGTTTGACTTATTATTTTTTTTTCCTTTTTTAACTAATTGATACTTTTCGTATCTAATTTTTTTTTAATAATGTATTCAGCTTTTAATTGATACATTCATTTTAAAAAAGTGATACAATACAATATTTTTATTCATAATAAGTGATACTTTTATTCATAGCAAGTGATACATTGATTAATAACAAGTGATACTCTTATTCGTAAAGTGATATATTCAAAATAATTGATACTTTTTTCATGTAAAGTGATACTTTTGTTAAAACAAATGATACTTTTTTTTATATAGCAATTGATATTTTTTCAAATCAATTTTTTCTAAAAAAATAATGTATTCAGCTTTTATTGATACGTTTGAAGTTTGACTTATTATTTTTTTTTCCCTTTTTAACCAATTTATACTTTTTCGTATCTAGTTTTTTTAATAATGTATTCAGCTTTAATTGAAACATTCTTTTTAAGAAAGTGATACAATACAATATTTTTATTCACAATAAGTGATACTTTTATTCATAGCAAGTGATACATTGATTAATAACAAGTGATACTCTTATTCGTAACAAGTGATATATTCAAAATAATTGATACTTTTTTCATGTAAAGTGATACTTTTGTTAAAACAAGTGATACTTTAATTCATAATAAATGATACTTTTATTTTTAGCAAGTGATACTTTGATTAATAACAAGTGATACTCTTATTCAAAACAAGTGATATATTCGTAATAATTGATACTTTTTTCACATAAAATGATACTTTTGTTAAGAACAAGTGATACTTTAATTCATAACAAGTGATACTTTGATTCATAACAATTGATACATTGATTAATAACAAGTGATACTCTTATTTAGAACAAGTGATATATGTCAGGGTGATGATTCAATCCTCAAGCATGATCATACTTGTGGGAAATGATTCTATCTTCTATATCGAATCACGCCGCAGCCTCGTGCTCCGACCGTTGAGAAGATTTGAAGATCCCAAAACCCTATCCGATTGGTGAACCATTCCTTTGTATTCGTATTTGTCTCCGAGGTTTCGCACTCGCAGACACTCGCTCCGGTCAAGGCGCCGCCAGCCTCATCGCCCTCAAGACCAGGCCAGAAAGACTCGTGAATACTGGGACTCAGAGCAGAGCAGAGATATCGAGAGAGTCGGGCTGAACCGAACTCGCCAGGAGTAGTTCACCGGACTCGTAGCCGATTTTCGCAGACCCTTCTCACTGCCTATCTACCGAATACAAAATCGACTCAAAGATCGGCCGACGCCTTCCGAACTCGTCCGAATCTTTTGATAAGCTATCGTTGTTGTCAAGTACGAGGAAGAGAGAAGTCAACTTCGCTGCCTCGAAGTTTGTTCTCCGTCTCAACCACCACATCCACCTCGACAAACGACAAGCATACACGTGTCGTCCTCACCTACTAAAGCTACAAACAACATATTTCCGTAAAAGGAGGGAAAGGACACTGTACCTACTACACAAAAGAGCCGTTTGCTACCACAAAAGAGGGAAAAAGAAGAAGATCGTCTCCAACGGATCTATTCTTCTCTCCACTCTATAAATAGTAGGATCATTCAAGATTTGAAGCACACCTAGAACCAACACAAAAACGACCAACAACGCACGAGCATTCAAACGAGCGAAATTAACGACTAAGTCTTCCGCAAGAATCAACCGAGTTATCTCCTAGCGAAAGACTACATCCAACCTCAAAAGGAACCAAGTCGAACCGACATAAGCTTCTAGTATCCAAGCGACCGACACGAACCTATAGCTAAACCCTCACTGCTCGTCGCTCTGGATAGCTACATTCTCGTTCCTTATCCCTCTAACCCTAAGCTCACTTGTTATATCCATAGCTTAGACGAAGGAGTTCACATTTGAACCCAATCCTTATCAGGTATAAGACTCCTTCATTGTTGGAGAAGTTTGTCAAACACTTAAAGTTTGATAGAATTGTAACCGGGACTTGCTCAGCATAATCCCCAAGCCACGGCTTTGTCCAACAGGCAAGCCGACCGAGACTAACTCAAGATAATAAATAGCCTCCCGATCTATCGGACAGTGGACGTAGGATTGTTGATATCCGAACCACTTTAAAAATATCTCGTGTCGTTTACTTATCGTTTCACTGGTTTTTCGCGTATACCGAACATCATATTTAAAATCGATTTAACCGTCTCAGCATTCTCAACTTCTTATCTACCGAACCGAGACTTCGCATAAAACGTTTTCCTCATTAAAACCGATTTGGGCCTACACAATTCCGCACACTGACCACATCGATACCGAATTCCGACATAGTCGCTAGCGTATCTCAACCGAGTCGCATTTCTTTTAGCCTTTAACACGATTCGTAACGGCTTGTCCTGGTCCGCCGAACTATTTCAAGACGGCACCTTCCCCGAATAGGACTGCTCGTGTTCGAAAGTTGAGAAATTTGGATTCGTGTGTATTCACCCCCCCTCTACACCCGAACTCACTCACGGGACCAACAATTGGTATCGGAGCAGGAGTTCTTTGACTCTTGTTATCTTTGAGACTGGTCTATTCGAACGGATCCGAGGGAAAGCGTTTTCACCGCATATCACTCTACATTCATATCATTATTCTTCATGGCTGATATGTCGTATAAGGATGGTACCTATGTTCTCGGTGGAGAACTACGAGTATGGGCGAGTCGATGGAAGCTCATCCGACATCCCTCCATGACGATATGACCAAGTGCTTGAAGATGGACCTATCGCTCCTATGATTGATAAGTGTCGTGACTCAGACCAAGCTCAAGGAGGAGGAATGGTGACCGGGAAGAAGATCCCCAAAGACGTAAGTCTCTTCACTCCCGAAGAGAAGAAGCTTCACAATCTAGACCGAGTCGCCAAGCAATGCTATACTAACCACCCTTAGTGATTCTTATCTTGGCAGTGGTTCGGGAATGCAAGACCGCTAAAGAACTCGGGATGCTTCTGCGCTTACCGAGTCGAGGGACTCGTAAGATTAAAGCCAACAAATTAGCGCCGGAACTCCAAAAGCCGGAAAGCTTGTCTCTCATGCCCGGGACAAAATTGAAGATCTAAACGCCGATTTACCAATCTGATGAATTCTATCAATGGGCCGGGAAAGACATTCAAGAACCGAGAGATGAATCAAGATTCTCGGGGGCACCGCCGGACGGACACCGGACACCTTTTGCCACTTTATTGCGACATTCTCGATTTAGATGCCGTGTCTCCCGACCATATCTTTCGTAATTACAAGGCAGGAGTATGAGTTCGACGCACCTCAAAGAAAGCCGAGAGCCGAAGCCGATACGAAGATCGACCATGCTTTCAAAGCTACGATAAGACAAAGATCTCCCGCTACGAGCAAGACGACGAGTAAGACCGAGCCTTCACTCACCGACCTACAAGAAGGAAGTCTAGCTCGAGTACGCGCCGTCGCAGCATGAAGTATCGAAGGAGAAAGAAAGGCGTAGAAAACTCGACCAAAGCATACCGAGATACAAAAGGTAAGTCGAATATACACCTAAACGAGCTCCCGATACCCAATCTTCCGAATGCGAAAAGAAGGATGTACTCAAAGACCCTCAAGGGATAGTGCAACCAAAGAAGAAAAAAGTCATCACTTGCTACAACCGCAAGAAGCCGGACATTATCGCATGATTGTCCCGAGCTCAGAGTGCCGAACGCGCAAAGACGCAAGGCAAGGAGAGAGAAATTTGCCCGTAAAAGACAATCCTACATAGTCGGGCGAAATCTCGGACGACTCGAAGAGATCGACTCCTTTATGGATTCATCTCGACGATGAAGCGACTTTCATGGCCTTAGAGCATGAAGCGGATGAATCAACCGAAATGTGCATGATGGTAGCGAAGAGGATGAGGTAAATTCTCATGAACCAAGCTTAACTCCTCTTCACACCGCACACACGACACTATTTCAAAGTGCGGATGGGAATTCGGGACATCTCGACCGCATATGAAGATCTACTAGATGAACAAATTCGATGAGTCTCAGCGCTCGCAAGACTCTTCGGGAGTTGGATACCCCGAAAGTGGAGAATCGTAGACTTTCTCAGGAGAGTCGTTGTTACCGAGGCCGAAGGACTTGTGTTGAGACTCGTGAGAGGAGATAAACTCTCCGATGGCCAAGTCTCAAGCATCAAGAAGATCGGATTTCGCCTGACCAATGACTTGACTCGTAAAGATACCGAACCGAGTCTATCAAGCAAGAACTGCCAGGACTTCGCACCGAGCACGACGCACCGAAGAAAAGTGATGATGTTTGGAGGAACCCGATGACCGAGAGGTATATGGGCGCAGAGAAGAAATTGGAGGCTATGCTAGCAAGCAATAAGCCAAAGCACCGCAAGGAAGGACTTGGATTCGGCCTAGGAGCTTCCTCATCCGCCCCAAGACACTCGGTACGGCTTGCGATAGATTTGTTCGAGGGGAGACTATCAACGCAGTATATACCGAACCCCCCTAGCAAAGAACAAACAAAGATGAAAGCACCTCATCCCACACATCGGCATTCCCGACAAGAAGATCAATGCCAAGAAACCCCGGTTCGCCAAGGGGGAACTAGCAAATCAAACTTGGCGATCGGGCATGGACCTCCGGAGCCGACGCATCCCGCTCGCATGGATCATATTATTATGAACCTATAGTCGAAGAGGCTCCAAAGGTCGAAGAAAAAGGTCGCACGTAAGGCAAAGGTCGCGTCCCACCAACTCAGAAGATCGGGACTCCCGAACCTCGAAGCCTCGTAAGTCACCACTCACCCAAGGGTCGATATGTTGACTCCAAGGAAAGAAAATGTCCGAAACCACCGTGGTTGTTGGACAGATTTGGGTTACTAAAACTAACATCTAAGGGTTGTTGGGACAGATTTGTGATAACTCAAATAGAGTGATATTTGACGTTGGTTTCGTGATGTTATTGATAAATCCACAGGGAAAACAAGGTTATCGTGTTCGCGCAGAAAGAACATATATGTGGCCGATCGAACTCACCGAACCTCGAAGCTTGTTTATCGGGCGAAGAACGACAACCGCACGGGGTGGCTACGGCACGTAAGACTCACCATCTCAACTTTAAGACGCTCAACAAGCTTGCAAGAGACACTCTAGCAAGGGGACCGCCGAATGAAGTATTCAAAGAAAGACACTCGCTGTGAAGCATGTCCGAAGGGAAAGCAAACAAGGAATCAAAATCCTCCGCCCCATCGCCTTCCACGTATGGAATCCTTCCGCCGCTACATATGGATTTGTTCGGTCCAGCTCTCCCAAGTGACGATCGGAGGCGTAAAATATGCATTAGTGGTCATAGATGACTACTCGCGCTACACATGGGTCATATTCATTGCCAACAAGTCTCGACGTCAAAACAGAGTTACCAACGCTTCGAAAAGGCTCAGTGTCGAGAAGAACACCAAGATCGAAAAATACGTTCGCATGCAGGAACCGAGTTCCTTAATTCCATGGTAAAGGAGTTCTCGCAGCGTAAGGAATAGATCATGAGACTTCACCGCACGCACACCTCGGCAGAACGGAGTTGCTGAACGAAAGAACGTAACTCTAAAAGAGGCAACTAGGACTCTACTCGCAGACTCAGGACTCCCAACCAAATTCTCGGGTAAGCAACGGATACCGCATGTTATACTCGTAATAGATCTCTACCGACAAAGCAAAGATAAGCGGACACCATATGAACTATGGAACGACAGGAAGCCTTCTCTATCTTATTTCCATATTTTTGGGTTGTTCATGCTTTATTCACAATAATGGGAAAGATCACCAAGACTTTTGATAGCAAGTCGATCGTGGGAGTATTCTTAGGATACTCTCGGTCAAGAAAGCTTTCGTAGTATTCAACTATCTGGACTCTTTGCGTGGAGGAAAGCCCTCATGTTGTTTTTAACGAGTTTGCTACCAAGACAGGAGCAATAACTCAAATTCTCAATCCGAGGACATCGAAGCGCCTACAGGATCTAAGCTTAAAAGACAAATCAAAAAGATCCAGCTATGTTGGGATGATGATTCGACGAAGAAACCAAGACAAATCTACCGAATCTCAACCCGCCGAGCAAGTAGCCGAACGCATTGATTCTCCCGAACGTAATGAATCCTGTGTAACTCGTGTCGATGAAGAAACCGTTGAGGTAACCGAGACCAACACTACCGAGAGCAACACCTCGTGGGGAACGTCTAGTAATGTTCCCGAGCCGAATGCCCCCGAACCCGGTGACTCAAGCAGACCATACTCTTGTTACCGAATTACTTCAATCTCGTAATAGTACAACCGAAATGCCCGACTCACCTACTATCCGTGTTGAACAAGTTTCGTATGAAGAGTTGAAACATCGTAGATCGTGGCTCGATGCTCACACCGCCGATTTAATCATTGGAGATCCTTCAAGAAATGTCAAGACAAGATCCGGATTCTCGTCAAGGAGAAAGCGCATTATTTTCCCCGCTTCTTGTCTACAAGAGCCTCGCACCATTGGGGATGCACCGAAAGATGCCGACCGGATCATTGCTATGCAGAGGAGCTGAATCAGCTCACGAGAAACGAAGTATGGGAGCTTGTAGACGCACCCGCCATCAACATGTTATCGGAACTAAATGGGTCTTAAAAAACAAGCGAGATAAAAACAACGTTATAGTAAGGAACAAGGCAAGACTCGTGGCTAAAGGCTACTGTCAAGTCGAAGGGATAGATTTCGATGAGACGTTCGCTCCAAGCTACAAGATCGGAGGCAATCGACTATTCCTCGGCCTACGCAACACATCAACGATTCGTAGTTTATCAAATGGATGTGAAGTCTCGCGTTCCCGAATGGGCGTGCCGAAAGAAGAAGTCTATGTGGAACAATCGCCCGGCTTTCAAGCAGGACATCAAGTATATGGACTCGTAAAGGCTCTATACGGGTTAAAACAAGCACCCGTGGCTTGGTACGATACCTTGTCTCGAGTTTCTTCTTCGTAAAGGTTTTCGTAAAGGCACAATAGACCGCACTCTATTCAGCATTCGACCGGAAGAAGACTTATTACTTGTGCAGCATCTACGTGGATGACATTATATTCGGATCAAAGAATGTCATCATGTGTCAAGAATTTGAAAAGATGATGAAGGATAAGTTCGAGATGTCGATGATGGGTGAAATGAACTACTTCCTTGGTTTTCAAGTCAAGCAATCCAAAAGGGAACGTTCATCAACCAAGGCAAATACACTCGAGACCTCATCAAAAGATTCGGCCGCACATCCGGCAAATCAATCAAGATCCCGATGAACACGAATATGAAGATAGATCTTGATAAAGAGGGAGTATCAGTAGACCAAACCGAATACCGTGCTATAATTGGTTCTTTATTATATCTAACAGCCTACTCTTCCCCGACATAACTTATGCCGTAGGTGTTCCGTGCTCGATTTCGTGCGAATCCCAAGCGGAGTCATATGGACTCAAAGAAAGAAGATTCTCCGCTATCTACGAGGAACACCCGATACGGGTTTGTGGTATCCAACTGATGATAATATTAACTAACCGGTTATTCCGATGCCGACTATGCAGGATGTAGAATAGACCGAAAATCAACTTCGTGAACATGTCGGTTCCTTGCGCAAGCCGATCTCATGGTTTTCAAAGAAACAAGACTCGCCTGCCACGTCGACTACCGAAGCCGAATACATGGCCGCCGGAAGTTGTTGCGCCTGCATCCTTTGGGCCGAGACAAGAACCGAGAGACTATGACGTCATTCGTAATGAAGTGCCGATTTTCTCGCGACAAGACGCAAGCTATTGCAATCACTGTAACCCCGTACTTCACACGAGATGCAAGCACGTGGACATCGACATCACTTCATTCGTGACCATGTCGAGAAAAAGGATATCGGGATGGAGAAGATCCATACCGACAAGCAACGGCCGATATACCGACTAAGCCTCTAGCCGAATCCGCATTCGCGAGAACTTTCAGCAGAGCTAGGTCTCGTTAGACCCTACCGACCCCGGGCCAAGAAGAGGTTTCGGGAGAGAGACATTTCAAGAGGGGGGAATGTTCACTCTCAATACCGATACATTCAAGACGTAGAGACGTAAAACCATCTACACGAGGTATCACCGACTACTATGTTCACCCGACAGTGTTGCGTATCTCTACTCGTAGTAATTTAATACAACAATACTTTGCATTTATGACAAAGATTCAAGCATGACATTAATATCTTTTGGTTTGTCTTTATTATTAACGGCTCACATTTAATGCACGACATTCCATACATAAGCTTGCCGAACTCGCACGCATTTAATGCATGTCTTTTCACAAGCTACTACTTAGGCTATTTTACAACTGGCTTTGACTTAGGCGCCTTATGTGATCATTGCCTATTTTTAACTTCTAATCCTAACCGTCCATATCATAAAGCAAGTTTAAATTCAGCTTTCGATCGAAAACCGTTCATCTTCATAGTTGATATATATATTCGATCATATCTTTGAAACCGCCATTAGCATACTTCATAACTTTCAAATTCCGAAAATCCGAGATCTCGCATACGCAATCCTTACTTGCAACTTCATTCTCAATCTTATCTTGAATTTTATCTATTGGTATGCTTATATCTCGTTAATGTATTTTTCAAGATCGCATTGTAAAGCACTCGCTCTATCCAAGAAACTAGATCGATTCATTTCTTGTAACAGCACTATGGCCGGTCTATCCGTCGCTTCTCCCGACAAGATAGAGGAAATCGTCGGCAGTGGCCGCATCCGGTGCGAACCGGGCCATGGAGTTCGACGCGTGCGAGCTCGAGTTCATGGACGAGATCTTCACATATCTCGAGGAAATCCGGACTTGAGGAGTTTCTATCGAGGAAGCCGACCTTCTTCCTTCCTCGACAAGGGGCGGAACCGTATCTCGAACTCCGACTCGCCTGGGAGGAGACATTCTCGCGAGGTTCGCCGTTAACACCATTGACGACGCATCGAAGATACCGGAGTGGATGTCTATTAAACAAGCGCCGAAGAAGAGCTTCAACCTCCCGTCCGAAGGTGTCGCACCTTGGGGTACAAATGACGACGCCGCCGACACATACCTCTTCGTTTTCTATGGCAAGCCCACAACCTTCGGAGCAACATTTCCGAAGAATGCCATGCTACCGCAGCTCGTAGCACCGGCGTACATCGTCACTCACTGCTGACGAGCCAGCCGGCTCTTTCGATCAGGTCTCCCACCCAAGATCCATATGATGATAGCGATTTATGATCGCGTGAAAATCAATTGGACCGACTTCTTTGTTCGCGAATTTACGGCTCAGCAACCAAGTTCGACAAAGCTACGCGAACACCGACCGCAAAAAGGAAAGCTTCTCTACGGACTTAAATTGTCGGCCATGATCGAGGATTTCTCGCGAGGCCGAGCAGATCACATATGACGGCAAGGAATATTTTAATGTGAAGAAAATCCGCTTTCACAACAAGTCCGCGGCCCCGCAACGATTGGTTCAGACCGGCCCGCAGGCTCGCCCATTTAAGCCCCAAAGCAGCGACTCCTAAGAAAAGGACACCTCCGGCAAAATCACCTAAGGCACCAGCCCAAGAGGCCGAGGAAGGCCATACCGGATACACCCGCCGAACCGCAGACTACTACCGAAGTGGCCACCGAACCAACTCCTATTCAGCCACTACAAGCTTGGTAGATGAGTCTTCCTCAACCGAGAAGACCAAGTCGGTGGAGAAAGCCGTCTCCACCGAGGAACAAGTTCAAGAGGAACAGGAGAGGCTACCGAAGCCCAAAGCGAAGAAGTCCAACGTCCGGATAGCCCTCTCTCGTGCCTCCGCTCGCCAGCCGCCCACCGCGACTCCGAGACTGACTTCGTTGATATCGAGTCGATTCTCGCATCCGCAAGAGACTCTCGGGATGGAAGCAAGCAGCTATTGTCTCTGTGAGCTTCCCGAGAGATCATCCAGCTTCATTCCGCAGCTTGCCGACCATTCGGATTTGCTCGTCCTAGCCAAGTTAGCAAGGCTCCATATGATCCTACGCTTTCAGGAGTGGCCTCGCCTTCAACGCCTTGTTCTACACTACTCCCGCGCCAGCCTACACTTGGAAGAACCGAGATTGCGTGAGGAGATAGGCTATTCGTAGCCCGAGAACCTCAACACGATGGAGAATCTAAGGGCATCCATGCTTGCAATCATTGCTGATCGACGCCAAGCGGCTGGCTCGCCGCTCGACGGGTCTCGACCACGACTGGCCAGGACCCACCCGGTGATTCAGCCCCCGGAGAGCCCGATGAGGGACATCCACAGACAAGGATACCCACACCGAAGACAAAGCACCACTCGCATCCTTGGGCCCGAGAAGCCTTCGGCCGGTGTCTCGTCCTCGCAGAGCCTCGCCGCCTCCCGCTCAAGTCGACATACGAGGCGCGCCCGACCCATCTCGCCAAGAGATCCCATTCAATTGCCAAAGCTCTAACCGCACAAGGAGTTAAAAATCGGGAATCGGGCGAAGGCGGACCACAAGGTGTGGAAGAAGTCTCGCATTGGCCACCAACTCGAGCTTCGGGGCCGAAATCCAAAGATCTCTACATCGCCGCCCCCGATGTCTCCGCTCTCATATCTCGAAGCATTGGCCCAAGAAGAACGGCAGCTTTCGCACTCGCCTAAGGACAATTCAGAGGGACAAAGCCAAGCTCCTTGAACAATTTCGTAACGCCTTGTCCGCTCATACCGAGTCATTCACCGAGCAAGCCCGTGCCACTGGAGAACAGTACTAGACCTTATTCAACCGGTCGTGGAGGACAAGATCGGTGAGAAACTAGCTGAACCGAAGTCGAAGCCGCTCTCTCTCATACAAAGATACAAGGACGCACTCATATCTCGAGAGGAACGAGCCGCATCTAGCATTGGAGAAAATGAATAACGGATCGGACGACTTGTCCACTGTTTATCGAAGCTAGAGAAGAAGGTACTCATCCCAACCCCTGCTGTACTTGATGATGCCAAAAAGGGGGAAGGAAAGAAGAAGGGTACCGAGAAAGAAAGTGAAGGAAGTGAAGGAAAGAAAAAGAGTACCGAGAAGCCGACTCCCACTAAACCTTCTGGACTACCGAAGGGGACAGCCACCAAGGAAAGAAGGGAACCGAGAAGAAGAAATCTATTGCCGACATTAGCAAAACTCGCCTCCGAAAACTCGACTCGGACTCGGTAAGTGCCCGTGGTGTTTCGCCGCGAGCACACCGAAACCGGCCCAAGTGGCTCAGACCCCAAGCGGACTACTCAGCAACCCGCACTCCCAAAGACATTATTAAGGAGGTTGCCGAGTACGCCGAACAAAGGTGGAGGACTCGAAGAAGAAGAGGCTCCTCTTCCACCACCAGCTCAAGAAGGCAAGGGCAAACAAAAGCTTAAAATTCCAACCCCTCCAAAGAAAGCGATTAAGGTACATATCTCGCCGAGGAGGAAGCCCAAATAGCTGCAGATGAGAAGCCGGCCGAGAAATTGCAGAGGCCGGGCGCCTAACAAGCCAAAGTCTAAGCTCGCTAAAGGAAAGACTAAAGCCCCATCCGGAGGGAGGAAAGAAAACCGCTAGATCGCTTCCGAGAAAGCTCATCATAACGTATGAAGAGGACAGAGAAAAGGAAAAGGAGCAAGAGCAAGAAGAGTACCGAAAGGCAGTGGTACGTCCAAATCTAGATCTAGTACCTCGCCGAATCGAAGAAGCCCCTCAAAGAAGCCACCGATACACAAGGAGATGAAAACGAAGCCATATTTGATCTCGATGAACAGATATCTATACGCAGGCGAGGAGACAAGACAGATTCAGCCGCGGAGACAGAATTTGGAAGGCGTACCTTGAAGCTCGATGAAAAGGATCAAGAGGAGGCCAGCCGAGAGTGCCTTCTAAAGCCGATATTCCACACGAGATACAGAAATTCAGGAAGCCACCGACCCGAAATTTCAAAGATGGCCAAGAACGGATGAATGGATACCAGCTCACCAATCAAAGATGGGAAAATGCGAAAATCGAGTTCATCAAGAGGAACTATTTTTGGAGGTTCCGTCCAACAGACAAGGATTGAAGCTTACATGGAATGGATGTTCGCTATCGAACCCGAACTCTACCCATACCTCGACAAAGCCATATCCGAAGGTATAGAAGTCGTTGTTCGGGACCCTAATCATACCTCCACCGAGAAGACAGGATGACTCAAGACATTTTGGTACGATTGAAGCCGAAGTGAAGCATGCAAAGCAATCAAGAAAGAACTTGGTCAAGATGAGCCCGCCGATTTTGCGAATTTCGAAGCTAAGGAAGATCACATACGTGATGTATGGAGTGCCGCTCCCCGAAGATCGACTCAAGAGTTCATGGACGTAATCAAGAAGTTCAGCGGCCCTCCTCCTTAGATCTTTAGCTCATTCTCTTAGCATAGCAAGATTGTATCTGCACCGAATTTCTCTTACATATATACAAATCTTCTTTTTGCTCCGACAACTACTTGTTGTCTAAATAGCCGTGTTTGCTTTATGCTTTAACACTCGTAATCATCAAGTGATTACGACACACACACACTTTGTTTACTTACTTGTCGCTTTTTGCTCGCTAGATCTCTCGATAGACTAGACTTTCGCTACTATTTCTCTTGGGGGAAATTGTTGCATACGGGGGAATTATTGTAAAGGGGGAAATTGTTCCGCTCCGTCTCCCTCGTAGTCTAGCACTTACCGCACAACCCACCGATCCTACTTGTAATATTTGTAAGGAGCTCGTTTCCGAGTAAGTTAGTGTTTAGCATAGTTGATAGGACATAGATGATAGGTTTCGGCATCATCAAATAGGGGAAATTGTTGGGTGATGATTCAATCCTCAAGCATGATCATACTTGTGGGAAATGATTCTATCTTCTATACCGAATCACGCCGCAGCCTCGTGCTCCGACCGTTGAGAAGATTTGAAGATCCCAAAACCCTATCCGATTGGTGAACCATTCCTTTGTATTCGTATTTGTCTCCCGAGGTTTCGCACTCGCAGACACTCGCTCGGTCAAGGCGCTCGCAGCTCATCGCCCTCAAGCACCGGTGCCAGAGAAGACTCAGTGAATACTGGACTCAGGGAGCAAGATATCGAGAGAGTCGGCTGAACCGAACTCGCAGGAGTAGTTCACTGGACTCCGTAGCCGATTTTCGCAGACCCTTCTCACTGCCTATCTACCGAATACAAAATCGACTCAAGATCGGCCGACGCCTTTCCGAACCGTCCGAATCTTTTGATAAGCTATCGTTGTTGTCAAGTACGAGGAAGAGAGAAGTCAACTTCGGTGCCTCGAAGTTTGTTCTCGTCTCAACCACCACATCCACCTCGACAAATGACAAGCATACACGTGTCGTCTCACCTACTAAAGCTACAATCAACATATTTCCGTAAAAGGAGGGAAAGGACACCGTACCTACTACACAAAAGAGCCGTTTGCTACCACAAAAGAGGGAAAAAGAAGAAGATCGTCTCCAACGGATCTATTCTTCTCTCCACTCTATAAATAGAGGGATCATTCAAGATTTGAAGCACACCTAGAACCAACACAAAAATGACCAACAACGCACAGAGCATTCAAACGAGCGAAATTAACGACTAAGTCTTCCGCAAGAATCAACCGAGTTATCTCCGCGAAAGACTACATCCAAACTCAAAAGGAACCAAGCCGAACCGACATAAGCTTCTAGTATCCAAGCGACCGACACGAACCTATAGCTAAACCCTCACTGTTCGTCGCTCTGGATAGCTACATTCTCGTTCCTTATCCCTCTAACCCTAAGCTCACTTGTTATATCCATAGCTTAGACGAAGGAGTTCACATTTGAACCCAATCCTTATTGTATAAGGACTCCTTCATTGTTGGAGAAGTTTGTCAAACACTTAAAGTTTGATAGAATTGTAACCGGGACTTGCTCAAGATAATCCCCAAGCCACGGCTTTGTCCAACAGACAAGCCGACCGAGACTAACTCAAGATAATAAATAGCCTCCCGATCTATCGGGACAAATGGACGTAGGATTGTTGATATCCGAACCACTTTAAAAATATCTCGTGTCGCTTTACTTACTGTTTCATTGGTTTTTCTCGCGCATACCGAACATCATATTTAAAATCGATTTAACCGTCTCGCATTCTCGAACTTCTTATCTACCGAACCGAGACTTGCATAAAACGTTTTCCTCATTAAAACCGATTTGGGCCTACACACCCGCACACCGAACTCTCACCGATCGATACCGAATTCCGACATAGTCGGCTAGCGGATCTCAACCGAGCCAGACTCTTTTAGCCTTTTAACACGATTCGTAACAGTTGTCCGGTCCGCCGAACTATTTCAAGACGCACACCTTTTTGAATAGGACTGCTCGTGTTCGAAAGTTGAGAAATTTGGATTCGTGTATTCACCCCCCCTCTACACCCGAACTCACTCACTGGACCAACAATTGGTATCGAGCAGGAGTTCTTTCGACTCTTGTTATCTTTGAGACCGGTCTATTCGAACGGATTCGAGGGAAAGCGTTTTTCACCGCATATCACTCTACATTCATATCATTATTCTTCATGGCTGATATGTCGTATAAGGATGGTACCTATGTTCTCGGGGAGAACTACGGAGTATGGCGAGTCGGGATGGAAGCTCATCCGACATCCCTCCATGACGGTATGATCAAGTGCTTGAAGATGGACCTATCGCTCCTATGATTGATAGTGTCGTGACTCGTGACCAAGCTCAAGGAGGAGGAATGGTGACCGGGAAGAAGATCCCCAAAGACGTAAGTCTCTTCACTCCCGAAGAGAAGAAGCTTCACAATCTGGACCGAGTCGCTAGTAATGCTATACTAACCACCCTTAGTGATTCTTATCTTCGGGCAGGGTTCGGGAATGCAAGACTCGCTAAAGAACTCGGGATGCTCTTGCGCTTACCGAGTCGAGGGACTCGAAGATTAAAGCCAACAAATTAGCGCTGAACTCCAAAAGCCGGAAAGCTTGTCTCTCATGCCCGGGGACAAAATTGAAGATCTAAACGCCGATTTACCAATCTGATGAATTCTATCAACGGGCCGGGAAAGACATTCAAGAACCGAGAGATGAATCCAAGATTCCGAGGGCACCGCCGACGACACCGGACACCTTTTGCCACTTTATTGCGACATTCTCGATTTAGATGTCGTGTCTCCCGACCATATCTTTTCGTAATTACAAGCAGGAGGAGTATGAGTTCGACGTGACCTCAAAGAAAGCCGAGAGCCGAAGCCGATACGAAGATCGACCATGCTTTCAAAGCTACAGCAAGACAAAGATCTCCCGCTACGAGCAAGACGACGAGTAAGACCGAGCCTTCACTCACCGACCTACAAGAAGGAAGTCTAGCTCGGGTACGCGCCGCCGCAGCCGAAGTATCGTAAGGAGAAAGAAAGGCGTAGAAAACCGACCAAAGCATACCGAGATACAAAAGGTAAGTCGAATATACACCTAAACGAGCTCCCGATACCCAATCTTCCGAATGCGTAAAAGAAGGATGACTCAAAGACCCCTCAAGGGATAGTGCAACCAAAGAAGAAAAAGTCATCACTTGCTACAACCGCAAGAAGCCGGGACATTATCGCATGATTGTCCCCGAGCTCGCAGTGTCCGAACGCGCAAAGACGCAAGGCAAGGAGAGAGAAATTTGCCCGTAAAAGACAATCCTACATAGCCGGCGAAATCTCGGACGACTCGAAGAGATCGACTCCTTTATGGATTCATCTCGACGATGAAGCAGCTTTCATGGCCTTAGAGCATGAAGCGTATGAATCAACCGAAATGTGCATGATGGTAGGCGAAGAGGATGAGGTAAATTCTCATGAACCGCTTAACTCCTCTTCACACCGCACACACGACACTATTTCAAAGTGCGGATGGGAATTTGGACATCTCGACCGCATATGAAGATCTACTAGATGAACAAATTCGATGAGTCTCAGCCACGCAAGACTCTTCAAGAGTTGGATACCCCGAAAGTGGAGAATCGTAGACTTTCTCAGAGAGTCGTTGTTACCGAGGCCGAAGGACTTGTGTTGAGACTCGTAGAGGAGATAAACTCTCCGATGGCCAAGTCTCAAGCATCAAGAAGATCGGATTTCGGCCTGACCAACGACTTGACTCGTAAAGATACTCGAACCGAGCTCATCAAGCAAGAACTGCCGGGACTTCGACCGAGCACGACGCACCGAAGAAAAGTGATGATGTTTGGAGGAACCTGATGACTGAGAGGTATATGGGCGCAGAGAAGAAATTGGAGGCTATGCTAGCAAGCAATAAGCCAAAGCACTGCAAGGAAGGACTTGGATTCAGTCTAGGAGCTTCCTCATCCGCCCCAAGACACTCGAGTACGGCTTGTCGATAGATTTGTTCGAGGGGAGACTATCAACGCAGATATACCGAACCCCCTAGCAAAGAACAAACAAGATGAAAGCACCTCATCCCACACATCAGCATTCCGACAAGAAGATCAATGCCAAGAAACCCCGGGCCGACCAAGGGGGGAACCAAAGAAATCAAACTTGGCGGATCAAGATGGACCTCCGAAGCCGACGCATCTTGCTCAGTATGGATCATATTATTATGAACCTATAGTTTTTGGTAGAGCTACCTTGATCTGGTATCAAAGTGTAAAGATGAGAAACGATGTGAGTGTATGAGTGTGTTAATTTTGCAATTTTTTGGAATTAAAATAAAATAAAATAATTAAAAAAATGTATTAATTTTGTAATTTTTTAGAATTAAAATAAAATAAAAGAAAAAAAATAAAAAAATTACCGCCAAGAATCGAACCCACGATTAGAGGGTAAGAGCTTTGTTGGTCCCGAGTCAAATGTTCGGGTGTAGAGGGGGTGAATACACCCGAAAAACTTTTCTCAAACTTGAATGCGAATGTCCCTATTTCGTAGATTGTCTGCCGAATAAATCCAAGAGAGACCGCATAAGCCGTTCCGGATCACGTGACAGAGTGACCGACTATACCGAGGTAAATCCAAAGAGACCGCAGAAGCCGTTCGGATCTCGTGGACGAGTGTACTGAGGTCTCGCTAGCCGACCGGTGCCGAATTTAGTACCATTCAAGAAGTTCGAGAGGTGCGAATAGTGTATGCCCAATTCGCCGAGTTGAAAACGTTTTTAGTAAAACCGCTTTCAATGGATTAGTGCACTCGCTAAGTTTTTTACCGAAACTCGTTGTATGATCGTGGCAAACGGGTTTTCGAATGAACAAGAAATCAATGCAACAAGAAAGACACAACGATTTTCAAGTGGTTCGGATATCCAAAATCCTACGTCTAATATCCCGAAAAGATCGGAGGGCTATTTTATTATACCGAGTTAGTCTCGCTTGGTTTGTACACCGGACAAACACGGCCTTGAAGATTATGCCGAGCAAGTCCCGCTTACAAGATTCAAACAAAGATTTTTCAAGAATTCTCCAACAATGAAGGAGTTCTTTACAATAAGAAGAGTTCAAGATATGAACTCCTTCGGTTCTAAGCTATAGATATTTCAAATGAGCTTAGGTTAGAGGGAAAAGGGAACAATGAAGGGGCTTCTGAGTGAAGAACAAGTGAGGACTAATCTCTCCGGGTTCGTGTTCTATCACTTGGATGCTATAGACTTTAATTATATGAAACTTAGTTCCCTGGAGCAAGGTGTAAGTGTCTTTCGCGTTGAGTGTTTTCTCCGAATTTCTTACGGAAAGCTTGTGTTCTTGTTCGTTCAATGCTCGTGTGTTCGTGTGTCTTCTTCGATTTGATTTTCCCTCTATTTATGAGAGGTGAGCTATGGATAGATCATTTGGAGACGAACCGTCCACGTGTCACTCTCTTTGGGTAGCTAACGGCTCTTTTGAAATCGTGTAGAGTCTTCTACCCTCTTTTTCAGGAAGGTAGTTGACTCGTAGCTTTTTACCGTAACTTCGATGACCGATCGCTTGTCATTGGGTCGAGGTGTAGAGAGAGTTGTTGAGACATTCGACTTCGAGGCGACATCGAAGCTAACTTCTCTGATGTGTACAACCTTGGACAACTCTACTGATTTAACATTCAAAAACCTCTGACAATCAAGGAGACTGTCAGGCCGTTGCTGAGTCTGACTAGAGGTTTAGTAGTATACCACTGCTGAGTCCAACTCTACTGAAGGTCGACTCTAAGTTCAGTAAACTGCTCCTACGGAGTCCGGGCTTCATCGACTCTTTCAAGATGCCGCTCCTACCGAGTCCAAGATTACTCGAATCCGAACACCTCACGCATGTTGTCTCCGGTGAGTCTAAAGACTACTGAGTCTTCATTCCATGATATTGAGACGGATAGTCTACTGTGGTTCAGCAGACAGAACTTATGAGCCCTGGACTGTCAAGGCGCAGTTTCCGAGCCTCGAAACTCTCAGAGACCAAGGCATTACAATTACAAAGGAATGATTCACCAATCGAATTAAGATTTTGAGATCAGCCAAATCTTCTATACAATTTGCTGCTGAATCATAATCATCTCCCAACAAGCCTAAGCCCGATAGCTTTACCAAATGCGCTACAACGACATTATTGCTATATAAAACACAACTTTACATTTAATATTAAGCATGCACAAAGTTTTTGCCATAAAAATATGAATTTATGGTTGAGGAAAAAACGCATTATCCTTTTAAAAAGGAATATTTTTAAAGTATGTGAGAACTTATGCTAGGCCACAGTTTGATGTTGCCTATAGGCTATAGTAAACATCTTATATATCCGATTTTCAATTGTCATAAAAGAATATATAAAACATAAAACCCACAAGTTTTTTTAATGGAAAAGCATATTTGGGTTTACACATTTTGAAACACACACACACAACACAAAAAAAAAAAAATAAATAAATAAATAACTAAGATCCAGAAAATTAATTAATAATTGAAAAGAGTGAGTTCATATGCTCAACCACCCTCAAAACTTCTCTGATTGGCGCCACAGAAAATCATATGAGCATGGGTAGTTTGAAATCTTTTTTGCTTCATGGTTACGAATTGAGTGGGCACTAATAAATCCCATCAACAAGACAGTGAAGCTTAAAACTACGCACACAGCAAATTTCAAAATCAAAAATCCAAATGCACCAAAAAAAAAAAAAAAAAAAAAAAAAAGGTGCAAAACTTTTACCTGCAATTAATCTCATTTCTCAATGACATGATACAAATAGATCATTACAGAATCCGGAAGCGATCTTCTGAAGAATCCTCCAGCTTTCGAAAGAATAGTAGGAAAAAGGCAGAAGATGGAGAAGTTATGAAAGCAACTGCATTCCACTAGCTCTAGCTCCCTCCCTCCCTCTGATCTCTCTATTAACTGGAGACAGATATAATGGCAGTGGGCAAAAAGTTAGTTCTATGTTTAAGGATGAAACAGCGACTAACTCAGAAGAATTCGCTAGAAGAATTGAAGCTGTTGACATATGATTGGCTGTTCCACAATTTCCGTAAATTTTACATATTCTTCTGGCATCCATTCATTAGATGACACATCAAACCTAGTACGACATTTTCCGGTCGAATATGTTAAAAATTTATCATTTTAAGCGGCCTTTGATGCATTTAGGAGTATTTGTAAATGCTTATTATAATTTTTTTTGTTTTTTTTTGCTTATAGATGAAAATTATTTCTTTTAAGTAAAATGGGTGGGTCGCTATGCCTTTTTTTTTCTTCTATTGTATACTGTATCGAAAATTACGATATGACCAATTTCCATACTATTATCGTATGATACATATTGTATACCGATGTCTAATATACCATAAACTAGGTATTGAAAATCGAATTTAAGTTTTTTAAACCATTAAATAATAATCATCAAATAAATTAAGCGAAGTTCCATAAAAGAACCCTACGAATAGACATAACACATAGTTGATTCAATTTTAAACAATATAAAACAATAGATTTCAATAATTAAATATCACCATATGGAACTATCGACTACTTATATTTCCTTTCCCATCAAATTATACAAATTGAATGAGTAGTTTTTAGTGAACGTTAAGATATGAATATCCAATTTATTTTTCTCATCATAGTAATGCATGTGTATAATTATAATGATAAGGTGATATAAAATAAAAATGATATATAATTAATATTTTTTAAACTAAAATGAATTAATTTAATTTTCTTAAAATCTTGGCAAAATTATTTACAAATCTAGCACCAGATACCAAAGTTTTTTACTACAGCTAATTATTCGTATATAAACGTTTTTGACTACAGCTAATTAAAATTGGTTTTTAGCACTAGATATATTGTAATACCGAAGTTTCAATATATACCGATCATTCGACATGCGGTATGCATCGGTATATCGTTATAAATAAAAGTCTATACCATTATCGTACCGAAAGATTTCGACATAGTAGTTTTAAGTAGCCGGATCTTTTCTACTCGATTTTACAGAGTTGTAAAACTAATAATGGATAAATAATCTAGCAAGAATTCCTAGCTCAAAGCCACGATTTAATAAATAAAAATGCACCCAACAGAATTCTAAATTAGAGAATTGTTATCAACCATCAAAATAAATAAACAATTCATAAATAACTATCACATTCAAAAGTTCGGCACACACACGTAAGCACATACAATTTGAACATGGTTAAAATTAAAGACTAAAGAACCACAAAAAAAGTAACAAAAAAAAGAAGAGAATATTACCATTGTCAGGGTAGGTGGCGGCGCTGCGTTAGGGAGAAGAGAAGAAGAGCCTGTAACTGTGTTATTGGTGTTATGAACTCAATCCAACTAATTTTATTTGTTAAGGTTTTAATTGTTAAATTTTTTATTTTTATGTTTAAATTAAGAATTGGTTTTGAAATTATTAAAACTCATATTTAATTAGTCCAATCTTGTCCAAATTAAAACAAAATGCGCCTTAGGCAAAAAACCTAAGGCATGCGCCCTCGAGGTGTGAAGCACAAGCATATCACGAATTGAATGAGGCCAAACCTCAAAAATTTTTCCAACGCCTCGCCTCCAGGCGTGCGCCTCACACGCTTTTTAAAACCATGACAACAACATACTTAAACTCATTAGTAAACAATGCAACAATGGGTTGAAGATCAGGTTTCTAACTTATGCATGAGCCACATAGAGTAAAAACATATGAAGTGGTGGACTTCTTATTGTCCCTATCACTAGCATAGTTAGAATCCACATAATCAGGAAGTTTAACATCATTTGGACATTCAGAAATTCTGAAGTCAATGTACATAAAAGATTTCATATTTATAAGGAGCTACTTTAAGGCTTTCCAATGAGACATACCGTAACTAGACATGTATCTATTCATACAACTCATAACATAGGTAATATCACGCCTAGTACTTATCATCAAATACATGACGCATCCAATTGCGTTAGACAATGACACCTTGCATGTAACATTTATTTGGGGGTTCAGCTTTTGAGAGATTGATCCTTACTTAGTACTAAATGAGAAGGAGACACATTG
Organism: Lavandula angustifolia; assembly: GCA_028984105.1. Classification (NCBI taxonomy): domain Eukaryota; kingdom Viridiplantae; phylum Streptophyta; class Magnoliopsida; order Lamiales; family Lamiaceae; genus Lavandula; species Lavandula angustifolia. Next base: position 7,028,149 of record CM054818.1, on the reverse strand, counting down.
ATAGATTTTGCAGTAGATATGGAAAATTTACTTAAACATTTTCAATATATGAAATTTGGTTCAAAACACGAGCAGAGTTTTTCCTATCCATATTAATGTGCATCCCAAGTATGCTTTTTTTTTTTCATCTCCAAAGTCATGCATTTCAAAGTTTTCACCTAAACACTTTTGAACATGCTTGACAGATTACACAAGGATTATTTAACAACATATCGCCAACATAAATAAGCAAGAAAATAGGAGCAAAGGTGGTTTCGTTAAAGTAAAGACAATGATAAAATGAACTTCTTTTAAACTTTAAAGCTTGCGCTCATATATTTATCAAACCTAATGTTCCATCAACTAGGAGATTGTTTCAAGCCATACAATGCTTTCTTAAGCAAATATATATGATTGGATTTCATAGAATCAACAAAGCCCTTAGGTCTGTTTGATGTAAATATCTTTATCTACATCACCATACAAAAATGCAGTACTCACATCCATTTGTTACATAGCCAGTCCTAAGAAAGTTTTGGCAGGAGCGAATAATAAAAAATGGGCCTGTTGGTCCCGAGTGTACGGTCAGTGTAGAGGGGGGGGGGGTGAATACACCCGACTCCAATTTTCTCAACTTCGAACACGAATGGGCCCTGCTTCAGAAAGTGCCGTCTCGAAATAATTCAAGCAGACCAAATAGCCGTTTCCGAATCGTGTGTGGCAAAGAGTCTCGACTCTACCGAGATCTCGCTAGCCGACCGAGCCGAATTCGCATCAAACAGTAGAGTTCAGCGGTGCGGAAAAGTGTAGGCCCAAACCGCTTGAGTGGAAAAACCGTTTTAGCAAGTCTCGCTCAAAGAATAGACAGCTTCAAGAGGCTTGAGACAGTTGTATGATTTTAAAGTAGGTTTTCGTATGAACAAGAAAAATCAATGCAACAGTAATAAGAAAGCAATCACAAGACACAGATTTTTAAAGTGGTTCGGATATCAATCGATCCTACGTCCACTGTCCCGATAAGTTTAGGAGGCTATTTATTATACTGAGTTAGTCTCAGTCAACTTGTACACAGGACAAAGCCATGGCTTGGGGATTATACTGAGCAAGTCCCAGTTTACAAAGGCATCAAACTAAAGTGTTTGACAAACTTCTCCAACTATGAAGGAGTCCTTTTACAATAAGGATTGGATTCAAATATGAACTCCTTCGTCTAGGCTATAAGTATATTCTGTTGAGCTTAGGGTTAGAGGGATAGGGAATGAGAGAGTGGGAATGAGAGAGTGGCTTCTAGATCTACGAACAACTGAAATAAGCTTTAGGTTCGTCTATCGTCGATTTGGATACTAGAGGCTCTTCTAACAGCTTTAGCTTGGTTCCCTATGAAGCCGAGAAGGTAGTCTTTCGCCGCAGATAGATCTTCAAATTCTTGCGGAAGACTTAGGGTTTTTTGGTTCTAGCTCGTTTGAATGCTTGTGTTTGTTTTCGTCGTTAAGCTTATGCGCATTCGTCTCTCTCTCTTGTTGCCCTCTTTCAAGGCTTGAAATGTCCCTCTATTTATAGAGCAGAGATTGGAAAAGATCTCGTTGGAGACTATCTTCCTTTCTCTCTCTTTTGGTAGCTAACGGCTCTTTTTTGAAGGATGTAACAGTGTCCTTTCCCTCCTTTTCTCGGAAATATGTTGACTTGCAGCCTTTAGTAGGTAGAGACACGTGTATGCTTGTCATTTGTCGAGGATTATGGAGTGGTTGAGACGTAACGTACTTCGAGGCATACCGAAGCCGACTTCTCTTTTCCTCGTACTTGACAATACCGATTGTATATTCAAAAAGTGTCCGACGCTCGTAAGACCGTCCTCGCCGTTGCCGAGTCCGATCTTCATTCGCAGAGAGACAACCGAGGGTACTCTACCGATGGTCGCCTCCGAGTTCGCTGAACTACTCCCGCCGAGTTCCGCCTCTACCGACTCCTTCGCATATTGCTCCCGCCGAGTCCAAGAAATACCGAGTCTTCTACTCGGTGCCGAGGCCGATAAGCTACCGACCGCCTTAACCAGAGCAGAGTGTCTACTGAGTCTGAAACCTTAGAGACAAAACAATTACACGGGAATGGTTCATCAATCAAGATAGGGTTTTGGGATCTTCAAATCTTCGGATAGGTACAGAGCACGAGGCTACTGAGCTTACGGTCAGTGCTGAAGACAGAATCATTTCCCACTAAGTATAACAAAGGCCGAGGATAAAATCATCACCCAACAATTTCCCCTATTTGATGATGCCAAAACCTATCATCTATGCTAACACTAAACTATCGTAAATGTAGCTCCTTACATTATTACAAGTAGGATCGGTGGAGTTTGTTCTTCAAGTTCTAGTCTACTGAGGGAGCAGGACAAAACAATTTCCCTCTATCTAAACAATTCCCCCGAAACACAACAACTAGACTATCATATCTAGAGAAGCAATAAGCTGACAAGTAAGATAAAGTGAGTGTGTGAGTCAGCAATCACTTCAGTTATTCTGAGTGTTTAAGCATAAAACAAACACGGCTATAGACAATAAGATATTGTCTGAGCCAAAAGAGAATGTATATATATAAGATATGAAAGTTCAGTACATTACATCTCTTTCTAAGCTAGGAAAATAAAGAAATCTAATACTAAGAACGCTTGTACTGCTTGATCCTGTCCATAAAGTTTTGCGATTCCCGACTCAGTAGGGGCAAGCCATACATTCCCGTATGAGTTCTTCCTCGCCTTCAGTGTATTCAGCTAAGTCCGCCGGCTCATCTTCTTCAAGTCCTCTCGTTCGCGGCAAGCATTCTTCACTTCCTTTTCTATTACTCCATGATGGACTCGAGTCATCATTTCTTCTTGGCGGAGGTATGATTCTGGGCTCAGGAACACTGACTTCTATACCTTCAGACACGGCTTTATGCAAGTATACGTATAGATCCGGTTCCGTTATCATCATCCATTCGCCTAAGCATCGCTTTAGCCTTGTCCGGCCGTAACCTCCGTAAATAATTGCGCTTGATAAACTCTATCTTTGCGCATTCCCATCTCTCGAGTAAACCGAGCAGCATCCAATCGTCCGTCCTTGGCCATCTATGCGATTTCGGATTAGCCGGCTTCCCGAACCTTCGTATCGATAAGGAATATCGCTTTTGAAGGTACTCTCGCCTTGGCCTCTTGTTCAACATTTAATTCTCGCGCCTCAAGGTCTCGCCATATGTATTCTCTCGTCCGGCGCCTTCTATCTGTCGGCTTCCTCTCCTCTCTAGAGATACCTATCCATCTCGAGCGAAAATGGCTTCGATCTCAAGCATCTTGTTCTTTGGATCTCATATAGGAAGGTTGGTGAGGAGAGTCTTCCGAGTCGTAGAGGGTACCGGATTTCTCTTTGATGTACCCCGCTTCTCGCATTCTTCCCGTTGTTGCTCCTTTTCCTTTTCTCTATCTTCATCATCATGAATCTTGAGCTTCCTTGGAGGCAACCTAGCGCTTTCTTTCCGCATCGAGCCGGTGCCTTAGTTTTGCATTGAGAGGTCTTTGCTTTAAGCTTGTTGGCGCCTCGCCTTGGCTATCTCCCCTAGCAAGCTTCTCGTCACCGCTATCCGAGCCTCCTCTTCACCGAAATATATCTCTTTGATTTCTTTGGCGGAGGGGCCGGGAGTTCCAAAGATTTCTTCCCTTTGCTCTCGAACGTGGTGGTAGAGGGGCTTCTTCCTCTTCAAAATCATCATGTTCAAGATACTCAAGAACCTCCTTAACAATATCGCAGGAGTCCGGGTTACGTGAGTAGCCGTTCCGCAGCCACTTGGGCCGGTCTCTCGGTGCTCGTAGCGGAGACACCCCCGGGTCTCTTCAACTGGTCCAAAGAGCAGCAATAGTCCGAACTTCGCCAAGGCTCGCTACCGACCCGGTTTTCTTGGCGGGCTTCAGCGGAGCTTCCCCCCTTAGTGAATTTGGTCGTGGGTTTAGTCGTGGTCGCTTGGGGGTTGACTTGTCCCCTTTTTCACTGTCCTTTCTTTTCTTCCCTTTTATCCTTTCCTTCCCCCTTTTTGGCATCATCAATTATTACCTGAGTCTGAGTGGATATCTTTAGGTCTAGGCTTTTGTAAGAGGTCGACAGAGAGTCGAGTTTGTCTTTGATTTTTGTTAGTGCCTCATGCAGCTCATTCCTCTCGAAGTAAGATCTTCACCGTATTTCTTGTGGGAGAGTTCACCGCAGCCTTAAATTCGTCGGCTTCTCGTACACCTTATCCTCCGTGAGCTTGTTGAATATTGTTGAGTCTCGAGCTCGGTGGCCCGGGATAGGTTTGAGACCGATTCGCATGAGTGGATCGAGAGGCCTTGAATTCTTCAAGCGCTTGGCCTCGTCCCTCCCGAATCACTCGAGCTGATCTTCAAAGTCCCGTCTCTCGCTTTGCCGGCATTTGAGACAATGGAAGAGACATCGGGGTAGCCGAGTCGGATAGAGAGGTTTTCAGCCCCGAAGCTCGGCCAGCGGCCCCAAGCAGTTGTCTTCCATACTTTATGGGACAGCTTTGGCTAGAGCTCGTTATGAGCTCCTTGGCTTTTCAGTGCCTTGGCCATGGACTTTGAGCGTCGGCCTTTGGGGCCGGGCGCTACTTCAAACCGAGATGTTAGCAAGAGCCGAGCAGCTCTGCGGACGTCAAGTACCAGCCGCCGACTTCACAGCCCAAGGATACCGAGCGGTAGATCAAAAGTTTCAGCAGCTTGTATCCTTGTCCCCGGGTACTCCCTCATCAGCTTCCTGTGGCTCGAATCATGGGGTGGGTCCCGACCGGCCGTGGTCGACCCATCTCGAGGGGCCGAGCTCAAGTCCGCCGCTCGTCGTGCAAGCAAGGCCAAAGATCGTGGCCCTCGGGATCATCGGGGTTACCTAGGCCGCAGGCCCGGAGTAGCCTATCTCGCCGCTCTTAGGTGCCGCTCCTCCCGATGTAATTGGTCACAGGAGTAGTGAAGGATGAGACGAAGCCGCGGGTGCCACTCTTGGAACCTTAGGAGCATGTGGAGCCCGGCTCGTCTAGCAATTAACACCAAGTCTTGGTGGCCGCCGATCTCCGGTATTTGGTCGCCTATCTCTTGGAATGCTGGAGATCTGAGCGCTGAGGCTTCCATTCCGATTGATTCTTGCTCGACGCCATTTCCGAGTCATCAAGATCTATGGCGACGCCTGCTTTTTCAAGCAGATGGCAAAGTGCTGAGTGGTGGAATATCAAGCGGGCTTTCTAGAGTTTGTATATCAGCACTCTGGCTAGGTTCAGCTGGAACCCCTTGATCCACGTGGACAAATTCCTTTTCTTAAGAACACATACAAGATTCGTCACTACAAAAAGGATAATGGTAACCCCACCATTAACTACTTCATTTATGATTTATGAATTTCATAGTAATAGAAATACATATCCTACCGAGATGTTCAGTGGAGACGGCCTTCTCCACCGAATGAGTCTCCTCGGAGGACTCTGACTCATCTATTAGCTGCATAAGCTGAGTAGGTTGTTCAGTAGCATGTTCAGTAGCTCGTTCAGCAGCTGGTTGTTCGCAGTTTCCTCCGCATGCCTCGGATTCGCAAGGACATCAAGCAATGGCTTTCTTCATACGTTTAGCCGATGTCTTAGAAATTTTCGCTAGAGGAGACCTCTTCTTGGTAGGCGTGGTTTGCTGAAGCGACGGTCCTGAACCGATTTGCTGAAGAGCAGCTGTTCTGTTGTGGAACCTGATCTTCTTTACATTAAAGTGTACCTTGTCCTCAAAGGTGATCTCGGTCATCTCCACGTATATCTTGTATCATGATGGACGGCTTCACCCATACAAAGCTAGCCTTGCCTTTTATCGCAAGTTGCACGCCGCCTTATCAAATTTGGCAACTTGAACCATGAACTCTCGAAGAAAGAACTCCGTCCGGCTGATTTTTGCTTTGTCATATATTGCCATCATGAGCCGGATTCGGGGTCTCGATACTTGATCGAATGAACCCACTTGGCTTGTCGCAGTCGCGTGACTATATAAGCTAGTGCACGGAACTCGGGCAAAGATATCGTTCTTTGGGAAGGCCGCTCCAATGTGGTAGGCTTTCGCGTAATATAGATAGGCTTTCGGCGTAATATAGATAGATAGTCGCCTATCCTCGTCATCGTTGTAGCCAACATTGCTAACTCCTTCAAGAGCAAAGCGAAGCTTCTCCCTCGCTTCTTTAATTGAGATCCGCTTCGCTGCATAGAGGCATCGCTATGGAGTGGACGGCAAAACGTCCAATGATGTCTCCGCGATATCGAATCCGATTTGAGGTATATCTCGAGACACTCGCCGAGGAAGGAAGAAGGTAGGCTTCCTTGAGAGGAACTGCTCCAAACCGTACACTCTCGTATACGAGAAAATCTCGTCCATGAAGTCAAGGTCGCAGTATCAAACTCCATGACCGGTTCGCACTGCACGGTCTTTGTCTAAGATTTCCCGCATGTTCCCCCCGGGGAGACGAGAGAAAGATTTGCCATTTTATCTGTCACAAGAAAAGAGTATCGCATGATCGTTTGTTCATATAACGCTTAGTATAGCGATACTAAAAAGAGATAATGATGTATAGTAACGGATTTAATAATCATACCGATAAAATTCTCGAGAATAGAGAAGATAAGAAGCAAGTAAAGGATTGCTAGAGATCTCGTAATTTTCTGAGCAAGGGATTTGAAGATATACTAATGGCGGTTTCTAAGATATGATCGAAAATATATATCTAACGTGAAGGTGAACAGCTTTTCGATCAAAGGCCAAATTTAAATCGCTTTATGATACGGACGGTTAAGATTGGATATTATAAAGAAGGTAATGATCACGTAGCCGCCTAAGTCAATGCCGCTTGTAATTTACCTAAGTAGTAACTATGAGAGGACATGCATTAAATGCGTGGCGTAATTCAAAGATACTTATGCATAGAATGTCGTGCATGAAATGAGAGTCGTTTTCATTAAACGACAAACTTTAAGATAATTAATACCATGCCGAATCTGAATTATAAGTGCATACATCGTTTCTATTAGTTACTACCGAGTAGAGATACGCAAACGTGTCACCGAACATAGTAGTCACCGATACCTCATGTAGATGGTTGCCGATTCTCTACGCATCGATTATACTCGCACCGAGAGTGAACATTCCCCCTTACCGAAATGGTCCTCTCTTGAAGACTCTTATCGACCGGGGTCGTAGGGGTCCAAAGCAGACCTAGCTCTACCGAAAGTTCTTTGAACCGATTCGCCTAGAGGCTTGGTCGAATATCGCCCTTTGTTTGTCGTAAGATGAATCTTTTCTATCCCGATACCCTTCTTTTCGACATGGTCATGAATGAAGTGATGCCTAATATCCACGTGCTTGCATCTCGTGTGAAGTACAGTGGTTCTCGAGTGATTGCAATAGCACCGGTACTATCGCAGTAATATCGGCACTTCATTCCCGAATGACGTCATAGTCTCTTAGCCGCCGTCTCACCCAAAGGATTTGGGCGCAACAACTTCCGGTAGCCATGTATTCAGCCTTCGTAGTTGACGTGGCTACCGAGTGCCGCTTCTTTGAAAACCATGAGATCAACTTACCGCCTAGGAACCGACAAGTTCCCCGAAGTTGATTTTCGGTCAATTCTACATCCCGCATAGTCGCATCGAATAGCCGCTTAGTTCAATATTATCATCACCGGATACCATAAACCTATGTCAGGTGTGCCTATGAGGTAGCGGAGAATCTTCTTTGCTGAGTCCATGTGGCTTTGCTTAGGATTCGCCTAAAATCGAGTGCAGACACCTACAGCATAAGTTATGTCAGGACGAGTAACTGTTAGATATAATAAGGAACCAATTATTGCATGAAATTCAGTTTGGTCTACTGATACTCCCTCTTTATCAAGATCGATTTTCATATTCGTGTTCATCAGGATCTTGATAGGTTTGTAGGATGTACAACCGAATCTTTTGATGAGGTCTTGATTGTATTTGCCTTGGTTAATGAACGTTCCCTTTTCAGATTGTTTGACTTGAAAGCCGAGGAAATAGTTCATTTCACCCATCATTGACATCTCGAACTTGTCCATCATTTTCTCAAACTATTGACACATGACGACATTCTTCGATCCGAAGATAATGTCGTCTACATAGATCTGCACTAGTAATAAGTCGTCTTCCAGTCGAATGTTGAACAGCGTGCGATCTACTGTGCCTTTCTGAAAACCTTTCTGAAGAAGAAACTCTGACAGGGTATCGTACCAAGCACTGGGTGCTTGTTTTAACCCATATAGAGCCTTTCCGAGTCTATAAACCCGATGTCCCCGCTTGAAAGCCGGACGGTTGTTCTACATAGACTTCTTCTTTCGCATGCCGTTCAGAACGCAGACTTCACATCCATTTGATGGACTCCGAATCTTTGATGTGTTGCGTAGGCTAGAATAGTCCGATTGCCTCCAACCTTGCAACCGGAGCGAATGTCTCATCGAAATCTATTCCCTCGCCCTGACAAGAGCCTTTCGCCATGAGCCTTGCTTTGTTCCTTACTATAACGTTGTTTTTATCTCGTTTGTTCTTGAAGACCCATTTTGTTCCAATGACGTGTTGATGCCGGGGTCTGTCAACAAGCTCCCAAACTTCGTTTCTCGTGAACTGATTCAGCTCCTCCTGCATAGCTATGATCCAATCAGCATCTTTAGGTGTATCCTCAATCGTCTGAGGCTCTTCAGTAGACAAGAAGCAGGAATATAATGCGCTTTCTCCTTGACAGAATCTGGATCTTGTCTTGACTTTTGCTGAAGGATCTCCAATGATTAGATCAGGAGTGTGAGCACGAACAACCAAAGATATGGAAATAAGATAAAGAAGGTTTCCTGTCGTTCCATAGTTCATACGGTGTTCTCTTATGCTGCTTTGTCAGTAGAGATCGGTTCCGAGTATAACATGCAAGTGTCGCTTACTCGCCTGCAATTTGGTTGGGAGTCCCGAGTCCGCGAGTAGAGTTCTTGCCGCTTCTTTGAGTGTGCGATTCTTTCGTTCAAAGAACCCCGTTCGCCGAGGGGTGCGCGCAGCAGATGTCTCATGCTCAATCCCTTCGGTTTTGCGTAACTCCTCTACCATGGAATTAAGGAACTCGGTCCTCCGTCGAACGAATTTTGATTATCTTGGTGTTCTTCTCGACACCGAGCTTTTTCGTAAGCATTGGTAACTCGTTTTGACGTCGACTTGTTTGCAATGAATATGACCCATGTGTAGCGTGAGTAGTCATCGATGACCACTAAAGCATACTTCTTGCCTCCGATCGTCACCGGAGAGACTGGACCGAACAAATCCATATGTAGCAAATGGAAGGATTCCATCGATGGAAGGAGATGGAACAGTGGATTTTGATTCCTTGTTTGCTTTCCCTTCGTACATGCCTCACACCGAGTGTCTTTGCCGAATACTTCATTCGGCGCCCTCTTGCTAGAGTGTTCCTTGCTAGTTTGTTGAGCGTTTTGAAGTTGAGGTGGCCGAGTCTCCTATGCCAAAGCCATCCCGTACGGTTGTCGTTCTTCGCCAACGCACAAGCTTCGTGTTCCGCCGAGTTCCGGCCGCCTACATATATATTCTTTTTACGCGAACCTCGATAACACCGTTTTCCCCCGTGGATTTATCAATGACATCACGTAAAACTAACGTCAAAAATCACTCTATTCGAGTTATCACGCAATTGACTAACGTAGAGAAGATTACGCCGAAGTCCTTCAACATATGATACTCTAGGAACCGTGGCGCCTCCAATGCCGAGTGCTCCATATCCTCTTGTATAGCCTTTTGCATTGTCTCCAAACTCGATTCTCGGGGCCCTTCTTCGCCTATATAATTCTTTAGTAGGTTCCTTTGGTACGTCATATGTCTTGAGCATCCACCGTCCACATACCAAGGATCTTTGTGCACCCGCAAAACAATTATATTCAGTACCCTTTATTTTGTTTTTGGGTCCTTAGATGTTAGTTTTAGTAACCCAAATCCGTCTAACAACCCCGGTGGTTTCGCATAGCTTTCTTTCCACTTGAGTCAACATACTTGACCACCGGACCGGTCAAAGTTGACTTCTTAGGCGTTCAGTTCGGGAGTCCGGATCTTCCGAGCCGTGGACTCGCCGACCTTTGCCTTTTGTGCGATTTTCTTCTTTTTCCGACTCTTGGAACCTCTTCCGACTATAGGATCATAGTAATATGACCCATACCGAGCCGGATGTGTCAACCGAGGTGGTCCATACCGATCACCCCACTTAACTCGGTAGTTCCCCCTCGACCGAACCGGGGTGTCTTGGTACCGATCTTCCGGTCGAATACCGATGCGTAGGATGAGGTGCTTTCATCTTTTGTTTGTTCTTTGCCGAGGGGTTCGTAACATTTGCATTGATTGTTTCCCCTCGAACAAACCTATCGCTAGATGCACTTCGAGTGTACGGGGGCGATGAGGAAGCTTCCCGGTTGAAACCAAGTCCTTCCCAACAGCTGGCTTGGGCTTGTGTCCTTGCAAGCATAGCCTCCAGCCTTCTTTTCGCCGCCCATGTAACGCTCGCCATCGGGCTCTTCCGCATCATCACTCTTTTTCAGCCGTGTCGTGCTTGGTCCGAAGTCCCGACGTTCTTGCTTCAAGAGACTCGGTCCAGGATCTTCTCGAGTTAAGTCATTGGTCAAAACTGAAATTCGATCTTCTCGATGCCGAGACTTGGCCATCAAAGAGTTTATCTCCTCCCCGAGTCTCAACACAAGTCCTTCGGCTTCGCAGCGGCCCGACTCTCCCGAGAAAGTCTCCCGATTCTCCACTTTCGTGGTATCCACCTCGAAGAGTCTTACCGAGCCGCAGACTCATCCGAATTTGTTCGTCTAACGCTTCTTCATAAGTGGTAGCAACGTCCAAATTCTCATCTCGCACCCGAAATAGTGTCGTGTGTGCAAGGTGAAGAGGAGTTAAGTGGTTCATGAGAATTTACCTCATCCTCTTCTCCCCGCTTATTAGGCACTTTTCGCAGCTTCTTCAGCCTTCAAGCTCTAAGGCCATAAAAGCCGCTTCATCATCCGATGAATCCATGAAGGAGTCGACTTCTTCTCGAGTCGTCCGAGATTTCGCCCGCAATATAAGACTCGTCTCTTTTGGCGAATTTCACTCTCCTTGCCTTGCGTGCTGCGTTCAAAGACTACCGAGCTCGTGACAATCATATTGATAATGTCCTCGGCTTTTTGCGATTGTAGCAAGCGATGACTCTTTCTTCTTTGTTTTCGCTATCCTTTGATGGTGCCGAGTCATCCTTCTTCTCGCATTCGTAGGATTGTGAGTCGGAGTGCATTTTGGCGTATAATCCCGACTTACCTTTTGTGTCTCGGTATGCTTTAGTCGCTTTCTCGCGCCTCTCCTTCTCCTTCTCGATACTTCACGGCGAGCAAGCGCAGACTTCCGAGCGAGACTTCCTTCTTGTACGTCGTTGAGTGAAGGTTCAGTCTTACTCGTTGTCTTGCTCGTCGCGGGAGATGCTGCGCTGACTGATGCTTTGAAGGCATAGTCAATTTTTATGTCAGCTTCAGCTCTTTGCTTTCGTTGAGGTCTGTCGAACTCAAACTCTTCTGCTTGAAGTTCTGAAAAGATGTGGTCAGGAGAGACAACATCTAAATCAGAATGGCGCAATAAAGTGGCAAAAGGTGTCCAATGTCCGTCCGGTAGTGCCCTCAGTATCTTGAGATTCATCTCTCGGTTGCTGAATGTCTTTCCCAGCCCGTTGATGGAGTTCATCAGATTCGTGAATCTGACATTTAGATCTTCTATTTTGTCACCAGACATGAGAGACAAATTTTCCAGCTTTTGGAGTTCCAGCGCTAGTTTGTTAGCTTTTATCTTCTGAGTCCCCCGACTCGCAGCGCTAGAGCGTCCCAGTTCCTTTGCGCTTTGCATTCCCCGAACCCCCGCCAAGATATGAATCACTTAAGGTGGTTAGTATAGCGTTTCTGGCGACACGGTCTAAGTTATGAAGTTTCTTCTCCTCAGGAGTGAAGAGACTTCGTCTTTGGGAATCTTCTTCCCGGCCACCATTCCTCCTCCAGCCAGCCTACATCTCCGAGTCACGACGCCGTCGATCATAGGAACGATAGGCCCTTCCTCAAGTACTTCGCCATACTATCGTGCGGGGAGGTCGAGATGTGCTTCCATCCCGACCCGCCATACCCCATAGTTCTCTACCGAGAACATAGGTACCATCCTTATACCCGACATATCAGCCATGAAGAATAATGATATGAATGTAGAGTGATATGCGAGTGAAAATGATTTTCCTGATCCGTTCAAGTAGACCGCCGTTTCGAACGGCAAGAGTCTTATAGAACTCGGTGGTTAGTTGAACACCGTGCGCCCGATACCAATTGTTGGTCCCGAGTGTACGGTCAGTGTAAAGGGGGGGGTGAATACACCCGACTCCGATTTTCTCAACTTCGAACACGAACGGCCCGTTCAGAAAGTGCCGTATCGAAATAATTCAATGCACTCAAATAGCCGTTTCCGAATCGTGCGTGGCAAAGAGTCTCGACTCTACCGAGATCTCGCTAGCCGACCGAGTCGAATCCGCATCAAACAAGTTGAGTTCGGCGGTGCGGAAAAGTGTAGGCCCAAATCGCTGAGTGGAAAAACCGTTTTAGCAAGTCTCGCTCAAAGAATAGACAGCTTCAAGAGGCCGAGACAAGCTTGTATGATTTGAAAGTAGGTTTTCGCATGAACAAGAAAATCAATGCAACAATAATCGAAAGCAATAACAAGACACACGATTTTTAAAGTGGTTCGGATATCAATCGATCCTACGTCCACTGTCCCGAAAAGTTCAGGAGGCTATTTATTATACTGAGTTAGTCTCGCCGCCTTGTACACGTGACAAAGCCATGGCTTGGGGATTATACTGAGCAAGTCCCAGTTTACAAAGGCATCAAACTAAAGTGTTTGACAAACTTCTCCAACTATGAAGGAGTCCTTTTACAAAAAGGATTGGGTTCAAATATGAACTCCTTCATCTAAGCTATAAGTATGTTCTGTTGAGCTTAGGGTTAGAGGGATAGGGAATGAGAGAGTTGTAATGAGAGAGTGGCTTCTAGATCGACGAACAGCTGAAATAAGCTTTAGGTTCGTGTATCGTCGATTTGGATACTAGAGGCTCTTCTAACAGTTTAGCTTGGTTCCCTATGAGCCGAGAAGGTAGTCTTTCACGGAGATAGATCTTCAAATTCTTGCGGAAGACTTAGGGTTTTCTGGTTCTAGCTCGTTTGAATGCTTGTGTTTGTTTTCGTTGTTAAGCTTATGCGCATTCGTTTCTCTCTCTTATGCCCCTTTTTCAAGGCTTGAAATGTCCCTCTATTTATAGAGTAGAGATTGGAAAAGATCCGTTGGAGACGATCTTCCTTTCTCTCTCTTTTGGTAGCTAACGGCTCTTTTTGAAGGATGTAACAGTGTCCCTTCCCTCATTTTCTGGAAATATGTTGACTTGCAGCTTTAGTAGGTAGAGACACGTGTATGCTTGTCATTTGTCGAGGATTATGGAGTGGTTGAGACGGAACAGACTTCGAGGCATACTGAAGCTGACTTCTCTTTTCCTCGTACTTGACAATACTAATTGTATATTCAAAAAGTGTCTGACAGTTCAGAAGACTGTCTGCCGTTGCTGAGTCTGATCTTCATTCAATAGAGAGACAGCTGAGGGTACTCTACTGATGGTCAGCTCTGAGTTCAGTGAACTACTCCCCGCCGAGTTCGCTTCTACTGACTCCTTCAGTATACTGCTCCTGCTGAGTCTAGTAAATACTGAGTCTTCTACTTCTGGTGCTGAGGCTGATAAGCTACTGACCGCCTTAACCAGAGCAGATTGTCTACTGAGTCTGAAACCTCAGAGACAAAACAATTACACGGGAATGGTTCATCAATCAAGATAGGGTTTTGGGATCTTCAAATCTTCAGATAGGTACAGAGCACGAGGCTACTGAGCTTACGGTCAGTGCTGAAGACATAATCATTTCCCACTAAGTATAACAGTGCTGAGGATAGAATCATCACCCAACAATCATATACGCACGTTCATGAAACAAAGTTACTAAGTATGCATGGCATGACAACTTAGATGGTAGCTTAGGGAAAAAGCTGGGAGGGTTGATAGAATAGGAAGGAAGAATCAGTTACCATCCTCCACAAATGTTGTTGCAACTTTGATTGTTGCTCGTGTTTCAGACCTTCTGATCTCTATCTTGACCTTTTTCTTCTTCCGTGTGGTCAGAGAACTGAAGAAAAAAAAATCTGCCTCTCCCTCTCACTCGCGTGTATACATTTGTGAGTATGTGAATGTGTATTCTGATTATGAACAGAAAACTAATATATATATAAGCTTCAAAAGCTAATATTATAATAATATTTGTAGTCCATTAATTTAATTTAATGGGCTTCCACATCCATAATATATTAAATTAATCTACTGGGCTACTTTTATTTATCAATTCATTGGCCCAACCAATTTATTCAAGATAAATAACATTATTAACTAATGCAAAATGCATTAATCTATTAATAATGATTTCTGAGAGACAATAACTAACTAGGCAACCAATTGGGCCAGATCAGGGATTGTTGGTCCCGAGTCAAACGTTCGGGTGTAGAAGGGGGGGGTGAATACACCTGAAAACCTTTTTCTCAAACTTGAACGCGAACAGTCTGATTACGGAGATTGTCTACTGAATGAATTCAGTAGACCAGACAAGCTGTTCTAGATCGCGTGGACAAAGTGACTAACAATACTGAGGTCTGCTAGCTGACTGATGTCTGAATTCAGTACCGTTCAGTAGATGTTCAGTAGCGTGCGGAATTGTGTAGGCCCGATTCAGTTTGGTTTGAAAACATTATTAATTAAAACTATTTCAGTAGATTAGTGCACTCAGTTAAGCTTTTTACTGAAACTCTGTTGAATGATTTTGTGAACAGTTTTCTAAATGAATAGTAAATCAATGCAACAGTAAAATGACACAGCGACTTTTAAAGTGGTTCGAATATCCAAAATCCTACGTCCACTGTCCTGAACAAGGCAGGAGGCTATTTTATTATACTGAGTTAGTCTCAGTCGGTTTGTACACAGGACAAACACAACCTTGTGATTATACTGAGCAAGTCTCAATTTACGAAGTCAAACGAAATATGTTTGAACGAACAATAAGAATAGTTCAAGAGATGAACTCCTTCGGTTATAAGCTATAGATAAGTTCAGTTGAGCTTAGGTTAGAGGGAAAGTGAACAAGAAAGGGCTTCTAGAGTGAAGAACAGTGAGGAATAATCTCTCTGGATTCGTGTTCTTTCACTTGGATGCTAGAGGCTTTGATTATTTGAGAGCTTGGGTTCCCTAGAGCAGTATGAGTGCTTTTCGCGGTTGGTTGTTTTCTCTGCAGTTCGTCGCGGAAAGCTTCAGTTCTTGTTTGCTTGATGCTCTGTTCTTGTCTCGTATGTTCTCTCTTTCTGTGTGTGTTCAATGATTTGATTTTCCCTTTATTTATAGAGGTGAGCTATGGATAGATCCGTTGGAGATGAACTGTCCACGTGTCACTCTATATGGGTAGCTCACGGCTCTTTTGAAAATTGTGCAGAGTCCACTATCTTTTTCAGGAAAGTGGTTGACTTGCAGCTTTTACCAATTACTTTGACAGCTGGATGCTTTTCATTGGTCGAGGTGTAGAAAGTTGTTGAGACATTCAGACTTCAAGGCAGATACTGAAGTTGACTTCTCTGATGTGTACGACCTCGAACAACTCTACTGATTTAATCTTTGAAGACCACTGACAGTCAAGGAAACTGTTAAGCCGTTGCTGAGTCTGACCAGGGGTTCATTAGTATACTCCTGCTGAGTTCAACTCTACTGAAGGTCGACTCTGAGTTCAGTAAACTACTCCTCCTGAGTCCAGTTCTACTGACTCCTGAACACTTTTCAGTATGCTGCTCCTGCTGAGTCCAGCACTAGTGAATCTTCATTCCATGGTACTTAGGCGGATAGTCTACTGAGGTTCAGCAGACAAAACTTCTGAGCTTGGGACCATGCTGAAAGCAAGTCTACTGAGTCTGAAACTCTCAGAGACCAAGGCGTTACAAATACAAAAGAATGGTTCACCAATCAACATAGGGTTTTGGGACTAGCCAAATCTTCTAAACCTTCTACTGCTGAATCATCTCCCAACAGGGATCCAATACAAGAAATAAATCTACGCCTCAAATCAATTAATTATCTATGCTCAGCCCAGAGCAATATAAATTAATAAACACAGATTCATTCCACTAGAGAATTCGCGTTGACTTACCCCTTTAACCCAACTTTAGAATGAGCTTATATTTAGACTTAATCGATCCTCATATTTAAGATAGCAATATCCATTAATTAACTAAGTCCACTGACAGCTTAAATTAATTAACATCTTATTCTATTCCTGAGTTGTACCACTCGACCTTATTAACACACCTGAACTTAATCAACCGACCGGGTTTAGTGTGATAATCCTTACGAGTTTCTCATGGGATATTATCAACCCATTTTACTAGGATACGGTTGCAAGATACAGACAACCATCCTGAGCCACAAATGACTACTAGCACCCAAGATACGTAGATCCGGTTGCAATGACGTTCACCAAAGTATGTCAAAGTGATAGATGGCCAAATGCAATCAATTGAAGTCTTACCAAGCTTAAGACCAGTTAAGTCACTGAGATGTTGGTTCTCCACTAAGGTTAGTCAAGAGAACACATCTCACTGTGATCGATCAAAATAACACCTTCATTGTACCAGTATAGACAAGCAGCCAATATAAACCACTTCTTATCTAAACTGGAACTTATACCAACAACTTATCCTTATGTTGTCTCAGCTGTGATAACTGTTTATATCTTGTTAAGTTAACCAATTGAGTAGTCTTATGTGATCTACAACACACTACACAATCTAACTTATATACAAGATAAAGGATTACATATACAAATATACATTTATCTGATAGGAGAATGAAACAATGGTAAGGACAAAAACACATTGTATACAAGCATAAAACTGTTTCCAGTATAGAAAATCCCAAAAATTCTCCCACTTATGCTAAAGCAAACTTTTAGTATACAATATATCAGTTCTGGTACTAACTAGTACAAACAAACATGCTCAGCTATCTATCCTATCTATCACTGCATTTTCTCCCACTTATACAAAAGTTTCTATAGTCCTAAGTAGGGGGCATCTCTACCACCCCTAAGCCACAAACATGCTTCTCGTAAGCCGAGATTGGTAAGCTCTTCATGAAAGGATTAGCTAGGTTGTCTTTAGTTCCAATTTTGTCAATCACCCTGTCTCATTGATGTACGAATTCTCGTATGATATGGTACTTCATGTCTATGTGTTTAGACGCCTTGTGAGATCTAGGTTCCTTAGAGTTCGCCACTGCACCCGCATTATCACAATAAATCGTGATTGCCTTAGGAAAATTAGTAACAATATCAAGATCCAGGAGGAAATTCTTAAGCCAAACCGCCTCTTTAGAAGCTTCTAAATCAGCCACATACTCTGCTTGCATGGTAGAGTCCGCAATGCACTTCTGATTTGCACTGCTCTATGAAATGGCTCCACCTCCCAAGGTAAACACATAACCCGACGTAGACTTCTTCTCGTCTCTGTCAGCCTGGAAATCTGAGTCTGTATAACCCAAGGGCACTAGACTGTCTGACTGGTAAATAATTCTATAATCTCTCGTCCGTTTAAGGTACTTGAGAATATTTTTGACCGCAGTCCAGTGCGCTTGTCAAGGGTTAGACTGATATCTTGAGACCATGCATACATAATATGAGATATCTGGTCTCGTAGAAAGCATTGCATACATGAGGCTACCGACCGTGGAAGAATATGGTATTAGCCTCATACTTTCTATCTCTTCAGGCGTTTTAGGACACTAATTCTTGGATAGAATAATGCCTTGTCTAAAAGGTACTGAACCTTTCTTTGCATTTTGCATGCTAAAACGAGTAATAACAGTGTCAATGTAGGACGTTTGTGACAAGCTTAACATCCTTTTCTGGCGATCTAGGATAACTTTGATCCCAAGGATGTAAGTAGCTTCACCTAAGTCCTTAATTGGAAACTGCTCGGATAACCACGGCTTTACATTTGATAAGACTTCAACATTGTTGCCAATGAGAAGAATGTCGTCTACGTAAAGTGCAAGAAACACCACTAATCTGTTAACACAGATTCGGTACACACACACCTCATAAGGACAAGATAAAAACCATAGGATTTGACTACCTCGTCAAAATGCTGGTGCCATAATCGGGAAGCTTGCTTAAGTCCATAAATAGAATTCTTAAGCTTCCAAACTAGATGTTCTTCGCCCTATTTCACATACCATTCTGGCTGTTTCATGTATATGTCTCTACCTTCTTCAAGGTGACCATTTAAGAAAGCGGTCTTGACATCCATCTGCCAGAACTCTAGGTTCAAGTGAGCTGCAATGGCAAGGAGAATCCGAATGGACTTGATCATTGCTACAGGCGAGAAGGTCTTCTCATAATCGATACCCTCTTTTTGAGTAAACCCTTTTGCCACTAGCCTAGCCTTAAATGCCACGATCTCTCCATTCGGTCCTCTCTTTCTCTTGTATACCCACTTACTAACAATAACCTTGCAGCCCTCAGGTAATTATATGACCTCGTATACATCCATATCAGTTATGGACTCAAATTCTGAGTCCATGGAGACTCGCCATGAATCTCCATCTATATCTCCCACTGCTTCATTGTAGGTCCAGGGATCCACGGTATCTTATTCATCTACCGGGAGATGATCAGACGTCTCCCCAGTGAACATATACCGATCAGGTGTAAATATCACCCTCCCTCTACGTCGAAGAGTGTAAGGCGTTGTGTTAACAGATTGTGCAGTTGCTCCTGGAGCTCTATCTTCCACAACTGGCTCTCTGAGTGGATCTCAATCACCTTGTAATTTCTCAATGATGATCTCGACTTGAGACTTGTGGTTACTAATATAATCCTCCTCTAAGAACCAAGCGTTGGTGCTAACAACGATCTTCTATTCCTTAGGATCATTAAAGTAACTACCCTTCGTTTCCTTCGGATACCTTATAAACAACATAACCTCTGAATGTGGCTCTAACTTGTCGGCCTGCTTATTCAGCACATAAGAAGGACACCCTTAAATCTTTATGTGGTGCATACTGGGCTTGTGCCCGCTCCACAACTTGACCGGAGTCGTGTTAACCGACTTGGATGGAACACGGTTCAGTAAATATGCAGCAGTCTCTAGGGCATATCCCCAAGAGGAAATTTGCAAAGTTGCATAACTCTTCATCAACTGAACCATCTCTAAGAGCGTTCGGTTCCCTCTCTCTGACACACCATTCTGCTGAGGCGTGCCCGATGCTATCAGCTGGGATGTGATCCCACATTCTGTCAAGTAATCCTTGAACTCGTTGGATAGATATTCCCCACCACGATCAGATCGCAGTGTTTTGATTTTTTTACCTAACTTCTTCTCCACTTCTACTTTGAATTCCTTAAAGGTTTTCGAAGCAATCAGACTTGTGGTGAAGAAGGTAAACATATCAATACCTCGAGTAATCGTCAGTAAATGTGATGAAATACTCATACTCTCCACGAGCTTGTAGATATAGGTCCACACAAGTCAGAATGAATCAAACTTAGTGCTTCTTTGGCTCTATAACCCTTTGCCTTAAACGGCCTAGTCACCAAAGATCCATATTCCACGAGCTTGTAGATATAGGTCCACGCAAGTTAGAAATGGTTCAACTTGGAGAGACTCCAATGATCCATATTCCACTAACCATTGAATCATATTGAGATTGATGTGACCTAGTCGTAAATGTCATAGATAAGTTTGATTTGATTTAGAAGATTCTTTCGTCTTCTTGGAATTTGATGATGAGGAAACAACATTGACTGTATTACGCGGTTTGCAAATAATAGTATATAAAGATTCGCTTAATAGCCCACCACAGATAAAATCATCATCTTTCCTATTAGAAACATCACTCTTAAAACTTGTTTTATAACCATCCATGGTGTAGAGTTTTGAAACATAAATTATGTTTCAGCTAAACTCAGGCACATTTAAAACATCTTTAAGTATTTAAACAAAACTATCAAAATATAAATGTAAATCTCTAATGGCAATTGCAGGAACTCTCGATCTATTACCCATGGAGACTACCACCTCGCCATCACTCAATTGCATTTTATGCAAGAAACCTTGCAAGGTGTAGCAAACATGATCAGTTGCCCCTGAATCCACTACCCATTCATGGGTAGAGGAGGAAATAAGAACAATTTCGCATTACAAGAGCGACTCCCGTATCTTTCTCGTTTTGCCTTGACATCCGGATTATAATTCTTCCAAATGTCCTTTCTTACCACACTTGAAGAACCCTCCTTTCTCCTTTGGCATTCACATGCCGCCGGTACCGTCTTCTTACTCCTATACCTCTTCTTGAATTGACCACCCTTTCTGCTCTTTTTTTTGGTTTCCGCCTTCTGAGGATTCCTTGAGCTACTAGTGATGTTCAAGACTTGAGCACCCTCAACCTTTCCTATAACCTCTTTGACCGCTATCAAAAGAATTGACTATCTTACTCAAAATAATCTCTATCTTAGACATAGTGGTCCTTAAACAGAAGTTCTCATAGGACCTTGTCGGAGTATTTATAGGGAAGGTAAGATATCTCTTCCACTATGTGAAATTAGCTAAACCCGTTAGGGTTTGGTTGGTGAGACTATTTCGGAAATCATGAAATTTGCGAACAGACATATCTGAAATATATAACATAAAAGCATGTTCTATTTGCACATAATTCGTAATTAACATCATTGTAACCTACTGTAAAAAATAATGATATTAAGAACCTCGAACAACCCTAGGAATTCCACTCATAAGCTAGCAGGTGGACGTTTACTAGCGTAAACCTAGACCAAGCTATTTACCTAGCTTTTTAATTCCAATCCACGCTAAGGTTCTCAAGACGAATGAAATTAATAGTTTGACTTTCTGGACCATGTCACTATTAAATTAAAGCACGGGAAGGGTCTTCGAGGGAAGTGAATTGTACCCGCGGTGACATCTAAGCATTGAACATTAATTTGACCAAAATAGAATAAAATTCTCGAAATTGACATACTTACGAGAACCATGCCGCATTCAATTTGATCTAATTAGCCATCACATTTAATTATTATCTTCTAGAATACTCTTGTTTACTAGGCATGCAAGCCACGCAGGTGGACATTTACGGCTTCACTCCCACTACTCAATAATAATTAAATATTATTTTCGGAAAACTCATCTCATAAAACTTGGAGCTCAAAGATACAAGCAAGCCACGCAAGTAGACATTTACTAACTTAATCTTACTAATTTTGTGTAGAGTCCAATTAAATGGAGGTCCACTTAAATATTTAATATCCAACTTATGGAATCTAGTTAAATATTTAATTTAATTCTTGCTTAGTCTTTTTGTTCAAAAGGTTTGTTGAATCATGCATATCCACATAATTCCCAAAGCACGTCTTTCTAAGCACACATAATAAAATGTGCTCGCAAAAAATTAAACATGCTTAATACGAGGTAAATCATATTTTTATGCTTTTCTAAGAGCAATTAAACATATAATCACATGCTAAAGCACAATAATAAATAAATGCTCAAATAGAAAATTAAAACATCGTTATCGGGTTGTAACAAACAGATAAAAATTAGAATTCCATCTATTACACAACCCGATCAAAATATAACTCTTCGAAATCTTGAAGAATCTTGAAATTTGGATTCGCTGCATCATCGCCATGTCATTAGGATGTCTGCCACGTGGCAGACACGTGGCAGACATGTGCACTACCACATCAGCGAGTAGGGCTGACGTCAACAACCTAGGGCTGACGTCAACCCTAGTTCTTAAATGAACCCGCCGCCGCTAGTTCACGTGCCGCCGTCGTTCTGGGCCGGTTCTCGACCAGCCGCCGATGTGGTGGTGGTCACCTAACGGTGGCGAACCAGGAACCACCACCTCCTGCCGCCAGAAGCCCCGCCGTTCGGCGCTGGAGGAGCTGCAGTGTGGGGCCGCGTGTGCTCCCAGCAACCCGCGCGCTTCTACGCTTTCCCGCCCTGTGCCGCCATCCTACGCCTCCCCACCATCTCGCCGTGTTGTCAGGTGGTTTGGGCTACTCTCATACGCCCTGATCTGCCGCCGCCGCGATGAGATTCAAGCAAAAATAGCATCCCATCGCCGGCGAGCTCCCCCGCTCATAATTAACTATCACGTTCAAAAGTTCGGCCCACACACGTAAATACACACAATTTGAACATGGTTAAAATTAAAGACTAAAGAACCACAAGAAAAAATAACAAAAAAAAGAAGAGAATATTACCATTGCCAGGTTTACTCGGCAAAGACAGGGGGGCGGCGGCGCCGCGTTAGGGAGAAGAGAAGAAGAGCCCGTAACTGTGTTCTTGGTGTTATGAAATTCAATCCAACTAATTTTATTTTTAAGGTTTTAATTGTTTTTTTTTATTTTTATGTTTAAATTAAGAATTGGTTTTGAAATTATTAAAACTCATATTTAATTAGTCAAATCTTGTCCAAATTAAAACACATTGCGCCTTAGGCAAAAAACCTAAGGCATGCGCCTCGAGGTGCGAAGTGTACGAATTGAATGAGGCCGAACCTCAAAAATATTTTTCAGCACCTCGTCTCCAGGCGTGCGCCTCACACGCTTTTTAAAACCATGGCAACAACATACTTAAACTCATTAGTAAATAATGCAACAATGGGTTGAAGATCAGGTTTCTAACTTATGCTTGAGCAATGTTGGTTAAAAATAGCCGATAACCTAGGAAATGCGTACAAAATAATAACAAGTAATTGAACACTATAGAGATTAAGGTACTAGATTACAGCCGACTTCGTATCCAATACGGCAGACTACTTTCTGGTATTCTGGGCAGAACGACCGGGTTGATGATTCTCTTGGGTATGAAACGACAAACTAGACAGACTTGATTGGACTGAACAGACTAAAGTCAAGTCGAGTTTCCTCTTTCCGCAAGACAGTATTGCTCCGGCTAGTGCTCACGGATTGACAATCTGTCCCCAAAGATAAAACGACTTTCCTCCTTCCCGGTAGCAGCACCGCAAACTGGAAAGGCTCTGACAACTGAACCAAGACACAAACTGGGCAGACACAGAACTATAGACTATAGATGCCAATGAAGTGCTTTATGATTTTCGTGATATCTTGTACTTGTTGTGTGTAGTGTATGTTATGTATGAAATGCTTGTAGATGCATCTATATATAAAAGTAACATCCACCATGTGAAGGGACTCAAGGCATTAAAGTGTCTCTCCATTACTTGTTCATTAAGAGCCATTCCTTGAGACCTTTCACGTCTTCATGGATGCTTTTAGATCATCAAGACCCTTGATATGCCGACAACTTCGCAGGTAGCTCAACAACCACACAGGCTAGTTGCACATCAACCAGAATGGACTTCTCACCATCAAGCCCAATCCACTGCTAGCCCAGATAACATCAAGCTCAATAGACTTAGTTTGCCAACAGCTTCAGTCAGGCTTGCTAACAACCGGCCCACAAACTTAGATCCAAACCCAAGCCCAGTAACACGAGTCTACTTGCCTAGACACGGGCCAAGCAATAGGCCGGATTGGCTTGCAGTACTTGCATCCAATTACGAAAATACCCACACAAGTGACCAACTTAAAGCGCACATTTCTCACTTACCCAAATTCAGTATTGAGAATTCGAACGTGGCCACAACAACTTAATCATGGTTAGACTAAAATATTAATTAGTCAAAACCAAATTTCCAACACAATCCCCCACATGAGTGGAAATTGTGCATGCATGTATGCAGACTAAATGCCCAGGTCGAAAGAAACAACATTGCAGCAGGATAGGTAACTTAAGGCTTTGAACCTTCCCTTGTCAACACTATCGGGTACACTAGCGGACTAGTGGACATGATGCCTTGACTATTCCTCCTCAGTGTGCACCAAGACTATAGTATCAACATAATACTATCTCAACCTTATTCGTTCTCATGTCTGTATCCATTTCGGCCTGGGACACATCTTTGGATTCATAAGTGCCCTCTGTGAAGCGGCCACACTTCTCACTTATATGTTTTGTCCTTACCACTGTATTATTCTCCTATCTAATATATATATATATATATATATATATATATATATATATATATATTTGCACATGTAATCCTTTATCTTGTACATGAGTTAGATTGTGTAGTGTATTGTAGATCACAGATGATTACTCAATTGGTTGACCTGACAAGTTATAAACAATTATCACAACCGAGACAACTTTACGATAAGTTGTTGTTGGTCCAGAGACGAGCCTTCAGGTGTATGTATGTGTGTGTGTGTAGGGGGGGGGGTGAATACACCTGAGTGCAAATTTCAACTCAAACGCAAAAGTCAGTATACTACTGAAGTGTGCTACTGAACTAGTCAGTTGGCCCAATTAGCTTTCTAGATCGCGTGGGCAGAGTATCTGTCTACTTAGTCCTATCTATAACTTCAGTCAGTGAACAATAGTTCAGTATAAATGGTGTGCGAAAGTGTAGGCCCAAAAAGATTTTCATCTCGTTTTGAAAACACGTTTTATGTTAAGTGATTTTACAGTTCAGTTTTATGCAGTATGAACAATTAATCAATGCAACAGTAAATCAACACAAGCAGTTTGTAAAGTGGTTCGGATATGCTGGATCCTACGTCCATTGTCCTGAGCAAAGCAGGAGTTCTTGATTACTTATACTGAGCAAGTCTCAGTCGATCTGTACACTGGACATATACTCTAGTTATAGTCTTAGTGACTTTACAAGTTTGAAACACGAGGTTTTATTTTGTCCAACTAAGAAGGAGTTCTTACAATAAGAACAATTCAGAAAGCTGAACTGTTAGGAAGAGATTCATTATGATAAGATTTGAAAATTCCAAAACCCCTAGCTGAATGATGAGTCTTCGATAATGTAATAGCTTAGTTGAGTTCAGCATGTTAGGAACTCAGTAGGATAGAGTTCAATAGCTGGTGCATTCAGTAGAAGATCCGCCATTCAGCCGAAGGAGCTCAGTATCGAAGAAGTTAGTTGGATAAGCTATAACCAACTGAATCTGCAAAGGAATTTGAGCCACGAATCTCAGAAGCATGAGTATGAGAGAATTCAGTTAAAAGGTTCGAGGATTCATAGGAAGTCAACTCACCGTACACTTGGAGTTTGAATAAGCCTCACCTACTCTCATAATCTCGACCAATGAGGAGCCGACAACACTCTACCTAATCTGCCATTAAGCTGCTCCCAGACTGAAAAAGAGGAAATCTCTACAGTGATATTCAAAATTGATATGGCCGTTGTCCTTGTCTTATTCAACACGTGTCTAGACTCCCTCCAACGAATCTATTCATAAATCGAAGACTATAAATAGAGAAGAGTCTTCATGCAGAAAGACACAACCAACAACCAATAAGGGAACCAAGCATTCAAGCGATCAAATACTCTAGCGAACTCAAAGCCACCCAGTGATCCTATGTATCCGAACCACTTTAAAAATTGGACGTGTTGATTTACTGTTGCATTGATAATTTTTCACATTGCATTAAACTGACTTTAAATCAAACAACATAAAAGGAATTTTTCAACTAAGATGAACATATATTTTGGGCCTACACTTCCGCACACAATTTCTAATATTGAACTACTGTTTACTGACATAAGTCGTAAACTGTACTCAGTAGAGTAATAACTCTCTGCCCACGCGATCCAAAAAGTTTAATTGGCCAACTGCGTAGTTCAGTAGACTAGTTCAGTAGCAACATTCAGCTAAGCTGACTTTCGCGTCCTGAGTAAGAATTAGTCGTCAGGTGTATTCACCCCTCCCCCTACACCTGAGGCTCGTCTCTGGACCAACAAGAACTCTTTTGAGTTTTCTAAGCTCTTATGATAATACAATAAGTTGCTTAGAATAGAGAATGAGAACAAATGAATCTCTAGCGTGAAGAACTAAGATGCTCTCTCTATGAACGAGTTCTTCGTTGTGATATGTTTTAAGTTCGCTAGAGTGTTTCTGCTCTTGAATGTTTGGTTTCTAGTGTCTTTTCTGCGTGATGACTCTTCTTTATTTATAGTCTCGACTCATGAATAGATCCATTAGAAGAAGGTCTAGACACGTGTCGAAAATGACAAGAAAAATGACCTTCTTCATTTTGAATGTCACTGTAGGGATTTCCTCTTTTTTCAGTGTAGGAAGCAGCTTTATGGCAGAGCAGGTACAATGCTTGAAGCTCTTCATTGGTTGAGGTTAGAGAATAGGTGAGGTTTGTTCAAACTCCAAGATAATACTGAGTTGACTTCCTCTGATTCCTCGGACCTTTTACTGAATTATCTTCTACTGACATTCTTTTGAGATATTCAGTACTTGGCTCGAATTTCTTTGCAGATTCAGTGGGTTCTGAGATACCCAACTGAGTTTCTTGATGCTGAGTTCTTCCGGCTAACAACAGATGTTTTACTGAACCTATCAGCTATTGAACTCTAGCTAGCCTACTGAGTTGCTAACATGCTGAACTCAAATCATCATTCAGCTAGGGTTTTGGGATCTTCAAATCTTATCATACTGAATCTCCTACCCAATAGTTGTAGGTATAACCTGCAGTTTAGATAAGAAGTGATTTGTCTTGGTTGCTTGTCTATACTGGTACACTGAAGGTGGTATATTAACGGATCATAGTGAGATGTGTTCTCCGGACTAACCTTAGTGGAGAACCAAGATCTCGGTGACTTAGCTGGTCTTAAGCTTGGTAAGACTTCAGCTAAGTGCATTTGGCTATCTATCACTTTGACCTATTATGATGAACGCCATCGCGACCATATCTACGTATCTTGGGTTCTAGTAGTCATTTGTGGCTCAACCTGGGTGTCTGTATCTTGCAACCGTATCATAGTAATATGTGTTGATAATATCCCTTGAGGAACTCATAAGTTAATCACACTAAACCCAACCGGTTGATTAAGTTCAGGTGTGTTAATAAGGTCATGTGGTACTACTCAGGAATATAGTAAGATGTTAATTAATTTAAGCTGTCAGTGGACTTAATTAATTAACGAATATTTCTATCTTAAATATGGTGATCGATTACGTCTAAAATACAAGTCCATGCTCAAGATGGGATAAAGGGGCAAATGATTCTCTCTAGTGGAATAAATTTATGTTAATTAATTGATTTTACTTTGGGCGGAGCATAGTTAATTAATTGATTTGAGGCCCGACTTTATTTCATGTATTGGATCCCTGGTCTGGCCCAATTAGTTGCCCAGTTATTTATTCTTTCTCCGAGATCATTATTAATAGATTAATGTATTTTGCATTATTTAATAATATTATTTATGTGCAATTAATTGGCTAGGCCAATTAATTGATAAATAAAAGTAGCACATCCGATTAATTTATTATATTATGGACTAATTGATGTGGAATCCATTAGGGGTATAATTAAATTAATGAACTAAAAATATTAATATAATATAAACTTTTGAGGCATATATATATTTGTTGGTCCCGAGAGTAACGTTCAGGTGTAGGGGGGGGGGGGGGGGGTGAATACACCTGAGAACCTATTTCTCAACTTTAAACGCGAACAGTCCTTTTCAGGAGAGTGTCGTACTTGAATGAGTTCAGCAGACCAAATAAGTTGTTCTGAATCGGGTGACAGAGTGACTAACTTTACTGAGGCCTGCTAGCTGACTAGCGTCAGAATTCAGTACCGTTCAGATAAAGTTCAGTAGTGCGGAAATGTGTAGGCCCAAATTCAGTTGAGTTAAGAAAACGTTTTTATCAAAACAGTTTCAGTATATTAGTGCAGTCGATTAAGCTTGCTGAAACTCAGTTGAATGATTTTAAAGATATTTTCAGTATGCACAGTAATCAATGCAACACTAAATAACGAATATTGAACACAGACGATTTTAAAGTGGTTCAGATCCAACAATCCTACGTCCACTGTCCCGAAAGATCAGGAAGCTATGTATTATACTGAGATAGTCTCAGTCGGTTTGTACACTAGACAAACACTGGGCTTGAGATTTATACTGAGCAAGTCTCAGTTTACAGGGTATCAAACTAAGTGTTTGAAAAACTTCTCCAACTATGAAGGAGTCCTTTACAGTAAGGATCAGTTCAACTATGAACTCCTTCGTCTAAGCTATAGATATGATCGACTGAGCTTAGGTTAGAGGGATAGGGAACGAGAAAGTGGCTTCTAGAGCGACGAACGGCTAAGTATACACTTGGGTTCGTGTTCAGTCGCTTGGATACTAAAGGCTATATAATTTTGGTTCAGCTTGGTTCCCTATGAGCAGATATATTGTCTTTTGCCCGAGATTACTTCTTCGAACTACTTGCGGAAGACTTAATAATTTTATGAGTTGCTCTTTGAATGCTCTAAGTTCGCTTGTGTTTGTTGGTTCACTCGTATTCTCGTGAGCTTCAATTTGAATGTATCCCTCTATTTATAGAGCAGAGATAAGGATAGATCTGTTGGAGACGACGATCCTTTTATCTCTCTCTTTTGGGTAGCTAAAGGCTCTTTCAAAGTATGGTTGCAGTGTCCTTTCC
Source organism: Lavandula angustifolia (assembly GCA_028984105.1). Classification (NCBI taxonomy): domain Eukaryota; kingdom Viridiplantae; phylum Streptophyta; class Magnoliopsida; order Lamiales; family Lamiaceae; genus Lavandula; species Lavandula angustifolia. Next base: position 6,999,395 of record CM054818.1, on the reverse strand, counting down.
TTCCATTTCTGGAAAGTTGTTGACTTGCAGCTTTAACAGATATAGGATAGGTGGTTGCTCGTCATTGGTCGAGGTTCAGGAAAGTGGGTGAGACAGAACAGACTTCAAGGAGATCTGGAGCTGACTTCTCTCTTCCTTGTATTGACTCTGCTGATTTGACTTTAGAGAGTCTGTCAGTCAGAAGACTGTCTGGCCGTTGCTGAGTCTGATCTCTTATTCAGTAGCATGCTCCTACTGAGTCGGCTCTACTAAAGATCAACTCTGAGTTCAGTGAACTACTCCTGCTGAGTTCAATTCCACTGACTCCTTTCGCATATCGCTCCCTGCTGAGTCCAAGATCACTGAGTCTTCTGCTTCTGGACCGAGGCCGGTAATCTACCGAGCGTCCGAACCCGATGCCAGAGTGTCTACTGAGTCTGAATCCTCAGAGACAAAACAAAATAGGTTACAACTGAATGGTTCATCAGCCAAGATAGGGTTTTGGTATCTTCAAATCTTCAGTAAATATTCAGAGCACAGGGCTACTGAGTTATGCCTTAACTAATTGCGATAAGACTGAATCATCTCCTAACATTTTCCCCCTATTTGATGATGCCAAAACCTAACACTATGACTTATCAGAAACAAAGCTCCTTACAAGTATTACAAGTAGAATCAATGGAGTTGTTCTTCAAGTCCTAGACTACTGAGGGAATCAGGGAAGAAATATCAGAACCTATACAGAAACTAATCAACAATTTCCCCCTTTCTAACAACATTTTCCCCCAACTACGCAATCTAACAGAATCTGATTAAGTAAAAATTGACATAATATATAAGAACAGTGAGTGTGTGAGTCAGTAATCACTTCAGTGATTCTGTGTGTTAAGCATAAAAACAAACTGGGCCATATAGACAATAAAGAATTGTCAGGGCCAATAACAGTGATGTTTTATATATGTGAAGAAGTTCAGTACATTTACATCATCTGCTATACTAATCAGAGCAGAAAAGAAGTTACAAGAAACACAGAAGCTAACAATCATCTGAACTGCTTAATCCTGTCTTTGAAGTCCTTTGATTTATATTCAGGAAGGGGCAGTCCATACATCCTATAGGTGATCTTCCTCAGCTTCAGTATCTCTGCAAAGTCAGCTGGATCATCTTCCTCTAAACACTTGGCTTCAGCAGTATCCTTGATCTCTTTCTCAATAACTCCATAATGAACAGAGCCATCTAACTTCAGTGGGGGCGGCATGATTCTTGGAGCTGGGACTCTGACATCTATCTTTTCTTTTAAGGCCTTCTCAACCCTAGCAAATATCTCAGGATCGGTCCTCATAAGCTATTCAACAAAGGCGATAGATTTGTGCTTTTCAGACCAGTACCTCCAGAAATAGTTTCTCTTTACGAAATCAGCCTTCAGTGACTCCCACCTTTGAGTTCTTTCCCAAGGCATCCATTCATCAACTCTTGGCCATCTGTGGATTTTGAGATCAGTAGGTTTCCTGAACCTTCTATATCTGTAGGGAATGTCTGCTTTTCAAGAATCCTCTGACTCGCTTCCTTTTCAGCTTTCAGTCTCAGAGCTTCTAAGTATGCTAGTCTGAGCCTTTCTCTAGCTGCTTCTATCTGTCTTGCTTCTTCTCCTCTATACAGATACCTCTCCATCTGAGCCCAAATCTCTTGCATCTCAAGATCTTGTTCCTTAGAAGGCACATAGGAGGGTACATGAGTTTCTTCTTCTGAATCAGCAGGTGTAGTAGATTTTTCTTTCGAAGTACCCTGGCGCCGACTCACTGCTCGTTCTTGTTCTTTCTCTTTCTCTTTGTCTGCCTCATCCCTCAGCTTCAGCATTCTGGGAGGCAGTCTAGGTCCAGTTTTTCTTCCACCTGCTGGAGCCTTTGTCTTGCCTTGGCTGGTTTCTTCTTGGGCTTGTTAGCAGCCTCAGCCTCAGCAATCTCTCTTGCCGATTTTTCATCGGTAGCAATCTGAGCTTCTTCCTCCGGAGTAGCATACCTCTTGGGTCCTTTCTTTTTAGAGGGAGGGGTTGGAAGCGTCAGAATCTTCTTGCCTTTGCCGGCAACTGGAGGACGCAGAGGAACCTCGTCCTCTTCAGACTCCTCGTCTGCGTACTCAGCAACCTCCTTGATTATATCAGAAAGAGTTTAGGTTGCCTGAGTAGCCATGTCTTTGGGTCCTGAGCTGCTTGGGCCGGTCTCAGCAGACACTACATCGCTCGTCGTTGAGACACCCCCGGGCCTCGCCGACCGAGTGGAGGTACCGGTGGGAGCCGGGAAGCCGACTACGAGATGCTCCTGCCACTGTCCTCACTCCTTTAGGTACTCTCAGTACCTTTCCTTCAGTACCCTTCTGTTTTCCTTCCCCCTTTTTGGCATCAACAAATACGCCAGGGGTTGAAACGGATACCTTCTTGTCCAGACTTTTGTAAGCTATTGCCAAATCATCTAAGGCATACTGCAGCTTAGTTAGTCGTTCATGCAGCTCGTTCCTCTCCTCAGTAAGTTGATCACTATATTTCTTGTGGGAGGAGTCTGCGGCTGTCTAGAACTCCTGCAACTGTTTGTCCACTCTCTCTTCTATGGCCTTTTGAATGGATTGGAGCCTGAGGTCTGGGGGCTTGAGAGATGGAGGAAACTGATTCAGTATGAGCTTTCTGGGCGGCCTTATAGTCTTCAAGAAGTTGTGCCTGACCAGCCTGAATCAGCTTCAGTTGCTCATCGAAGTCGGCTCTTTGAGTGGCGAGCGCATCATTCAGGATAATGGAGAAATCAGGGGTAGGCGTATTCTGGATGGATGCTCTGAGCCCCTTTATCTCTGGCTGTAAGCCTGAGTGGTCTGCCTCCACGTCTTGTGGACGGCGCGGGCAAGGAGTCGGTTCTGAGTCCCTTGACTCCTCAGGGCCCTGGCCACTGACTTCGAGCGTCGGCTTTTCGGGCTGGGCGCTACTTCGAAGGCAGATTCAAGTAACAGCTAAGAAGGTTCTGCTGTCTTCGAAGTACCAGCCGCCGACTGTCCTGGACTAAGGATGCTGAGCGGTGGTTCAGCAGTGGATGTGGGAGCATCCTTGTCCAGTTGAGTTCCCTCATTTGGCTTCTCAGGGCCTGAATCACGGGGTAGGTCCTGACCATTGGGGTCAGACCCATCTGAGGGTGCCAGTGCTGAAATAGGTTGTCTGTCGTTTAGCATGGCTAGCATGGCAGCCCTCAAGTCTTCTAGGGAGCAGACGTCAGATGGCTCGGAGTAGCCAATCTTGCTCCTTATTAGTAGCTCCTCCTCGTGGAGTTGTTCGCAGGAGTGGTGTTTGATAAGGCGGTTTAGATTATGCCACTCCTGGAACCAGATCAGCATATAGAGCCTAGCCTGCTTCACTAGTAGGATGAGATCAGTATGGCTGGCTATCTCCGGGATCCTTTTAGCAACCTCTCGGGAGGATCTGGAATGAAGAGCTGAGGCCTCTATCCCGATAGATTCTGACTCAGAAGCAGTCTCCAAATCTTCAACTTCTATTGGAGATGGCTGCTTCTCAGCAGAAGGTATGCTGCTCAATGGTGGAATGTCCAAGGGGCTCTGAGATGGTGGAATAGATTCAGCTTGGACCCCTTGGTCCACTGTCTCGTCACGCTCAGTGGAGACGGCCTTCTCCACTAACGGAGTCTTCTCGGATGACTCAGACTCATCCCTCAGTTGTAGATGAGGTTCAACAACTACTGCCTCTGTCACTAACTCCGGCACGACCTCACTGACTTTCTTCAACCTCTTGGTTGGGGTTTTCGGTGTAGACTTCGGAGGGGACCTCTTCTTTGTGGGAGTGGAAGTCTTCTGAGCTCCGGACTAAGGATCAGCGGGCCCTGACCCTATCTGCTGAAGGGCCGCTGCCCTGCTCTGGAACCGGACTTTCTTTGGGTTGAAGTACTGCTTGTCAGCAAATGTTATGTTGTCCGTTCCACAGAAATCTTCTATCATCACTGATAGCTTCAGTCCATAAAGCAGTTTTCCCTTCACAGCAAGGCGAAAACTCTTCTTGTCAAACTTCACGGACTGCGTCATGAATTTTTTTAGAAAGAATTCGGTCCAGTTGATCTTTGCTCGATCCTGTATGGCCATCATAAGCTGGAGCTTCGGCCTAGACACCTGATCAAAGGACCCGGCTTGACTAGTCAGCAGCTGAGTCACTATATAAGCCAATGCTCTGTACTGAGGGAGCTTGGCATTCTTCGAAAATGCAGCTCTGAACGTAGTCGGCTTCTTGTAGAACTCAGATAGATACTCGTCCATCAAGTCGTCTTTGTAGGCTACGGTGGTGAATCCCTCACTTGGGAGGTTGAAGCTTCTCTTAAGTGCCTCTCTGATCGACATGGTTTTAATCTCAGTGATGGCACGGGAGGGGTCGCCAACTGAGTGAACGACGTAACGACATCGGATGTCTCCATCTACTGATTCAGAATTCAGATAGAGCTCAGCTATCTGACGCGGAAGGAAGAAGGATGGCTTCCTCGTCAGAAATCTTTCGAGGCCAGTCTCTCTGAGGGCGTAGAAGATCTCCTCCATATAATCGAGTTCACAAACATCGAACTCCATCATGGGCTCGCACCAGACCCGATCCTTTTCTAGGATCTCTTGCATATCCTTTGGAACGATAACTTCACGTCCTGCCATATTTAGTATTCTGCAAGAACGATATATCAGTATCGAATAAAAATATAGAAATTATAATATGTAATATTGAATGATCATTAAAAGTTTACCAAAGATTTTTCTGAGAGTTTTGGAAAATAAGTTTTGCAAGGAGGCAAGTATGTTCTCGAAAAAAAAAACTAGGGTTCGAAAATTATGCAGAGTAGAAATGGCGGTTTCTAAACTTTAAACGTGTATACATATCTTAAAGAAGATGAACAATTAATTATCCACGGTTCAATTTGAATTCGCTTTATGAAATGGACGATAGGATTTGATTTTATAAAATAGGCAATGATCAATTTAGCCGCCTAAGTCAAAATACAGTTGTATATAGCCAAAGAAGTAACTTGATACGACATGCATTAAATGCGCCGCAGAGTTCAGCATACTTTACATAGAATATCGTGTATTTAATGTAAACCATTATATTAAATGACATTTTCTAAGGCATTGAATACGAAGCTGAATCTGAGTCATAAATGCGCAGAATATTTCATTGGCTACTGAGTAGAGATACGCAAACCTGTCAGCTGAACATCGTAGTCAGCTGATACCTCGTGTAGATGGTTGTTGAGTCTCTACGTACTGAATTTACTCAGTACTGAGAGTGAACATTCCCCCTTGTTGAATGCTCCTCTCCTGAATCCACTTACTGACTAGAGTCAGTAGGGTCCAGCAGACCTAGCTCTACTGAAAGTTCTCTGAATCTGGCTTCAGCTAGAGGCTTGGTCAGTATATCTGCCCTTTGGTGGTCAGTATGGATCTTTTCCATCCTGATATCCTTCTTTTCGACATGATCACGAATGAAGTGGTGTCTGATGTCCACGTGCTTGCATCTCGTGAAGTACAGGATTCTGAGTGATTGCAATTGCACTGGTACTGTCGCAGAAGATCGGCACTTCATTCTGAATAACATCATAGTCGTGTAGCTGTTGTCTCAGCCAAAGGATTTGGGCGCAGCAACTTCCGGCAACCATATATTCAGCTTCAGTAGTTGACATCGCTACTGAATGCTGTTTCTTTGAAAACCATGAGATCAGCTTGCTGCCAAGGAACTGACATGTTCCAGAAGTTGACTTTCGGTCAATTCTACATCCTGCATAGTCAGCATCAGAATAGCCAGTTAGTTCAATATTATCATCAGCTGGATACCATAAACCCATGTCAGGGGTTCCTCTAAGATAGCGAAGAATCTTCTTTGCTGAGTCCATATGACTCTGCTTAGGATTCGCCTGAAATCGAGCGCAGACACCTACAACATAAGTTATGTCAGGACGAGTAGCTGTTAAGTATAATAAAGAACCAATAATAGCACAAAATTCAGTATGGTCTACTGATACTCCCTCTTTAACCCATACATAGCCTTTCTGAGTCTATAAACCTGATGTCCCTGCTGAAAGCCGGGAGGCTGTTCTACATAGACTTCTTCTTTCATTACGCCGTTCAGGAACGCAGACTTCACATCCATTTGATAAACTCTAAACTTTTGATGTGTTGCGTAGGCTAGGAATAGTCTGATTGCCTCCAATCTTGCAACTGGAGCGAACGTTTCGTCGAAATCTATTCCTTTAGCTTGACAGTAGCCTTTTGCCACGAGTCTTGCTTTGTTCCTTACTATAACGTTGTTTTCATGTCGCTTGTTCTTGAAGACCCATTTAGTTCCAATCACATGTTGATGCCGAGGTCTGTCAACAAGCTCCCAAACTTCATTTCTCGTGAACTGATTCAGCTCCTCCTGCATGGCTATGATCCAATCAGAGTCCTTAAGTGCATCCTCAACCGACTGAGGTTCTTCAGTAGAAAAGAAGTAGGAATATAAGGCGCTTTCGCCCTGACAGAATCTGGATCTTATCTTTACGCTTGCTGAAGGATCTCCAATAATCAAATCAGAAGTGTGAGAGTCCAGCCACGATCTACGATGTTTCAACTCTTCATCTGAAATTTGTTCAACACAGATAGTAGGTGAGTTAGGCATTTCAGTTGTACTATTCTGAGATTGAAGCAATTCAGTTATGAGAGTATGGTCTACTGAGTCACCAGGTTCAGGGGCATTTAGCTCTAGAACATCATTTGTTCCCCCTGAATTATTATCCTCAGTAGAGGTCTTAGTTACTGATTAACAGAGAGAAGATTATGCTGAAGTCCTTCAACATATGATATTCTTGGAACTGTTGTGGTTCCAATGCTGAGTGTTCCATAGCCTCCTGGTATAGCCTTTTGCGTTATCTCCAAACTCGATTCGGGGTCCTTCTTCAGTAGTGTAATTCTTCAGTAGGTCCTTTTGGTATGTCATATGTCTTGAGCATCCGCTGTCCATATACCAAGGGTCCTTGTGTACCTGCAAAAAATAATTATATTTAGGTACCCTTTATTTTTGATTTTGGGTCCTTAGATGTTAGTTTCGGAAACCCAAATCTGTCTTACGACCCTGGTGGTCTCAGACAGTCTCTTTCCACTTTTATCAACATATTTGACCACTGGACTGGTCAATGTTGACTTCTGAAGCTTTACTGGTTCAGGAGTCCTGATCTTCTGAGTAGGTGGACTGCTGATCTTTGCATTCTGTATGGCTTTCTTCTTCTTCTTCTGACTTTTAGGTCCTCTTCTGACTATAGGATCATAGTAATATGACCCATACTGAGCTAGATGAGTCAGCTGCGGAGGTCCATACTGATCAGCCCATTTTGCTTTGCTGGTTCTCCCTTGACTGAACTGGGGTGATTTGGTGCTGATCTTCTTGTCAGAATGCTGATAACTGGGATGAGGTGCCTTCATCTTTTGTTTGTTCTTGGCTAGAGGGTTCAGTATCTCTGCATTTATGGTCTCCCCTTGAACAAACCTATCAGCTAGCCGGTTTTCTGAGCGTACGGGGGCAGATGAGGAGGCTCCATGGCTGAATCCAAGTCCCTCCTTGCAGTGCTTAGGCTTGTTGCTTGCTAGCATCACCTCAAGCTTCTTTTCAGCGCCCATGTAACGCTCTGTCATCAGGTTCCTCCAGACATCATCATTTTTCTTCAGTAATTCATGCTCGGTTTGAAGTCCTGACAGCTCTTGCTTCAGTAGACTCAGTTCAGTATCTTTCTGAGTCAAGTCATTGGTCAGTACTGAGATCTGATCTTCTTGATGCTGAGACTTGGCCATCAGAGAGTTTATCTCCTCCCTGAGTCTCAACACAAGTCCTTCTGACTTAATAGCAACCTGACTCCCCTGAGAAAGTCTCTGATTCTCCACTTTCAGGGTATCCAACTCCTGAAGAGTCTTACTGAGCTGCAGACAAATCTGAATCTGCTCGTCGAGTAGTTCTTTGTATGCAATTGCGACGTCCAGATTCTCATCTGCACCTGAAATAGTATCGTGTGTGTAGTGTGAAGAGGAGTTAAATGGTCGTGAGAGTTTACCTCATCCTCTTCCCCTCCCATGAGACACTTTTCAGCGTCTTCTTCAGCTTCAAGCTCTACGGCCATGAATGCCGCTTCATCATCTGATGAATCCATGAAGGAGTCGACTTCATCTGAGTCGTCTGAAAGTTCACCGGCAATATATGCTTGTCGCTTATTGATGAACTTCTCCCTTTGAGCTTTGCGTGCTGCTCTTTCAGCAGTGCTGAGCTCAGGACAGTCATACTGATAGTGTCCTGGATTCTTGCAGTTATAGCAGGTTGTAACTCTTTCTTCTTTGCTTTCGCTGTCTTTCGACTGAGTTGAGTCCTCCTATTTCCTGCATTCAGAAGTATGTGAGTCAGGAGTGCGTTTAGGTGTATATTCAGTCTTACCCTTGGAGTCTCTGACTATTCTTGAGAGCTTCCTGCACCTCTCCTTCTCTTTCTGATACTTCACAGCAAGCAGCGCATACTTCTTGGCTAAGTTTTCACAGCAAGCAGCACAGTGAAGGTTCAGCCTTGCTAGACGCTGGAGCTGCTGTGCTGACTGATGCTTTAAAAGCATGGTCAACTTGGGTGTCAGCTTCAGCTCGCTGCTTCCTTTGAGGTAGGCCAAACTCGAACTCCTCAGCTTTAAGTTCTGAAAAGATATGGTCAGGAGTAACAATATCTAAAGATATGGTCAGGAGTAATAATATCTAAGTCAGAATGACGCAATAAAGTAGCAAAGGGCGTCCAGTGACCGTGTGGCAATGCCCTCAAAATTTTGAGATTCATCTCTCGGTTGGAGAATGTCTTTCCCAGCCCATTGATAGAGTTCATCAGATTTGTGAATTTGACGTTGAGATCTTCAATGGAGTCACCAGGCATGAGAGACAGTCTCTCCAGCTTATGAAGTTCCAGCGCGAGTTTGTTAGCTTTGATCTTCTGAGTCCCCCGACTCAGTAGCGCTAGAGCATCCCAGAGTTCTTTCGCGGACTTGCAGTCCTGAACTCTTCCGAGATAAGAATCGCTCAGAGTGGTCAATATGGCGTTTCTGGCGACGCGGTCTAAGTTTTGAAGCTTCTTCTCCTCAGGGGTGAAGAGACTTCTGTCTTTGGGGATCTTCTTCCCGGTCACCATTCCTCCTCCTTGTGCTGGGTCCTGAGCTATGATGCTATAAACCATTGGAACGATAGGTCCATCCTCTAGAACCTCTGTCATGCTGTCGTGGAGGGAGGTCAGATGTGCCTCCATTCAGACCCGCCATACTCCATAGTTCTCTACTTAGAACATGGGTACCATTCTGATTCCTGACATATCAGACATAGTGAATAGTGATATGAATGAAGAATGATATGCAGTGAAAATATTTTTCGGATCCGTTCAAGTAGACCCGTTTCAGAATAACAAGAGTCTTAGAGAACTCATGCTCTGATACCAATTGTTGGTCCCGAGAGTAACGTTCAGGTGTAGGGGGGGGGGGTGAATACACCTGAAAACCGATTTCTCAACTTTAAACGCGAACAGTCCTTTTCAGGAGAGTGTCGTACTGAACGAGTTCAGCAGACCAAATAAGCTGTTCTGAATCGCGTGGCAGAGTCACTGACTTTACTGAGGCTTGCTAGCTGACTAGAGTTAGAATTCAGTACCGTTCAGATAAAGTTCAGCAGTGCGGAAATGTGTAGGCCCAGATTTAGTTGAGTTAAGAAAATGTTTTTATCAAAACAGTTTCAGTATATTAGTGCAGTCGATTAAGCTTGCTGAAACTCAGTTTAATGATTTTAAAGATATTTTCAGTATGCACAGTAATCAATGCAACAGTAAATAACGAATACTGAACACAGACGATTTTTAAAGTGGTTCGGATCCAACAATCCTACGTCCACTGTCCCGAAAGATCAGGAAGCTATGTATTATACTGAGATAGTCTCAGTCGGTTTGTACACTAGACAAACACTGGGCTTGAGATTTATACTGAGCAAGTCTCAGTTTACAGGGTATTAAACTAAGTGTTTGAAAAACTTCTCCAAGTATGAAGTAGTCCTTTACAGTAAGGATCAGTTCGACTATGAACTCCTTCATCTAAGCTATAGATATGATCGGCTGAGCTTAGGTTAGAGGGATAGGGAACGAGAAAGTGGCTTCTAGAGCGATGAACGACTAAGTATAAACTTGGGTTCGTGTTCAGTCGCTTGGATACTAAAGGCTATATAATTCTGGTTCAGCTTGGTTCCCTATGAGCAAGTATGTCGTCTTTCGCCGGAGATTACTTCTTCGAACTACTTGCGGAAGACTTAAGAATTTTATGAGTTGCTCTTTGAATGCTCTGAGTTCGCTTGTGTTTGTTGGTTCACTCGTATTCTCGTGAGCTTCAATTTGAATGTATCCCTCTATTTATAGAGCATAGATAAGGATAGATCAATTGGAGACGACGATCCTTTTGTCTCTCTCTTTTGGGTAGCTAATGGCTCTTTCAAAGTATGGTTGCAGTGTCCTTTCCCTCCATTTCTGGAAAGTTGTGGACTTGCAGCTTTAACAGATATAGGACAGGTGGCTGCTCGTCATTGGTCGAGGTTCAGGAAAGTGGGTGAGACAGAACAGACTTCAAGGAGATCTGGAGCTGACTTCTCTCTTCCTTGTATTGACTCTGCTGATTTGACTTTAGAGAGTCTGTCAGTTAGAAGACTGTCCGACCGTTGCTGAGTCTGATCTCTTATTCAGTAGCATGCTCCTGCTGAGTCGGCTCTACTGAAGATCAACTCTGAGTTCAATGAACTACTCCTGCTGAGTTCAGTTCCATTGACTCCTTTCAGTATACTGCTCCTGCTGAGTCCAGTATCACTGAGTCTTTTGCTTCTGGTACTGAGGCAGGTAATCTACTGAGCGTCTGAACCAGATGCAGAGTGTCTACTGAGTCTGAATCCTCAGAGACAAAACAAAATAGGTTACAACTGAATGGTTCATCAGCCAAGATAGGGTTTTGGTATCTTCAAATCTTCAGTAAATATTCAGAGCACAGGGCTACTGAGTTATGTCTTAACTGATTGCGAGAACACTGAATCATCTCCCAATAATATTAGTATTATACTCATAATCAGAACACACTTGATACACACATACAAACGCACACGTGCACTAGTGTGAGAGAGAGAATATTCATTTATTTTCTCCAGTTCTTTGACCACGCAGATGAAGAAAATGGTCGGGACATAGATCAGAGGTCTGAGCAGGAGCATTAATCAGAGGTGCAACAACGTACGAAGGAGGTAGGTAATCCCCTTCCTTCAAGGAGGCTGTTAACCATGGAAAATCAGATTCATTAAGCACAAAGTCCTTATTTATAAATTCTTTGAAATCAGGTTGTCGGTCCAGAGACGAGTCTCCAGTTTTTTTTTTTTTTTTTTGGGGGGGGTTGAAAATACACACGAGTACAAATTTAATTCAAACGCGAAAGTCAGTTTTATACTAAAATTGCTTGCTGAAGAATTCAACTCGCCAAGAAAGATTTCTACTCGCTTAGGCAGAGTGAACACTGTTCATGGCTGAAGTCAGAAGACAAGCGACTAAAGAAGTTGTGCGAAATTATGTGGCCTGATTTTAATCCTCTCTTTTGAAAAACGTTGATTACTAAAAACAGTTTTCAGTTTATGCTTGTGCATGTCTTAAATAGTTTTACTGAAAATCCATAGCTATGATTTTTCAAAGCGGTTTGAATGCAGGATAAACCGTAAGCAATAAAACCATAAATAGACACACATAATTTATAGAGTGGTTTGGATACACAAGATCCTACGTCCACTGTCCTGTTTTCAGGAGGCCTTAATTGATTAGATTATACTGAGCAAGTCTCAGTGGACGAGTGCAATTGACATATCACTAGTTATTGTCATAGAGACTTTACAAGGGTTTCAAACACTAGGTTTGAGATTTTCTTCAACTATGAAGGAGTTCTAACAATAAGAATAGTTCGAAGATTAACTCCTTTGGTTTCTAAGATTATAATCTAACAATAATGGCTTAGAGTATAGAGAAGGGAACTAAGTTAACTCTAGAGAGAAGAACTATATTAAGTATTTATCAGTTTAGTGAGTTCTTCGCTTTGTATGATTTGAGAATGCTAGAGCTTGATTGCTTTGTGTTCCCGGTTTCTTTAACGTTTGAAGATTGATCTTTATTTATAGTATTGACTCATGAATAGATCCATTGGAGGGGATAGATGTGACGACATAATTGAGATGTTTAGGCTTATACGACTCCATTGGAAAATGAACGACTAATATGAATGTCATGAAAAGGTGAAGGACAAATTTGATTGTTTACTCAAAAAATAACTTGTGAGCACGTGTTTAACACATGCCACACGCCTACGGGCCAAAATCAGAAAGTTATTCCAGACTTGTAAATCGGGCTTTTAGAGCGCGTGTTTAATTTGTAAATCGGGCTAAAATAAGACTTTTCGTCGAATTGGATGACTAAAATTGGACCCGAATAAGATAACAAACTAAAATGGACTGCAACCAATATAACCGGTCAATTTTAATTTTTTTCTCACAGGGCTCACACCATTTGAAGCCCTAATACATGTTGTCTTAACTAATTAATAACGCAACAAAGGTGAGAGAAATTGGCTAAACTAATGAAGTGGGCCTCCAAGGATCAGCAGACCGAATAGAGAAGTTGGGCTAGGGCCTAGTAAGATTTTACACTAACTCAAATGAGATGTCATTATAATCCATGTTGAAAAATTGATATTTTTGTAAATAAATAAACATTTTTTTTAAAAAAGTTTTTCTTCCAGTGCTACACATTTGAGATATTTACAACACTTTTGCATTTGACTAATAAGACAACTAAGAGAAAGGCCTTGTGTAGTTATTTTTTCCATGCAACTAAAAAAATACATGCATTGATAAGAAATACATGCAGATTGTAGAAAATAAAGGATTTAATTAGATGGTTCTTATTTCCTACATAAGACTCTGATTCTCATTGTCTCATATACCTCGCGTCTTCTATACATATATAATCATGCATCATGAAACCAATCCATATATAATAAAATTTATAAGATTATCCATTGCGACGAGTTGTTATCCCCACCTAAAATTGTTGTTAACTTAGTGTTTATGGCACCCTGCCTATAAAATACACCCACAAATGGTCACATTTATCCATTTCATCAAGTACTTACAATTGGTTTTTCTTTTATAATTTGCAATTTCATCTTACAACTCAATCACATTTTTGAATATAAACAAAATCTCAAGGCATTAATTTTTGTCACGATACAATACGAGCATAGAGAAACTCGTTCCACGTGTCGGGCAAGCCGGGCAGGCACCAGTGGATGCAATCGGCGAAGGTTGCCGGATCCTCCTGCTGGTCCGGCGTCAGCATCTTCCCCTGCCGGATAGTGTGGACGGAGGTGTGCGCATCTTTTCTGTACTCCGACAGCCGTGTTATGTTCATGAACTCCACACCCATTTTCATCGAACCAGTCACGTTCACTGCAACAGCAAACAGCCTGCGGTCCGTGCCTACGTTGAGCGGCATCGATGAGTTCAGTACTGGGGCTGTCTCTTTAGCACATTTCACGCCATCGGGGTTTTCCCAGTCCAAGCTCCTACGTACACAACACACACAACGTTGAGACATTCATGCATGCTTAAATGCAATCCAGCTGGTTAATTAATTCAATTACTTGATGTGAAGAGGTGACATGCTCATGAAGAAGACTTTGGTGCGATTTGGGTCGACGTTTTTGTCGACCCAGTCGGACCAAGTGTTCAGGACTGTCCTATACGCGATAGGCCTCGCGATTTCTTCGTATTCCGTCGAGCCTTCGTCGAACGAGCCTCGCCTATTATATTCAATCCATCGTTAGCAAACTTCATGATGGTGCATGTGTGAATGAATAGCTATCGTATATAATATAACTTACAGAACTTTCATGGCGGCGGTGTTCATCCACCAAATGTATGTATTGAAAATTAGGTAGTCAACATTCTTCCAATTCTGGCCATGCTTTTGGATTGATTCAGGCATGATGATACGGTTCAAAATGCTGTGCAAGTCGGGATCGTCTGAGTTTGACTCTACCAAGAAGGGAGCCCAGTAGAATTCTACTGTAGCATTGTAATCCTGCTTCCCATGGCCAAATCAACAATCTTAAGGACTAATTGTTATGTTCTAAAAGTACTGTAGTAATATTAATGTGTGATATGTACATAGTATAATGATGACGCCCACAAATCTACCAATCATTCTAAGGTGAATTGAAGTTATAAAAATGGTATTTTTACTTGTGATTTAAGGTGATCCCATCACTACTTATTGGTAATGAAAAGTAACCTCAATTTTGAAAATGGATAAGGATCCAGTCTTGTTCAAGCTTTTCCTGCCTGCTGGGACTGCTGATTGGACCAAACAAATCATAGATTCCCATTGATTCCGATTTAACGAATCACCAACGAACATTAGCCTCTTGTTCCTCAATTTCTCAAGTAATAATCTTGGTTTGAACCTTTAGTAAAGCAATAGCAAGAAATTAGTTAACCATATTCAAGAAAATTATATATATAATTTGAAATCTTACTTCGGCAGCGAACAGTGTTTGGGTTGCCATCTCCAGTTCTGGTATAAGGAATCTTTCCTCCCATTCCTCATGCACGTGACCTGCGCCGTCAAGAACTCGCATTCATCCTCTTTGTACAAAGGGTGTGTAACATTATCAAAAACCCATTCTCCATTGAATAAATCGCATTCGGTTTCCTCATCTTCGATCTTCTTCTCCTCGTTTTGCACATTTTCTTGATCGGATTCTTGCTTCGTGTCATCGTCCTCTACTTCTGCCTCCACCACGGTTCTTGAATTCACCACCACCGAAACGGTGTCGTCGGAAGTATTGAGATTGGTTTCGGTTTCTTGAATTTCTTCCTGAACAATTTCTTGAGCTTTGGAGCTTGCAAATGGGTACTCTGCGATGGACTTGACGTCCTCACTGTACATGAAGCAACCGAAAACAAAGACGGAAATGACGACTGCGAATATCGAGAGGTTGGTGGCCTTGCGGCCGGTGGAGGCGGCGGCCGGCTTCATTGCGCTTGAGAGGATTCTGTAATTCCTGCGGAGAGAGGGATGCATGAGACAATGAGAAACTTGTGGGATTTAACGCTTGGAAAAGAAAATATGACGATCGCACTAGCAAGTGGCCGGGCATGAGAAAGCGACTGACAAAATTTGATAAAAGTTTGTTGGTGATGGTATTCGTTTATTAGTTTATTTCTTCAAGAGTGGATTTTGGTGAAATGGGTTTTTCAAGAAAGAAACCTATTTGGTTAAATGCTGGCTGGAGGGTTGTCGTCCTCAACCGCTTACTTCTGATGATATTCTACTTTCTGATTCTTCCACAAGGTATGGTGCGAGAGAGAGAGAGAGAGAGAGAGAATTGAGTTAAAGATTAGTTCAGTTGGTCATGGGGGTCCTTTTCTTTCTAGGCCTTCATGGAATTCTACATGCCTATTTTTGCTGTGGGCCACACTCATCCATTTCTCAAGAATTTCAAACTTCATGTTTTCGATTTGGCATTATTATATAAAATGTGATTTATTTATGGAGAAACAAAAAATGTAGAATCTGCACTAACATAATCTGCTAGACCAACTAAGAAGATATAAATTAAGCATAATTGGTGAACGAAATGTTTGTGGGAAATATGCACAAAATTATTGTATGATGTATCATTTTAACTCAAGTATTTAGACGCTAAGGACTTACAGCAATTCATGTATCATGATCGTATGATCGATGACAAACTAGTGTATGAATCTGCATGTAGGTAATTGTTATACTCCCTCCGTCCCATTAGAAGCGTCTTGTTTCTTTTGGGCACAGATATTAAGAAAATGATAATGTGTGGTGTATATTGTTTGACTTTTGGATAGTTAAATCTTATCCACATATTCTTGTCTTTTTTAGAAACAAGACGCTTCCAATGCGACGCAAAAAATGGAAAACAAGACGCTTCTAATGGGACGGAGGGAGTATTACGTATGATTATCATAATTAAGCCAAAAAACCACCAAGATAGCTCTTAACAGAGTTTCCTTTTAATTAGAACACTAAGAAAATAATTTCAAAATTAGCATTGCCTGCAAAGCCAAATATATCGATCCCGTTTCAGTCAACGTCATCTGCCTTACTATTTTTGTCGTAAAAACAGCCGTTCCATTTATATAATGAAATATGATGCCTATTTCTTTCCTATATGTAATATATGCAAAATTGTCGATACTTAGCTAGGTTATCTAGCTACCGAATACACTAATTAGGTTCATCCACCAACAACGAAAAAATGATAAATGAAATATATATAATATTAGGTGCCACCAATTATAATGGTTAATCAAGTGTGGAAGCCTAATTTGATGACCTCTCCCGCATGAACTTCCCTGTCATCAACAACCCTAGTTGATCAGTTAACGAGTAATTAAGATTTTTAAGATGATTAATTGAATCGTAATAAAAGGTAGCTTTAAGTTGGAGAAAAGTAAAGACAAAGAAATCCATGTATATTTATACTTCGTGTGTGTATTCATCTTATATTTTCACGTTTCTTTTGTTCCACGTCAAGACAACTAACAGTGCAAAGCTGGAAAGAATGTACTAGTGCTTCACTTTCTCCCCATCAATGTGAAACAATGATGGGTTCCATTTTCCAAACAGATGGATGGCCACGACATTCATTAAATCTACATAAGATACGCCATTGCTAATTATCTACGACGATCTCGATTTATAGAATTATCAGTTATCAGTACAATAAATGTTGGGTGATGATTCAGTCCTCAGCACGGTTTTACATAGTGGGAAATGATTTTATCTTCCGTACTGAAATGCACTCAGTAGGCTTATACCCTGAGTGATCCCATGAATATTTGAAGATCCCAAAACCCTATCTGATTGGTGAACCATTCCTTTGTAATTGTTTTTGTCTCTGAGGATTCAGACTTAGTAGACACTCTGCACTGGTTCAAGCGGTCAGTAGATTATCAGCCTCAGCACCGGATGTAGAAGACTCAGTATGTCTTGGACTCGGCGGGAGCAAGATATCTTGAAAGACTCGGTGGAACCGAACTCGGCGAGAGTAGTTCATCGAACTAAGAGCCGACCTTCGGTAGAGTAAATTCGGTACTCTCTACGAGGATCGGACTCGAGAACGGCAGCATCTTACGAACCGTCGGATCTTTTGAACAACAATTAGCATAGTCAAATACGAGGTAGAGAGAAGTCAGCTTCATTATGTCTCGAAGTCTGTTCTGTCTCAACTACTCTGCAAAACCTCGGCAAATGACAAGCCAACATCTGTCCTTACCTGCTAAAGCTGCAAGTCAACAACTTTCCGGAAAAGGAGGGAAAAGACACTGTCACCTTTTTCAAAAGAGCCGTTAGCTACCAAAAGAGTGAGACTCGTCTCCAACGGATCTTTCCTAATCTCTTCTCTATAAATAGAGGGATGATTTAAGTTTTTTTCATGCATGCAGAGAGCCAAAAAGCAACGAACGAGCCAACACACTCTCGAGCAAGAAAACGGAAAAACGAGCAAAAACAAAATATCGCATAAGTCTTCCGCAAGAACTTAAAGAACATTCTTCGGCGAAAGACTACCTTCTAGCTCTTAGGGACCCAAGCTAAACAAGATATAAAAGCCTCTAGTATCCAAATCAACGATACACGAACTCAAAGCTACAACTCAGCTGTTCGTCGATCTAGAAGCCACTTTCTCGTTCCCTATCCCTCTAACCCTAAGCTCAACTGAATTTATCCATAGCTTAGACGAAGGGGTTCACCTTTGAACCTTATCATTATTGTAAAAGGACCCCTTCATAGTTGGAGAAGTTTGTCAAACACTTTAGTTTGATACCCGTTATAAACTGAGACTTGCTTAGTATAAATTCCAAGACGCGGCTTTGTCCTGTGTACAAGCTGACTGAGACTAACTCAGGATAATAAATAGCCTCCTGACCTTTCGGGACAGTGGACGTAGGATCATGTGCATCCGAACCACTTTAAAAATCTCTGTGTCTCTTATTTACTGTTGCATTGATTTTAACTGTTCATACTGAATATCATATCTTTAAAATCATTCAACTAAGTTTCAGCATACTTATCTGATTCACTCTTCTGAACTGAAACTGTTTTTAAGAAAACGTTTTTTCCAGTCAACTGATTTGGGCCTACAGATTTCCGCACCACTGAACTCCATCTGAAGATACTGAATTCTGACTTAGTCAGCTAGCAGATCTCAAAAGAGTCAGTACCTCTTTGCCTTAACACGATTCAGAACAGCTATTCGGTCTGCTGAACTCTTTCAGTACGGCACACTGCTGAACGGGACTGTTCGTGTTACAAGTTGAGAAATAGGTTTTAGGTGTATTCACACCCCCCCTCTACACCTAAACGTGCTCTCGGGACCAACAAAGAGTACGGGAACACAAACATACAAGCACACAAGCTCTAGCTAACCTAAAGCATACTCAACTCAGAATATTATAATAGAGTGTCCATCATCGAAATTCTCACCTCTAGAGTGTCATAGTTCCCCTATCTATACATCTAAGCCTCTAATTGTAAGATCAAAAGCTTAGAAAATGAACGAGTTCATATTTGAGTTGTTCTTATTGTAAGAACTCCGTCATAGTTGGAGAAAAACCCTCAAACCTCGTGTTTGAAATCTTGTAAAGTCACTAGGACTATAACTAGTAAAGATCTATCAGCGTACAGATCGACTGAGACGTGCTTAGTATAATCTAATCAGGAACTCCTAGAATCCAAGAAAGTGGACGTATGATCTTGCGTATCCGAACCATTCTAAAAATCTTTGTGTCATTTACTGTTTCATAGATTATTAAACTACATAAAATTGAATTCTTAATAATTGTATTTAAGTATAGTTCAACAAATAATACACACACCACTAACCGTAAAGAATGCTTTTAAAAGGACACGATTAAAATTTGGGCCTACACATTCATTACTAATTCGTATACTGAGTTACTAGTCTACTTACCTAAGTCAGCAAATAGAGCTCAATATACTGAATCACTTAGCCACATGATCAGAGAGCTAACTTGGCAAACTGAATTTATTCAGTAAGCAAACTCAGTAGAAATTGACTCTCGCGTTTCAGTTTGAAACTCGGACTCAGGTGTATTCACTCCCCCGAACCTAAAGACTCGTTCTGGACCAACATAGAGCTTTCAGGGATTTATTAATTATGGCGTCTATGTGTACTGGGAGCCGTACTGAGCCTTTGGACATCAGCAGTCAAAATGTGTATCGTCTCATTATGATGTTTAGTAAGCAAATAGAACAAGCCTCATGCTTTCTATCTCTTTATGTGTTTTAGGGCACTGATTCTTGGATAGAAAAATGCCACGTCTGAAAGGTACTGAACCTTTCTTGGCATCTTCCATGCTAAGATGAGCTATGACAGTATCAATGTATGTTGCTTGTGATAAGCTTAACATCCTCTTTTGGCGATATCGGATAACCTTGATCCCGAGGATGTAAGTACCTTCACCTAAGTTCTTCATTTGAAACTGCTCGGATAACCATTTATTTATGTCTGATAACACTTCAACATTTTTCCCAATGAGAAGGATGTCATATACGTAAAGTGCAAGAGACACCACTGATCCGTCAACACAGATACGGTATACACACACACCTTATGAGGACAGGAGACAAAACCATATGATTTGACTACCTCGTCAAAACGCTGGTGCCATAAGTGGGAAACTTGCTTATAAATAGAGTTCTTAAGCTTCTAAATTAGATGCTCTTCACCCTCTTTGACATAACCTTCTGGTTGTTTCATGTAGATGTCTCTACCTTCTTCAAGGTGACTATTTAAGAATGCGGTCTTGACATCCATTTGCCAGATCTCTAGGTTCATACTTGATATTGCTATGGAAAGGAGAATCCGAATGGACTTGACATTACTACAGACGAGAAGGTGTCCTCATAATTGATACCCTCATTCTGAGTAAATATTTTTGCCACTAGCCTGGCCTTAAATGGAACGATATCTCCATTCAGTCCTCTCTATCTCTCTTGTATAGCCAGTTACTACCAATGGTCTTGCAACCCTCAGGTAGTTCTGTTACCTCGTATACATCCATACTGTGTACCCTCAGGTAGTTCTCTTGTATAGCCAGTTACTACCAAAGGTCTTGCAACCCTCGCATTTCAAACTTAAATGCGAGAGTCAGTTACTATTGAGTTTGCTTGCTGAAGTAATTCAGCTTGCTAGATAAGCTCTCTGATCGCGTGACTGAGTGATTTAGTATGCTGAGCACTGTTTGCTGACTTATGTCAGTGTATTGTGATTCAGTTTACGAATTTAGTGTAGAATGTGTAGACCCGTTTTTAATGGTCTCTTCAAAAAATATTTATTATTGAAAATTGTTTCAGTTAGGTTTTTGTGGGTCTTATGAAGTTTGCTAAAAATCTACACTTGTATGATTTTGTGAAAATGGCTTTGTGTAGCATGAACAGGAATTGACACACACATTCTTAGAGTGGTTCGGATACGCAAGATCATATGTCCACATTCATGAAATACATGAGTTGTTAATTAGATTATACTGAGAAAGTCTCAGTTGATCTGTACGCTGGACAAATCATAACTAGTTATAGTCTTATTGACTTTACAATGTTTCAAATGTGTGGGTTTTTCCCAAGTATGAAGTTCTTTCCATAAGAAGAGTTCAAATATGAACTCCTTCAAGTTCTAAGCTTATGATTTAACAAGGTAGACTTAGAAGTATAGAGAAGGGAACTAGATTACTCTAGAGATGAGAATTTAGTTGATAGTATGTATGTTCTAATGTCCTCAACTGAGTATGCTTTCTTGCCTGCTAGAGTTTTGTACTTAAATGCTTGTGTTCCAATTATCTTCATGCATGGTTGAATGTCTCTATTTATAATCACGAATTGATAATAGATCCGTTGGAGGGAATCTAAACACGTGTCACTAGACGACAAACATAACGATCTTTATGCAATTTGAATTGCATTGTTAAGATCTCACCTTTTTCAGCGTTCAGAGGTTAACTGCAGGTATATGTTAAGACAAGTACAGTGCTATCAGTTCCTCATTGGCCGAGGTTAATTGGTAGGCGATGCTTCATTCAAACTCCAAGACTAATACTCCAAGACACTTTACTGAAAAGTTTTCCACTTATATTCTCCATTGTCTTCAGTATGTTGACCACTGCTTTCTTCCGACTTATTAACCTTCTTTCAATTGATTCGTTTCGAATCTTACCAAGTCTTTCGACAACCGAGTTCCCAGAAGCTGCTGAATTGAATAATCTACCGAGTTTATCATGTTCAAAGATATTGTTTAGTCATCAGTGCTCTCCATACCTCGTCACTCTTTCTGAGTGCCTCGGAATTTGCTTTTACTTTAGAGAACTTCTAATTTAGATTTGCGATCTCAATATCTTTCTCAACAATGTTCTTGGTCAAGACTTATATTTGATTTTCTTGTTGATGAGACTTGGTTTAGACTTAGTAGAGACCTGACTTTCCTAAGAAAGTCTCTAATTTTCTTGCTTTAGAAATTCCGTTTCCTGAATTGTTCTTCTAGGAGTTCCTCATAGAATTAGGTCTAGCGGTTCTCCAGCTGCTGAGCATGTTTCATGTTTGTGTGGTGAAGAGGTATTAATATAGTATTGAGAAGTTACCTTAGCCTATTCTCCTGCCATTAGGCATTTTTCAATGTCGCTGGCCTCTCTAGCCATCAGTGCAGGCTCATCATTGGAAGAGTCCATGAAAAGGTCCTCCTTTTGTGGAGCAGATGAATAGTTCTGCAGCTATATAAGCTTTTATCTTCTTGGAGAACTTATCCATTCAGGCTTGTCTTTCGGCTCTTTCTTTTGCTGAGTGATTTGGGCATTGACACTAACAATGTCTAGTGTTTTTGTAGTTGTAGTATGAGGATGTTCTGCCTTCTCTCTTGAATGTGTCTTTTGATTGAGTAGCAGAGTTCTCCGTGTTCCTGCAATCAGGCTGGTTGTTAAACACGCTTTTTAGGTTAGAAGTGCTAGACTTACTGTGTGAGTCTTTAACAACTCTTTTTAACTTCATGACTCAACCTTTGTCTTTTTGATACTTCAGAGCGAGTAAGGCATAGCGATCAACAATGTTATCAGCATTGGGATTCGACATGGTAGTTGCAACTAAGTGACTTGTTGATGTCGTTGGTGTGCTGAAAGTTGCCTTGAAGGCATGATCTATTGGTGTGTCAACATTTGCCATCGTAATTCGTTGTGGGAGACTATGTTCGAACTCCTCGGCTTTGAGCTCTGAAAATACATGATCTGTAGAAAAGGAGTTAAGATTAGAATATCGTAAATATGTGGAAAATGAACTCCACTATGGTCTTGGTAACACTTTGAGTATTTTTACATTCATCTCCATATTGCGGAGCGTTCTTCCCAACCCGTTAATAGAGTTAATCAGATTCATAAATCTAATGTTGAGATCTTAAATATTTTCACTGGGCATCATGGTGAATGTCTCGAAATGCTGAAGTCCCGGCTCTAACTTGTTGTCTTTACTCTGCTGAGACCCCCGATTCAATACAACTAGAGCATCCATAATTCTTTTGTTGTTCTACAATTTCGTACTCTTCAGAGATATGTGATACTGAGTGTGGTCAGTATCGCATTCCGTGCAACTCGGTCATGATTGTGAAGCTTTCTTTCTTCAAGCGTGAAAATATCTTTGTCTTTAGGGACCTTCTTCCCAGTGGCAGCACCTCTGCCTCCATGAGTGGCAAATTCGACACTGTCAATCATAGCCACAATGGGACCAGTCCCCAATACTCCGGTTATGCTGTCATGGAGTGACGTGAAGTACGCCTCCATTTTGACTCGCCATACATCATAGTTCTTACTGAGAACATGGGTCCATCCTTATACTAGACATATCAGACATCTTAGACAAGGGTATGGAATATATGAAAGAAAGATGTAATGCATTGAAAATGTTTTTCGGGATTTGTTCGAGTAGACCAGTATGTCTAAAAAACGGTGATAAGAAGAACACCACTCTGATACCAATTCTTGGTCCAGAGACTCAAACGCAAAAGTTAGACATCTTCAGGTATGTGTGTGTGGGGGGGGGGGGGTTGTATACACCTGAGTGCAAGTTTCAACTCAAACGTAAAAGTCAATTTCTACAAAATTTTGCTTGCTGAACCGATTCACCTTGCTAAGTAAGCTTTCAGATCGCGTGACTGAGTGATTCAATATAATGAGTACTGTTCACTGACTGAAGTCAGTTGATGAGTGCTTTAGTACAAGAATTTGTGCGGAAATGTGTGGGCCCAGTTTTATTGTCTCCTTGTTTAAAAATATTTATTACTGAAATATATATAATTCAGTAAATTAGTACGTGTACTGAAAACCTTTGTTGAAAAGCTATACTTTCTTATATTTCTAAAATTCAGTTTTATGTAGTATGAAAATTATTCATTGAAACAGGAAATGACACGCAAATTTTTAGAGGGTTTGGATATTACGTCCACTGTCCTTCCAGGAGTTCTTGATTAGATTATACTGAGCAAGTTTCAGTCGATCCATTCGCAAGATAAATCTGTACTATTTATAGTCCTAATGACATTATAGTGGTTTCAAACGTGAATGTTTGAGGGTTTTCTCCAATTAAGAAGGAGTTCTTACAAACAAAAATAGTTCAGTGATGAATTCCTTCGGTTTCTATGCTTATGATCTGACAATGATTGGCTTAGATGTATAGAGAAGGGAACTAAAACAGTCTAGAGGTGAAAATGGAGATGATAGACTATCTGTTCTAATGTTCTCAGCTGAGTTTACTTTGAGTTCGCTAGAGTTTGTGTGCTTGTATGCTTGTGTTTTCTTAATCTTCAAGCATGGAACATGATCTCTATTTATATTTGTGAGTTGGGAATAGATCCATTGGAGAGAACCTAGACATGTGTTAAAACATGACAAGCAAAATGACCATTTGGCAATTTGAATTGCACTTTAGAGATTCTTTCTTTTTCAGCGTTCAGAGGTTGACTTCAACTTTATGTCAGGATAAGTATAGTACTGCAACTCCTCATTAGTCGAGGTCAGTTGGTAGGTGAGGCTTGCTCAAGCTTCATATCGATGTTGAGTTGACTTCCTTTGATACCTCGGAACTTTACTAAAAAGATCTCTACTTAAGGATGGCAATTTTGCGGGTCGGGGTCGGGTATCATTGGTCCCAGACCCGCCCCTCGCCTTAAAAAAGGACCCGGACACGCCCCGTGGACCCGTACGAGTCCAGAATTTGGAACCAGCCCCGGACCCATGCTGGGCAGGTAGACTCGTCTCGGACCCGTGCGGACCGACAAATATTTTAAGTAGTAATAAGTTTAAATTTTTGTTTGCTCAAGGACTCGAACCAGGTCATCCAAAAATTTACTAATGCCCTTGACCACTAGAGCAACAACTTATTTGTTAAATTTAGATAAATGTAAAATACATATAATTTTAAAGTCTTATATTATATTATATTAATTATAATTTATAACATAAATAAAAAAATAGTAACTTTAATCTAATATAATGATTGTAGTAAGCTTGATTGATATCTCATGTGAAAAACAAAAACAAAATCATATTGCAAATATATTTTGTAGCTTTTGTTCATAATCTTTCTTTGATTTTCTCAAATATACTTTCATATGTTATGATTCTTATGAACGTATGAATTTCATATGCATATGTTATGATTCTTATGTACTTATGAATGAAATTCATGAATAATAGGAGTGTAATTTTTGATTTTCTATATAAAAAAAATTCAATTGTAAATTTGTAATTGTTCATTAGTTATAAAGAATTTTAAATTGTGAATTTATAATTCTTCATTAGTTCATTAGTTCATGAATACCTATTTGTAATAGAGAAAATGTTAATCTCATTTTTAAAATACATGTTCGTGATTACAATTTTGAATATTAAATATAATATATTAAAATCTATAAAGTTAATATTTATATTTTATAAGCTATTTTTTATTAAATGTATTTTCACTTGTTATAAAAAGTTATCACGTGTAATTGCTCACTAATCATAATTGTATTCATACATATAATCCTTTTCAATTAGAGAATATAAATTAAAAAAAATTACGTTTTAAATTTAAATTTTTGAAATACTTACTTATAATATAGAAAATATTAAATTCATTTCGAAATATAAGCTCTTGATTATAAATTTGAATATAATATTTTGAAACCTAGAAAGTTAATATTTATATTTTATAAGATAATTTTTTGTGCAATGTATTAAATTTTTTTAATTTTAATGTGTCATATTCGTATATATTACTATACATGTACATGTCCAGTATGGGTCGGGTCCGGAACCACCCCATGCTTGTATAGGGCGGGTATTACCTGCACCGTTGCATGCGGATCCGGTTCGGGTCCAACGGGTCCGGGCCTTTTGCCATCCCTATCTCTACTGACATTCTTCAATGTCTTCAATGTTGACCGTTGTTTCTTCTGACTCTTCATCACTCACACAGTAGATTCTGTCAAGGTTCAACTGATTATTCAGATAGCAAATTTTTCAGAGACTACTAGTTTAACGTTTTCTACTAGATACAAAATAGCTACTGAGAATACTATCATGTCTACTGAGCTATCTAACATGCTGAGCTCAGCTAGGTTGTACATATATTACATTATTGCTGGTTCATCGATCAACAAGGGGTTTTGGGATCTTCAAATCTTATATTATAACTCATCAGCCAACAATTTGTCTCGAATTTTTCCAACTCAAAGGAGTTCTTACAATAAGAATAGCTCGAGGTCGAACTCCTTAATTTATTTATTTTTTGGAGATTACTAGTGAGCTTAGGGAAGTAGAGTGGGAACAAATATCGCGCTAGTAGGAAGAACTAGAAGATGATTCTATTGTAATATGGTTTTCGCTCAGTAGTTTTCTTGTGAAATTACTAGAGCGTTAATAGGCATGAAAACTTGTGTTCCCGGTGTCTTGAATGTGAGCATGATCTTCTCTATTTATAGTCTTAGCTTGAAATAGATATGTTGGAAAGAAGACCTACTGTTGTAGTTAGAAGCCTAGCAAACGATCATTTATGAAGTTTGAATCAAATTGTAGAGATTCCCAATTTTTCAGGAGTTCGGAACTTTACGACAGCTTTATTTCAGAACAAGTACAGTGTTGGCCGACTCTGATTAGTCGAGGTTGATTCGTTAGTTGAGGCATGATTTAACTTAAGGTTGACATTGATTAGATTCATCATATACATCCTCGTACTCTTTACTGATATGATTGAGTACTGACATTTCCTTTGCTTTGATGACAGACCATTCTAATACTGGCTCCACTTACTGCGTCCAGTATAGGTCTGGTACAAAATATCAAGTGGACCTTACTTAGTGTACAGAAAGTCGTTCTTCAGACTCTATTGAGTCTTGATCTACTGAATCTAGTCAACAATACTGAAAATACTAACTTAAACTAATAAGCTTCCTATCAATCTATTACATATACTGGTTCATCATCTCTTAGGATTTTTGGATCATTAAAGTCTTGTCTATTAAAACCATCACCCCAAATAAACCATTACAATTTAGTATTAAGGGATGTGATATTCACCATTTAGTTTTGCATACCTCTCATACAATATTGTACCAGTGACGTCCCATTTCAATTACTAGCAAGTTTGATAATCCCAAAATTTCCCGTCATGTCAATCTACTAATACTCCACGTGTTGCATTTTCTAGCATTTCGAATGATAACGTTTTGAGTCTTTAAATAAGAAAATTTACCGTCTTTGTCATAATGAATACTGTGCATTGGGCAATCTTAGTTAACTAATTTTTATTATTAAGTTTGACTATCTGAGATTTCCTTTATATATTTCCATGGAAAATATTGTTTGAAATATGACGAGCGATAAGGATCAGTGTGAGTCCCCTTTCTAGAGAAAAAAATTCAATGGAACAGTGATTTTCAATCTAACTGTTTAAATGAACATTCTGATTGATTCAGGCTGATAAATCGGAGCTTGCTAAAAAATGTTTTATGTAACAGAATAAGATACAGTGTTGAAGACTAAATAACGCATAATTATAATGGTTCGGATTCACAAGATTCTACATCCACTTTTCTCCATCAACGGATATCCACTATGGATATTTGAAGACTGTCGAGAACAAAGCAATACAATCTAACAATTAATCTATCAAACCAACTATCAGCTTAACTAAGGTATCTTCTAATCTATTTGAAATATCAAGGTGGGTTATGAATTGTTCAACTTGACAAGAGTTTTAAACACTCTTGATTCCTAGCATGTGATTGATGTGTCGATTTTATACTACTCGAATTCACCCAGTTTCGACGCTCATCTTGTCCAAATTGATGTTGTTTTGTGCCCAGAAATGCTATTTCCAGCAGGTTTATTATCCGATGATGATGTGGCAGTTCAGACTTGAAAATCAATTTTTTTGCACATTTTGGAGACAAAAAGAGACTTAGATCGAGAAGGAAAGATTTGCTAAAGATTTGGAAGCTTGAAGATATATTAGGGCCGAGTTATAAGTGGAAAACGAGTCTTGAAGATCAAGATCCACACAAGATTTGCCCAAAATATTCTTTCCTTTGGAGGATAAGCTTCAAGAACTATATAAAGGGATGGAGTCGAGACGCTAGAAAAGACGGCCTTACAACACTTTCTCATCCTTTTAGTTTCGTTCTCCACCACTTCCGATTTTAGTCCTGTAGTTTAGGTTTTAGATTCTACATCAAGAACATCAAACACTTTTATTTACTTTCTTTACTTTCAACTTTTAATTTCAATTTCGACTTTAGTTTTCAGCATTCGAAGAATTCAGATTTCATTTTCAGATTTCCAGTTTTAATTCGAGCTTTCGTTCAGTTCATGGTTTCAACATTTTCTTCTTTAAGATTTTCGCACTTTAATTTACATGCTTATTTACTTTCACACTTTAATTTATGTTCTGATCATGTTCGTTAAGTTCTGCTTGTCCAAATTAATCATGCATAGCTAAATCTTTTTAGGGTTCGGCGAGGGTGACAAGTATGAGATACAAACTTTGTGAGATCTAACGGGACGTAGTAATTAAAGACTAGGGTTTGGACTTCATTTGGGGTAGAAAGATTTAATTGGATTAACTTAAACTTGATCAATTTAAGTTATGAAGATTAGTGCCAAATTGTTCAACAACTTAGGTGGCGAAGCTATCGTAACGGTAGTCGAATTAAGGAGGTTAATCATCTATGTCAGCTTGTTCAACAACGGTAGATATTAAAAACGGGTTCTTTCCTCGTAATGATGTCTAAACATTAAATCTATGTTTGTTCAACAAGCTAGGTTGTGGTTAGGTTAGGGAGTACTGGAAATTTGTTGAACAACCCATTACCGACTAATTAAGTAGGAATTGGGGTATGTCCGTGTCCAACACTGTATACTATAACTGGTTGATCCTAGGAATTAATTAAATCTATGCTTCAATGATCGAAGTATTTGTCTCATATGAGTTACCTGAAGCCGAGTCAACCTTTCTTCACTTGTTTTCTCTTAATTTACTTTTCTGTTATTTACTTTTCTTTGCCTAGGTAGTAAACTGAAATTTATGTGTGGTGGCATTACCTAAACTTTGATCAAAAGGATAGAAATAGTTGATTTTCACTATTCCATGAGTTCGACCATGTTCTATACTAATTATAAGATTATGAGTATGTACAGGAATTTTATTTGGTGTGAAAGCAGCGATCACCAAATTGGCGCCGTTGCCGGGGAATGGTGTTTCGAATTAATCGTGTTTACCTTCTGATCTTTTGTGCATTAACTAGTTTATGAGTAGGAATTCCAACCCGAAACTCATATTTGATTCTGAGATCGAACGAACCGCAAGGAGGCTAAGGAAGGTGACAAAGCTGCAAGAACAGCAACTGCTGAAGCAGGACACTTTGTCCGCCCAAGCAGAAGCTGACTGTTTAGCCCAGCAGAACTCTTTTCTAAAGAGAAACTCGA
This sequence comes from Lavandula angustifolia, assembly GCA_028984105.1. NCBI lineage: Eukaryota > Viridiplantae > Streptophyta > Magnoliopsida > Lamiales > Lamiaceae > Lavandula > Lavandula angustifolia. The sequence continues at coordinate 6,970,238 of CM054818.1, read as the reverse complement.
GACTGAACTCAAGAAGATGGCCGACGATCAGAATAATCTGAGGCTAGATCAGTTTGGAAAGCATGGTGGTGAAGATCTTCCAACACCTATCCAAATTGATGGGCTCGCTGAGCCGATTGAGATCAAGTATGGGCTTATCCAAGCCCTACCAAAGTTTCATGGAATTAATAATGAAGATCCATTCCGCAATCTGAATGAATTCGTGAGATTCTGCAATACTCAAAAGAATTCCCATGGAACAAAGGAGCAATTCAAACTATCTGCTTTTCTCTTTGCGCTCACGGATCATGCAGGAAACTGGTTCACAAGTCTACCCGTAAACTCAATCAACACATGGACATAGATGAGACAAATATTTCTGGATTGCTACTTTCCGGTTACAAAGACCAATGCCTTGCGAAAGGAGATTTCTAGAGTCTAATAAGAGTATGATGAGACACTAAATGGATATTGGACTCGATACAAAGCTCTCACCGAAAGCTGTCTAAATCATAACTTTTCCAAGGGAGACTTGTTAACCTACTTTTACCAAGGTATGATAATCACTACGAAGAATCTTGTCAACTCATCAAGTGGAGACAATTTTTCTAGTTGCAGAGTAAATGATGCTGAGAAGATAATTCAAGAATTGGCTAATGTGACTTAGGATTATGGAGAAGTCTGTATTAGAAAAAGATCTGCAAATATTGCCGATTTCACAGATCTGGAAACCAAGCTGGATAGTAGTATGGAGAGGATGGATAATCGCTTTGAGAAGCTGAAAAGGATGATGAACTCAAAGTTGGAGAAAATGATGCACTCTAGGATGGAAAAGACATCCAAAGACAGCTTGCCCCAGCAATTATGTTGAGCATGTGGACAGTCTAGACACACCTCGTTGCAATGTAATACCCAAGCAAATCCTACCAAAGATTGCAACGCGATTGGGAATTGGAACAACAACCAACAGAAAAGGGATCCTTACTCCAACACCTATAATCCTGGATGTAAGGATCATCTAAATCTGAAGTGGGATAATCAGCCCAAATCGCAGTTTGCCCAACATCAACCGCAAGTGTTCCAACAACAGCCACAGTAGTAGGTTTACCGCCCTCCAAACCAGAGGACTTACACAAAAAATCCACCGCCTTTGCATCCACCTGCCCAAGAAGCATGGCAAGACAATTGAAGAAATTTTAGCTGAAATGGCTACTTGACAGAATGCATTGCTGCAGACTCAACAAACTAAGCAGCAAACTATTTTGGCTCATAATGAAGCTATCCTTAACATCCAAAATTCTCAGAAGGAACAAAAAATCAGACTAGATAGCTTGGCCGGACAGATGGGACAGCTATCTGCTTCAATCAATGAGATTCAAGGGAATCAAGGAAAGCTATCTTCTCAAGTCCAGATTAATCCAAAGAATGTTAGCCATGTTACTCTCAGAAGTGGAAAAGATCTCTCAGATCTACCAAGCACAACACCAAAGAAGACTGAAGAAAGTGGCATTGATACCACTGTAGACTTGGCCAAGCCAAGCATTCTAAGTCACCTAACTCAAATAAAGATAAGGAGAAAGTCGACGAAGAGGGAAAAGAAAAGAAGTTGGTTGGCCAAGAGGAGATTTTGATCGATCCACCATTTCCACAAGCATTGGTGCGGAAGCAGAAGCTTGCGGATCAAACGCTGGATTACTTGTCCATGTTTGGCAAGCTGGAAGTCAATCTGCCATTTCTTCATGCTATCAAGATTCCACAGCTTGGGAAGTTTCTAAAAGAATTCATCGCTGGAAAGACAAGCCAAAAAGGAAAATTTGTGGTAAATGAGAATGTCTCAGCATGTATTCGAAATATGCTCCCCGAGAAGTGCCATGATCCAGGTATGTTTACTTTGCGTTGTTTGATTGGAACTAAGATGATCCCAAAAGCCCTATGTGACTTAGGAGCCTTAATGAATGTGATGCCTTTATCTGTATTTAATAGCTTAGTTGGGGTTGAATTAACCGATACTACAATTGTTATTTAATTAGTTGTCCGATCATGCATATCCCCTAAGGGCCTTCTTGAAAATGTTCTTGTTAAAATCCATGATTTCGTATATCCTGCGGATTTTTATGTGATTAACACTTGTGAGGGAAAGAAGGGAACTTCAGGAGTTTTGCTAGGTTGACCTTTTCTTAAAATGGCTAAGGCATTAATTAATGTTTGCAAGTGTACTATCTGTTTGGACTATCATGGTGAGAAGTTTCCAGACAGTATTAATGATGTTATGAAAAAAACCCTCGACTGTGAAAATGCTTATTCTGTCGACGTTCTGGAGCCTCCTGTCCAAGAACATCTTGAGACGACATTGATGCAGGATAAGTTGGAGTTAGCATTAACACAGAGACTCTTTGAGATGGATGTTGGAGGGATGTTAGATGAGGAACTGAAGGAAGCTATAATGTCTCTTTATGCAGTTTCGGAAGTCATTACCTCAAGTAGCGACATCTGCTTGCCTAAGCAGAATGTGGAAGAGAGACCAGTTCCATCACATGTTAGGCCGCCCGTTCTGGAACTTAAGAAGCTCCCAGCCAACTTAAAGTATGTTTACCTTGGCCAAGATAAGACTCTTCTTTTGATTATCAGTAGTGAATTATCAGAAGAGCAAGAAGAGCGATTTCTCGAAATTCTGAAGAAACATACTCGAGCTATTGGTTGGACACTGGCCGATATTTTGGAATCAGTCCAGATGTTTGCATGCATTACATCCTATTGGAGCCGGATAGTAAGCCAAGCCGAGATCCGTAGAGGAAGCTAAATCCTAACATGCGTGAAGTTGTTTTGAAGGAAATTTTGAAGTTGCTTGATTTGGGAATTATCTATCCAATCTCGGACAACAAATGGGTCAGCCTGGTACATGTTGTCCCAAAGAAATCAGGTTTTCCAGTTGTTGAGAATGAGAAGAATGAGTTGGTACCAATGAGGTTGGTGACCAGATGGAGAATGTGCACTGACTATAGAAAATTGAACACGGCAACGAGGAAGGATCATTTTCCTTTGTCGTTTATTGATGAGATGCTTGAGACTTGCCGGTCAATCCTACTTCTGTTTTCTTGATGGATATAGCGGATATTTTCAGATCTATGTTAATAAGGATGATCAAGAGAAGACCACCTTTAGATGTCTGTTTGGTACTTATGCTTATCGTCGCATGCCTTTTGGATTGTGCAATGCTCCCGGAACTTTCCAACGTTGCATGGTGAGTATTTTCTCCGACCTTATTGAAAAATGCATCGAAGTATTTATGGACGATTTCACCGTCTATGAAGATTCTTTTGATCGATGTATGAGAAATTTGGATGTGGTACTAAGAAGATGCGTCGAGAAGAACTTGGTTCTTAATTATGAAAAGTGTCATTTCATGGTAAGGGAAAGAATTGTTCTTGGGCATATAATATCCGAAAGAGAAATCCAAGTTGATAAGTTTAAGGTTGTTTTAATTGCCCAGCTGCCATATCCAACAAATGTAAAGGAGATAAGAGGATTTTTAGGTCATGCTGGATTTTACTTAACATTTATTCGGGACTTCGCAAAAATCGCTCAACCTTTAACAAGGTTACTTCAGCAAGACATTCCGTTTGTCCTAGCTGATGACTGCAAGAAAGCTTTTGATCTTCTCAAGGAAAAATTGGTCACCGCTCCTATTATGCAAGCTCCGAATTGGACACTTCCTTTTGAGCTTATGTGTGATGCAAGTGACTATGCTGTTGGAGCCGTCCTTACACAAAAGAATGAAAAGGCTAGTCATGCTATATACTATGCCTCAAAGATGCTCAATTCTGCCCAATGCAATTACACCACTACGGAAAAGGAGCTACTCGCTATTATTTTTGCTTTCGACAAATTCTGCTCATATCTGCTTGGGTCAAAGGTGATCATAAACACTGATTACGTTGCCATAAAGCATCTACTCGCCGAGAAAGAGACAAAACCGCATCTTATACGTTGGATTATGTTGTTGCAAGAATTTGATTGGGAAGTGAGAGATAAGAAGGGAGCTGAGAATAATGTAGCTGATCATTTGAGTCGTCTAGTTCATCCAGAAGATGCTGAACCAATTAGGGAATCATTTCCAGAAGAGCATCTCAATTATTCTGCCACCTTACGAGTTGATAGTATGCTGAACTTGGCCAAGTCATCTGATGAAAATTCCACTATCACCTTGTCCAAGTGGAAGTACGAAATTGAGGTAGAATGTTATGCAATTGAAGGAAAGGAAGGTAAAGCTCCGTGGTACACCACTATTGTTACTTATCTCACTTCAAGGAGGCTACCACCAGATTTTACCATGGCTCAAAGGAGGAAATTAATAAGTGAATGCAAGTATTATTTTTGGGATAATCCTATACTTTGGAAAGTTGGAGCCGATCAAGTTATTCGAAGGTGTGTACCCGAGGAGGAACAATTTGAGATCGTAGAACAATGTCATTCATCACCCTATGGAGGACATGGAGGAGTAAAGAGTACTTCACGAAAGGTTCTCGATTGTGGATTCTTTTGGTTAACTTTTAATCGAGATGCTTATGAGTTTTGCAAGAGTTGCAAACGCTGCCAGATGCATGGTAATATTGCTCCGCAAGATGAACTACCTCAACATCTGATGCGCTTTTGTGAAATATTTGATGTGTGGGACATTGATTTCATGGGACCTTTCCATAGCTCGTTCGGAAATCTCTTCGTACTCTTAGTTGTAGATTACGTGTCCAAGTGGATTGAAGCCAGATTCCAAGGTGGTTGTTGGATTTCTTAAATCCAAAATTTTTAGCCGGTATGGTGTTCCTCGAGCTACAATAATTGATAATGGTACTCATTTCTGCAATCATACCGTTGAAGCTTTGAAGAAGAAATACAGATGTCAACATCGTCTATCTACTCAGTATCATCCCAAAACAAATGGCCAAGCTGAGGTATCTAATAGGGAGATAAAGCATGTTTTGGAGAAAACGGTTAATCCATGTCGCAAGGATTGGAGTACACGCTTTGAGGATGCTCTTTGGGCGTACAAAACCGCACACACGACCTCTATTGGTATGTCTCCTTATAGTTTGATCTTCGGGAAAATGTGTCACTTACCCGTTGACCTCGAGCATAAGGCATTTTGGGCCGTAAAAAGAATGAATATGAACTTGCTGAAGTGTGAGGAGGAACGTAAATATCTTTTGCAAGAATTGGAAGAGCTTAGACTGGAAGCTTATGATGCCTCTATGTGGTATAAAGATCGCTCGAAAGCTTGGCATGATCGTAATCTGAGATCTAAACAGTTTGAAGCTGGACAATTGGTACTCTTATATCAATATAAACTTCGTCGCATGCCTGGGAAGCTTTGATCGAGATGGATAGGGCCATTTGTTATCAAGTTGGTTCGGCCAAGCGGAGCAGTTGATCTGGAAAATCCCGCGACTAAGTCTATTTTCGTGGTGAATGGCCATCGACTGAAGCTCTATCATCACTTGCATCAATTGAAGACAGTAGACGAGGTCCCATTGTATCTCCCAACATACACTTGATGTTCTTGGAAGAGTCGAACCTGCGACTCTAAATCAAGGCGCTTGTGGGAGGCACTCCCTCTGTAACGCCCCAATTTTCAAAACTTAACTAGGGACGTTACTTCATACTTAACATGCTTATTTCAATTCTTTCAAAATATTTTCATGGAAAAGATTCATTGCAAAACTCAATTTATTTTCATACTCAGCGGAAGTCTTGAATAAAAATGCAAAGTTCATGATAAAACTAGTTTAATGTAATAATAACTTCATAAATCCTTCCTCGTGTGACCATCACCACCAACACCTCTACGCATCAGCCGAGCCATTTCCTGAAATATGTCAAAATGAGAGGGATGAGTATGACTACTCAGTGGGTACACGCGTATATCCAAACTATATAAAATATCAATAAACACGGATATGAAATATGCATAATAAATAACTTTGATCCTAGGGCCTCCTCTTGACCCTAAGAATACATTTCATTTCACACGGTCTCCTCTTGACCGTAACTTTTCATAAGGGCCTCCTCTTGACCCCGGTCATAGGCCTCCTCTTGACCTTGACCTCTTTCATTCTCATGCCTGTCATAAACACATGAATACTGTACAAAATATATAATAAGGATAACGGTAACTTCCCCACCTTGACTTTGACTTGATGAAAAATAGTGGATATCAGATGTTTAAGTCCTGCGCGCAAATCCTATACATGGAAATTTATCTTAATGACTCGTACATGGAGTGTCATGCATGCATCAACAATTTCAACAATTCATAAATAAACACAGACCAAAATTATCGAACCAAAATGTATATTATACATAATATAATTATTAACAAGCAACTTTAATGGTTTCACATAATAATAACTTAAGCATATTAAACATAATCTTACTTCTATTGACAATTCATTTGTAGATTGAGTAATCCGTCAATTCATGAAATAAATTAATAAAATCATAAAAGTCTTGTCCTAAAAATTATAGACCTCTAACATGAACAACATATTACCTATTTTATCTATAATAAACTTATCATGATCAATTATTCATTTAATAGTAACATGAAAACTTTTATTTTTCAATCTACATGCATGTTGACAAAAGAATCTGACACATCAAGAAACAAATTAACAAATAAATAGTAAACATATTCTAAAAATTCTATAATTTAAACATGAATGACCTAACATGTATTATAGCCCAATAAAATTCATAATGGTCGAAAGTAACATAAAGAAAACATGAAAAATCATTTTCCTATCAAGCTTATGAACATGCTGTCAGAAACTGGCAGGTTACGAAGAACAATTTTAAATAAATACTTAGAATGATTGAAAAATTATACAAACCTAAATGTGTATACTAGACATACTTTGGAAGACGGCCCTAAATTTTCACAACGATATGATGACGGGAAGATGTGTAAATAATTCTTGAAACAGTTCGCACCTGTGCTGACAGAATTTCGGAAATCTAATGTGAAACTAAATTATGGACGACTAAGGTGTATTTATAGGCCTAGAAATCATTATCCAAACATCCCTAATTCTATAAGGTATCAAATAAATTTTATCCATAATTATTTTCGTCCATATATATTTTATATAGAATTTATTCTATTACTTGCCATATAAGAGATTCAATCCTAGATAAATTAGGATAAGGATAAATACAACTAGATTTATTTCCTAAAACATGTATATCTCAAATATAATATCTATTTTATTCATAAAATATAATTTCAAATTATCTCCTAATAACTTAATATAATAATAAATATTATATCCTTTTATGAATCCTAGTTGGTTTAGGAAATCCAAACTACAGAAATATTATTCTTACCTCATAATTCTAACATTATTTTTATCTCATCCATAAACAATATAAACATAATATAATATAAATAAACACATTCAAAGTTCAAAATAAATTTACATAACAAAAATGATCTAACGAAAAATAACATAAATGCTTTAATTTCATTTTAATTTCTAAGGCGCGACTTACAGAACTAAAACACTTGATAACATGCATGAATCGATATGCAATTCATTTCATATCGAAAATTTCGGCGCGTTACACACTCCACACGTATCCTTTGTCTTATTTTATTTTTCGCATTTTATTTCTTAGTCTAGCTTTATTTGTAGTTTTTCATATATAGTATTTTGTGTTGGTTTCTTGTGCTGACTATTTTATGTAGGAGATCTAGATATTTGTGGAAGAAAATCATAACTTAGGAAGGAAGTATCAAGATTTATGCTATATAATGAAGGAGTTTGAAGAAGGGAATTGCCTAAGTATGGGTCGAGGACCTGATTGCAAAACACTTCAAATATTTGTGGTCCAATTGACACAAAAGTTGAAGTGTGAGGATATTGAAGTAAGATAGGGGTGTATTTGTGCACTAACAGAAATATGGGGACTCAATTGCAAACCCCCAAACAGTTGCGCTTTAAGATCGAATCAAAGGGGGGGGAGTTCCCATAATTGTTTCCGCGCTACAATCTCTCTCCCCTCTCTTCAAAATCATCTTCAACCAAGCTACTCATCATCTCTTACCTTCTACACCATCTTCCATCACATCCATGGCTCCTAGGAAGCAAAAGAAGACTGCCTCAGCTGTGAAGAAGTCGGCGTTGTCGATTTTTCCTTCGTCCCAACCGATGGCTCGCCAGCAACGAGCAAGTCGCCGGAAACGACCCACTCCACCTCCGCCGGTTCAAGACGTTGTGCCTACTCACGAAGAAGTTATGCCGGCCGTGGTGAAAGTGGTTGTTGAAGCTAATGTTGCCGCTGACACAACTCTCGAGGCATCACTGCCGGCACATGCAGCTCTTACTTCACCGGAAGTGACGAAAACCCCATCTTCATCTCCATCTCAAGTTCTGGAGGAAGCCCCTGTTATTATTACTCCCGTTGTTTCGCCGCGTTCGTCGCCGGCTAGGGTTTCCACTCCGCCACCAAAAAGTCAGCCACTCCCGAAGAATAACCCGTTCCGGAGTCTCTGCCGCCTCAATCACCGACTCTAGAATCCCCTATCTCGGAATCTTCCACTGTCGCTGCCAACCGTGCGATCGCAGCCCGACCCGCACTTGTAGGTGGCACGATACCAGAGGATGGTACAATTCACATTCCATGGGAGAGACTGATCGTAGATGGCATGTATCCTTTAGACAAGGAAGATGAAGATTACGTTTCAGAAGCTGATTGCCCAATCGATATGTTGTTAGATGCCGAAGACCAAATCCTATTTCACCGATATGCCACAGACGAAGAAGATATCTTTGATTCTGAGTGAGGAAGATCGTTCTTCGCCTTCGCCACTTCGACGAGGAAGAGTGGCCGTGAAATGTGAAAAGAGGCAATTTTGGGCCTGCAAGTCAGGTATGTTCGTTGATGTTAAGGTCTTGAGTCATTTAGGTATCCGTGCTTAGTTCTTGGAGTATTTTCATAACATTGGTTGGATTTGATTGCTTTCCCCTCATCATTTCGCTTTGCCGCAAGATATAGCTTTAGAGTTTTTCACTTCGTTTCATTTCGTTGATGTCGGTAATGTGAAAGATGACTGCATTGCTTTCCGTTTGGGTGGACATGATTTTCATACTTGTTTGTTGGATTGGAACATGACATTTAGATTGTTAGATTATACTGATTATTGTGATGATGTGTATGATTCATATTTACGTGGTTTGCTTGAGATGAATCCAACTTATATAGGTCCTAAGGATGCATGGAATTGCTTGCTCCGTCTGATCCGAATGAATTTTTGCCTCACGATCTGCCATTTATCATGTTGACAACCTTGTTCTTCGTTTGTGCCATTACTTCATTGCTTATAATTTGACTGACACTACTACGAGTTTTTCTAAAGTGAGTGCTACGGACTTGTATTTTCTATGGTGTATGCATACATGAACTAAACTTGATTTAGGATATTGGATAGCTAATTATTTGGAGAACACTGCTGCTAGGCACCATACTCTATTTCATTTGCTTGCTACTTTCTTTGTTCGCAACTTTGGTTTGATATCCCGTGTACTACTTTCTATGTGTGATCCCCCTGGTACGATGAGCCTTAGTCGGTTAAGGTCAGCCAAGCAGACCTATGTTAGAACTGATGGTCTGGACAAGTTCTTTAGGCCGGGACCTGGTGTCCCGAGCTATTCTGTGGGTGCAGGGCAGGAGGAGGAGCAGGACAGGCTTGGCCGGATAGAGGCATGGTTGGAGAAACTTGAGGAGAAGCTGGATGAATTTCAGAAGACAGTGGTAGCTCGCTTGGACGAGCTGAAGAACCGGTGATACCATTCCCCCAGTCAGTTTTTTTTATTTTAAATTTCTATCTTTGTTTTGATTTTTGTTTATGTCTTTGTGTTTGTTTCCTCTGCATGCTTCTATGTTTCTTTTCATTGCTCGAGGCGAGCAAGGTTGAAGTGTGAGGAGGTTGTTTTAGGTTTGTGTCCTTTGTCCTAGGTCGAAACATGCTAGATTATCATGATGTTAATGTGATTTTATGATAAATCTGCCAAGATTTTTGCATGATTTCCTTGACTAAATCCTGCATGATTGGAGTGTATTTTCTCTTTCTATGGAGGATTTTGTATGCGGCTTGGGATGAGGAAATTTAAGTATGTTAAAACTGAATATTTTTAAACCCCATCACTAAAGAAAGATTTGAGCCTTTAAAGTGGGACACTTCCTGCTATTTTCTTGAAAGTGATGTGTTGCAAAGTTTCCATAGCTTGTGGTCATGTGTGATATATGATAGGAGGCAAATTAGGGTTAACCAATTTGAACTTTTTAATTCTTTCAATTCCTATCTTTGCTCAGCCCCTAGTTAGCCACTTTTAAGCCTTGACTTGTTCTATTTTTCATGAGTTCTTTAAAAAAGCCAAGCCTTTCAAAGCCTTTCTCTTGACCCTATGTATGGATGTGTTTGCTGTGGTAATTCATAATTTGAGGCAATTTTTTGAAGAAATTTTATGAGAATTGTTGGAGATAGTTGTTGAACTAAAATCCCCCCTGGAGTTGTGCTGTTTCACATTCTGAACTCTGCCGGCAGTCAGTTTGGCCAGGCAGAGTGTTGTACTGAAAATAAAAAAATTAGAAGGGGCTAAGAAAAAAAACGAGTTAAAAGTGCAGAAAAGAAAAAAAAAAGAGAAGAAGAAGAAGAAGAAAAAAAAAGAATAGCACCTGAAGAAAGAAAGGGAAGGATGAAGCTCGAATGTTTATATTCCGCATTGTCCAAGTTGAATGTAAAAAAATGTCCGTCTATGCTGAATTGTTTATCTCTTGTACTTACTATCTGCTTGCCTGAATCAATGCCTCAGTGAATAGCATGCTGCGTACTTGTGTTTAATTTTTAGAAGCTTAGGACCCCTAGGATTCCCTACCATGTCATACATTTGAATAAGTCTTTAAGCCCCATTATATCCAAGAGAAAGACCTCTTTAAGTTGCTAGATTGACCACTTGCTATTGTAACTACGTGACTATATGTTTTTATGAGCGGCTTACCTAGACTAGATTAGAGGGAGATGAGTGAATTGGTGAGCGAGTTCAATTATGCTTATGTTTTGACCAAGTTGATATCTGAATCCATGGTTTGAAACTATGCTGCTTCACTTGGTTGATGAAGGTTTTGACTGCATTGCATGTTTGGCAGAGATTGAGAAATCATGGATGTTTCGTGACTCCTTGGTATACTTCAATGTTGAGTCTGTAAGGTTAGAGTCTATTTGTTTTATTTCTCTTCTTTGAATCTGAGTCTCGTATCTTAGTGTTTTTATTTCCATCCTTGAGTCTGTTTTGAGTCTTGGGGAATGGTGATTCAAGTAGTAGTATTATTTTGTTCACTCCATACTTGAGGGCAAGTATGATTCAAGTGTGAGGATATTTGATGTGTAGATTTTATACTACTCAAATTCACCCAGTTCTGACGCTCATCTTGTCCAAGTTCATGTTGTTTTGTGCCCAGAAATGCATATTTCTAGCAGGTTTATTATCCGATGATGATGTGGCCGTTTGGACTTGAAAATGAGTTATTTTGGCACGTTTTGGAGATAAAAAGGGGCTTAGATCAAGAAGAAAAGAATTGCTAAAGATTTGGAAGCTTGAAGATATATTATGGCCGAGTTATAATTGGAAAAGGAGTCTTGAAGATCAAGATCCACACAAGATTTTCCCTAGATATTATTTCCTTTGGGGGATAAGCTTCAAGATCTATATAAAGGGATGGAGTCGAGACGCTAGAAAAGACGGCCTTACAACACTTTCTCATCCTTTTAGTTTCGTTCTCCACCACTTCCGATCTTAGTTCCATAGTTTAGGTTTTAGATTCAGCATCAAGAACATCAAACACTTTTATTTACTTTCTTTAGTTTCAGCTTTTAATTTCAGTTTCGACTTTAGTTTTCAGCATTCGAAGAATTCAGATTTCATTTTCAGATTTCCAGTTTCAATTCGAGCTTTCATTAAGTTCATGGTTTCGGTATTTTCTACTTTAGGAATTTCGCACTTTAATTTAAAGATTTTCGCACTGTAATTTATGTTGCATGCTTATTTACTTTCGCACGTGAATTTCTGTTATGATAATGTTCGTTAAGTTCTGCTTGTCCAAGTTAATAATACATAGCTAAATCTTTTTAGGGTTCGGCGAGGGTGACAAGTATGAGATACAAACTTTGTGAGATCTAATCGGACGTAGTAATTAAAGACTAGGGATTCGACTTAATTCGGGGTAGAAAGATTTAATTGGATTAACTTAAACCTGATCAATTTAAGTTATGAAGATTAGTACCAAATTGTTCAACAACTTAGGTGGTGAAGCTATCGTAACGGTAGTCGAATTAAGGAGGTTAATCATCTATGTCAGCTTGTTCAACAACGGTAGAGATTAAAAAGGGTTCCTTCCTCGTAATGCCGTCTAAACATTAAATATAAGTTTGTTCGACAATCTAGGTTGTGGTTAGGTTAGGGAGTAGTGGAAATTTGTTCAACAAGCTATTACCGACTAAGTAAGTAGTAATTGGGGTATATACGTGTCCAACACTGTATCCTATAACTGGTTAATCCTAGGAATCAATTAAATCTATGCATCAATGATCGAAGTAGTTGTCTCATACGAGTTACCTGAAGCCGAGTCCGCCTTTCTTCACTTGTTTTCTCTCAATTTACTTTTCTATTATTTACTTTTCTTTGCCTAGGTAGTAAACCCAAATTTATGTGTGGTGGCATCACCAAAACTTTGATCAAAAGGATAGACATAGTTGATTTTCACTGTTCCCTGAGTTCGACCATGTTCTATTCTAATTATAAGATTATGAGTGTGTGCAATAGTTTTATTTGGTGTGAAAACAGCGATCACCATTGATGTGAAGAGAATCACTTGGAATATGAGCAGAAGGGAATTTCGAACAAAGAAGCACTAATATACTAAGTCTATGAACTTGTTCTTTGATTTTAAAAATTTATGACTTAAATCTTGTTGGTCTCGAGTCAAACGTTCAGGGGGGGGGGGGGGTGAATACACTTGAAAACATTTTTCTCAAACTTGAACGCGAACAGTCCGATTCAGTAGACCAGACAAGCTGTTCTTAGATCGCGTGGACAGAGTGACTGACTATACTGAGGTCTGCTAGCTGACTGATGTCAGAATTTCAACAGAAGTAGAAGTTCAGCAGAAGTTCAGCAACGTGCGGAATTATGTAGGCCCGATTCAGTTTGGTTTGAAAATGTTTGTTGAAGAAAACTGTTTCAGTAGATTGGTGCATTCAGTTAAGCTTTTTACTGAAACTCAGTTGAATGATTTTGTAAACAATTTTCTGAATGAACAGTAAATCAATGCAACAGTAAAATGACACAGTCGACTTTTTAAAGTGGTTCGGATATCCCAAATCCTACGTCCACTGTGACAGAACAAGGCAGGATGCTATTTTATTATACCGAGTTAGTCTCAGTCGGTTTTTGCACAGAACAAACACAGCCTTGTGATTTTACTGAGCAAGTCTCAGTTTACAAAGTCAAACAAAAATATGTTTGAATGTTTCTCCAACAATGAAGGAGTTCTTAACAATAAGAATAGTTCAAGAGATAAACTCCTTCGGTTCTAAGCTATAGATAAATTCAGTTGAGCTTAGGTTATAGGGAAAGGGAACAAGAAAGGGCTTCTAGAGTGAAGAGCAGTGAGGAATAATCTCTCGGGGTTCGTGTTCTTCACTTGGATGTTAGAGGCTTTGATTCTATGAAAGCTTGGGTTCCCTAGAGCAGTGTGAGTGCTTTTCGCAGTTGGTTGTTTTCTCTTCAGTTTTTCGCCGAAAGCTTGTTTATTTTTTCTTCGATGCTCATATGTCGTGTGTCGTTGTTGATATTATGTCATGTTCCATGATTTGATTTTCCCTCTATTTATAAAGGTGAGCTATGAATAGATCCGTTGGAGATGAACTGTCCACGTGTCATTCTATTTGGGTAGCTAACGACTACTTTGAAATCGTGCAGAGTCCACTATCTTTTTCAGGAAAGTGGTTGACTTGTAGCTTTTACCAGTTACTTTAACAGCTGGCTGCTTGTCATTGGTCGAGGTGCAGAAAGTTGTTGAGACATTCAGACTTCAAGGTAGATGCTGAAGCTGACTTCTCTGATGTGTACGACCTCGGACAACTCTACTGATTTATTCTTTGAAGACCACTGACAGTTAAGACAACTGTCAGGCCGTTGCTGAGTCTGACCAGGGGTTCAGTAGTATACTCCTGCTTAGTTCAACTCTACTGAAGGTCGACTCTGAGTTCAGTAAACTGTTCCTGCTGAGTCTAGTTCTACTAACTCCTGAACACCTTTCATTATGCTGCTCCTACTGAGTCCAGCGCTACTGAACTTCGAACACCTTTCAGTATGCTGCTCCTGCTGAGTCCAGCACTACTGTACTTTCACTCCATGGTACTGATGCGGAAAGTCTACTGAGGTTCAGCAGATAGAACTTGTGAGCCTGAGACCATGCAGAAAGCAAGTCTACTGAGTCTGAAACTCTTAAGAGACCAATGTATTACAAATACAAAGGAATGGTTCACCAATCAACATAGGGTTTTGGGATGAGCCAAATCTTCTAAACATTCTACTGTTGAATCATCTCCCAACAATTTCCCCCTATTTGACGATGCCAAAACCTATCACTTACAGCTATCTAACACTATAAACTATCAGGTACGAACTCCTTACAAATGTTACAAGATGAATCAGTGGAGTTACACTTTCAAGTTTCTAATCTACTGAGGACAGTTGGGAGTTTACAAAAATTATCTCATAAAAAAATTCTCCCATCATAGCTTCCTCCTAGATATCAATCAAAGTGAGCAAAAATAGGCAAACACAGATAAGTAGTGACTGTGTGAGTCAGTAATCACTTAGGTGATTCTGAGTGTTAAAGTAAGACAAAGTAGGCCATGGAGACAATAAGAGATTGTGAGGCCAAGTAACAGTTGATGTATATATATATGTGAAATTCTGTACAGTTACATCACTTTCTACACTAAGAGCTAAAGATAGTGTAAGGAAAGAATCCCATACCTTAGCGATCGTCCTAGAATACGATCTTTTCGACTCGGTCCAGAAAAGGTCTTCTGGACTGTTCCTGTGCCCAATTTCCAACTCCGGATGGACGGAGACGCAAGAAAGCTCACGACTAAAAACACTCGGACTCATTCTTTTCCGGCACACACAACTAAAGGCAAGTTATGAAGAAGTGGCCCCTTGCCCACTATTTATAAGGGATTGGTCAAAACGCTAATGGGCCTTTGACCCCCAAGCCCATCCCATAGTGAAAGGGGCTACTATACCATTACCAATTATTTTTGTCCACTAAAGAACCAAACAATTCCAGGTAATTAAGTGGCCTAGTGAGTCTGAGAGAAAATGTTGCATATGACTGGGCATATGTTCGGGCCAGACTAGGGACCTAATACAAGAAATAAAGTTAGGCCTCAAGTGAATTAATTTTCCATACTCAGCCCAGAGTATTATTAATTCAAAAATATAGATTCATTCCACTAAAGAATCTATGTTGACTTACCCCTTTGTCCCAAAAGTTAAGTCAAAGCTTGTATTTTTAACTTCAGTTAATCCCCGTATTTAAGATATCGAATATCCATTAATTAATTAAGTTTACTGACTACTTAATACAATTAATATCTTATCCTTGAGTAGTACCACTCGACCTTATTATCATACTTGAACTTAATCAACCTGTAGGTTTAACATGATAAACCTTTCGAGTTCCTCAAGGGATATCATCAACCCTATAATGGGATACGGATGCATGATGCAGATAACAAGCTTGAGCTACACGCAACAGCACTCACCTAAGATACAGAGATATGCGGTCGCGATGACCCTCACCCACTGTAAGTTAAAGTGATAGCTAGTCGCGTGCACTCAGCTGAAATCTCATCAAGCTTAAGATCAGCTGAGTCTCCGAGACCCTGGTTCTTCACACGGGTTAGATAGAAGAACATGCCTCACTGCGATCCATCAATACATAAAATGTATCAACATAGACAAGTGACCAAGACAAGTCACTTCTTATCTACATTACAGCCTAAACCGGTAACTTGTCCTAAAGTTGCCTCGGCTGTGATAACTGTTTATATCTCACTAGTTCAACCAATAACTACATTATTCTGTGATCTACAACACACTGTATGATCTAACTCATGTGAGCTAAAGGACTAAATTGTGCAATTATAATAATCAGATAGGAGAATAATAATAGTGGTAACAGGAAACATTGTATACAAATAAATACGTAGACTACTTTCAGTATACAAACCCAACAATTCTCCCACTTATACTTAAAGCAAATCTTAAGTATACAATGTGTCTCAAAATATAACTACTAGCTATCACTTCTCCCACTTATACTAAGATTTCTTAATAAGTGGGGGGCAGTCGACACAAGCCTAGACCTCGAACATGCATCTCGAAGGGCCTTTGTGGTAGACTCTTAGTTAATGGATCTGCTAGGTTATCCTCGGTTCCTATCTTCTCAATCACCACGACGTACAAATTCTCGTATAATGTGGTACTTAACCTCTATGTGTTTAGACGCCTTATGTGATCTCGGTTCCTTAGAGTTTGCAACTGCACCAGAGTTATCACAATAGACCATGATACACTTAGGCAAACTAGGAATGATCTCGAGATCTAGGAGGAATGCCTTGAGCCAAACTGCCTCTATAGAGGCCTCGGAAGCAGTAACATACTCTACTTCCATGGTAGAGTAAGCAATACACTTTTGCTTGACACTTCTCCATGAAATGGCTCCACCTCCCAAGGTAAACACATAGCCCGAGGTAGACTTCTTTTGGTCTCTATCTGCCTGGAAATCTAAATCTGAATAACCCACAGGCACTAGATCATCAGACTGGTAAACAAGCCTGTAATCTCGAGTCCGTTTTAGGTACTTGAGAATATGCTTGACTGCAATCCAGTAAGCCTGTCCAGGGTTAGACTGATATCTCGAGACCATGCCAATGGCATAACAGATATCTGGCCTCATACATAGCATAGTGTACATGAGAGTTCCGACAGCGGAAGCATAAGGAACTAGTCTCATGTCCTCTATCTCCTTCGCTGACTTAGGACACTGATCCCTAGATAGAGGAACACTGTTGGTCCTGAGACGTGGTTCAGGTGTAGAGGGGGGGGGGGGGGGGGGGTGAATACACCTGAATACAAATTCGTTCTCAAATGCGAAAGTTAGCTCTAGCTGATTTTGCTACTGAACTGAGTCAGACAGCCAAATATACTTTCAAATCCTGTGGACAAGAGATTCTTCTGCTGAGTTCAGTTCTACTGACTTGAGTCAGTCAAACAGTCGTTCAGTATTAGAGTTGTGTGCGGAAGTGTAGGCCCTATGGAACGTCTCGATTAGAAAATCGGTTTTATGCTGAGTTTGATGAATTACGGTTTTAATGCAATATGATCAATAAAAGAAAACAGTAAGTTAACACAACAGATTTTTAAAATGGTTCGGACACACAGGGACCTACGTCCACTGTCCTGACCAAAGCAGGATACTTGTTATATTTATACTAAGCAAGTCTCAGTGATCTGTTCTCAAGACAGATACAGTTTGAAGCTTATACTGAGCAAGTTCTCAGTGATCTGTACGCTGGAACGATTCTCTTCTTATAGTCGTAGTGACTTTTACAAGGGTTTCAAACTTAAAGAGTTTGAGTCTTCTCCAACTAAGAGGAAGTTCTTACAATAAGAACTGTTTCACAAAGATGTGAACTTCCTCGAGGTTTCTATGCTAAAGATATTACAATGAGGCTTGCTTAGATAAGAGAAGGGGAACAAAATATAACTCTAAGTGATGAACTAAGGGGTTCTTCTATGAATGCTAGTTCTTCACTAGATTCTTCGAATGAGAGTGTTAAGAGTTCTGTACATAGATAGCTTGGGTTCCCAGTGGTGTCTTTGTATGAAGACTTCTCTTATATAGTCATTGATAGTGAATAGATCTATTGGGGGGAGGTCTAGCCACGTGTCAAAATGACAAGGAAAACGACTCCTTAATTTTGAATGTTGGTGAGCAGATGCACTGTAGAGATTCTCTTCTTTTTCAGTCTGGGAGCAGCTTTTGTCAGAAAAGATAAGTCGTTGTCGGCTCCTTATTGGTCGAGGTAGATTGGTAGGTGAGACTTGTCAATCATCGAGGTTGACTTCCTCTGAATCCTCGGACCTTCAACTGAAGTGACTTCCTACTGACGTTCTTCTGAGTATAAGTGCATGGGCACGAACTGCTGTGCAGATTCAGTTAGTGGTCGGCTTACCAACTGACTTCTTTGATCGTGAGTCCACCAGCTGAGTGCAAGATCTTCTACTGAACTCTGCAGCTATTGAACTCTAGCCTACTGAGATAACTGAACTCAAACTAAGCTATTACAGAATGAAGGTACAATATTCAACTAGGGGTTTTGGGATCTTCAAATCTTATCAATTCATCTACTGAATTCTTATCCCAACAATTTCCCCCTATTTGATGATACCAAAACCTATTACATCTTCTATCAAGAAATATGCTAAGGTTAAGAGCTATAGCTACTGAGTAAAGATCTATTACAAGGGATGCTCTAGTCAACATATCAAAGCTGGCTAAGATAATGAAAATAAAGAATCAAAGCAGTCACAAGTAAAACGAGTATTAGAGCTATCTATAATATCAAGTAATGTATCAGAGCCAAGTTAAGAACCAAAACAGTTATGGAATGATGAATGTATCAGAACTTATGGATTTTAATCCTATGAGAAGAGTTATAGCATGCTGAAGTTATCAGAAATTTTACTGAAAGGTATCAGAGCTAAAAGGCAAGTTCGGGACATTCACACAATATTAGGGCCGATACAAATATAACAATCAAAGTTCAGAATAGATTATATTTCATAGTGGCTAATCATCAAAAGTAAATTCATCAGATCTAATTAATGTCCCTGTTGGGTGAAGATTCTATCCTCAACAATGTTGGAAAATAGTGGGAAATGACTTAGTCTTCTGTGTTGATATTTACTCAGTAGCCCTGTGCTCTAAATGACTCTATGAAGATTTGAAGATCCCAAAACCCTATATTGATTGGTGAACCATTACGTTGTAATCTGTTTTTGTCTCTGAGGTTTCAGACTCAGCAGACACTCTGCTTTGGCTCAGGCACTCAGTAGATTATCTGCCTCAGCACCAGAAGTAGCAGTATACTGAAAGGAGTCAGTGGAATTGAACTCAACATGAGTAGTTCACTGAACTTAGAGCTGATCTTCAGTAGAGCCGACTCAGTAGGAGCATGCCACTGAATCGAGATCGACTCAAGAACGGCCGACGCCCTTCCGACTATCAGGATCTTTAAAATTCAAGTCAGCAGAGTCAATACGAGGAAGAGAGAAGTCAGCTTCCGATCTCCTTGAAGTCTGTTTTGTCTCAACCACTTTCTGAACCTCGGCCAATGATAAGTAGCCACATATCCTATATTTACTAAAGCTGCAAGTCAACAACTTTCCAGAAATGGAGGGACTGGACACTGCCACCATACTTCAAAAGAGTCGTCAGCTACCCAAAAGAGAGAGACAAAGGATCGTCGTCTCCAACGGATCTATCTTAATCTCTTCTCTATAAATAGAGAGATAAATCAAATTTGAAGCTCACAAACCTCACCAAGAACTCACGAACACACGAGAGAAGCCACATCCTTGTTCCCTATCCTTCTAACCTAAGCTCAATAGAATATATCCATAGCTTAGACGAAGGATTTCACTTCTGAACCAATCCTTATTGTAAAGGACTCCTTCACTGTTGGAGAGTTTTTCGAACACTTAGTTTGATAACCGTGTAAACTGAGACTTGCTCAGTATAAATCTCAAGACCAGTGTTTGTCCTGCATACAAACCGACTGAGACTATCTCAGTATAATAAATAGCTTCCTGATCTTTCGGGACAGTAGACGTAGGATTTTTGTGTTCGAACCACTTAAAAAATCTCTGTGTCTTGTGTTCTATTTTTCACTGTTGCATTGATTTACTATTCATACTGAAAACCTTCTTTAAATCATTCAACTGAGTTTTAGCAAACTTAACAGACTTCACTAATCAACTGAAACTGTTTTGATAAAAACGTTTTCCTAACTCAACTGAATTTGGGCCTACACTATTCTGCACTACTGAACTCTATCTGGAAGATACTAAATTCTGACTCTAAGTCAGCTAGCAGATCTCAGTAGAGTCAGTCACTCTGCCACACGATTCGAACAACTTTGCCGGGTCCGCCGAACTTGTTCAAGCATTTACACTATCCTGAAAAGGACTGTTCGTGTTTAAGTTGAGAAATCGATTTTCATGTGTATTCACCCCCCCTCTACACCTGAACGTAATCTCGGGACCAACAATTGGTATCAGAGCGGGAGTTCCATAAGACTCTTGTTATTCTGAAACTGGTCTACTTGAACGGATCCAGAAAATGTTTTCACTGCATATCATTCTTCATTCATATCATTATTCATCATGTCTGATATGTCAGGGATAAGGATGGTACCCATGTTCTTAGTAGAGAACTATGGCGTATGGCGGTTCAGAATGGAGGCACATCTGACCTCCCTCCACGATAGCATGACAGAGGTTCTGGAGGATGGACCTATCATTCATATGATAGATAGCGTCGTAGCTCAGGATCCAGCAGATGGAGGAGGAATGGTAACCGGGAAGAAGATCCCCAAGGACAGAAGTCTCTTCACCCCTGAGGAGAAGAAGCTTCAGAACTTAGACCGCGTCGCCAGAAACGCCATACTGACCACCCTGAGTGATTCCTATCTCGGAAGAGTTCAGGACTGTAAGTTCGCGAAAGAACTCTGGGATGCTCTAGCGCTACTGCGTCGGAGGACTCAGAAGATTAAAGCAAACAAACTTGCGCTGGAACTTCAAAAACTGGAGAGACTGTCCCTCATGCCTGGTGACACCATTGAAGATATCAATATCAGATTTACGAATCTGATGAACTCTATCAACGGGCTGGGAAAGATATTCTCCAACCGAGCGATGAATCTCAAAATTTTGAGGGCACTACCAGATGGAAACTGGACTCCTTTTGCTACTCTATTACGTCATTCTGATTTAGATATTGTTAGTCCTGACCATATCTTCTCAGAACTTAGAGTAGAGGCGTTCGAGTTCGTCTTACCTCAAAGGAAGCAGCAAGCTGAAGCTGACACTCAAATCGACCATGCCTTTAAAGCATTAGTCAGCATAGCAGCTCCAGCGTCTAGCAAGGCTGAACCTTCACTTAGTGACATACAAGAAGGAAATCTAGCCAAGAAGTATGCACTGCTTGCCGTGAAGTACCAGAAGGAGAAGGAGAGGCGCAGAAAAGTGACTAAAGCCCTCAGAGAATCCAAGGGTAAGTCTGAATACACTCCTAAGCGCACTCCTAAATCGCATACTTCTGAATGCAGGAAACAAGATGACTCAGCTCAGTCGAAAGACAGCGAGAGCAAATAAGAAAGAGTCACAACCTGCTATAATTGCAAGAAGCCATGCCATTATCAGTATG
Source organism: Lavandula angustifolia (assembly GCA_028984105.1). NCBI lineage: Eukaryota > Viridiplantae > Streptophyta > Magnoliopsida > Lamiales > Lamiaceae > Lavandula > Lavandula angustifolia. Next base: position 6,948,644 of record CM054818.1, on the reverse strand, counting down.
ACTATCCTGAGCTCAGTACTGCTGAAAGAACAGCACGCAAAGCAAGAAGGGAGAAGTTCATCAAGAAGAGACAAACATACATTGCGGGTGAACTCTCAGACAACTCAGATGAAGTCGATCCCTTCATGGATTCATCTGAAGATGAAGCAACTTTCATGGCCATAGAGCTTGAAGCTGAAGAAGATGCTGAAAAGTGTCTCATGGCTGGAGAAGAGGATGAGGTGCACAAGGACCCTTGGTATGTGGACAGCGGATGCTCAAGACATATGACATACCAGAAGGACCTGCTGAAGAATTATACTACTGAAGAAGGACCCCGAATCGAGTTTGAAGACAACGCAAAAGGCTACACCAGAGGCTATGGAACACTCAGCATTGGAACAACAACAGTTCCAAGAGTATCATATGTTGAAGGACTTCAGCATAACCTTCTCTTTGTTAGTCAATTTTGTGATAACTCAAATAAAGTGATTTTTGACGCTGGTTTCTGTGATGTTATTCATAAATCCACAGGGAAAATAGTGTTATCAGGTTCGCGCAAGAAGAATATCTATGTAGCTGACTGGAACTCAGCTGAACCTGAAGTTTGTTTGTTGGCGAAGAATGACAACAGAACGGGGTGGCTTTGGCATAGAAGAATCAGCCATCTCAACTTCAAAACGCTCAAAAAATTGGCTAGAAACACTCTAGCAAGAGGACTGCCGATTGAAGTATTCAGCAAAGACACTCAGTGTGAAGCATGCCTGAAGGGAAAGCAAACAAGGAATCAAAATCCACATGTTCCATCTCCTTCCACTAATGGAATCCTTCAGCTGCTACATATGGATTTGTTCGGTCCAGTCTCTCCAGTGACGATCAGAGGCAAAAAGTATGCATTAGTGGTCATTGATGACTACTCGCGCTACACATGGGTCATATTTATTGCCAACAAGTCTGACGTCAAAACAGAGTTACCAAGGCTTCTGAAAAGGCTCAGTGTCGAGAAGAACACCAAGATCATCGAGATACGTTCAGACAGAGGAACTGAGTTCCTGAATTTCATGGTAGAGGAGTTCTGCAAAGTAGAAGGCATAGAGCATGAGATGTCTGCCGCGCGCACGCCTCAACAAAATGGGGTTGCTGAAAGGAAGAATTGAACACTCAAAGAAGCTACAAGAACCCTGCTCGCAGACTCAGGACTCCCAACCAAATTCTGGGCAGAAGCTACTGACACTGCATGTTACACTCAGAACCGATCTATACTGACAAAACAGCATAAGAAGACACCATATGAACTATGGAACGGCAGGAAGCCTTCTCTATCTTATTTCCATATTTTTGGGTGTTCGTGCTTTATTCACAATAATGGGTAGGGGTGTAACGGTTTGGTTCGGTTCGGTTTTAGTAAAATTTAGGAACCGAACCGAACATATGAAAGTGGTTCGGTTCGGTTCGGTTTAAGGTGTACTTTACTTTTGGAACCAAACCGAACCGCATAGAAATGGTTCGGTTCGGTTCATCGGTTCTACCTTTTTTAAATCCTAAATAGATTTTTTTGAACCATAATATTCCATACATGCTTAACGTGAATGAAATCTAAGCACGATAACTCCAAAATATTAACAAAATATAAATATACTAAACATAACTACAAAAGTTAATCTCCAAGTAGGGCTCCAAAATATTAACAAAATATAAATATACTTAACATAACTACAATAGTTAATCTCCAACTAGGGAAAACAAATTCATGACTCCACAATCCACATAGGCAGTAGCAAAATGAAACAACTTCATGACTCCACGTAAACGGATGAACTAATAACTCACATAAAAAATTCCTACGAATGACGGACTTCTACGTTTTGGTAGAAAAAGTGAAAATAGTATTGAAAATGAATTGAGAAATGAGAAAGAAGATGAAAATGAGAATTGAGAAGACAGGAGAGTGGTGTAGTCAAGACTCAGTTGTACGGCGTGCCCTCCTGCCCTAGTGTAGTAGTATTAGCATCTCTTTTTTAATTTTTGTAATTACATATTTACATATGTATCAATTACCTACTATACCCTTAGTAATCACATATTAGTATACTACCTAGTAAGTAAGTAGTATGTAGTATTAACAAAAATCTTTATATTTCATTCGGTTCCATTGGTTCGGTTCGGTTTGAGCGGTTTCTAAACCTTTGGAATCGTGAACCGAACTGATTGTAAACGGTTTCGAAAAATATAAACCAAACCGAACCACGAAACTGAACCAAATCGCATTTTTCGGTTTGGTTCGGTTCGGTTCCGTCGGTTTCGCAGTTCGGACCGGAACCACTTACACCCCTAATAATGGGAAAGATCAGCTGAAGACTTTTGATAGCAAGTCAGATCAGGGGAGTGCTCTTAGGATACTCCCGGGCCAGCAATGCTTTCAGAGTTTTTAACTATCGAACCCTTTGCGTGGAGGAAAGCCCTCATGTTGTTTTTAATGAGTTTGCTACTGAAGACAGGAGCATAAATTCTAAACCTGAATCTGAGGACATCAGTAAGCAGCTACAGGATCTGAGCTTAAAAGATAAAGTTGAAAAGATCCAGCTATGTTGGGATGATGATTCAGATGAGGAAACTGAAGATAAATCTACTGAATCTCAGCCAGTAGCAGAAGTAGCTTAACAGATTGACTCCCCTGAACAGAGTCAATCCCAGGTAACTCAGGTCGATGAAGAAACCCCAGTGGTAACTGAGACCTCTACTGAGAATATAATTCAGGGGGAACTAATGATGTTCCTGAGCTAAATGCCCCCGAACCTGGTGACTCGGTAGATCACACTCTTGTAACTGAATTGCTTTAATCTCAGAATAGTACAACTAAAATGCCTAACTCACCTACTATCCGTGTTGAACAAGTTTCAGATGAAGAGTTGAAAAAACGTAGATCGTGGCTGGATGCTCACACTTCTGATTTAATTATTGGAGATCCCTCATCAAGAGTAAAGACGAGATCCAGATTCTGTCAAGGAGAAAGCGCCTTATATTCCTGCTTCTTGTCTACTGAAGAACCTCAGTCAGTTGAGGACGCACTGAAAAATGCTGACTGGAACATAGCCATGCAGGAGGAGCTGAATCAGTTCACGAGAAACGAAGTTTGGGAACTTGTTGACAGACCCCGGCATCAACATGTGATAGGAACAAAATGGGTCTTCAAGAACAAGCGAGATAAAAACAACGTCATAATAAGGAATAAAGCAAGACTCGTGGCAAAAGGCTACTGTCAAGCTGAAGGGATAGATTTCGATGAAACGTTCGCTCCAGTTGCAAGATTGGAGGCAATCAGACTATTACTTATTACTTGTGCAGATCTACGTAGATGACATCATATTCGGCTCGAAGAACGTCATCATGTGTCAGCAGTTTGAGAAAATGATGAAGGATAAGTTCGAGATGTCCATGATGGGAGAGATGAACTATTTCCTCGGCTTTCAAGTCAAACAATCTGAGAAGGGAACGTTCATCAATCAAAGCAAATACACTCGAGACCTCATCAAGAGATTCGGTTGCACATCCGGCAAACCAATTAAGATCCCGATGAACACGAATATGAAAATTGATTTTGATAAAGAGGGAGTATCAGTAGAACAAACTGAATTTCGTGCTATAATTGGTTCTCTATTATATTTAACAGCTACTCGTCCTGACATAACTTATGATGTAGGTGTCTGCGCTCGATTTCAGGCGAATTCGAAGCAGAGTCACATGGACTCAGCAAAGAAGATTCTCCGCTATCTTAGAGGAACACCTGGCATGGGTTTATGGTATCCAGCGGATGATAATATTGAACTAACTGGTTATTCTGATGCTGACTATGCAGGATGTAGATTTGACCGAAAATCAACTTCTGGAACGTGTCAGTTCCTCGACAGTGAGCTGATCTCATGGTTCTCAAAGAAATAGCATTCAGTAGCAACGTCAACTACTGAAGCTGAATACATGGCTGCCGGAAGTTGCTGCGCCCAAATCCTTTGCCTGAGACAGCAGCTACGCGACTATGACGTCATTTAGAATGAAGTGCCGATCTTCTGCGACAGTACCAGTGCCATTGCAATCACTTAGAATCCTGTACTTCATACAAGATGCCAGCACGAGGACATCAGACACCACTTCATTCGTGATCATGTCGACAAGAAGGATATCAGGATGGAAAAGATCCATACTGACCATCAAAGGGCTGATATATTGACCAAACCTCTAGCTGACGCCAGATTCAGAGAACTTTCAGTAGAGCTAGGTCTGCTGGATCCTACTGACTCTAGTCAATAAGAGGATTTAGGAGAGGAGTATTCAGTAAGGGGGAATGTTCACTCTTGGTACTGAGTAAAATCAGTACGTAGAGATTCAGCAACCATCTACACGAGGTATCAGCTGACTACGATGTTCAGCTGACAGGTTTGCGTATCTCTACTCGTAGCCTATAGAACTATTCTGTGCATTCATGAATCAGATTCAACATCGTATTCAATGCCTTAGAAAATATCATTTAATTTTTAACGGACTACATTTAATACACGACATTCTATGTAAAAACATGCCGAACTCTGCAACGTATTTAATGCATGCTGTATCAAGTTACTACTTAGGCTATATACAACTGGCTTTTGACTTAGGCGGCTAATATGATCATTACCTATTTTATAAAACTTAATCCTAGCCGTTCATCTCAAAAAGCGCATTCAAACTGAACCATTGATATTTAACTGTTTATCTTCTCTAAGATATATATATAAGCTTTCAAATGATTGAAACCGCCATTTCATCTCTGCAAATATCTTAAGTACCCTAGATTTTTCTGAGAATATCACTCGCTTAGTTACATATTTTCTATCCATTAAACCTCTCAGAAAATCTCTTGGTAATTTTTCAATGATCTTTTCAGTATCGCATGATCATACAATGATTTTTTTTCTTATCGGATAATGACTGATACTGTCTTTGCAGATTATTAAAATGACATGAATTCAAGTAGGTGCTCCAATAGATATGCAAGAGATCCTTGAGAAGGATCGTGTCTGGTACGAGCCATTCATGGAGTTTGATGAGTGCGATCTAGATTTCATGGAGGAGATTTTCTACGCCCTCCGCGAGACCGGATTAGAAGGATTCCTGACGAGGAAGCCGGCCTTCTTTCTCCCGCAACAAGTTGCAGAATTCTATCTGAACTCCGAGTCAGTGGACGGAGGCATCAGAGGCAGATTCGTCGTTCATACAGTAGGCGATCCCTCACGCACAGATATAGAAGTAAAATAGATGTTAGTCCGAGAAGCTCTTCAGAAAAGCTTCAATCTGCCAGTGAAGGACTCAGCACCGTCGCATACAAAGACGATCTGATGGATGAGTACCTCACTGAGTTCGGCGGAAAGCCAACAGTATTCAGAGCCGCCTTTCCAAAGAACTCAATGCTCCCTCAGTACAGAGCATTAGCGTATATAGTGACTCAACTACTGACGAGTCAAGCAGGCTCATTTGACCAAATGTCAAGGCCCAAGCTGCAACTGATGATGGCCATATATGATCGGGCCAAGATAAACTAGACTGAGTTTTTCCTCAGAGAGTTCATGATGCAATCAACAAAATTTGGCAAAACTTCCCAGAGCCTGAGTGTCAAAGGAAAGCTCCTATACGGACTGAAACTCTCAGTCATGATCGAGGACTTCTGCGCATCTGACAAAATCACCTTCGCCGACAAGTAATATTTCAACGTGAAGAAAGTCAGATTCTAGAACAGGGCAGCGACCCTTCAGCAGATTGGCTCAGGGCCCGCAGCACCTAAGGCCGAGACTCAGCAGACCTTAACGTCGAAGAAGAAGAGGTCCCCTCCTAAAACAACGCCTAAGGCACCAACCAAAAAGCTGAAGAAGGTCAGTGAGGTTGTGCCTACTGAAACTGAGGCTGAACCAGAGGCCGTCATTGCTCAGCAGCCTCTACAGCTGAGAGACGAGCCAGAGTCTTCTGAGAAGACTCAATCAATGGAGAAGGCCGTCTCCACTGAGAAGGGTGAAACCGTGGACCAAGGGGTCCAAGCTGAAGATGTCCAAGCTGAAGAAGTTCAGACATTGGAGAGCCCCTTGGATGTCCCTCCACTCAGCAGCATCCCGTCTGCTGAGAAATAGGCGTCTCCAATTGAGGTTAAGGACTTGGAGACAGCCTCAGAGTCAGAATCTGTCGAGATGGAGGCCACAGCTCTAAAATCCAGAGCCTCTAGAGAGATTGCTGAAGTGATTTCAGAGATCGCCAGCCACTCTGATCTTGTCCTACTTGCTAGGCAGGCGAGGCTCCACATGCTTATTAGGTTCCAGGAGTGGCACAACCTGAAGCGACTGATTATTCACCACTCCTGCGAGCAGCTTCATGAGGAAGAGCGGCTGATCAGAGGGAAGATTGGCTACTCTGAGCTATCTGACCTCGGCACGCTCGAGTATCTGAGGGCAGCCATGCTTGCCATGCTGAACGACAGACAGCATGTCTCAGCACCAAGGCCCTCAGATGGGTCTGACCCTGATGGTCAAGACCCACCCCGTGATTCAGGCCCTGAGAAGCCTGATGAGGGAACTCAACCGGACAAGGATGCTACTACTTCTACTGCTGATCCTCCACTCAACATCCTTGGTCCCGGGTAGACGGTGGCTGGTACTTCGAAGGCAGCTGATCCTTCTCAGCTCCTTCTCGAATCTGCTTTCGAAATAGCGCCTAGCCCAAAGAGCCTCGATCGAAATCAGTGGCCAGGGCGATGAGGAACCAAGGCTCTCAGAATCGCCTACTCGCCCGAACAGTCCACAAGACTTGGCAGCAAACCACTGAGGCTCAGACTGCAGAGTTGCAGGGACTCAGAACCTCTATCTCATCATCTCCAGTCCCTGACTTCTCCAGCATCCTGACGAATGCCTTAGCTGCGCAGAGAGCTGACTTCGAAGCTCAACTCAAGACGATTCAGGAAGGCCAGGACAAATTGCTGAATGATTACAAGGCCGCTCAAACCGCTCATACTGAATCCGTCAATGCCATCTCTCAAGCCAATGAACTCAGAATGGAGAATATTCAGAAGGCCCTTGAAGAGAAGGTAGAGAAGCAGCTGAAAGAATTCAAGGCTGCGGCTGATCTCTCACACAAGAAATACAGCGATCAGCTGACAAATGAGAGAAACGAGATGCATGAGGCACAGACAAAGCTACATAACAAGCTGGAAGATCTGTTAGACTCATACAAAAGCCTGAATAGAAAGGTATCTGCTCCGCCCCCAACCCTACATGCTGATGCCAAAAAGGGGGAAGGTTTTAAAGAGAAAGCATCTAAGGAGCTGATACTGAAAGCAGCAAAGAAAGTAAGGACAGTGACAGGGGCATCTCAAACGTCATCATCTGCCCCCACTGGACCTTCACAACCCGGGCGAGGCCTGTGGTGTCTCACCGCACTGCAAAGCATCAACTGAGACTGGCCCAAATGGCTCAGGAGCCAAAGAAGTCACAGCTCAGGCAACTCAAACTCCTATTGATATTATTAAAGAAGTTGCTGAGTATGCTGACGAGGAGTCAGAAGAGGAAGAAGCTCCTCTCCCTCCTCCAGTTGTCGGTAAAGGCAATAAGGCACTGAAATTCCCAACCCCTCCCTCCAAGAAGAAAGGACCCAGGAGGTTCATAACCCCGGAGGAGGAGGCTCAGATAGCAGCAGATGAGAAGCTGGCTAGGGAGATAGCCAAAGCTGAAGCCACCAATAAACCTAAGAAGAAGCCTATCAAAGGCAAAACTAAGGCTCCAAATGGTGGCAAGAAAACAAAGCTAGGCCGCTCCTAAAACGCTCAAACTCGCCGACGAGGCCGATAAAGAAAAAGAAAAGGAGCAAGCAAGCAAAGAACAATCAACCAAGGCAAGCAGGGAACATCCAAAGAGAAATCATCAACGCCTGTTGACTCAGAAGAAGAGCCACCTCACAAGCCCTCCTACACTGCCTCAAAGGCACAGGAACAAGAAATGGAAGAAATATGGGTTCAGTTAGACAGATATCTATATAGAGGTGAGGAGGCCAAACAAATAGAAGCAGCCAGAGAGAGAATATGGATGGCTGATCTCGAAGCTCTCAGGCTGAGAACTGAAAAGGAAGCGAGTCTGAGGATCCCTGCTAAGGCTGACATCCCATACAAATACAGGAAGTTCAGAAAGCCTACTGATCTGAAGACTCACAGATGGCCTAGAGTGGATGAATGGATCCCGTGGGAAGTTACTCAGAGATGGTGTTGGTCCCGAGAGCACGTTCAGGTGTAGAGGGGGGGGAGGGGGGAGGGGTGAATACACCTTAAACTCGATTTCTCAACTTAAACACGAATAGTCCTTTTTAGGATGATGTCATACTGAACAAATTCAGCAGACCAGATAAGCTGTTCTGAATCGTGTTGGCAGAGTGACTGACTCTACTGAGATCTGCTAGCTGACTGAGAGTCAAAATTCAGTATCTTGCATATAGAGTTCAGTGGTGCGGAATAGTGTAGGCCCAAATTCAGTTGAGTGAGAAAAATGTTTTTTTATCAAAACAGCTTAAAGATATTAGTGCAAACCAGTTAAGTTCACGAAACTCGCTTGAATGATTTAAAGAAGGTTTTCAGTATGAACAGTTAAATCAATGCAACAGTGAAAAGAAACAGAACACAAGACACAGAGATTTTTAAAGTGGTTCGGACACAAAAATCCTACGTCTACTGTCCCGAAAGATCAGGAAGCTATTTATTATACTGAGGTAGTCTCAGTTGGTTTGTACGTTGGACAAACACTGGTCTTGAGATTTATACTGAGCAAGTCTCAGTTTACAAGGTTATCAAACTGAAGCGTATGAAAAACTCTCCAACTGTGAAGGAGTCCTTTACAATAAGGTTTAATTCAAAGATGAACTCCTTCGTCTAAGCTATGTATATATGCTATTGAGCTTAGGTTAGAGGGATAGGGAACAAGAAGGTGGCTTCTAGAACGACGAACAACTGAGTAAAGCTATGGGTTCGTGTATCATCGTTTGGATACTAGAGGCTGTATTTATCAGTTCAGCTTGGTTCCCTAAGAGCTAGAATGTAGTTTTTCGCCGGAGATGAATTCTTCAAACTTCTTGCGGAGAACTTAGGCTTTTCGAATTAGCTCGTTTGAATGCTCTATGTGTTCTCTCGTGTTCTTCCCGTGTGCTTCAAATTTGATTTATCCCTCTATTTATAGAGAAGAGATTAGGATAGATCCGTTGGAGACGACGATCCTTTGTCTCTCTCTTTTGGGTAGCTAACGGCTCTTTTGTAGCATGGTGGCAGTGTCCTTTCCCTCCATTTCTGGAAAGTTGTTGACTTGCAGCTTTAGTAGGTGTAGGACAGTGTGCGCTTGTCATCGGGCCGAGGTTCGGAAGGTGGTTGAGACAGTAACGTACTTCAAGGAGATTTGAAGCCGACTTCTCTTTTCCTCGTACTTGACTATGCTGATTATCTTTTGAAGATCCGGCGCTTCGTAAGACCGTCCGGCCGTTGCTGAGTTTGATCTCTGAGTCAGCAGTGAACTCCTGCTGAGTCGGCTCTACTGAAGATGAACTTTGAGTGTAGTGAACTACTCCCGCCGAGTTCGGTTCCAACCGACTTTCGCATACCGCTCCCGCCGAGTCCAAGATACCGAGTCTTCTACTTCTGGTGCTGAGGCGGATAAGCTACTGAATGCCTGAGCCAGAGTAGAGGGTCTGCTGAGTCTGAAACCTCAGAGACAAAAAATATATTACAACTTAAAGGTTCACCAATCAATATAGAGTTTTGGGATCTTCAAATCTTCAAACTATTTCATAGCACAAGGCTACTGAGTAAATGTCAACACAGAAGACTGAGTCATTTCCCACTATATCTAATACCGCTGAGGATAGAATCATCACCCAACATTTTCCCCTATTTGATGATGCCAAAACCTAACACAATGACTTATCAGAAACAGAGCTCCTTACAAAATATTACAAATAGGATCAGTGGAGTTGTTTTCAAGTCCTAGACTACTGAGGGGATCAGGGCAGAAAGTCAGAACATATACAGAGACTAAACATTTTCCCCCTGTCTTAACAACATTTTCCCCCGAAAACACAGCAAGTCTATCAGAATCTAGCTAAGCAACAACTGACAGTAAATAACAAAGCGTAAGCGTGTGAGTCAGTAATCACTTCAGTGATTCTAAATGTTAAGCATAAGCAAACACGGCTATTCAGACAATAAGGAATTGTCAAAGCCAAACAGAGATATTATATATGTAAGAAAATCAGTACAATTACATCTCTGCTAGGCTATGAAAGAAAGATACAAGGAGAAATCGGAAGGTAAGCTATTTGAATTGCCTAATCATGTCTTTGAAATTCTGAGATTGAGATTCAGGAAGGGGCACTCCATACATCCGATATGTGATCTTCCTCGCCCCACGTAATCTCTCGCAAAGTCCGCTCGGGTCTTCTTCATCAAGAAACTTGGCTTCAAGCAAAGATCCTTCACTTCTTTCTCTATCACATCGTAGTGGATGGATCCATTAAGTCTTTGTGGGGGAGGCAGAATTCTAGGATCTGGAACTCTTACTTCAACATTCTCATTGATGGCTTTCTGCAGCCTGGCATACATCTCTAAGTCAGCTCGCATAATCCATTCCGTATATGCCATTGCCTTGGGCTTTTCAGACCAGAATCTCCAGAAGTAGTTCCTTTTGATGAATTCAGCTTTCAGATTTTCCCATCTCTGAGTCTGTTCCCACGGGATCCAATCGTCCACTCTAGGCCATTTGTGAGTCTTCAGATCTATAAGCTTCCTGAATTTTCTGTATTTGTATGGGATGTCAGCCTTGGCAGGAATCCTCTGACTCGCTTCTTTTTCGCCTCGCAGCCTCGAGAGCTTCAAGATCGCCTTTCCATATCCTCTCTCTCGTCGCTTCTATTTGCCCGGCCTCTTCACCTCTCGTATAAGTATCGTCTAACCGAGCCCGCATTTCCTCCATCTCTTGATCCCGTGCCTTAGAGGTAGTGTAGGAAGGCTTGTGAGGTGGTTGGTCGTCTGAGTCAGCAGGGGTTGAAGATTTTTCTTTGGTGGTTTCCTGCTGCCCAGTTGACTGTTGTTTTTGCTGCTCCTTCTCCTTTTCTTTATCAGCCTCGTCACTGAGTATAAGCTTTCTCGAGGCGCCTTGCTGATTTTTTGCTTCCGGCATGAGCCTTGGTCTCTGCCTTTAGCAGGCTTCTTCTTTGGCTTACTCGCAGCCTTCACGCCTTCAAAGAATCTCCCTAGCAAGCTTTTCATCACCGCTATCTCGAGCCTCCTCCTCCGGAGTAACATATCTCTTGGATCCTTTCTTATTGGGAGGGTTGGGAGTTTCAGCCGCTTTTTACCTTTTCCTAGCAACCGGAGGTGGAAGAGGAGCTTCTTCCTCTTCGAGTCCTCCTCGTCGCATACTCGGCAACTTCCTTAATAATTTTTAGGGGAGTCTCGTGTTGCCCGAGTAGCGACTTCTTTGGGGTCCCGAGCCGCTGGGCCTCGTCTCCCGCAAATGTTGCAATGCGGCACTGAGACACCCCGGGCCTCGCCGCGCTAGGTGCGCAGGGGCGACGACCGAGTTGTTGCCCTTGCTACCGACCTTGCTCTCTTCTGAGCCTTCGTATCGCCTCCTTGCGCCTTTGCCCTTAATTGATTTTTTTATTAGACTTTCCCCCTTGGCCAAACTTTCCCCCTTTTTGGCATCAGCAAGTAGGGTTGGGGTTGGAGAAGATACCTTCTTGTTCAAGCTTTTGTAGGAGGCCGACGGATCATCCAAATGTCGTCCCGCAGCCTTTGTCGAGGCCTCATGCAGCTCGTTTCTCTCATTGATTTGTTGATCGTTGTATAACTTATGTGAGAGATCAACCGCAGCCTTGAACTCCTTCAGTTGCTTCTCCATAGTCTCTTCTATAGCCTTCTGTATAGTTTCCATCCTGAGCTCATTGGCCTGAGAGATTGTGTTGACGCATCTGGGCGGGGGTGGTTTGGGTGGCCTTGAAATCATTAAGCAATTTAGCTTGGCCTTCCCGAATCGTCCGAAGCCGAGCAGGCCGGGTCGCCTCTCGAGCGCCTAAGGCATTCGTCAGAATGCTGGAGAAGTCAGGGACCTGAGATGAAGAAATGACTGAACGGAGTCCCTGCAGCTCTACACTCTGTACCTCAGTGGTTTGCTGCCAAGTTTTGTGGACGGCACGGGCAACAAGGCGATTCTGTATACCTTGATCCTTCAGTGCCCTGGCCACTGTTTTTGAGCGACGGATCTTTGGGCTGGGCGCTACATCAAAAGCAGATTGGAGAAGAAGCTGAGCAGGGATCAGCTGCTTTCGAAGTACCAGCCACCGTCTGTCCAGGACAAAGAATGCTGAGTGGAGGGTCAGCAGTAGATGCAGTGGCATCCTTGTCCTGTTAAGTTCCCTCATCAGGCCTCTCAGGGCCTGAATCATGGGGTGGGTCCTGACTATCGGGGTCAGACCCATCTGAGGGTGCGGGTGCTGAGACGGGTTGTCTCTCATTCAGCAAAGCGAGCATAGCTACCCTCAGATCCTCGAGCGTGCCGAGGTCAGATGGCTCTGAGTAGCCAATCTTCTCTCTTATCAGCAGCTCTTCTTCTTGAAGCTATTCACAGGAGTAATGGATAATCAGTCTTTTCAGGTTGTGCCACCCCTGGAACCTGAGCAGCATATGGAGCCTCACCTGCCTTGCAATTATGACAAGGTCGCTGTGGCTGGCGATCTCAGGAATGTGCTCCGTAATCTCTCGGGATGCTCTGGATTGGAGAGCTGAAGATTCCATCCCAATCGATTCTTCTTCTGAGGCGGGCTCAGATTCCTCTATCTCGATTGGAGATGCCTGTTTCTCAACAGAAGGAAGACTGCTGAGAGGTGGGATATCCAAGGGGCTTTCCAGGGGCCGAACGTCCTCACCCTGGATATCTTCAGCTGGGACCCCTTGGTCCACTGTTTTATCACGTTCAGTGGAGACAGCTTTCTCCACTGACTCAGTCTTTTGAGAAGACTCTAGCTCGTCCCTGAACTGTAGAGGATGTTCAACAACTACTGCCTCTGGCTCTGCCATGGTTTCAGTAGGCACGGCTGTGCTGACCTTCTTCAGTCCCTTGGCTGGTGCCTTAGGTGTTAGAATTTGAGGGGACCTCTTCTTCGTTGGAGTGGTCTTCTGAGACGTGGTTTTAGGAGCGGCAAGCCCAGTGCCTGTCCTGTTCTGAAATCTGACCTTTTTCACATTGAAATACTGCTTATCTGCGAAGGTGATTCGGTCAGAAGTGCAGAGGTCTTCGATCATGACTGAGATCTTCAGTCCGTATAATAGCTTTCCTTTGGCGCTCAGCCTATTGGATGCTTTGTCGAATTTCGCGGACTGCATCAAAAATTCCCTTAAGAAAAACTATGCCCAGTTGATCTTGGCCCTGTCATAGATGGCCATCATAAGTTGTAGCTTTGGTCTGGACACCTGATCGAAGGAGCCTGCTTGACTCTTCAGTAGCTGAGTTACAATGTATGCTAAAGCTCTATACTGAGGGAGCATGGTGTTCTTGGGAAACGCGGCTCTGAAGACTGTTGGCTTCCCGCAAAAAATGGACACGTAGTCATCCATCAGATCATCGTTGTACCCAACTGTAGTGACGCCTTCGCTTGGCAAATCGAAGCTTCTCCGAAGAGCTTCTCGGATTGACATCTGCTTAACTTCTATGTCCGTTCGTGAGGGATCGCCTACTGTGTGGACAACGAATCTCCCTTTGACATCTCCATCTACTGATTCGGCGTTCAGATAGATTTCAGCAAGATGATGCGGGAGGAAGAAGGTGTGCTTCCTCGTCAGAAATGCTTCGAGTCCGGTTTCGTGGAGAGCTGAGAATATCTCATTCATGAAATCGAGATCGCAGACATCGAACTCCATGACTGGCTCGCACCAGTCACGGTCTTTCTCCAAAATCTCTTGTATATTCTCTGGACCAAAAACAACATTTCCTGACATTTTGATAATCTGCATATATCCTATAAGTCAGTGCCGATTAAAGATATAAAAAGATAAGGATATACGATACATAAATATCATTTAAGAATTACCGAAAGATATCCTGAAGATTTGAAAAGAGTTTAGATAGAAGGTCAAGAATATTTCAGAAAATCTTGGGTACTTAGGATAATTGCAGATACGAAATGGCGATTTTCAAGGATTTGAACACAGATATATATCTTAGAGAAGATAAACAAGCTTAATTATCGATGGTTCGGCTTTGAACGCGCCTTTTAGATGGACGGCTAGGATTGAGTTTTATATAATAGGTAATGATCATGTTAGCCGCCTAAGTCAAAAGCCAGTTGTAACTAGCCTAAGTAGTAACTTGATACGACATGCATTAAATGCGTGGCAGAGTTTAGCATGCTTGTACATAGAATGTCGTGTATTAAATGTGATATGTTAAAATTTAATGACATTTCTTAAAGCATTGAATATGATGCTGAATCTGATCATAAATGCACAGAATCGTTCTATAGGCTACTGAGTAGAGATACGCAAACCTGTCACCTGAACATCGTAGTCACCGATACCTCGTGTAGATAGTTGCCGAGTCTCTACGCACCGATTTTACTCGCACCGAGAGTGAACATTCCCCTTACCGAATGCTCCTCTCCCCGAATCCGCTTGCCGACCGGGAGTCGCAGGGTCCAAAGCAGACCTAGCTCTACCGAAAGTTCTCGGGACCGGCTTCGCTTCGATGGTCAGTATGGATCTTCTCCATCCTGATATCCTTCTTCTCGACATGGTCATGAATGAAGTGGTGTCTGATGTCCACGTGATTGCATCTTGTATGAAGTACAGGATTCTGAATAATTGCAATGGCACTGGTACTATCGCAGAACATCGGCACTTCATTCTAAATGACGTCATAGTCGCGTAGGCCGCTGTCTCGCCCAAAGGAATTGGGCGCAAAGAACTTCCGGCAGCCATGTATTCAGCCTCCGTAGTTGACGCGCGCTACCGAATGCCGTTTCTTTGAGAACCATGAGATTAGCTTACTGCCGAGGAACTGACACGTTCCATAAGTTGATTTTCGGTCGATTCTACACCCTGCATAGTCAACATCAGAATAACCAGTTAGTTCAATATTATCATCAGCTGGATACCATAAACCCATGTCAAGTGTTCCTCGTAGATAGCGGAGAATCTTCTTTGCTGAGTCCATGTGACTCTACTTTGGATTCGCCTGAAATGGAGCACAGACACCTACATCATAAGTTATGTCAGGAAGAGTAGCTGTTAAGTATAATAAAGAACCAATTATAGCACGAAAGTCAGTTTGGTCTACTGATACTCCCTTTTTATCAAGATCGATCTTCATATTCGTGTTCATCGGGATCTTGATAGGTTTGCCGGATGTACAACCGAATCTCTTGATGAGGTCTCGAGTGTATTTTCCTTGATTAATGTACGTTCCCTTCTCAGATTATTTGACTTGAAAGCCGAGGAAATAGTTCATCTCTCCCATCATTGACATCTCGAACTTATCCTACATCATTTTCTCAAACTGCTGACATATGATGACGTTCTTCGAGCCGAAGATGTTGTCATCTACGTAGATCTACACAAGTAATAGGTCGTCTTCTAGTCGAATGCTGAATAATTTGCGGTCTACTGTGCCTTTCTGAAAACCTTTCTGAAGAAGAAACTCAGATAGGGTATCGTACCAAGCCCTGGGTGCTTGTTTTAACCCATACAGAGCCTTTCTGAGTCTATATACTTGATGTCCCTGCTGAAAGCCAGGAGGCTGTTCCACATAGACTTCTTCTTTCATCACGCCGTTCAGGAAAGCAGACTTCACATCCATTTGATAAACTCTGAATCTTTGATGTGTTGCGTAGGCTAGGAATAGTCTGATTGCCTCCAATCTTGCAATTGGAGAGAAAGTCTCGTCGAAATCTATCCCTTCAGCTTGACAGTAGCCTTTTGCCACGAGTCTTGCTTCATTCCTTACTATGACGTTGTTTTCATCACGCTTGTTCTTGAAGACCCTTTTTGTTCCAATCACATGTTGATGCCGGGGTCTATCAACAAGCTCCCAAACTTCGTTTCTCGTGAACTGATTCAGCTCCTCCTGCGTGGCTATGATCCAATCAGCATCTTTCAGTGCGTCCTCAATTGACTGAGGTTCTTCAGTAGACAAGAAGCATGAATATAAGGCGCTTTCTCCCTTACAGAATCTGGATCTTGTCTTCACGCTTGCTGAAGGATCTCCAATGATTAAATCAGCAGTACGAGCATCCAGCCACGATCTACGATGTCTCAACTCTTCATCTGAAATTTGTTCAACACAGATAGTAGGTGAGTTCGGCATTTCAGTTGTACTATTCTGAGATTGAAGTAATTCAAGCTTATAAGAGTGTGATCTATCGAGTCACCGTGTTCAGGGCATTTAGCTCAAGAACATCATTAGTTCCCCCGAATTATTATTCTCGCAGAGGTCTCGCTACCACTGGGGTTTCTTCATCGACCTGAGTTACCTGGGATTGACTCATTTCAGGAGAGTCAATTTGTTCAGCTACTTCTGCTGCTGGTTGAGATTCAGTAGACTTGTCTTCAGTTTCTTCATCTAAATCATCATCCCAACGTAGCTGGATCTTTTCGACTTTGTCTTTCAAGCTCAGATCCTCTAGCTGTTCACTGATGTCATTAGATTCAGATTTAGAGTTATTGCTCCTGTCTTCAGTAGCAAACTCATTAAAAACAACATGAGGGCTTTCCTCCACGCAAAGAGTCCGATAGTTGAATACTCTGAAAGCTTTGCTGACCCAGGAGTATCCTAAGAAAACTCCCTGATCTGACTTGCTATCAAAAGCTTTCAGCTGATCTTTCCCATTATTGTGAATAAAGCACGAACACCCAAAAATATGGAAATAAGATAAAGAAGGCTTCCTGCTGTTCCATAGTTCATATGGTGTCTTCTTATGCTGCTTTGTCAATAGAGATCGGTTCTGAGTGTATCATGCAAGGTCGGGCCGCTTCTACCCGCAATTTTGTTGGGAGTCCCGAGTCCGCGAGTAGAGTTCTTGCCGCTTCTTTGAGTGTTCTGCTTTCTTTCGTTCAAAGAACCCCATTCTCGCCGAGGTGTGCGCGCACCGTGATGTCTCATGCTCTATTCCTTCGCGCTTTGCGTAACTCCTCCACCATGAAATTAAGGAACTCGCCTCCGTCGAATGTATTTTGACAATCTTGGTGTTCTTCTCGACACCGAGCCTTTTCGTAAGCGTTGGTAACTCGTTTTGACGCCGACTTGTTGGGCAATAAATATGACCCATGTGTAGCGAGTAGTCATCAATGACCACTAATGCATACTTCTTGCCTCTGATCGTCACCGGAGAGACTGGACCGAACAAATCCATATGTAGCAGCTGAAGGATTCCATCATTGGAAGGAGATGGAACTGGCGGATTTTGATTCCTTGTTTGCTTTCCCTTCAGACATGCTTCACACTGAGTGTCTTTGCTGAATACTTCATTCGACAGTCCTCTTGCTAGAGTGTTTCTAGTCAATTTGTTGAACGTTTTGAAGTTGAGATGGCTGAGTCTTCTGTGCCAAAGCCATCCCGTTCTGTTGTCATTTTTTGACAAAGAACATACTTTCAGTTCAACGAGTTCCGCCGCCTACATAGATATTCTTCTTGCGCGAACTTGATAACACTGTTTTCAAGAGAGAAGGTTATGCTGAAGTCCTTCAACATATGATACTCTTGGAACTGTTGCAGTTCCAATGCCGAGTGATCCATAGCCTCTGGTGTAGCCTTTAGCATTGTCTCCTAACTCGATTCGAGGTCCTTCTTCAGTAGTATAATTCTTCAGCAAGTCCTTTTGGTACGTCATATGTCTTGAGCATCCGCTGTCCACATACCAAGGGTCCTTGTGCACCTGCAAAACATAATTATATTTAGGTACCCTTTATTTTTGATTTTGGGTCCTTAGATGTTAGTTTTGGTAACCCATATCTCGTCTCACGACCCCGGTGGTCTCGCATGCTTTCTTTCCACTTGTGTCAACATATTTAACCACTGGACTAGTTACTGCTGACTTCTGAGGCTTTTCAGGTTCAAGAGTCCGGATCTTCTGAGTGGGTGGACTGCTGACCTTTGCCTTCTGCACGGCTTTCTTCTTCTTTCTCTGACTTTTAGATCCTCTCCTGACTATTGGATCATAGTAATATGATCCATACTGAGCTGGATGTGTCAGCCGAGGAGATCCATACTGATCAGCCCACTTTGGTTTGTTGGTTACACCTTGACTGAACTGAGGTGCCTTTATCTTTTGTTTGTTCTTGGCTAGGGGGTTTAGTATATCGGCATTGATGGTCTCCCCTCGAACAAACCTATCAGCTAGCCGGTTTTCTGAGCGTACGGGGCGATGAGGAAGTTCCCCCGGCCGAATCCAAGTCCTTCCTTACAATGCTTGGGCTTGTTGCTTGCTAGCATAGCTTCCACTTATTTTCAAGCACCCACGTATCGCTCCCGTCATCGTTCCTCAAGACATCATCACTTTTCTTCGCCGTTTCATGCTCTGGTCTCGAAGTCCCGAAAGCTCTTGCTTCGTGAGACTCGCTTAAGTATCTTTCTCGAGTTAAGTCATTGGTCAAAACCGAAATCCGATCTTCTTGATGCCGAGACTTGGCCGTCGAGAGTTTATCTCCCTCCCCGAGTCTCAACACAAGTCCTTCCGACTCGCAGCAACCCGACTCTTCTGAGAAAGTCTCTGATTCTCCATTTTCAGGGTATCTAATTCTTGAAGAGTATTACTGAGCTGCAGACTCATATGAATCTGTTCGTCGAGTAGTTCTTCATATGCGATCGTGACGTCCAAATTTTCATCTGCACCTGAAAGGGTGTCGTGTGTGCAGTGTGAAGAGGAGTTAAATGGTTCATGAGAGTTTACCTCATCCTCTTCTCCGACCATGAGACACTTTTCAGTATTTTCTTCATCTTCAATCTCTAAGGCCATGAAGGCTGCTTCATTTTCCGATGAATCCATGAAGGAATAGACTTCATCTGAGTCGTCTGAGAGTTCACCAGAAATGTATGCTTGTCTCTTCTTGATGAACTTCTCCCTTCGAGCTTTGCGTGCTGCTCGTTCAGCAGTATTGAGCTCAGGACAATCATACTGATAGTGTCCTGGCTTCTTGCAGTTACAGTAGGTCGTGACTCTCTCATCTTTGTTTTCGCCGTCTTCAACCGAGCCGAGTCATTTTTGTTTCTCGCATTCGTAGTCTCCCGACAACTCTTGAGAGCTTTCTGCGACTCTCTTTCTCCTTCTGGTATTTCACGGCAAGCAGCGCGTATTTCTTGGCTAGATTTCGTTCTTGTATATCACTGAGCGAAGGTTCAGCCTTGCTGGACGCTGGAGCTGCTGTGCTGACTGATGCTTTGAAAGCATGGTCGATTTTGGTGTCAGTTTCAGCTCGCTGCTTCCTTTGAGCTTCCTTTGAGGTAAGCCAAACTCGAATTCTTCTGCTTTAAGTTCTGAAATGATATGGTCAGGAGTCACAATATCTAAATTAGAATGACGTAATAAGGTAGAAAAAGGAGTTCAGTGACCGTCTGACAGTGCCCTCAAAATCTTGAGATTCATGTCTCGGTTTGAGAATGTCTTTCCCAGCCCGTTGATAGAGTTCATTAGATCCGTGAATCTGACGTTGAGATCTTCAATGGTGTCACCAGGTATGAGCGACAATCTCTCCAGCTTTTGGAGTTCAAGCGCAAGTTTATTTGCTTTGATCTTCTGAGTCCCCCGACTCAATAGCACTAGAGCATCCCAGAGTTCCTTTGCGGACTTGCGCCCCGAACTCTTCCGAGGTACGAGTCATTCGTGAGTGGTCCGCATGGGCATTTCTGGCGACGCGGTCGAGGTTGTGAAGCTTCTTCTCCTCCGGGGTGAAGAGACTTCTGTCTTTAGGATTATTGTCACCAGTCACCATCCTTCCTCCTTGTTCTGCTGTCTGGGTTATGACGCCATCAATCATAGGAACGATAGGTCCGTCTTCTAAAACTTCCGTTATGCTGTCGTGGAGGGAGGTCAGATGCGCCTCCATTCTGACCCGCCATACGCCATAGTTCTCTACTGAGAACATGGGTACCATTCTGATCCCTGACATATCAGACATATTTAATAATGATATGAATGAAGAATGATATGCACGTGAAAACATTTTTCCGGATCCGTTCAAGTAGACCAGTTTCAGAATAACAAGATTCTTATAGAACTCCTGCTCTGATACCAATTGTTGGTCCCGAGAGCACGTTCAGGTGTAGAGGGGGGTGAATACACCTGAAACTCGATTTGTCAACTTAAACACGAACAGTCCTACTGACTCTACTGAGATCTGCTAGCTGACTGAGAGTCAGAATTCAGTATCTTGTAGATAGAGTTCAGTGGTGCGGAATAGTGTAGGCCCAAATTCAGTTGAGTGAGAAAAACGTTTTTTATCAAAACAGTTTCAAGAGATTAGTGCGAACTGTTAAGTTCGCGAAACTCGCTTGAATGATTTAAAGAAGGTTTTCGCATGAACAAGCTTAAATCAATGCAACAGTGAAAAGAAACAGAACACAAGACACATAGATTTTTAAAGTAGTTCGGACATAAAAATCCTACGTCAACTGTCCCGAAAGATCAGGAAGCTACTTATAATACTGAGGTAGTCTCAGTTGGTTTGTACGCTGGACAAATACTGGTCTTGAGATTTATACTGAGCAAGTCTCAATTTACAAGGTTATCAAACTGAATCGTTTGAAAAACTCTCCAACTGTGAAGGAGTCCTTTACAAGAAGGATTAGTTCAAAGATGAACTCCTTCGTCTATGCTATGGATATGTGCTATTGAGCTTAGGTTAGAGGGATAGAGAACAAGAAGGTGGCTTCTAGAACGACGAACAGCTGAGTAAAGCTATGGGTTCGTGTATCGTCGTTTGGATACTAGAGGTTGTATTTATCAGTTCAGCTTGGTTCCCTAAGAGCTAGAATGTAGTTCTTCGCCCGAGATGAATTCTTCGAACTTATTGCGGAGAACTTAAGCTTTTCGAATTAGCTCGTTTGAATGCTCTGTGTGTTCTCTCGTGTTCTTCCCGTGTACTTCAAATTTGATTTATCCCTCTATTTATAGAGAAGAGATTAGGATAGATCCGTTGGAGACGACGATCCTTTGTCTCTCTCTTTTGGGTAGCTAACGGCTCTTTTGTAGCATGGTGGCAAAGTTGTCCTTTCCCTCCATTTCTCGGAAAGTTGTTGACTTGTAGCCTTTAGTAGGTCTAGGACAGGTGTTTGCTTGTCATTGGCCGAGGTTCAGAAGGTGGTTGAGACAGAACAGACTTCAAGGAGATTTGAAGCAGACTTCTCTTTTCCTCGTACTTGACTATGCTGATTGTCTTTTAAAGATCTAACAGTTCAAAAGATTGTCTGGCCGTTGCCGAAGTTCGATCTCTCGATTCGCAGTGAACTCCTGCGGAGTTGGCTCTACTGAAGATCAACTCTGAGTGCAGTGAACTACTCCTGCTGAGTTCAGTTCAACTGACTTTCAGTATACTGCTCCTACTGAGTCCAGTATTACTGAGTCTTCTACTTCTAGTGCTGAGGCGGATAAGCTACTGAATGCCTGAGCCAGAGCAGAGGGTCTGCTGAGTTTGAAACCTCAGAGACAAAAAAATAGATTACAACTTAAAGGTTCACCAATCAATATAGGGTTTTGGGATCTTCAAATCTTCAAACTATTTCAGAGCACAAGGCTACTGAGTAAATGTCAACACAGAAGACTGAGTCATTTCTCACTATATCCAATACCGCTGAGGATAGAATCATCACCCAACTGAAGGGAGACACTAAAAGCAGAATTTATCAAAAGGAACTACTTCTGGAGATTTTGGTCTGAAAAACCAAAGACAGTGGCATATACTGAATGGCTAATGAGAGCAGATCCGGAAATGTATGCCAGACTCCAAAAAGCTGTCAAGGAAAATGTTGAAGTAAGAGTTCCTGATCCCAAAATCCTGCCACCCCCACAGAGGCTTGATGGATCCATCTATTACAGTGTCATAGAGAAAGAAGTGAAGGACGCTGCTGAAGCCAAATTTCTTGATGAAGAAGACCCAGCGGACACTGCTGAGATACTGAAGCTGAGGAAGGTCACATATCGCATGTATGGAGTGCCTCTTCCTGAAACTCAATCTCAAGATTTCAAGAACAGGATCAAGCAGTTCAAATGATTTCTTGCTTCTGTATTCTCCTTGTATTTTTTCTCTCTTTTAGTCTAGCAGAGATGTATCTGTACTGAAATTCTCATGTATATAATATCTCTGTTTAGCTTTGACAATTCCTTATTGTCTGAATAGCCGTGTTTATTTATGCTTAACACCCAGAATCACTAAAGTGATTACTGACTCACACACTCACTGTTGTTATTTACTGTCAGTTGTTGCTTAGCTAGATTCTGATAGACTTGTTAGTATTGGGGAAAATGTTGTTAAGACAGGGGGAAAATGTTGATTAGTCTCTGTATAGGTTCTGTCTTTCTGCCATGATCCCCTCAGTAGTCTAGGACTCGAAGAACAACTCCACTGATCCTACTTCTAATATTTTGTAAGGAGCTCTGTTTCTGATAAGTCATAGTGTTAGGTTGATAGATTATTAGGTTTTGGCATCGTCAAATAGGGGGAAAATGTTGGGTGATGATTCTATCCTCAAAGAATGTTGGAAAATAGTGGGAAATGACTCACTTTCGTGTTGATATTTACTCAAGCAGCCCCGTGCTCGAATGAGTCTATGAAGATTTGAAGATCCCAAAACCCTATATTGATTGGGTGAACCATTACGTTGTAATCTATTTTTGTCTCCGAGGTTTTGGACTCAGCCAGACACTCGCTCCGGCTCGTGCACTCAGCTGGATTATCCGCCTCAAGACTGTAAGTAGAAGACTCGCTTATACCGGACTCAAGCAGAGCAAGATAATCGAAAGGAGTCAGCGGAACTAAACTCAAAGATGAGTAGTTCACCGAACTCGTAGCCGATCTTCGCAGAGCCGACTCAGCCAGGAGCATGCCATCAATCGGAGATCGACTCAAAGAATGGCCATGCAGCTTCCGACCGTCAGATCTTTAAAAGTCAAGTCGCAGAATCAATACGAGGAAGAGAGAAGTCGCCTTCGCATCTCCTTGAAGTCCGTCTCGTCTCAACCACTTTCTAAACCTCGGCAAATGACAAGCAGCCACGTACCCTATATCTACTAAAGCTGCAAGTCAACAACTTTCCAGAAATGGAGGGAAAGTACACTGCCACCATACTTCAAAAGAGCCGTTAGCTACCCAAAAGAGAGAGACAAAGGATCGTCGTCTCCAACAGATCTATCCTAATCTCTTCTCTATAAATAGAGGGATAAATCAAATTTAAAGCTCACGAACCTCACCAAGAACTCACGAACACACGAGAGAACACACGGAGCATTCAAACGAGCAAACTCGAAAAAGCCTAAGTCTTACGCAAGAAGTTCAAAGAATCTATCTCCGGCGAAAGACTACATTTCTGCTCTTAGGGAACCAAGCAGAACTACTTAATACAGCTTCTAGTATCCAAACGATGATACACGAACCCAAAGCTTACACTAAACTGAGACTTGCTTAGTATAAATCTCAAGACCAGTGTTTGTCCTGCGTACAAACCGACTGAGACTATCTCAGTATAATAAATAACTTCCTGATCTTTCGGGACAGTGGATGTAGGATTTTTGTGTCCGAACCACTTTGAAAATCTCTATGTCTTGTGTTCTGTTTTTCACTGTTGCATTGATTTACTGTTCATACTGAAAACCTTCTTTAAATCATTCAACCGAAGTTTCAAAGAAACTTAACGCATCGCACTAATCAATCGAAACCGCTTTTGATAAAAACGTTTTCCTAACTCAACTGAATTTGGGCCTACACTATTCCGCTCTACTGAACTCTATCTGGAAGATACTGAATTCTGACTCTAAGTCGCCCAGCGCATCTCGCAGAGCGGCCACTCGCCACACGATTCGCAATGCTTGTCTAGTCTCGTCCGAACTTGTTCAGTACGAAACTATCCTAAAAAGGACTGTTCGTGTTTAAGTTGAGAAATCGGTTTTCAGGTGTATTCACCCCCCCCTCTACACCTGAACGTAATCTCGGGACCAACAATTGGTATCAGAGTAGGAGTTCCATAAGACTCCTGTTATTCTAAAACTGGTCTACTTGAACGGATCCGGAAAATGTTTTCACTGCATATCATTCTTCATTCATATCATTATTCATCATGTCTGATATGTCAGGGATGAGGATGGTACCCATGTTCTTAGTAGATAACTATGGCGTATGGCGGGTCAGAATGGAGGCACATCTGACCTCCCTCCACGATAGCATGACAGAGGTTCTGGAGGACGGACCTATCATTCCTATGATAGATAGCGTCGTAGCTCAGGATCCAGCAGATAGAGGAGGAATGGTGACCGGGAAGAACATCCCCAAGGACAGAAGTCTCTTCACCCCTGAGGAGAAGAAGCTTCACAACTTAGACCGCGTCGCCAGAAACGCCATATTGACCACCCTTAGTGATTCCTATCTCGGAAGAGTTCAGGACTGTAAGTCCGCGAAAGAACTCTGGGATGCTCTAGCGCTACTGAGTCGGGGGACTCAAAAGATTAAAGCAAACAAACTTGCGCTGGAACTTCAGAAACTGGAGAGACTATCCCTCATGCCTGGTGACACCATTGAAGATCTCAACGTCAGATTTACAAATCTGATGAACTCTATCAACGGGCTAGGAAAGATATTCTCCAACCGAGAGATAAATCTCAAAATTTTGAGGGCACTACCAGATGGAAACTGGACCCCTTTCTCTACTCTATTACGTCATTCTGATTTAGATATTGTTACTCCTGACCATATCTTCTCAGAGCTTAAAGCAGAGGCGTTCGAGTTCGTCTTACCTCAAAGGAAGCAGCGAGCTAAAGCTGACACTCAAATCGACCATGCCTTTAAAGTATCACAAGACAAAGCAGCCTCCAAATGCCTCAGCAAGGCGTAACCTTCACTCAGTGACATACAAGAAGAAAATCTAGCCAAGAAGTACGCACTGCTTGCCGTGAAGTACCAGAAGGAGAAGGAGAGGCGCAGAAAAGTGACTAAAGCCCTTAGAGAATCCAAGGGTAAGTCTGAATACACACCTAAGTGCACTCCTGACTCGCATACTTCTGAATGCAGGAAACAAGATGACTCAGCTCAGTCGAAAGACAGCTAGAGCAAAAAAGAAAGAGTCACAACTTGCTATAATTACAAGAAGCCAGGACATTATCAGTATGACTATCCTGAGCTGAGTACTGCTGAAAGAACAGCACGCAAAGCAAGAAGGGAGAAGTTCATCAAGAAGAGACAAGCATACATTGTTGGTGAACTCTCAGACGACTCAGATGAAGTCGATCCCTTCATGGATTCATCTGAAGAGGAAACAGCTTTCATGGCTATAGAGCTTGAAGCTGAAGAAGATGCTGAAAAGTGTCTAATGGCTGGAGAAGAGGATGAGGTGCACAAGGACCCTTGGTATGTGGACATCGGATGCTCAAGACATATGACATACCGGAAGGACTTGCTGAAGAATTATACTACTGAAGAAGGACCCCGAATCGAGTTTGGAGACAACGCAAAAGGCTACACCAGAGGCTATGAACACTCAAAGATTGGAACAAAGAATAGCTCCAAGAATATCATATGTTGAAGGACTCCAAAGATAAGCTTCTCTCTGTTAGTCAATTTTGTGATAACTCGAATAGAGTGATTTTTTACGCTGGTTTCTGTGATGTTATTGATAAATCCACTGGGAAAAACAATGTTATCGTGTTCGCGCAAGAAGAATATCTATGTAGCCGATCGGAACTCACCGAACTCGAAGCTTGTTTGTCGGGCGAAGAATGACAACGTAACGGGTGGCTTTGGCACGTAAGACTCAGCCATCTCAACTTCAAAACGCTCAACAAATCGGCTAGAAATACTATAGCAAGAGGACCGCCGAATGAAGTATTCAAAGAAAGACACTCAAGCTGGAAGCATGTCCGAAGGGAAAGCAAACAAGGAATCAAAATCCACCCGTTGCATCTCCTTCCACCGATGGAATCCTTCACCGCTACATACGGATTTGTTCGGTCCAGCCTCCAAGGAGGATCGGAGGCAAGAAGTACGCCTTAGTGGTCATTGATGACTACTCGTGCTACACACGGGTCATATTTATTGCCAACAAGTCTCGACGCCAAAACAGAGTTACCAAGGCTTCGAAAAGGCTCAAAGTCGAGAAGAACACCAAGATCGCCAAGATACGCTCGCATGCAGGAACCGAGTTCCCGAATTTCATGGTAGAGGAGTTCTGCAAAGTAGAAGGCATAGAGCATGAGACGTCTGCCGCGCGCACGCCTCAACAAAATGGGGTTGCTGAAAGGAAGAATCGAACACTCAAAGAAGCTGCAAGAACCCTGCTCGCAGACTCATGACTCCCAACCAAATTCTGGGCAGAAGCTACTAACACGGCATGTTACACTCAGAACCGATCTCTACTGACAAAACAGCATAAGAAGGCACCATATGAACTATGGAACGACAGGAAGCCTTCTCTATCTTATTTCCATATTTTTGGGTGTTCGTTCTTTATTCACAATAATGGGAAAGATCAGCTAAAGACTTTTGATAGCAAGTCAGATCAGGGAGTGGAATCTGAGGACATCAATAAGCTGCTACAGGATCTGAGCTTAAAAGATAAAGTTGAAAAGATCCAACTATGTTGGGATGATGATTCAGATGAGGAAACTGCAGATAAATCTACTGAATCTCAGCCAGCAGCAGAAGTAGCTGACAAATGGACTCTCCTAAACAGAGTCAATCCCAGGTAACTCTGGTCGATGAAGAAACCCCAGTGGTAACTGAGACCTCTACTGAGAATGATAATTCAGGGGGAACTAATGATGTTCCTGAGCTAAATGCCCCTGAAACCGGTGACTCGTGAGATCACACTCTTGTAAATGTAATTGCTTCAATCTCGTAATAGTACAACCGAAATGCCTAACTCACCTACTATCCGTGTTGAACAAGTTTCGTATGAAGAGTTGAAACATCGTAGATCGTGGCCGGATGCTCACACTTCGATTTAATTATTGGAGATCCTCAAAGAAGAGTAAAAGACGAGATCCGCATTCTCGCCAAGGAGAAAGCGCCTTATATTCCCGCTTCTTGTCTATCAAGAACCTCGCCGCTGACGACGCACTGAAAGATGCTGACTGGATCATAGCCATGCAGGAGGAGCTGAATCTATTCACGAGAAACGAAGTTTGGGAACTTGTTGACAGACTCCGGCATCAACCCCGACATCAACATGTGATAGGAACAAAATGGGTCTTCAAGAACAAGCGAGATGAAAACAACGTCATAGTAAGGAATAAAGCAAGACTCGTGGCAAAAGGCTACTATCAAGCTGAAGGGATAGATTTCGACGACACTTTCACTCCAGTTGCAAGATTGGAGGCAATCAGACTATTCCTAGCCTACGCAACACATCAAAGATTCAGAGTATGTCAAATGGATGTGAAGTCTGCTTTCCCATCAAAGATTGGAGGCCCAAAGATTCCTAGCGTACTGAAAGAAGAAGTCTATGTGGAACAGTTCCTCCCGGCTTTCAAATAGGACATCAAGTTTATGACTCGTAAAGGCTCAGATGTGGGTTAAAACAAGCACTCATGGCTTGGTAGGATACCCTATATGAGTTTCTTCTTCAGAAAGGTTTTCAGAAAGGTACAGTAGACCGCACATTATTCCGCATTCGACTGGAAGACGACTTATTACTTCTGCAGATCTACGTAGATGACATCATCTTTGGCTTGAAGAACGTCATCATGAATCAGCAGTTTGAGAAAATGATGAAGGATAAGCTCGAGATGTCCATGATGGGAGAGATGAACTATTTCCTCGGCTTTCAAGTCAAACAATCTGAGAAGGGAATGTTCATCAATCAAAGCAAATACACTCAAGACCTCATCAAGAGATTCGGTTGCACATCCAGCAAACCAATCAAGATCCCGATGAACACGAATATGAAAATTGATCTTGATAAAGAGGGAGTATCAGTAGACCAAACTGAATTTTGTGCTATAATTGGTTCTCTATTATATTTAACAACTACTCGTCCCGACATAACTTATGATGTAGGTGTTCTGCGCCGATTTCGTGCGAATCCGGCGTAGTCACATGGACTCAAAGAAAGAAGATTCTCTACTATCTCGCGAGGAACACCGGCATGGGTTTAAGGTATCCAAGGATGATAATATTGAACTAACCGAGTTATTCTCGATGCCGACTATGTAAGATGTAGAATCGACCGAAAGTCAACTTCTCGAACGTGTCGCCTCGACAAGCAGAGCCGATCTCATGGTTCTCATAGAAACAAAGATTCCCGTAGCAACGCCAACTATCGAAGCCGAATACATGGCCGCCGGAAGTTGCTACGCCCAAATCCTTTGGGCCGAGACAAAGAACTACGCGACTATGTCGTCATTCGTAATGAAGTGCCGATCGCACTACCATCGCAATCACTTAGAATCCTCGTACTTCATACAAGATGCCAAAGACGAGGACATCAGACACCACTTCATTCATGACCATGTCGACAAGAAGGATATCAGGATGGAAAAGATCGATACTGACCATCAAAGGGCTGATATATTGACCAAACCTCTAGCTGACGCCAGATTCAGAGAACTTTCAGTAGAGCTAGGTCTGTTGGATCCTACTGACTCTAGTCAGTAAGAGGATTCAGGAGAGGAGCATTCAGTAAGGGGGAATGTTCACTCTTGGTACTGAGTAAAATCAATACGTAGAGACTCAACAACCATCAACACGAGGTATCAGCTGACTACGATGTTCAGCTGACAGGTTTGCGTATCTCTACTCAGTAGCCTACAGAACTATTCTGTGCATTCATGAATCAGATTCAACATCGTATTCAATGCCTTAGAAAATGTCATTTAATTTTTAACGGACTACATTTAATACACGACATTCTATGTAAAAGCATGCTGAACTCTGCAACGTATTTAATGCATGTCGTATCAACTTACTACTTAGGCTATATACAACTGGCTTTTGACTTAGGCGGCTAATATGATCATTACCTATTTTATAAAACTTAATCCTAGACGTCCATCTCAAAAAGCGCGTTCAAACTGAACCATTGATATTTAACTGTTTATCTTCTCTAAGATATATATAAGCCTTCAAATGTTTGAAACCACCATTTCATCTCTGCAAATATCTTAAGTACCCAAGATTTTTCTGAGAATATCACTCGCTTAGTTACATATTTTCTATCCATTAAACCTCTCAGAAAATCTCTTGGTAATTTTTCAATGATCTTTTCAGTATCGCATGATCTTACAATGATTTTTTTTTTCTTATCGGATATTGACTGATACTGTGTTTGCAGATTATTAAAATGATAGGAATTCAAGTTGGTGCTCCGGCAGATATGCAGGAGATCCTTGAGAAGGATCGTGTCTGGTGCGAGCCAATCATGGAGTTTGATGAGTGCGATCTAGATTTCATGGAGGAGATTTTCTATGCCCTCCGCGAGACCGGATTAGAAGGATTCCTGACGAGGAAGCCGACCTTCTTTCTCCCGCGACAAGTGGCAGAAATCTATCTGAACTCTGAGTCAGTGGACAGAGACATCAGATGCAGATTCGTCGTTCATACAGTAGGCGATCCCTCACGCACAGATATAGAAGTAAAATAGATGTCAGTCCGAGAAGCTCTTCGTAAAAGCTTCAATCCGCCCAAGAAGGACTCAAAGACCGCCGCATACAAAGACGATCGGGATGGATGAGTACCTCATCGAGTTCGGCGGAAAGCCAACAAGTATTCGTGAGCCGCCTTTCCAAAGAACTCAATGCTCCTCGCATGCAGCATTAGCGTATATAGTGACTCAACTAATGATGAGTCAAGCAGGCTTATTTGACCAAGTGTCAAGGCCCAAGCTGCAACTGATGATGGCCATATATGATCGGGCCAAGATAAACCGGATCGAAGTTTTTCCTCGTAGAGTTCATGATCCAATCGCCCAAATTTGACAAAACTTCCTGCAGGGCCGAGTGTCAAAGGAAAGCTCCTATACGGACCGAAACTCTCGCCATGATCGAGGACGTCTCGCGCATCTAACAAAATCACCTTCGCCGACAAGTAATATTTCAACGTGAAGAAAGTTAGATTCCAGAAAGGGCAACGGCCCTTCAGCAGATTGGCCCAGGGCCCGCTGCACCTAAGGCCGGGACTCAGCAGACCTCAACGCCGAAGAAGAAGAGGTCCCCTCCTAAAACAACGCCTAAGGCACCAACCAAAAAGCTAAAGAAGGTCAGTGAGGTTGTGCCTACCAAAACTGAGGCGGAACCAGAGGCCGTCATTGCTCAGCAGCCTCTACACCGAGAGAAAGCCGTAGTCTTCTCGAGAAGACTCAACCGCCGGAGAAGGCCGTCTCCACTGAGAAGGGTGAAACCGTGGACCAAGGGGTCCAAGCCGAAGATGTCCAAGCCGAAGAAGTTCGGACATTGGGAGAGCCCCTCGATGTCCCTCCACCGCAACATCCCGTCTCGCCGAGAAACCGGCTTCTCCACTCGAGGTTAAGGACTCTGAGACGCTCGTAGTCCGAATCTGTCGGGATTGAGGCCACAGCTCTAAAATCCAGAGCCTCCCGAGAGATTGCTGAAGTGATTCCAGAGATCGCCAGCCACTCTGATCTTTTCCTACATGCTAGGCTGGCGAGGCTCCACATGCTTATTAGGTTCCAGGAGTGGCATAACCTGAACCGACTGATTATTCACCACTCCTGAGAGCAGCTTCATGAGGAAGAGCTGCTGATCAGAGGGAAGATTGGCTACTGTGAGCCATCTGACCTCGTTACGCTCAAGGATCTGAGGGCAGCCATATTTGCCATGTTGAACGACGCACGACTCGTCTCTAGACTGTGGCTCCTCGACGGGTCTCGACCCCGATGGTTAGGACCAACCCCGTGATTCAGGCCCTGAGAAGCCTGATGAGGGAACTCAACCGGACAAGGATGCTTCTACTTCTACTGCTGATCCTCCACTCAAAGATCTTGGTCCCGGCAGATAGCTGGCCGGTACTTCGAAGGCAAATGATCCTTCTCGCCTCCTTCTTGAATCTGCTTTCGAAGTAGCGCCCAGCCCAAAGAGCCGTCGATCGAAATCAGTGGCCAGGGCGCTGAGGAACCAATGCTCTCAGAATCGCATACTCGCCCGAACCGTCCACAAGACTTGGCATCAAACCACTGAGGCTCAGACTGCAGAGTTGCAGGGACTCAGAACCTCTATCTCATCATCTCCAGTCCCTGACTTCTCCAGCATCCTGACGAATGCCTTAATTTCGCAGAGAGCTGACTTCAAAGCTCAGCTCAAGACGATTCAGGAAGGCCAGGACAAACTGCTGAATGATTACAAGGCCGCTCAAACCGCTCACACTGAATCCGTCAATGCCATCTCTCAAGCCAAATAACTCAGAATGGAGAATATTCAGAAGGCCCTTGAAGAGAAGGTAGAGAAGCAGCTGAAAGAATTCAAGGTTGCGGCTGATCTCTCACACAAGAAATACAGAGATCAGCTGACAAATGAGAGAAACGAGCTGCATGAGGCACTGACAAAGCTACATAATAAGCTGGAAGATCTGTTAGACTCATACAAAAGCCTGAATAGAAAGGTATCTGCTCCGCCACCAACCCTACTTGCTGATGCCAAAAAGGGGAAAGGTTTTAAAGAGAAAGCATCTAATGAGCTAATACTGAAAGCAGCAAAAAGTATCTAAGGAGCTGATACTGAAAGTAGCAAAGAAAGCAAGGACAGTGACAGGGGCATCTCAAACGTCATCATCTGCCCCCACTGGACCTTCACAAACTGGCGAGGCCCAAGGTGTCTCAGCTACAGCTGCAGCATCAACTGAGACTGGCCCAAGTGGCTCAGGAGCCAAAGAAGTCACAACTCAGGCAACTCAAACTCCTCTTGATATTATTAAATAAGTTGTTGAGTATCCTAACGAGGAGTCAGAAGAGGAAGAAGCTCCTCTCCCTCCTCCAGTTGCCTGTAAAGGCAAAAAGGCACTGAAATTCCCAACCCCTCCCTCCAAGAAGAAAGGACCCAGGAGGTTCATAACCCCGGAGGAGGAGGCTCAGATAGCAGCAGATGAGAAGCTGGCTAGGGAAATAGCCGAAGCTGAAGCCGCAATTAAACCTAAGAAGAAGCATGTCAAAGGCAAAACTAAGGCTCCAGCTGGTGGCAAGAAAACAGGTGCTAGGCTGCCTCCTAAAATGCTCAAACTCAGCGACGAGGCTGATAAAGAAAAAGAAAAGGAGCAGCAGCAGCAGCAATCAACTGGGCAGCAGGGAACGTCCAAAGAGAAATCATCAACACCTGCTGACTCAGAAGAAGAGGCACCTCACAAGCCCTCCTACACTGCCTCAAAGGCACAGGAACAAGAAATGGAAGAAATATGGGCTCAGTTAGAGAAATATCTATATAGAGGTGAGGAGGCCAAACAAATAGAAGCAGCGAGAGAGAGAATATGGATGGCTGATCTCGAAGCTCTCAGGCTGAGAACTGAAAAGGAAGCGAGTCTGAGGATCCCTGCTAAGGCTGACATCCCATACAAATACAGGAAGTTCAGAAAGCCTACTGATTTGAAGGCTCACAGACGGCCTAGAGTGGATAAATGGATCCCGTGGGAAGTTACTTAGAGATGGGAGACACTGAAAGCAGAATTTAACAAAAGGAACTACTTCTGGAGATTTTGGTCTGAAAAACCTAAGACAGTGGCATATACTGAATGGCTAATGAGAGCAGATCTGAAAATGTATGCCAGACTCCAAAAAGTTGTCAAGGAAAATGTTGAAGTAAGATTTCCTGATCCCAGAATCCTGCCACCCCCACAGAGGCTTGATGGATCCATCCATTACGGTGTCATAGAGAAAGAAGTGAAGGACGCTGCTGAAGCCAAATTTCTTGATGAAGAAGACCAAACGGACTTTGCTGAGATACTAAAGCTGAGGAAGGTCACATATCGCATGTATGGAGTGCCTCTTCCTGAAACTCAATCTCAAGATTTCAAGAACAGGATCAAGCAGTTCAAATGATTTCTTGCTTCTGTATTCTCCTTGTATTTTTTCTCTCTTTTAGTCTAGTAGAGATGTATCTGTACTGAAATTCTCATATATATAATATCTCTGTTTGGCTTTGAAAATTCCTTATTGTCTGAATAGCCGTGTTTATTTATGCTTAACACTCAGAATCACTAAAGTGATTACTGACTCACACACTCACTGTTGTTATTTACTGTCAGTTGTTGCTTAGCTAGATTCTGATAGACTTGTTACTATTGGGGAAAATGTTGTTAAGACAGGGGGAAAATGTTGATTAGTCTCTGTATAGGTTCTGTCTTTCTGTCCTGATCCCCTCAGTAGTCTAGGACTTGAAGAACAACTCCACTTATCCTACTTCTAATATTTTGTAAGGAGCTCTGTTTCTTATAAGTCATAGTGTTAGGTTGATAGATTATTAGGTTATGGCATCATCAAATAGGGGGAAAATGTTGGGTGATGATTCTATCCTCAGGAATGTTGGAAAATAGTGGGAAATGACTCAGTCTTCTGTGTTGATATTTACCCAAGAGCTCCCGTGCTCCGAACGAGTCTATGAAGATTTGAAGATCCCAAAACCCTATATTGATTGGGTGAACCATTACGCTGTAACTCGCTTTTGTCTCCGAGGCTTCGCACTCAGCAGACACTCGCTCCGGCTCGTGCACTCAGCCGGGATTATCTCGCCTCAAGACTGTAAGTAGAAGACTCGCTATACCGGATTAGCAGAGCAAGATATCGAAAGGAGTCGCTGAACCGAACTCAAGCATGAGTAGTTCACCGAACTCGAGTTGATCTTCGCAGAGCCGACTCGCAGAGCATGCCACCGAATCGTAGATCGACTCAAGAACGGCCGCATGCCTTTTCCGACCGTTAAGATCTTTAAAAGTCAAGTCAACGTAATCAATACGAGGAAGAGAGAAGTCGGCTTCGTATCTCCTTGAAGTCTCGCTCGCCTCAACCACTTTCTCGAACCTCGCCAACGACAAGCAGCCACGTACCCTATATCTACTAAAGCCGCAAGTCAACAACTTTCCAGAAATGGAGGGAAAGGACATTGCCACCATACTTCAAAAGAGCCACTAGCTACCCAAAAGAGAGAGACAAAGGATCGTCATCTCCAACGGATCTATCCTAATCTCTTCTCCATAAATAGAGGGATAAATCAAATTTGAAGCTCACGAACCTCACCAAGAAGTCACGAACACACGAGGGAACACACAGAGCATTCAAACGAGCAAACTCGAAAAAGCCTAAGTATTCCACAAGAAGTTCGAAGAATCTATCTCCGGCGAAAGACTACATTTCTGCTCTTAGGGAACAAAGCTGAACTGCTTAATACAGTCTCTAGTATCCAAACGACGATACACGAACCCAAAGCTTACACTCAGTTGTTCGTCGTTCTAGAAGCCACATCCTTGTTCCCTATCCCTCTAACCTAAGCTCAATAGAATATATCCATAGCTTAGACGAAGGAGTTCACTTCTGAACCAATCCTTATTGTAAAGGACTCCTTCACTATTGGAGAGTTTTTCAAACACTTAGTTTGATAACTGTGTAAACTGAGACTTGCTCAATATAAATCTCAAGACCAGTGTTTGTCCTGCGTACAAACCAACTGAGACTATCTCAGTATAATAAATAGCTTCCTGATCTTTCGGGACAGTTGACGTAGGATTTTTGTGTCCGAACCACTTTAAAACTCTCTCGTGTCTTGTGTTCTCGTTTTTCACCGCTGCATTGATTTACCGTTCATACCGTAAACCTTCTTTAAATCATTCAACCGAAGTTTCAAAGAAACTTAACGGATCGCACTAATCAACTGAAACTGTTTTGATAAAAACGTTTTCCTAACTCAACTGAATTTGGGCCTACACTATTCCGCACTACTTAACTTTATCTGGAAGATACTGAATTCCCGACTCTAAGTCGCCTAGCTGATCTCGCAGGAGTCGCCACTCGCCACACGATTCGTAACGCTTTGTCCGGGTCCGCCGAACTTGTTCAAGACGTACACTATCCCGAAAAGGACTGCTCGTGCTTAAGTTGAGAAATCAGCCAGTGCATTCACCCCCCTCTACACCCGAACGTAATCTCTGGACCAACAGCCTCTATAAAGCAAGTTTCCCATAAGAAACAATTTTCCCCTATATCATATAAAAGAGCCCTTCCCCCCTAAATACTAGCAAAGTATCGTAGAATATTAGAGAAAACACAAGTAATCGCATGAAATAATTCTAAGGCGTATAAGCACATAAGTCACATAGGTCGTCAAGAGAAATATCTCGATCACTTTGGTGATCACAGTTGAAAATTAAATAAAGCCGTAAAGACAATGAATAATTGTCGAGGCCAAAAAGTGATAATAGTCATAGATGAATGATAATTTACAGAACATTACTTTCTATCACTATAGAAACTAGACTAAGGAGATAGAGGAGAGTCACCGGGCTTCTTCTTAAATTGTTGCATGCGGCGCGAAAGTCGACGACTTCTTCTCCTAAGCTCAAGGCGAAATCCTACGTACTCTCGCTTCTCAAGGCCTTGATCTCTCGCCAAGTCTTCTTCAACATCTTTCCTCGTAGCTCGCTGATAACGGCTTCCTTGATTTCTTCTTCTATCTCCTTCTCGCATAGATTGTCTTGACTAGTCATCTG
Source organism: Lavandula angustifolia (assembly GCA_028984105.1). Classification (NCBI taxonomy): domain Eukaryota; kingdom Viridiplantae; phylum Streptophyta; class Magnoliopsida; order Lamiales; family Lamiaceae; genus Lavandula; species Lavandula angustifolia. The sequence goes on along the minus strand of CM054818.1, from coordinate 6,912,742 downwards.
AGGAGGAAGAATTCTGAAAGGAGGAGCCTTCAGCGCTTGACCAATTTGATCTAGCAGAGTCTGAATTTCAGCGAGAAGGGATTGATTCACAACTGTCATGATGTCTTTAAAGTATGCGTCAGCATCAGTAGAGTCCTCACTTCCGACTTTTCATATGTGGAATCTCTTTATGAAATCTACCTTCAGCTTCTCCCACTACTGATTCAGCTTGAGAGGTACCCAATGCCGCGCCTTTTCGTATACAATCCTCTTAAGCTCACCGACCGGTTCCCCGCTCCCCGAAGTATCGGAAGAGGTGGTTATGCTTCTATCTTTCTCGTGCACCCTCTCCCTTGCTTCTTTCTCTGTTCTCATCCTGAGGGCTTCGAGGTCAGCTATGCGAATTCTCTCTCTCACCTCTCTGATTTATCTTGCCTCGGCTGTTCGATCAAGTGCCCGCTCACACGTGTCCTAAATTTCTTTCATCTCACGCTCTTGTTCTTTAGAAGGGACCGTGGAGGGCACATGCCGCTTCTTCCGAGCCGGGCAGGGCGATGCATTTCGATCCGCACGCGCCTCGCTTCTCGACTCGGACCGCTGGGATCCGTCGCCGCCGCCGAAGCCGCTACCGAGGATTTGGATTGCTTGGGGATACTCGCCTCGAGTGCATGAAGGCGCCCGGAGATCGGATCTCGTACTCCCTTCTTTGCAAAGCAGATTCTTCTTCGCATCCTATTCACCGCTTCTCTCGCAAGCTTCTCATCATAAGCAACCGTTTCTTCACGAGATATGAACTTAAGCTTCTTCTTCTTGGCGGGCTAGGGTCAGCCGGAGCCTTGCCCTTGCCCTTGCCGCCTTTCTCGGAGCCGGAGGTGGCGAATCCTCAATAGGTAGATTCTCCAAGTACGTGGGCCACCTCGCCTACAAATGAGTTAGTAGTTCCTTCAAGCAGCACTTCCCCCGTGCCGCCGAACCAGGTTCCCCCGCCGATCTTCTTCCCTTAAGGAGGGATCGGAGTTGAGATGATCTTGACTTTTCCCCCTTTTTGGTATCATCAATTAGCGTTGCTAGGGCGGTAACCTTTTTTGTCAGTGCATTCACTTAGTCCTTGACCGTAGTCATGCCCGAGGCTATATCAATTGCTGCATCAGTATAAGACTCCCACCTTTGCTCATGCTCTTTATTGATAGCTTTGAGTAGAGCATCATTGGACTTGTCGAATCGGGTGAGGAAGTCTTCAACAGCGTCTGGAGAACTTTTCTTTATCTCCTGGCAGGATTTATGTTGCTGAGTTAGTGCTTAAGAAACACTGTTAGCTGTTAATTTGTATCTATCCTCAACTGCCTTCTTGACTTGACCTGTTACAGCCGCCACTTCTTCTGAGAAAAGTTTGGCCTGCGACTGCAATATATTCTGGAACTGTGCGGTCAGGTCAGTCTTCTGAGCCTCAAGTGGCTTGGCGAGGATCTCTTCAGCATTAGTAGCCGTTGGAGTGCTGATTCTCAGCACTTCAGTGGTAAGGCTGTTCAGCGTCTTCGTCTGAGCCTCAATGAACTTGCTCCACTTAGAGTACACATCATCGGCAAGATTACAATTTTTGTGTGCCTGACGCTTGATCACCTTATTAATTGACTCCTTAGAGAAATCCTTGATCTCAAGCAGCCTCTAATATCGACGTTGGGTTCGGGTTCTCTCGTAGAGAAATCCTTAATCCCGTATAGAAGCTTTCCTTTCTGAATGAGCTTCATGGCTTCTTCACAGTCCACAAACTTTTGTGACTGAGCCTTGAATTCAGCTCTGGAAATTGCATTCCAGTTGATGGGCGCCTCATTCACTATGGCCATCATGATCTGGATGCGGATGCGGGACAGCTGATCATAAGATCCCGCTGAGCTTATCAAAATATGGTTGACAATATATCCCAAACCCCTGTACTCCGGCAGTAGCTGACTCTTGGGGAATGCAGCCTTGAAGACTATGTCCTGCTGACCGCTGAATCGGCACAGGTACTTGTCTATTTCAGACTCCTTGTACCCGGCGATTGGTGTCCCTTCGTCCTCCAACGCGAAGATGACAAGGAGACACCTAGACACGTCTATCTGCGAGGCCATGTCCTCCCACTAAATGGGACGGACCTCACGCCTCGAAATGACTGAGGAAATGTCATTCGAATCGTCATCCTTACGAAAGTTCAGGAAGAACTCCGCAACCTGGCGTGGAAGCTGATGATGCAGAGAGCGGGAGAGAATCGGTAGGAGGCCCGATCTCTCTAGGGCATCAAAGACAGGTGTCAGGCATTCCACTCCACATGTCCTGACGGACAGAACGGGTTAAAAAAGTACCCTCTTCCCAGATATAATCTCCTCCATGTCCTCCGGGATAGTCACATCACTGATCGGAACAAATTGCGCCATTTGAATAACTGAAATCTGCAAAACTAGAATTAGTACTCGAAAATAGATTAAATTAGTAGCAAATTTAGTTTAAGGAATTCTTACCGAAGGAAATGTGCTAAGTATGCAGTAGATGTCTGATGCAATTTTTTACGTAAATGCAGAGCACAAGTTCTTCGTTAATGGCGGATAAGTGAGGCGGTTTAGAGATGGCATGCGTATATATATTCAGATTTGAATATGAGGCGGTTTTTAGGCATGCGGTTGAGATTAATCAGGTTTTAATATTTGGACGGCTCAGATTGGATGTTATAATAGGTTATGATTACTGTGCCGCCTATAATCTCACCTGCTTATCTCTATCGCCTAAATGGTAAGGTGAAATGACATGCATTTAATGCTCCGCAGTCAGTTTTACGGAATGTCATGAGTTTAATGAAAAAGACATACTTAATGTAATACGGTGAATATTAAAGGTGGGAAATAAATGTTATGACATGTTGAATCACCAAATGCTGAATTTAATACTCATAACCTGTCAGCTGAACATCGTAGTCAACTGATACCACGTTGGACGAGACTGAGTATTCAACTGTACTGAAAGTAAGTTCCCCCTTACTTAGTACTTCCTGGACCATTTACTGAATCGTATCAGTCGGATCCAAAAGACTTACTTTTACTGAGAGATCGTTGAATCTGGTCTCAGCTAGAGGTTTGGTCAGGATATCAGCTCTTTGATTATCTGTGTGGATCTTCGCCATTCTGATATCCTTTTTCTCGACATGATCTCTGATGAAGTGATGATGAATGTCCACGTGCTTGCACCTTGTATGTAGAACTAGGTTCTGAGTGATTGCAATAGCACTAGTACTGTCGTAGTAGATCGGCACTTCAACTTGATGGATGTCGTAGTCTCTCAACTGTTGTCGGGGCTACGCATTCGTGCGCAATGTCCTTCCGACAGCCATATATTTAGATTCAGTAGTGGACGTTGCTACTGAGTGCTGTTTCTTTTAAAACCACGATATGAGCTTGCTACCGAGGAACTAACAAGTTCTTGAGGTTGATTTTCTGTCGATTCGGCAACCTGCATAATCAGCATCAGAATAACCAGTTAGTTCAAGGTTATCATCAGCAAGATACCATAATCCAACATCAGGTGTTCCCTTCAAGTAACGAAGAATTCTCTTCGCTGAATCTATGTGACTCTTCTTGGGATTCGCCTGAAATCACGCGCATACACCTACAACATAAGTTATGTCAGGTCTGCTTGTTGTAAGATATAATAAAGAACCAATAATAGAATGATAGTCAGTTGAGTTAACAGATACTCCCTCTTTGTCAAGATCAATCTTGAGATTGGTGTTCATGGGTGTCTTTACTGACTTGCTGGATTCGCAGCCGAACTTCTTGATGAGATCTCTTGTGTATTTCGCCTGATTAATGAATATTCTCTTGTTGATTGTTTGACTTGAAGTCCAAGAAAATAGTTCATTTCTCCCATCATCGACATTTCAAATTTTTCTATCATCATCTGCTCGAATTTCTGACACATAGTCAGATTCCTTGATCCAAAGATGATGTCGTCCACGTAGATCTGCACTAATAAGATGTCTTCTCCTGACTTGATACTGAATAGGGTGTGATCCAATGTTCCATTCTGAAAACCTTTCTGAAGTAGAAAGTCTGAGAGGGTATCATACCAAGCCCTGGGTGCTTGTTTTAACCCATACAAAGCTTTCTTAAGTCTGTAAACCTGATGCCCCTGCTGAAAGTCAGGCGGTTGTTCTTCATAGACTTCTTCCTTCAGTATGCCGTTCAGGAAAGCTGACTTCACATCCATTTGATAGACTGTGAACTACTGATGTGTTGCATAAGCTAGGAATAGACGAATAGCTTTCAATCTTGCGATTGGGGCGAATGTTTTGTCGAAATCTATTCCTTCCGATTGGCAATATCCTTTGGCAACGAGTCGAGCTTTGTTCCTGATAATGACGTTATTTTCATCGCGCTTGTTCTTGAAGACCCACTTCGTTCCTATCATGTGTTGATGTCTAGGTCTGTCAACAAGCTCCCATACGTCGTTTTGCGTGAATTGATTCAGCTCTTCTTGCATGGAGGTGATCCAATCAGCATTATTCAGCGCATCCTCTATTGTCTAAGGTTCTTCAGTCGACAAGAAGCATGAATATAGGATACTTTCTCCTTGACATAATCTAGATCTTGTCTTGACACTAGCTGAAGGATCTCCAATGATAAGATCTGAAGAGTGAGCATCTAACCACGAGCGACAACGTCTTGTTACTTCATCTGGAATAAATTCAACACAATCAGTATGAGTATTAGGAATTTCAGTTGTACTGTTCTATATCCGAATTAATTCAGTAACAAGGGTTGGGTCTACTCAGTCACCAAGTTCAGGGGCATTTAGCTCTGGAACATTTATAGATCCCCCTGAGTTGTTATTCTTAGTAGAGGTCTTAGTTACCATATCGGTTTCCTCATCGACCTGAGTTACCTGGGATTGATTTTGTTTGGTAGAACCAATCTCCTCAGCTACATTGCTTGTTGTTGGATTCTGAATTTCATCATCTGAATCATTATCCCAACAATGCTAGATATTTTCAGTATTGCCTTTTAAGCTTATATCCTGTAGCTTGCTCCTGACCTCTTCACCTTCTGGCTGAGAGTTTGACTTCCTGAACTCAGAAACAAATTCATCAAATACATATGGGGGCTTTCCTCCACGCAAAGGGTCCGTTAGTTAAAGACCCTAAAAGCTTTGCTGACCCTGGAGTATCCTAAGAAGACTCCTTGGTCTGACTTACTTTCAACGACCTTTAACTGGTCCTTTCCATTATTGTGGATAAAGAAATGTGAAATAGAAGGAATTTGTTGGGTGATGATTCAGTCCTCAGAACGGTTTTACATAGTGGGAAATGATTCTATCTTCCGTACTGAAATGCACTCAGTAGGCTTATACCCTGAGTGATCCCATGAAGATTTGAAGATCCCAAAACCCTATTTGATTGGTGAACCATTCCTTTGTAATTGTTTTTGTCTCTGAGGATTCGCACTCGCAGACACTCCGCACCGGTTCAAAGCGGCCGGAGATTATCGCCCCGCACGGGATGTAGAAGACTCGCATGTACCGGACTTAGCAGAGCAAAGATACCGAAAGACTCAAGGAACCGAACTCAAGCACGAGTAGTTCATCGAACTAAGAGCCGACCTTCGCAGAGTAAATTCAAGACTTCCTACAGATCGACTCAAGAACGGCGCATGCCTTCCGAACCGTCGATCTTTTGAACAACAATTAGCATAGTCAAATACGAGGAAGAGAGAAGTCAGCTTCATTACGCCTCGAAGTCCGTTCTCGTCTCAACTACTCGCAAAACCTCGGCAAACGACAAGCCAACACCCGTCCTTACCGCTAAAGCCGCAAGTTAACAACTTTCCGGAAAAGGAGGGAAAGGACACTGTCACCTTTTTCAAAAGAGCCGTTAGCTACCAAAAGAGTGAGATAAAGGGATCATCGTCTCCAACGGATCTTTCCTAATCTCTTCTCTATAAATAGAGGGATGATTCAAGTTTTTTCATGCATGCACAGAGCCAAAAAGCAACGAACGAGCCAACACACTCTCGAGCAAGAAAACGGAAAAACGAGCAAAAACAGAATATCGCATAAGTCTTCCACAAGAACTTAAAGAACATTCTTCGGTGAAAGACTACCTTCTAGCTCTTAGGGAACCAAGCTAAACAGATATAAAAGCCTCTAGTATCCAAATCGACGATACACGAACTCAAAGCTACAACTCAGCTGTTTGTCGATCTAGAAGCCACTTTCTCGTTCCCTATCCCTCTAACCCTAAGCTCAACTGAATTTATCCATAGCTTAGACGAAGGGGTTCACCTTTGAACCTTATCCTTATTGTAAAAGGACCCCTTCATAGTTGGAGAAGTTTGTCAAACACTTTCGTTTGATACCCGTTGTAAACTGAGACTTGCTCAGTATAAATTCCAAGACGCGGCTTTGTCCTGTGTACAAGCTGACTGAGACTAACTCAGGATAATAAAGTTGAGAAATAGGTTTTAGGTGTATTCACCCCCCCCCTTCTACACCTAAACGTGCTCTCGAGACCAACAATTGGTATCAGAGCAGGAGTTCTATAAGACTCTTGTTATCTTGAAACTGGTCTACTTGAACGGATCCGAAAATCGCTTTCACCGCAATATCACTCTTCATTCATATCATTATTTAACATGTCTCGATATGTCGGAATAAGAATGGTACCTATGTTCTCGTGAGAGAACTATGGTGTATGGCGAGTCAAGATGGAGGCTCATCCGACTTCCCTCCACGACAGCATGACCGAAGTACTTGAGGAAGGACCTATCGTTCCTATGATCGATAGTGTCGTTACTCAGGATCCAACAGCTGGAGGAGGAAAGGTGACCGGGAAGAAGATTCCCAAGGATAGAAGTCTCTTCACTCCTGAGGAGAAGAAACTTCACAATTTAGACCGAGCTGCCGTGAATGCCATACTAACCACTCTTAGTGATTCTTATCTCTGCAGGTTCGTGAATGCAAGACAAAGAAAAGAGCTCGGGATGCTCTAGCGCTACCGAGCCTGGGGACTCGTAAGATCAAAGCTAACAAACTTGCGCTGGAACTCCAAAAATTGGAGAGTTTGTCTCTTATGCCTGGTGACAAAATAGAAGATCTAAATGTCAGATTTACGAATCTGATGAACTCCATCAACGGGCTGGGAAAGACATTCTCCAACCGAGAAATGAATCTCAAGATACTGAGGGCACTGCCCGATGGACATTGGACTCCTTTTGCCACCTTATTACGCCATTCTAATCTAGATATTGCTACTCCTTACCATATATTTTCAAAACTTCAGGCAGAGAAATTCGAGTTCGACTGCACTCAACTAAGCAAGCGCAGTTGAAGCCGACACCAAAATCGACCATGCTTTCAAAGCATCGCCAAGACAAAGATCTCCCGCGTTAAGCAAAACTGAACCTTTTCTAACTGACATACAAGAAGGAAGTTTAGCTCAGAAGTACGCGCTGCTTGCTGTAAAATATCAGAAGGAGAAGGAGAGGCGCAAAAAAGTGAATAAAGCCTATCGAGAAACAAAAGGTAAGTCCGAATATACACCAAAACGCGCTCCTGACTCGAACACTTCTGAATACAGGAAAAGAGATGACTTAGCACCTTCAAAAGAAAGCGAAAACAAAGAAGAAAGAGTCATCGCTTGCTACAATCGCAAGAAGCCGTGACACTATCGCATGATTGTCCCGAGCTCGCAGTGCCGAACGGCAAAGACGCAAAGCAAGGAGAGAGAAGTTTCCCAAGAAGAGACAAGCTTACATTGCCGGCAAACTCTCGACGACTCTAAGAAGTCGACTCCTTCACGGATTCATCGATGATGAAACCGCTTTCACGGCTTTGGAGCTTGAAGATGAAGGAAGTACCGAAAAGTGTCTCGATGGCAGGAGAAGAAGACGAGGTAAACTCTCACGCATCTTTTTAACTCTCCTTCACACCGCACACACGACATTATTAGACGAACGTATCTGCATGAGTCTCAGCTCAAGCAAGACTCTTCGGAATCGGATACCCCCGAAAGTGAGGAATCGTAGACTTTCTCAGGAGAGTCGTCCCTACCGAGTCCGAAGGACTTGTGTTGAGACTCGTGGAGGAGATAAACTCTCTCGCTGGCCAAGTCTCAAAGATCAAGAAGATCGATCTCGCCCGACCAAGGACTTAACTCGTAAAGATACCGAACCGGGTCTACCAAGCAACAACTATCGTGACTTCGGACCGAACACGACACACCGAAGAAAAGTGATGATGTCCCGAGGAACCCGATGACCGAGAGGTACATGGGCGCCGAAAAGAATCCGGAGGCTATGCTAGCAAGCAACAAGCCCAAGCACCGCAAGGAAGGTCTTGGTTTCATCCAGGTGCTTCCTCATCCGCCCCCGTACACTCGTAAGTGCGACTTGCCGATAGGTTTGTTGGAGGGGAAACAATCAATGCCGAAATACCGAATCCCCTAGCCAAAAACAAACAAAAGATGAAGGCACCTCATCCTACACATCAGCATTCCGACAAGAAGATCGCACTCAAAATAACCCGGGCCCTACCAAGGGGGAACTAGCAAATCCAAACGGGCCGATCAAGCATGGACCACCTCACCGACACATCCTCGCCAGCATGGGTCATATTATTATGATCCTATAGTCGAAGAGGACCCAAGAGTCGAAGAAAAAGGAGAAAATCGCACAAAAGGCAAAGGTCGCTAGCCCACCAGCCTTAGAAGATCCTGACTCCTAAACCCGAAAAGCCTTCGACTCACCCAAAGGGTCAAGTACGCTGACTCAAGTGGAAAGAAGATGTCCGAGACCACCAGTGGTCGTAAGACAAATTTAGGTTACCAAAACTAACATCTAAGGACCCAAAATCAAAAATGAAGGGTACCTGAATATAATTATGTTTTGCAGTGCACAAAGACCCATGGTACGTGGATAGCCGATGTTCAAGACATGACGACGTACCAAAAAGAGTCTCATCAAGAATTATATCCCCCGAAGAAGGACCTTAATCGAAGTTTGGAGACAACGCTAAAGGCTACACAAGAGGATTTGGAACACTCAAAGATTGGAACCGCCACGCCCCTGTAGTATCATATGTTGAAGGACTTCAAGATAATCTTCTCGTCTCGTTAGTCAATTCCGTGATAACTCGAATAGAGTGATATTTCGACACCGGTTTATGTGATGTTATTGATAAATCCACAGTGGAAAACAAAGCGTTATCGTGTTCGCGCAAGAAGAACATATATGTAGGCCGATCGGAACTCACCAACCTCGAAGCTTGTCTGTTGGCGAAAAACGACAACCGATCGGGGTGGCTATGGCACAAGAGACTCAGTCATCTTAACTATAAGACGCTCAAGAAACTTGCAAGAGACACTCTAGCAAGAGGACTCGCCGAATGAAGTATTCAAAGAAAGACACTCAAAGGTGAAGCATGCTTGAACGGAAAGCAAACAAGGAATCAAAATCCTCCCCGTTCCATCTCCTTCCACCGATGGAATCCTTCAGCTATTACATACGGATTTGTTCGGCCCAGCCTCTCCAAAGGACGATCGTAGGCAAGAAATATGCTTTAGTGGTCATCGATGACTACTCGCTCTATACTTGCGTCATATTCATTCCCAACAAGTCTGACGTCAAAATAGAGTTACCAACGCTTCTGAAAAGGCTCTGTCGAGAAGAACACCAAGATTATCAAAACTGCTCCGACAGAGGAACCGAGTTCCTCAATTTTATGGGTGGAGGAGTTCTCGCAAAACCAAGGAATAAAGCATGAGACTTCAACCGCACGCACACCTCAAAGAAATGGAGTTGCCGAACGAAAGAACAAAACTCTAAAAGAGGCAAACGTAACTCTACTCGCACTCGTGACTCCCAACCAAATTCTCGGGTAGAGCTACCGACACCGCATGTTACACTCGTAACCGATCTCTACCGACAAAGCAATAGAAGAAGACACCATATGAACTATGGAACGGCAGAAACCTTCTCTATCCTATTTCCATATTTTTGGTTGTTCGCGCTTTATCCACAATAATGGGAAAGATCACCAAAACCTTTGATGGCAAGTCGATCGTGGAGTGTTCTTAGGATACTCCCTGTCAAGAAAGCATTCTGTGGTATTCAACTATCGAGCCCTTTGCGTGGAGGAAAGCCCTCACGTTGTTTTTAATGAGTTTGCTACCAAGATAGGAGCAATAACTCTAATTCTCGAACTGAGGACATCGTAGACGGCCACAGTGGATCTAAGCCTAAAAGATAAAGTCGAAAAGATCCATCTTTGTTGGGATGATGATTCACCTGAGGAAACCGTAGACAAGTTTACCGAATCTCAACCAAAGAAAACGTAGTCGAACGGATCGACTCTCCCGAACGTAGTCAATCCCGTGTAACTCGGGTCGATGAAGAAACCCTGTGAGGTAACCGAGACCACTACCGAGAATAACGACTGTGGGGAACATCTAGTAATGTTCCCCGAGCCGAATGCCCCCGGCCGGTGACTCGCTGATCATGCTCTCACTACCGAATTGCTTCAATTTCGTAATAGTACAACCGAAATGCCTAACTCACCTACTATCTCGTGTTGAACAAATTTCGATGAAGAGCGAAACATCGTAGATCGTGGCTAGACGCTCACACCGCCGATCTAATTATCGGAGATCCCTCAAAGAAGTGTAAAGACAAGATCCGGATTCTGCCAAGGAGAAAGCGCATTATTTTCTTGCTTCTTGTCTACCGACGAACCTCGACCGATCGAGGATGCACTAAAAGATGCCGACCGGATCATCGCCACGTAGGAGGAGCCGAATCGGCCACGAGAAACGAAGTTTGGGAGCTTGTTGATAGACCCCGCATCAACATGTTATTGGAACTAAATGGGTCTTCAAGAACAAGCGAGATGAAAACAACGCCATAGTAAGGAACAAAGCAAGACTCGTGGCAAAAAGGCTACCGCTGCCGAGGGAATAGACTTCGATGAGACTTTCGCTCCAGCTTGCAAGATTGGAGGCAATTAGACTATTCCCCGGCCTACGCAACACATCAAAGATTCGTAGTCTATCAAATGGATGTGAAGTCTCGCGTTCCCGAACGGCGTGCCGAAAGAAGAAGTCTATGTGGAACAACCGCCCGGCTTTCAGGGACATCGGGTTTATGGACTCGTAAAAGCTCAGATGGGTTAAAACAAGCACCCGTGGCTTGGTACGATACCTTATCTCGAGTTTCTTCTTCGTAAAGGTTTTCGTAAAGGCACAAGAGACCGCACTCGCTCAAAGATTCGACCGGAAGACGATCTACTACTTGTGCAGATCTATGTGGATGACATCATCTTCGATCAAAGAATGTCATCATGTGCCAACAATTTGAGAAAATGATGAAGGACAAGTTCGAGATGTCAATGATGGGAGAAATGAACTATTTCCTGGGTTTCAAGTTAAGCAACCAAAAGGGAACGCTCATCAACCTAAGGCAAATACACTCGAGACCTCATCAAAAGATTCGGTTGCACACCGGCAAACCTATCAAGATCCCAATGAACATGAACATGAAAATCGATCTTGATAAGGAGGGAGTATCAAGAGACCAAACCGAATTTCGCGCTATAATTGGGTGCTTTATTACATCTAACAGCCTATTCGTCCCGACATAACTTATGTTGTAGGTGTATGCGCCGATTTCGAAGCGAATCCCAAGCGTAGTCATATGGACTCAAGCAAAGAAGATTCTCCACTATCTCGCAGGAACACCCGACATAGGTTTATGGTATCCAAATGATGATAATATGGAACTAACTCGGTTATTCTCGATGCCGACTACGCAGATGTAGAATCGACCGAAAGTCAACTTCGTGAACGTGCCGCCCCTTGGCAAAGAAACTAATTTCATGGTTCTCAAAGAAACAAAGCACTCGCAGCCACGCCAACTACCGGAGTCGAATACATGGCCGCCGAAGTTGCCGCGCCCAAATCCTTTGGCCGAGACAAGAAGCCTACGCGACTACGACGTCATTCGTAATGAAGTGCCGATTTTCTCGCGATGCAAGCAGCCGCCATTGCAATCACTGTAACCCCGTACTTCGCACGAGATGCAAGCACGTGGACATCGACATCACTTCATTCGGGACCATGTCAAAAGAAGGACATCGGGATGGAAAAGATCCATACCGATCGACAAAGGGCCGACATACCGACCAAGCCTCTAGCCGAAGCAAGATTCGTAGAACTTTCGCAGAGCTAGGTTCTGCTGACCCTACCGACCCCGGGCCAGCAAGAGGTTTCTGGGAGAGGATCATTCAAGAAGGGGGAATGTTCGCTCCCGCATCGAATAGTTTCGCACATAGAGACTCAAAGAACCATCTACACGAGGTATCACCGACTACGATGTTCACCGACAGTTTGCGTATCTCTACTCGCAGTAACCAATAAAACAAGAATATGCATTTATTGTTCGGATTCAAAGATCGTATTAAATATCTTATGAATTGTCATTTAATATTAACGGCTTACATTTAATGCACGACATTCCATACATAAGTTTGCCGAACTCGCCACGCATTTAACGCACGCCGTATCATAGTTACTACTTAGGCATATTACAACCGGCTTTTGACTTAGGCGGCTATTTGATCATTACCTATATATGTCATCCTATCTTAACCGCACATCTCATAAAGCAAGTTTAAATTCAACCATAGATCGATAACTCGTCCATCTTCTTCTTAGATATAAATATTCGATCGTATCTTTGAAACCGCCATTAGCATACTTAAATCTTTTCAACTTTGAAAAATCCGAGATCTCTCTAGCAACCCTACCCGCAAATCCTTTTATAAACACTCGATTTTTCATTGGTATGATTGTATATCTCGTTATAGTTTTATTCTCTTATTTGTTCAAAGATCGCCGTATTAACTACTTTATCAAACTTAATACCGACAACGCTTTCTTGTAACGTATATAATGGCGGATACAGCCTCTCTCGTAATCGTCCCTAAAGACATGCAAGAGATCCTTGACAAAGACCGTGTCTCGGTGCGAACCGGGCCATGGAATTTGATTCATGCGAGCCGGAGTATGTGGAAGAGATATTCGCGGCCCTTCGCGAACTGGATTGGAGGCGTTTCCTCCCCAAGAAGCCCACCTTTTTCCTCCCAAGGCAAGTCGCCGAACTTTACCTCAACTCCGACTCAATAGCGGGCGATATCACCGGAACATTCACCGTTCACACAATTGGTGAGGCCGCCATGAGGACAAAGAAGATGTCGGGCGAGGGAAGCACCGAAGAGGAGCTTGAACCTACCTTCGAAAGGAGCCAAGCACCGCCGGGTATCCGGACGATCGGGTGGATGACTACCTTCGCCTCGCGGAAGCCCACGGCCTTCGAGCGGCTTTCCCAAAGAACGCCATGCCGCCTCGTGACAAAGGCACCGGCTTACATAGTCACTCAACTCGGCCGACGAGCCTAGCCGGCTCTTTTGATCGTGCATCTAGGCCAAAGATTCACCGATGACGGCGATACATGATCGTGCCTGTATTAACCGGGCCGAATTCTTCCTCCGAGAATTCATGGTCCAGCCGCCAAGTTTGACAAAGCCTCATTCATACCGAGCGCTAAAGGAAAATTACCGTACGGGCTCAAGCTCTCGCACAATTGAAGATTTCTCGCGGCGGCGATGACCGTATCACCTTCCACGACAAGACTTATTTCAATGTGAAAAAGGTCGTGTTCCGTAACCGCACCGCAAAGATTTCAAAGATATGGGGTCGTGACCTCGCCACGCAGACACCGCCTCGAAGGCCGCGCCCATGAAGAAGCGGTCTCCTCAAGCAAAATCTCCTAAGGCACCGACCAAACGCCCGAAGAAAACATTCACCGACGTGCCTACCGAATCGTAGGCGACCGCCGAAGTTCCCGAGATCCCTATCGAATGCACACAACCACCGCACTGGTTGATAAATCTGAGTCCTCTGAAAAGACTCACTCAGTGGAGAAGGCCGTCTCCACTGAACAAGCACAAGAAGTGGACCAAGGGGTTCAAACTGAAGAGGTCCAGAGTGGTGATTTGGAGACTCCGGGACGCCCCTCGACATCCCTCCACTCGCCAGCTTGCCAACTACTGAGAAACGGACGTCCGCCATAGACAATGAAGATTCAGAAACGGCGTCTGAACAAGAATTGATCGGAATGGAAGCTTCAGCTCTCCGATCTCAAGCATTCCGAGAGATTACCGAACTAATACCGGAGATTACCGGCCATCCTTATCCGGTATCTCTTGCCAAGCTGGCCAGCTCCACATGCTCCCTAAGGTTTCGTGGAGTGGCATCCCCGCCTCCGCCTCATCCTACACTACTCCCCGCGACTAGCTACATAAGGAGGGAGCAGCCTAAGGCAAAGAATAGGCTACTCCCACCGCCGACCTTGGAACCTTCGACGATCCGAGGGCCGCAATATCGGCCATGCCGAATGATAGACAAGAGTAACCGGCTCGCCTCTCGTAAGGGGTCTCGACCACGACTGGCCGTGACCCACCCCACGATTCAAAGCCTCGAGAAGCCCGATGAGGGAACTCACCAGACGAGGATACAACTACTCAACCGTACCTCCCACCGCGTATCCTTGCTCCCGTGAAGTCGGCGGCCGGTACTTCGTCCCCGCCAGAGCCCGCCGCCCCTTGGCCGGAGTCGACCTATGAAGTAGCGCCCGCCCCGCACGTCGTTAAGTTTGATAGCATAGATAAGTGTTAGATTTTTTTTGATAGTGTTAGGTTTTGGCATCATCAAACAGGGGGAAATTGTCGGGTGATGATTCATTCCTCAACACGGTTTTACATAGCTGGGAAATGATTCTATCTTCCGTACCGAAATGCACTTAGTAGGCTTATACCCCGAGTGATCCCATGAAGATCCCAAAACCCTATCTCGATTGGTGAACCATTCCTTTGTAATTGCTTTTGTCTCCCGAGGATTCGCACTCGCAGACACTCGCACCGGTTCAAAGGCGCAAGAGATTATCGCCCTCAAGACCGAATGTAGAAGACTCAAGATGTCGGGACTCAGCAGAGCAAAGATATCGAAAGACTCAAATGAACCGAACTCAGCCAGAGTAGTTCATCAACTAAGAGCCGACCTTCGCAGAGAGTAAATTCAAGACTTCTACAGATCGACTCGAGAACTGTAGAGACACTTTCCGAACTCGTTAGATCTTTTGAACAACAATTAGCTAGTCAAATACGAGGAAGAGAGAAGTCAGCCTTCATTATGCCTCGAAGTCTCGTTCGTCTCAACTACTCGCAAAACCTCGGCAAATGACAAGCCAACACCCGTCCTTACCTGCTAAAGCTGCAAGTCAACAACTTTCCGAAAAAGGAGGGAAATGACACTGTCACCTTTTTCAAAAGAGCCGTGAGCTACCAAAAGAGTGAGATAAAGGGATCATCATCTCCAACGGATCTTTCCTAATCTCTTCTCTATAAATAGAGGGATGATTCAAGTTTTTTCATGCATGCAGAGAGCCAAAAAGCAACGAACGAGCCAACACACTCTCGAGCAAGAAAACGAAAAAACGAGCAAAAACAGAATATCGCATAAGTCTTCTACAAGAACTTAAAGAACATTCTCCGGCGAAAGACTACCTTCTAGCTCTTAGGGAACCAAGCTAAACATATATAAAAGCCTCTAGTATCCAAATCGACGATACACGAACTCAAAGCTACAACTCAGCTGTTCGTCGATCTAGAAGCCACTTTCTCGTTCCCTATCCCTCTAACCTAAGCTCAACTGAATTTATCCATAGCTTAGATGAAGGGGTTCACCTTTGATCCTTATTCTTATTGTAAAAGGACCCCTTAATAGTTGGAGAAGTTTGTCAAACACTTTAGTTTGATGCCCGTTGTAAACTGAGACTTGCTCAAGATAAATTCCAAGACGCGGCTTGGTCCCCGTACAAGCCGACCGAGACTAACTCGTGATAATAAATAGCCTCCTAACCTTTCTGGACAAAGGGACGTAGGATCCCGTGCATCCGAACCACTTTAAAATCTCTCGTGTCTCTTATTTACTAGTGCATTGATTTTAACCGGTCATACCGAATATCATATCTTTAAAATCATTCGACTAAGTTTCAAAGATACTTATCTCGATTCACTCTTCCGAATCAAACCGTTTTTAAGAAAACGCTTTTCCACTCAACCGATTTGGGCCTACACATTTCCGCACCACCGAACTCCATCTCGAAGATACCGAATTCCGACTTAGTCGCCTAGCGCTTCAAAAGAGTCGGCACCACTTTCGCCTTAACACGATTCGTAACAACTATTTGGTCCGCCGAACTCCTTCAGACGGCACACTCCCCGAACGGGACTGTTCGTGTTACAAGTTGAGAAATAGGTTTTAGGTGTATTCACCCCCCCCCACTACACCTAAACGTGCTCTCGGGACCAACAGAATTCTCCCCGGAGTATCCTAAGCAGGGACAACCAAAAATATGGAAATGCGAAATAGAAGGAATTCGCCCTTTCCATAGTTCGTAAGGCGTCTTCATGTGCATCTTAGTCACTAGAGACTGGTTCTGAGTGTAGCAGGCAGTGTCAGTACCTTCTGCCCAGAACTTCAATGGAAGACTTGAATCTGCAAGCAACGTCCTTGCTGCTTCCTTAAGCGTTCAGTTCTTCCTTTCAGCAAGTTCGTTTTGCTGAGGCGTACGTGCTGCTGAGGTTTCGTGTCTAATGCCTTCAGCCTCACAGAAGTCTCTTACCTCCGAGTTCTGAAACTCGGCCCACGATCCGAGTGTATCCATCAATCTTGATATCTTTCTCGACGCCGCCCACTTCGCGTAGTTTTGGCAGTTCAAGTTTGACGTCAGATTTGTTGGCGATGAATATCACCCAGGTATATCTTGAAGTCATCAACGACTACAAGTGCATATTTCTTTCCTCTGATCATCACTGGATTGACTAGCCCAAATAAATCCATGTGCAGTAGTTGAAGGATTCCATCAGTGGAAGGTGACGGAATGGACGGATTGCTTGACTTTCTTTGCTTCCCCTTCGCATACATGTTTCACAATTTTTATGTCCCTTGAATACTTCGTCAAGGCCTTCGACTTTAGCATCACGTGCTAGCTTGTTCATTGTCTTGAAGTTCGATGACTCGCCGCGTACGCCACAACCATGCCGTTTTGTTATCTCGACCTCGTGTGTGCTAGCAGGTGCAAGCTTCGTGTTTGGCGGTATTCCATTCAAAGATACTATATGTTTCTTTGCCGCGACCCCGATAACACGCTTTGTCGTATAGATTTATCAAGAACATCACAAAAACCTACGTCAAAAGTCACTTTATCGGAGTTATCACGAACCGATCGACAGAAGGAGATTATGTTGAAGTTCTTCAACATAAGATACCCTAAGAACTATTGCAGCTCCTATTTTTAAAGTGTCGTATCCCCTTGTGTAGCCTTTCGGAGTTGTCACCGAACTCACCTCGCTCCATCTTGCCGAACGTAGCCTGGCCGCAGGCTCTTTTGATGTGTCATGTATCTTGAGCATCCACTATCGACAATCTAAGGGTCCTATAGCACCCGCAAAACAAAAATAGATTCAGTAACCCTTCGGGGTTCACTGGGTCCTTAATGGTTAGATTTGAGGTTCCAAACTTGTCCGACACCCCGACGGCTTCGTACTTCTTCTTTCCCCTTGTTGTTAGTAGTCTCGCTCCGCCGAACTCGGGAGTAGCCGACTTCTTAGACTTTTGAGGTTTAGCTTTCTTCTTCTTCCGAACCTTAGGGCTTTTGACTCTCGGCTCATAGTAGTACGATCCATACCGAGCCGGGATGAGCCGCAGTTGGTGGCCATACCGCTTAGCCCACCCGACCTTCTTGGTTTCGCCCCGAGTTTGCTCTTGGTGTATCGGGGCTATAACCGCGGGTCATCTTCTTGTTGCTAGAATGAGGTGCTTGAATCTTCTCGTTTGTTCTTCATCCGAGGGGATGTAAATTCCCGCATGTCGAGTTACCCCCCGACAAACCTATCGCCACCTTGGTGGAGCTCCTTTGTCCCGAAGTGGAGGCTTCACATGTATAACCAAGTCCTTCTTTGGTGGCACGTGGTCTTTGCGCCGTAGTAGCTTCTCCAACTTCTCCTTTGCTCTAATGTATTGCTCCTGTCATCAAGGTTCTCCACACCTCATCACTCTTTCTTAGAGTTTCATACTGCTTTGGCATGTGTGAGAGTTTCTCGTTGGTTATGAGTCAGCTGGTTGATTTTAATCACCACTTAGAGGGTACTTAGTTTTAGTTTGTCGCTTGTTCTTGTAATAGGACTTATCTCGTTTATCTCCAGAATGGGGGAAATCATAGAGATTTAATACTATGGAATTGAAGATCCCAAAACACCGACTTGTACCCTTAGTGTAGTGTCTTTAGGACTAGATGATGTAATAGGCTGGGACTCGTTCCTATTTTCATTATCTCGTTGTGTCTTAAGTCCTATAAGGGGTACTTGTTGGTCCGAAATTCAAGAGGGAAGTTACATTCTAGAACCCCACGTCATCGCTTAAGAGCTTGTGTTCTCGTGTCATCACCGACTTCACATCGCAGAAGAATTCTCATCACCGACCCACTTCACTTGAAGAACACGTAACCAAGCTCGCACCTTCGTAGTTATCACCGACTTCGCCGCAGAAGATTCTTTTATCAGCTGACTCAGACGAAGAAGACAAAGATCATGTCAGATCTACTGCATCCGATACGAAACGACCCGAGTTTCAACATCATTCAAAAATCTACAAACGAGGGGGAGTCGACCCGATGAAGGAAGCGAGTCTCACCTCTAAGCTTTCCATGGCGCTTTACCCGCTCCGACCAACTCAAGCTTCTCTCATGCACAGTGACCAACTACTCTGTGACAATATTTCGAACATTTGCCCGTTTTCCTTGGACGCTTGTGACACGTGGCATCGTCCCCTCCAACGGACAAATGTCTGGGTCACAACTATAAATACACAAGCTTTTCCGAGCTCAACGCATGGGATATCAAAGGGATTAAACGCTCAAGCATTCAAAACACTCTAGCGCTTTCGCGAAGATCCAACGAAGAACTTGCTTATTAGAATATTTCTAGTTCTTCTCTCTAGAGTTTCTTTCTTTAGATCCCTCTTCTCTATCTAAGCTCCATTGTTGTATCCATAGCTTAGAACCTTCGAAGGAGTTCACATTTCGTGACTGATCTTATTGTAAGAACTCCTTCATAGTTGGAGAACAACCCTTCCACTTCAAACTTCGGTATGGATTGTAAAGTTGCTAAGGACTATAACTTAGAAGGGTCTGTCCTGTGCAGAGATACCTTGTTGAAGCTTGCTCAGATTAATCAACAAGACCTCCTGCTCAGCAGGACCGTGGACGTAGGATCTTGCGTATCCGAACCACGTTAAAAATCGCTTGTGTCATTTAATGTCTTATTGCATTGTTTTCAAACTATCTTACAAACTCATACCTTGAATAAAACGTATTTAAAAGTGCACTAGCCAAAATTATTTGGTTTGCCAAAAACACGCTTTCAAATCGAGACGAAGTCTATCGTGCCCCCGCACACTTATCCGCACTAACTCTCCGCCCGAGAATTTAATACCGACGTAAGCCGCAGGGAGAAACTCGCAGAGTTGAGTCACTCCGACCCGCGATCGAAGGTTACTATTTGGCACCGTTCATCGCTTGCAACCTACGACTTAGCTGTTCTTCGCGTTTGAGAAAAAGAACTTGTAATCAGGTGTATTCACCCCCCCCCTCTACACCTGACACTCATCTCCGGACCAACAATTGGTATAAGAGCCACGGTGTTCTCCTGATCATCGGTTCTGAAACTACTGGTCTACTCGAACAGATCCTGAAAACGTTTTTCACTGCACAAGCATCTCTTCATACATCCTTATACTCTCACCCATAATGTCTGATATGTCAGGTATACGGATGGTACCGATATTCTCTTTGGAGAACTACACGGTATGGATCGTAAGAATGGAGGCGCACCTTACATCGCTGCACGACAGCATGACCGATGTCCTAGAGATACAACCCATCATTCCCATGATCGACAACGTTCAATATGCCGCTATGGGAGGTGTAGGAGCATAGACTAGTGCTAAAGTTGCTAAAGACAAATCAACCTTCACGCCTGAAAAGAAAAAGCTGCACAACCTCGACCGAGTTGCGCAGAATGCAATCCTGATTACGCTCAGCGATTCACACCTCGGGAGGGTGCAAGATTGTAAGACGACAAAGGAACTTTGGGATGCCCTGGCTGTGTTGAGCCAAGGAACCCCGCAGATCAAAGAAAACAAGCTCGAGCTAGAGCTTCAAAAGTTCGACACATTTGCCATGGAGCCCAACGAGACCATTGACGAGCTTAGCGTCAGATTCACAAACCAAATCAATGTGATCAATGGGCTGGGGAGGACGTTCACCAAGAAAGAGATGAACACAAAGATCTTGAGAGCGTTGCCTCGACTGAAGTGGCTTCCTTTTTGCTACTTATTTACGTAGCTCAGATCTTAATGCTTTAACTCCTGATGTTATATTTTCAGAATTAAACACGGAGGAGTTTGAGCACAGCCTACCCCAAAGATGTTCCAGCCGCTCCAACGACACCCGTATAGATCATGCTTACAAGGCAACAGTCAGCAAACCTGGAGCCAACCCCATTTCTTCCAGCAAGACTATACCTATTTCAGATGCTAAGTCTTCCGAGACTCCCGCTACTGATCAGCTTGCGCTTATGGCTCTCAAGTATCAAAGAGAGAAAGAAAGAGTCAGAAAGCTGAAGAAATACCATCGAGATTCTCCTCAGGTAAGAAAGATCATCGAAAAAGGGAAGAATCTAAACCATTTACTGATTGCAGGAACCCAGAACCTACTGCTAGTCCATCCAACAGCTCAGCTAGAAAACGCGGCAGAACCACTGTGTGCTAAAACTGCAAGAAAGACGGACACTATCAATACGATTGTCCCGAACTCTCAGCTGCTCAACAAGCAGAACGGCAGGCCAGAAGCGATAAATCTACCCAGAGGAGGTAGGCTCACATCGCCGGAGAGATATCCGATGACTCAATTGAGGAAGATACTTTCATGTATTCTTCTGAAGACGAAGCTACATTTATAGCCGTTGAGGTCGAAGAAACAGATCCTGAATCAACAACTGACTACTGTCTGATGGCTAGAGAAGAGGATGAGGTAAACTCAAAACTTATTATAACCTCCTCTTCACAGAGCACACACGACATATGCTCAGTCACAGATGAACCTCTAGACATGGTACAAGCATATGATGATCTACTAGAGGAGCAGATTCAGTTAAGCAGAGAGTTCTGCAGAACTATTAAGGAATTCGAATAGGTAAAGGCTGAGAATCAGAGACTTTCTTCTGATTGTCAGGTCTCTACTGATTCAGAGAATCTTGTTGCGAGACTCAAGGAAGAGATTGAATCTCTTATGACTAAGTCTCAGCTTCAAGAAACTCAGTTATCAGTTCTGACCAAGGGCAATTCTGAGAATGATGCTAAAATAGCCCAACTCAGTCAGAAACTCGTAGAAGTTGAGAAAGATTATGAATCACTTCGGAAAAGTGATGAGGTCTGGCGAGGACTGATGACTGAATAGTACTTGGGAGCCAAAGAGAAGTTGGAAAGCATGCATAGAGCTCAGAGGCCACCAGCCATGAAAGAAGGACTTGGCTACACTCATGAAGCCTCTAATTCCACTTCTAAAGGGCTCAAAAATGCTGGCTGATAGGTTCGTCAGAGGGAAAGTTCAGATTTTTGAACCAACAACTCAGGCGAAGAACAAACAGAAGATGATTACACCTCAGCCGAGCAACAAGAAGCAACTGACCAAAGGTTCTAACCCCAGGACACCACGATCAAATTCGGGGGAACCAAGAAGGTCAGGTGGGCATAGCAGTACGACGAGCCACTGTATGAGCATCCAGCACAAGATGGTCCGTACTATTACGAGCCTAGGGTCAGGAGGAGCACAAAACCTCAGAAGAAGAAAGCTCTTGAACCCAAAACTGCCAGAAAGTCAGTATCTCTAAGTCCAATGGAGAAGAAGACTAACAAGGTTCAGAAAAAGAAGTCTCAGACTCCTAAGGTCCCGAGATAGATCCGGGGTCGCAAAATCACCAACTAACGCTTAAGGACCCAAACCGAACCAAAGGGTACCTAAAAATGTTTCGCTTTGCAACCGCATAAGGACCTCGGATTGTGGACATGGCCGCCGAGACACATGAGATATCAAAAGAGTCTCGCCGACCAATTACGTATAAGAAGATGGTCCTGCACTGAGTTTGGTGACAACTCTAAAGGCTATACAAGGGGATACGAACACTAAACATTGGGACCGCTTCGGGGCCTAAAGACTAACATATGTTGAAGGACTTCAACATAATCTCCTTTCGTCGCCAATTCCCGTGATAATCGAATAGAGTTATCTTTGACGCCGGTTTCGTGATGTTGTTGACAAATCTATAGGGAAAACAAGGTTATCGTGTTCGCGGAAGAAGAATATCTACGTTGCAAATTGGAACACCGCGTAACCCGAGGCTTGCTTACTTGCTCGTACAAAATCCATTGATAAAACAGGATGGCTGTGGCACAAGAGACTCAGTCACCTGAATTTCAAGACAATGAACAAGCTAGCCAAGGACTCTAAAGTCAGAGGACTACCCAATGAAGCTTTTATCAAAGATAGAAATTGTGAAGCGTGCTTGAAGGGAAAGCAGACAAAGAAAAACAATCCACCTATTCCGCCACCTTCCACTAATAAAATCATTCAACAGCTACACATGGACTTGTTTGGGCCAGTTTCTCCAGTGACTATAAGAGGCAAGAAGTATGCCCTCGTCGTTGTTGACGATTATTTGAGATATACGTGGGTCATCTTCATAGCCAACAAATCTGATGTCAAGACTGAGCTACCAAGACTGCTGAAGAAACTCAGTGTGGAGAAATACCTCAAGATTCAGAGAATTCGCTCAGACCGAGGAACGAAATTTCTCAACTCAGTAGTTAAGAGTACTACGATAAAGAGGGAATCCAGCACGAGACTTCAGCAGCTCGCACCCCTCAGCAGAACGGACTTGATGAACGAAAGAACAGAACATTTAAAGAAGCAGCAAGAACGCTCCTAGCAGACTCTGGACTACCCTCAAAGTTCTGGCCTGATGCTATTGACACCGCCTGCTCTCACCAACACATGAAGACGCCATACGAACTGTGGAAAGGGAGAATTCCTTCTATTTCTCATTTTCATATTTTTGGTTGTCCTTGCTTTATCCACAATAATGGGAAGGATCTATTGAAGGTCTTTGATAGCAAATATGATCAAGGAGTATTCTTAGGATACTGTTGAGTCAGTAAAGCCTTCAGAGTCTTTAACTATTGGACCCTGTGCGTGGAGGAAAGCCCTCATGTTGTCTTTGATGAGTTTGTTACTGAGAACAGGAAACCAAAGAAGACAAATCCTGAACATGTCAGCAGCAAGCTACAGGATCTCACACTAAACGACAAAGCTGAGAAGATCCAGCATTGTTGGGATGATGAGTCAAACGATGAAGAAATTCAGACCCATCTCGCAGGCACTGTAGTTGACCTGGCTGATTCTACTGAACAGAATCAACATCAGGTAACAATGGTCAATGAGGAAGCCCCAGTGGTAACAGAGACCTCTACTGAGAATATAAACTCAGGGGGAACGACTAATGTTCCTAAGCTAAATGCCTCTGAACCTGGAAACTCAGTAGATCCTAACCTTCTTACTGAACTGCTTTAGTCACATAATAGTACTACTGAAATGCCTAACACTCCTGTTGACTGTACAGAAGTAATCTCAGAAGAAGAAGCCAAACTCAGACGTTCGTGGCTAGACGCTCACTCTTCTGATCTAATCATTGGAGATCCATCAGCAGCAGTAAGGACAAGATCCAGATTAAGCCAAGGAGAAAGTTCACTCTACTCCTGCTTCTTGTCTACTGAAGAACCTCAGACGATAGAGGATGCTCTCAACGATGCTAACTGGATCATTACCATGCAAGAGGAGCTGAACCAATTTGTCCGTAATGAAGTTTGGGAGCTTGTTGATAGACCTGTACATCAGCACGTGATCGGTACTAAGTTGGTCTTCAAAAACAAGCGAGATGAAAACAACGTCATCGTCAGAAACAAATCTCGACTTGTTGCCAAGGGATACTGTCAAGCATAAGGAATAGACTTTGACAAAACATTTTCCCCAGTTGCCAGATTGGAAGCTATTCGTCTGTTCCTAGCCTATGCAACGCATCAAAAATTTAAAGTATATCAAATGGAAGTAAAGTCTGCATTTCTGAACGGCGTACTAAAGGAAGAAGTCTATGTGGAACAACCGCCCGGCTTTCAGCAGGGACATGAAGAGTATAGACTTCGGAAAGCTCTGTATGGGTTAAAACAAGCACCCAGGGCTTGATCTACGTGGACGACATCATTTTCGGTCGCAGGAACGTGACTATATGTCAACAATTCGAGAAAATGATGAAGGAGAAGTTCGAGATGTCCATGATGGGGGAGATGAACTATTTCCTTGGATTTCAAGTGAAGCAATCAACTGAAGGAATATTCATCAACCAAGCTAAATACACTCGAGACCACCTGAAAAGATTCGGCTGCGACTCAAGCAAGCAAGTCAAGATCCCCATGAACACAAATTTTAAAATCGATCTAGACAAAGAGGGAGCTTCTGTTAACTCTACTGATTATAGAGCTATTATTGGTTCTTTACTATATTTAACAACAAGCAAACCTGATATAACTTATGCTGTAGGTGTATGCGCAAGATTTCAGGCGAATCCTAAGCGAAGTCATCTGGACTCAGCAAAGAAGATTATGCGATACTTGAAGGGAACACCTGACGCAGGGTTATGGTATCCTGCTGATGATAATCTGATTCTAACAGGTTATTCTGATGCAGATTATGCAGGATGCAGGATAGACCGAAAGTCAAGATGAAGTGCTATGCCCAGATCCTTTGGCTTCGACAACAACTGCGAGATTATCGAATTACTCAAGATGAAGTGCTCATCTACTGCGACTCCACCAGTGCTATTGCTAGAACTCAGAACCCAGTTCTTCATACGAGATGCAAGCACGTGGACATTCGACACCACTTCATTCGAGACCATGTCGAAAAGAAGGATATCAGGATGGAAAAGATCCATACTGACAAGCAAAGGGCAGACATACTGACTAAACCGCTAGTTGAGAACGGATTCAGAGAATTATCAGTCGAGCTAGGTCTATCGGATCCCGCCGACTCGAGCCGCAAGAGAAGCCGCACGACAGTCGAAGTCGACTCGCACTTTTTGATTCACCGGGTGAATTATATAGTACACAATGAGGGGGAACATGGTATCATCGCACAACAAAATTCTCCCCGAGTCATTACGGTAACCAGCTGATCGTAAAAGTTTAGCTGAGAGGTTTGCGTAAGTAGATTCTTTTAATATTCTCATAAGCATGCTCGCATTTAATAAGTCAGTCATTTGCATTCAGTAGCATGACGTGCATTTATTTCCCGCCATAAATTTATAAGGTTTAAGTCAGTAGAAAACCGTTCTCATTTAAAATGCTTAGCCTTTAATGCTGCCTGCAACATATTTAATGCATGTCTTCTCACCTTACTCTATATGCGCTTATCTTAGGTGGGTCTAGATTAGAGGCGGCTAAAGTAATCATTCCTTTTATAACATCAGATCACAGTCGTTATCAAAAAGCGAGATTTTATAAACACCATTCGATTGAAAAACCCTTGATATTCAAATCTTATAAAATCTTACCTTTTCACTCTAATCCTATCTTTTACGCCATTTACACACTTAGAGCTTTTACCGAGCATTCGGTTTTACTGCATCGTTCTCCCAAACTGCTTATATCTTCTTCAAGCTCTGTGTATACGTTAAATTTTCTTAACTATCTGCATCTCTCGAATCTAACTTACTCTATTTTCAAGTGCTAACGAGATTCTTGCAAATATCCATGGCGATCGTTAAGACCCCGCACAATATCGAGTTTCTTTCTTTAGATCCCGCACAACTTGCTTATTATAATATTTCTAGTTCTTCTCTCTAGAGTTTCTTTCTTTAGATCCCTCTTCCCTATCTAGGCTCCATTGTTATATCTATAGCTTAGAACCTTTGAAGGAGTTCACATTTCATGACTGTTCTTATTGTAAGAACTCCTTCATAGTTGGAGAACATCCCCTCCCCTTCAAACTTCGGTTTGGATTGTAAAGTCGCTAAGGACTATAACTTAGAAGGGTCTATCCTGTGCATAGATACCTTGCTGAGGCTTGCTCAGATTAATCAACAAGACCTCCTGTTCCGCAGGACCGTGGACGTAGGATCTTGCGTATCCGAACCACGTTAAAAATCGCTTGTGTCATTTACTGTCTTATTGCATTGTTTTCAAGCTATCTCACAAACTCATACCTTGCATAAAACGTATTTAAAAGTGCACTAGCCAAAATTATTTGGTTTGCGAAAAACACGTTTTCAAATCGAGACGAAGTCTTTCGGGCCCTACACACTTATCTGCACTAACTCTCCGCCTGAGAATTTAATACTAATAGAAGTCAGTAGGAGAAACTCAGTAGTTTAGTCACTCTGACCCGCGATAAGAAGGTAACTATTTGACACTGTTCATTAGTTGCAACCTACAGCTCAGCTGTCCTTCGCGTTTGAGAAAAAGAACTTGTACTCAGGTGTATTCACCCCCCACCCCCCCTACACCTGACTCTCGTCTCCGACCAACAGCTTCCTTGAGGTTAGCAATTTCAGCCTCTTTCTCGTAGATGTCTTTGGACAACAAGGGAAATCTGTACTTCTTGGTCATGAGACTTAGTCATCAGAGAGTTAATCTCTTCCTTCAATATCGAACAAGTCCTTCGGACTCGCAGAGTCCTGACTTCGCTTTGAAAGTCTCCCGATTCTCCGCTTCAGGATATCCATCTCTTGAATCGTCTTGGCCGACCCGCCGGCTCATCTATATCTCGCTCTTTAAGTAGATCTTCGTATGCAGAACCACATCCAGTGGTTCTCCTGTAGCAGAGCTTGTATCGTGTGTGCAAGGTGAAGAGGGGCATATAATGGGTGAAGAATTTACCTCAGCCTCTTCTCCGATCATTGGACACGGTTCAAAGATCTTCTCGCCTTGATTGCCATGAATGCGGCATCATCATCTGGACGATTCCATAAACAGTTCCTCATCGCTTGAGCAATCGGATAACTCTCCTGCTATGTAGGCTTGCCTCTTCTTCACGAACTTGTCGCATCGGGCTTGCCTTTCAGCTCTTTCAGTTGCTAAGAGTTCAGGACATTCGTACTAGAAGTATCCTGGATTTTTGCAGTTGTAACATACTGAGGTTCTGCCATCCCTTCTAGATGTTTCTTTTTGTTCCACGGGGGCAGTTTCAGTACTCCTGCAATCAGGTAGTGATTTTGTTTCACTTTTCGTGCGATGATGATCTCTCTTACCTTGATATTTTTTGGAAGCCTTTTTCATATTCCTTCTGGTCATTTCTTTCTCCTTCTGGTATTTCACAGCGAGGAGAGCATACTTCTCAGCCAAGTTGTCAGCAGTAGGTATGGTTACTGAGATTCCAGCTTACTGGCTTGTTGCTGAAGGACTTGCTCCAGGAGTGCTAGCTGATGCCTTATAAGCATGATCCATTGGCACTTCAGCTTCTGCACCGGGGGTGGGTGGGAGGTTGAGTTCGAACTCCTCTGCTTTAATCTATGAAAATACATAATCAGGAGTAAAAGAATTCAAGTCAGATCTCCTCATACACGTAGCAAAAGAATACCACTTGGGCCTGCTGAGACCCTTTAGAATCTAGGTGTTGGTTTCCTTGTTGTTGAACGTTTTCTCCAGTCCGTTGACGGTGTTGATCTGATTTGTGAATCGAGCTCTGAAATCATCTCTGGACTCCCCAGGAAGCATAGCGAATGCCTCGAGTTTTTGCAGCTCTAACTCCAGTTTGTTTTCTTTGATCTCTGGAGTTCCTTGGCTCAGCACCGCGAGAGCATCCCATAGCTCCTTTGCAGTCTTGCAGTCATGTACTCTTCCGAGATATGAGTCACTGAGTGTCATCAATATAGCGTTTCTAGCAACTCGGTCGAGGTTGTGCAGTTTCTTCTCTTCAGGAGTGAAGAGGCTTTTTTCCTTCGCGAATTTCAGAACGGTTTGGGCATCTTCTGCTCCGTCCAATGCAAGTACGATTGAGTTGACCATCGGAACAATAGGTCTTTTCTCCAGGACGTCGGTCATGCTGTCGTGCAGCGAGGTCAAATGTGCCTCCATCCTTACGCGCCATACCGCATAGTTCTTTGTTGAGAACATGGGTACCGTCCTAATCCCTGAAATATTAGACATTGAAAGATAGGATATATGATGCAATGAAGAGATGCAAGATGCAGTAAAAACGGGTTTTCTACGATCTTTCTTCAAGATAGACCAGTTTCAGAAAATGAAGATCAAGAACACTGTACTCTGATACCAATTGTTGGTCCTCAGACGTGGTTCAGGAGTAGGGGGTGGGGGAGAATACACCTGAATACAAATTTCTCTCAAACGCGAAGTCAGCTTTAGCTGAGTTTGCTACTGAACTGAGTCAGAGCCAAATATGCTTCAGATCACGTGGGCAGAAAATCTTCTACTGAGTTCAGCTCTACTGACTTGAGTTAGTTGAACAGTCGTTCAGTATCAGAGTGTTTGTGGAAGTGTAGGCCCTATGAAATGTCTCGGTTAGAAAACACAGGTTTTTTATGCTGAATTTTGTGAAATACAGTTTGTACGTAGTATGATCAGTTATGTAAAACTAGTAAATCAATACAACGATTTTTAAAGTGGTTCGGACACGCTGGGCCCTACGTCCATTGTCCCGACCAAAGCAGGATACTTTATATATTTATACTGAGCAAGTCTCACTTGGTCTGTTCACTGGACAGACGCAAACCTAGAAGTTTATATTGAGCTAGTTCTTAGTGATCTGTGCGCGAGACAGATTCTCTACTTATAGTCGTAGTGACTTTTATAAGGGTTCAAACTTAAAGTAGAAACCTCAAGTGCGGTCCCCTATTCTGCTGAGGCCGGTTTCTCAGCTGAGGTTATCTTCTCAGACGCAACCTTTCCTACTGAGACTGTTTTCTCATAGGAGTTTGAGTCGTCCCTCAATCTGAATGGAGTTACTACCACGACCTTCTCAAAAGATTTCTTCTGCTTCTTTTGAGGGGTAGCACCCTTCTTGCTGGGAGTGGAGGTCTTCCTCTTCCCTTTTCCTGCCTCAGCGGCGCCTGCGCCTATCTACTGAAGCGCAATAGCCTTGCTGTGGAATCGTATCTTCTTCGGGTTGAAGTAACCTTTATCAGCGTAGGTTACGTTGTCGTCTCCGCATAAATCTTCAATCATTATCGACAACTTCATCCCGTATAAGAGTTTTCCTTTGGCACTCAGACACCAAGTAGATCTATCAAATTTTGAGGACTCTGTCCAGTTGATCTTGGCTCTATCGTAGATAGCCATCATCATCTGTAGTTTTAGTCTGGACACCTGATCGAATGAGCCTGCTTGGCTCGTCAGAATCTGCGTAACTTCATACGCTAGGGCTTGATACTGCGGGAGCATGTAGTTTTTAGGAAATACAGCTCTGAATGACGTCGGCTCCCCGCAGAAGATCTTTAAATACTCGTCCAAAAGGTCATCTTTGTATCCAGCAATACTGATGCCACTGTCTGGCAGCTGGAAACTACGCTGAAGAGCCTGCCTCACAGACATCAATTTTACTTCAGCATTGGCTCTTGAGGGGTCAGTAACATGATGTATCATGAAGGCGCTATTAATGTCCCCTTCTTCCTCCTCAGAGTTGACGTAGAGTTCCGAAATCTGCCTCGGAAGGAAGTATACTGGCTTCCTTGATAGAAAACACTCGAGTCCTGATGCTCTTAGAGCACAAAGACCTCGTCCAGAATATCCAAGCAGCAGGAATCAAACTCCATGATCGGATCGCACCAGACACGATCCTTCTCGAGGATCTCAATCATGTTTACTGGGACGATCACTGTTACGTAGCTGGGTTTTGCCATGACTTAATCTGCAGGGTTACTTATTAGTACTAGAAGATTTAATAGATAAGCATAGATACTAATAAGCGTAAAAGTTACTGTAATAATCTCTGAAGGTATGTTAATGTAGAAGAAAAAGTAGAAATGCTAGGTTTGATTCAGAGATCTTAGCGTTTTAACAGAGCGAAAATGGCGGTTTCAGAATCTATACGTCGATATATATGATCTTGAAGATGAAAGGATTTTTGATCGACGGTTCAGTTTAAATCCCGCTTATACTATATAAAGCAATGAGTAAACTAGCCGCCTAAGTCAAGTCCAGTTGTATTTAGCCTATAGGAGTAAGTTGATATGACATGCATTTATTACAAAGCAGAGTTCAGCAAACATAGCATAGAATGTCGTGCATTTAATGAAACCGTTTATAATAAATGACATTCTCTAAGGCATTGAATACGATGCTGAATAAATATCATAACAACATTAATTACTGGGTTGACTACTGAAAGAGATACGCAAACCTGTCAGCTGAACATTGTAGTTAGCTAATACTTCGTGTAGTTGGTTTCTGAATCTCTGTGTATTGAATGAGTCTAGTACTGAGAGAAGGCATTCCCCCTAGTCGAATGCTTCTCTCCTGAATCCTCTTACTGACTTGAGTCAGTAGGGTCCAGCAGACCTAGCTCTAATAAAAGTTCTCTGAATCTGGCTTCAGCTAGAGGCTTAGTCAGTATATCGGCCCTTTGATGGTCAGTATGAATCTTTTCCATCCAGATATCATTCTTTTCGACATGGTCATGAATGAAATGGTGTCTGATGTCCACGTGCTTGCATCTAGTATGAAGAATTGGATTTTGAGTGATTGCAATGGCACTGGAACTGACGCAGAAAATTGGCACTTCATTCTGAATGACGTCATAGTCGCGTAGATGATGTCTCAGCCAAAGGATTTGGGCGCAGCAACTTCAGGCAGCCATGTATTCAGCTTTAGTAGTTGATGTGGCTACTGAGCGATGAGCTTACTGCCGAGGAACTGACAAGTTCCTGAAGTTGATTTTCGGTCAATCATGCAACCTGTGTAGTCAGCATCAAAATAACCAGTTAGTTCAATATTATCATCTGTTGGATGCCATAAACCCATATCAGGTGTTCCTTTGAGATAGCGAAGAATCTGCTGAGTCCATATGGCTCTGGTTAGGATTCGCCTGAAATCGAGCGCAGACACCTACAACATAAGTTATGTCAGACCTAGTAGCTGTTACATATAATAGAGAACCAATAATTACACAAAATTCAGTATGGTCTACTGATACTCCCTCTTTGTCAAGCTCGATTTTCATATTCGTGTTCATCCAGATCTTGATTGGTTTGTCCTTCATCATTTTCTCGAACTGTTTACACATAATGACAATCTATGAACCGAATATATTGTCATCTACGTAGATCTGCACAAGTAAGATGTCGTCGTCTAGACGAATGCTTAATAGAGTGTGATCCACTGTACCTTTCTGAAAACCTTTCTGAAGAAGAAACTTAGACAGAGTATCGTACCAAGCCCTGGGTGCTTGTTTTAACCCGTACAGAGCCTTTCTGAGTCTATATACTTGATGTCCATGCTGAAAGTCGGGAGGCTGTTCTACATAGACTTCTTCTTTCAGTACGCCGTTTAGGAACGCTGACTTCACATCCATCTGATATACTTTGAAGCGTTGATGTGTTGCGTAGGAAAGGAATAGTCTAATGGCCTCTAATCTTCCAACTGGAGTGAACGTTTTGTCGAAATCTATCCCTTCGGCTTGATAGTAGCCTTTTGCCACGAGTCTAACTTTGTTCCTTACTATAACTTTGTTTTCATCTCGCTTGTTCTTGAAGACCCATTTAGTTCCGATCACATGTTGATGTCGGGGTCTGTCAACAAGCACCCATACATCGTTCCTAGTGAACTGATTCAGCTCCTCTTGCATGGCGGTGATCCAGTCAGCATCTTTAAGCGTGTCCTCAATTGACTAAGATTCTTCTGTAGACAAGAAGCAGGAATATAGAGCACTTTCTCCTTGACAGAATCTGGATCTTGTCTTTACACTTACCGAAGGATCTCCAATGATAAGGTCTGAAGAGTGAGCATCCATCAACGATCGACGATGTCTTATCTCTTCATCTAAAATTTGTTCAACTCAGATAGTAGGCGAGTTAGGCATTTCAGTTGTACCATTCTGAGATTGAAGCAATTCAGTGACAAGAGTCGGGTCTACTGAGTCACCAAGGTCAGGGGCATTAAGCTCAGGAACGTCATTTGTTCCCCCTGAGTTTAGATGGGAGTCCTGAATCTGCCCAGAATTTTTATGGGAGTCATGAGTCTGCGAGCAGGGTTCTTGCTGCTTCTTTGAGTGTTCTATTTTTCCTTTCAAAGAATCCCATTTAGTTGAGGCGTGGCGTGAAGCAAACGTCTCATGCTCTATTCCTTCAGTTTCGCAGAACTCTTCCACCATCGAATTCAGGAACTTTGTTCCTCTATCTAGAACGAATCTTTCTGATTTCGGTGTTCTTCTCGACACTTAGCCTTTTCAGAAGCGTAGGCAACTCTGTTTTGACGTCAGACTTGTTGGCAATAAATATGACCCATGTGTAGCACGAGTAGTCATCAATGACCACGAATGCATACTTCTTGCCACTGATCGTCACAGGAGAGACTGGACCGAACAAGTCCATTTGCAGGAGCTGAAGGATTCCATCCGTGGAAGGTGATGGAACTGGTGAATTTTGTTTCTTTGTTTGCTTTCCTTCAGGCATGCCTCGCACTGAGTGTCCTTGCTGAACACTTCATTCAGCAGTCCTCTCACTAGAGCGTTTCTAGCAAGCTTGTTGAGCGTCGTGAAATTGAGATGGCTGAGTCTTCTGTGCCAGAGCCACCCGTTATGTTATCTTTCTTCGCCAGCAAGCATGCTTCAGGTTCTGCTGAATTCCAGTCAGTAATGTATATGTTCTTTTTGCGCGAACCTGATAACACGGTTTTCCCTGTAGATTTATCAATGACATCACAGAAACTAGTGTAAAAAATCAGTCTATTCGAGTTATCACAAAATTGACTAACAGAGAGAAGATTACGTTGAAGTCCTTCAACATATGATACTCTTGGAACTGTGGTGGTTCCAATGCTGAGTGTTCCGTAGCCTCTGGTATAGCCTTTTGCGTTATCTCCAAACTCGATTCTGGGTCCTTC
This sequence comes from Lavandula angustifolia, assembly GCA_028984105.1. Taxonomy (NCBI): domain Eukaryota; kingdom Viridiplantae; phylum Streptophyta; class Magnoliopsida; order Lamiales; family Lamiaceae; genus Lavandula; species Lavandula angustifolia. The sequence goes on along the minus strand of CM054818.1, from coordinate 6,879,408 downwards.
TTCTGTAATATAATTCTTCAGTAGGCTCCTATGGTACGTCATGTGTCTAGAGCATCCGCTGTCAATTTAACATGGGTTCTTGTGCACCTACAAAATAGAATTATATTCAGGTACCCTTTATTTTTGATTTTGTGTCCTTAAGCGTTAGTTTTGGAAACCCAAATCTGTCTTACGACCCTGGTGGTCTCAGACAATTTCTTTCCACTCTGATCAACATACTTCACCACTGGACTGGTTGATGTTGACTTCTAAGGCTTTACAGGTTCAGGAGTCCTGATCTTCTGAGGTGGTAGACTTCTGACCTTAGCCTTCTGAACGACCTTTTTCTTCTTCTGACTCTTGGAACCTCTTGTGACAATAGGATCATAATAATATGACCCATATTGAGCTGGATGTGTCAGCTGTGGTGGTCCATACTGATCAACCCATTTTGACTCTACTGGTTCCCCCTTGACTGTACTGCGGTGATTTTGAGCTAACCTTCTTATCAGATTTCTGATAGATAAGATGAGGTGCTTTCATCTTCTGTTTGTTCTTTGCTAGGGAGTTCACTGATTTGACATTGATCGTCTCCCCTTGAACAAATCTATCAGTCAGCCGATTCTCTGAGCGTATGGAAGCAAATGTGGAGGCTTCGTGGCTGAACCCGAGTCCCTCCTTGAAGTGTTTAGGCTTGTTGTTGGATAGCATCGCCTCAAGTTTTTTCTCAGCTCCCATGTAACGCTCCGTCATTAGGTTTCTCCAGACATTGTCACTCTTCTTGAGAGTTGCATGCTCGATCTGAAGTCCTGAGAACTTCTGCTTTAGTAGACTCAATTTAGTATCTTTCTGAATTAAGTCTTTGGTCAGTACTGAGATCATATTTTCTTGTTGCTGAGACTTGGCCATTAGAGAGTTAATCTCCTCCCTGAGTCTCATAACAAGTCCTTCCGACTCAGTAGCAACCTGACTCTCCTGAGAAAGTCTCTGATTTTTCACTTTCAGGGCATCCAACTCCTGAAGAGTCTTACTGAGCTGCAGACTCATCTGAATCTACTCGTTGAGTAGTTCTTCGTAGGCAATCGCGACGTCCAGATTCTGATCTGCACCTGAAATAGTGTCTTGTGTGCTGTGTGAAGAAGAGTTAAATGGTTCGTGAGAGTTTACCTTATCCTCTTCTCCTGCCATTAGACACTTTTCAGTATCTTTTTCAAGCTTTTGTACCATAAGGGCAGCTTCATCATCTGATGAATCCATGAAGGAGTCGACTTCTTCTGAGTCGTCTGAGAGTTCACCAGCAATGTAGGCTTGTCGCTTCATGATGAACTTCTCCCTTCGAGCTTTTCTTGCAGCTCTTTTAGCTGTACTGAGCTCAGGACAGCCGTACTGATAGTGTCCTGGCTTCTTACAGTTGTAGCAGGAGGTAACTATGCCTTCTCTATTCTCACTGTCTTTCGACTGTTCAAAATCCTCATATTTCCTGAATTCAGAAGTATGAGGTTCAGGAGTGCGTTTAGGTGAGTAATTAGACTTACTCTTTGAGTCCCTGACGACTCTAGAAAGTTATATGCGCTGCTCCTTTTACTTCTGATATTTGATTGCAAGCAGTGCATATCGCTTAGCTAGGCTTCCTTCTTGTAAGTCACTGGTTGAAGGCTCAGCTTTGCTAGACGTTGGAGCTGCTGTGTTGAATGATGCTTTAAAGGCATGATCTATTTCAGTGTCAGCTTCAGCTCGTTGCTTCCTCTCCGGTAAACCAAACTCGAACTCCTTAGCTTTTAATTCTGAAAATATATGATCAGGAGAAACAATATCAAGATCAGAATGTCTAAGTAATGTAGCAAAGGGAGTCCAATGTCCGTCTGGCAGTACTCTCAAGATTTTGAGATTCATCTCTCAGTTGGAGAACGTCTTTCCCAGCCCATTGATTATGTTAATCAAATCCGTAAATCTGATATTAAGATCTTCAATCGTGTCGCCGGGCATGAGTAACAGTCTCTCCTGCTTCGTGAGTTCCAGCGCTAAGTTGTTAGCTTTGATCTTCTGAGTCCCCCAACTCAGTAGCGCTAGAGTGTCCCAAAGTTCTTTGGCTGACTTGCAGTCCTGAACTCTTCCAAGATATGAGTCGCTCAAGGTGGTCAGTAAGGCGTTCCTGGCAACCCAGTCAAGATTGTGAAGTTTATTCACTTCTGGTGTGAGGAGGCTTCTGTCCTTTAAAACCTTCTTCCCGGTTACCGCTCCACCTCCTTGTGCTGGTTCCTGGAAATCAACACTATCGACCATATGTACAATAGGTTCGTCTTCGAAGACCTCTATCATACTATCGTGGAGTGAAGTCAGATTTGCTTCCATTCTGACTCGTCATACCCCGTAGTTCTCTACTGAGAACATGGGTACCATCCTGATTCCTGACATATCAGACATATTAGGTAATAATATGAATGAAGAATGATATGCGGTGAAAATGTTTTCAGGATTTGTTCAAGTAGACCAGTTTCAGATAACAAGAGTCTTAAAGAACTCCTGCCCTGATACCAATTGTTGGTCTCGAGGTAAACGTTCAGGTGTAGAGGGGGGGGGGTGAATACATCTGAAAATTTTCTCAACTTAAAACGCGAACAGTCCGATTAAGGAGATTGTCTGGTGAATAAATTCAGTAAACCAGGCCAGCTGTTCTGGATCTTGTGGAGAGAGTGACTAACTATATTGAGGCCTGCTAGCTGATTGATATCAGAATTCAGTACCGTTCAATAAGAGTTCTGTAGTGTGCGGAATAGTGTAAGCCCCATTCGGTTGAGTTGAAAATGTTTTTAATGAAAATTGTTTTAGTAGATTAGTGCACACAGTTATGCTTTTCTGAAACACTGTTGTATGATTTTGTAAAAGGTTTTCAGTATGAACAGTAAATCAAGGCAACAATAAATGAACACAGCGATTTTAAAGTGGTTCGGATATCAACAATCCTACGTCCACTATCCCGAAAAGTGTTGGGATTTTGTATACTGGAAGCAAATTTTATGCTTGTATACAATGTGTTTTGTCTCTACCACTATTGTATCCTCCTATCTGATAAATATATATATATTTGCACATGTTATCCTTTATCCTGTATAAAAGTAAGATTTGTGTGGTGTGTCGGGTATCACAGAAGACAACACAAATTGGTTGAACTAACAAGATATAAACAATTATCACAGCTGAGACAACTTAAAGATAAGTTGTCGGTTTAAGCTGCAATTTAGATAAGAAGTGGCTTGTCTTAGCTGCTTGTCTTTACTGGTACACTTAAGGTGGTGTATTGATGGATCACAGTGAGATGTGTTCTCCTAACTGACCTTATTGGAGAACCAAGATCTCGGTGACTTAGCTGGTCTTAAGCTTGGTAAGACTTCAACTGAATGCATTTGGCTATCTATCACTTTGACCTACTATGGTGAACGTCATCGCGATCGGATCTACGTATCTTGGGTGTTAGTAGTCATTTGTCGCTCAGGCTGGTTGTCTGTATCTTGTAACTGTATCCTAGTAAAATGGGTTGATAATATCCCCTGAGGAAGTCGAAAGGATTAGCGCACTAAACCCGACCGGTTGATTAAGTTCAGGTGCGTTAATAAGGTCGAGTGGTACTACTCAGGAATATAAGATGTTAATTAATTTAAGCTGTCTGTGAGCTTAATTAATTAACGGATATTTCTATCTTAAATACGGAGATCGATTAAGTCTAAAATACAAGCCCTTGCTCAATTTGGGATAAAGGGGTAAGTCAGCACAGATTCTCTAGTAGAATGAATCTGTGTTTATTAATTAATTTTGCTCTGGGCTGAGCATAGATAATTAATTTATTTGAGGCCCTGCTTTATTTCCTGTATTAAATCTCTGATCTGGCCCAATTAGTTGCCTAGTTATTTATTGTCTCTCAGAAATCATTATTAATAGTTTAATATAATTTTTACATTATTTAATAATGTTATTTATTTGGAATTAATTGGCTGGGCCAATTAATTGATAAATATTCGTAGCCCAATGGATTAATTAATTATATTATGGGCTAATTATGTGGAAGCCCATTAGAATATAATTAAATTAATGGGCTACAAATATATTAATATTATATTGGCTTTTAAAGCCTATATATATTAGTATTCTGTTCATAAACAGATGACACAAATAATCACATAATCACGCACGCCGTTTTGTGTGGAGAGATAGAAATCTTATTTTCTCCAGTTCTCTGACCACCTAGAGGGAGAAAAAGATCGGGACACAGATCGGAAGATCTGACACACGAGCGACAATTAGAGCTGCAACAACATACGGAGGAAGGTAATGATTCCTAACCTCTTTTTTCGTGCAATTGGTATTAGAGCCTGGTTTAGGCTTTGACTGTTGTTATTAGGAGCATGATTAGGGTTTATTTCCATCGTTATCAGGCTAATTTCGTGTTTGGGGCGGCCTGCGAGCCACTGTTTTGACCCCGTTGTAACATTTTTCTCGTGAGAAAATCCAGGAGTAGTTGATAGGACCAATATGTTACGTAATTGTACTATTTTGTACTGTCTTTTGGTCAGGGTTGCACGAAAATCGAAGCACGACGGCACAGAAGGACGAAAAAGGGCGAAACCCTAGTTTTTTGCAGAAGACGACCGTCGTCTTCAAGAGGCGCATGGGGGCGGGTGCCGACTTATTTTTCCGATCCGTTCACGCATTTTTGTTCATTTTTTCGTTAGCTTCGTCTGGATAGGTCGCACGACCCATTCCGAATTCTGATTTGTCCGGAATAGCGTCGTAAAGGAGAACTGGTCGTGCTGTCCAGAAATCCCCAATTCGGACGAAAACCCTAATTTGGCTAGGGTTCCGCTGCATTTTGCGGCGGCGATTCCCAGCGGGTCCGGTGTCCGATTGACGATCGGCTTGAACCGCTGGATTCCTCGTCTCATGAGATTCGCATCGATATGTCGTATGGGATCATCCAATCTCGGATGCGACCGGAATCGAAGTCTAAAGTTCGCTGCTCACCGTAAATTTTTTCGGCGACAATTTCGAAAAATGAGGGAAATTGATGGACAATTTCGGCCGGAATCCGTTCATGGTGGCCTAAAATCGTCCAAGCATCATTACCCATGAATCTATTGAGCGAATCGAGGCTTGAAAAGTGGTTAATTTGCACTGAGGAGCTTGCCGTCGACGGGCTGCAAAATTTTGCAGCTCCATGTCGCGGCGGTGGCCCCAGTCGGCCGTTATTCACTGCCCCTGACGTCTAGGAGTCAGAGGAAGGCCGGAGGAGCATGGACGCGGCAGAGGAAGGCGGCGGCAACACGGCGTGGATGGCGGTTCCTGGTTCGCCATCGTCCGGCGCGTCCCTGGGTGTCGGCGGCCGGCAGAGAACCGGCATGTGATGGCGGCGGCAGTGCGTTGAAGAAGATGCTGAGTAGCGCGCATTTCAGCCCTTGCTGACACGTGTCTGACACGTGGCAGATGCCCTGATGACGTGACGATGCAGTTTTCGATGCATTTTCAGATTCGAAGATTTTGAAGATCGAAGAGCTGTATTATGATCGGGCTATGTAATAGTTAGGAATTACGTGTTTAAAGCCCGATAACGACGTTTTAAATTTCTTATTTGCGTATTTATTTATTATTATGCTTTAGCATGCGATTATGTGATTAATTGCGCTTAGAAAAGCATGTAAATTGAATCTATGTCGTTATTAAGCATGTTTTAATTTTCGCGAGCACGTTTTATTATGTGCGTTTAGAAATTGCATGCTTTATGAATTATGTGATGATGCATGATTCGAAACAAACCTTTTGAATAAAAAGACTAAGCAACTTTAAATTAAATGTTTAATTTGATTCTATTAATTTGGATATTAAACAATTAATTGGACCTCCTTTAATTGGATTCTACACAAAAGTAGTAAGATCATGTGTGTGAGCGTCCACCTGCGTGGCTTGCTTGCATCTTTGAGCTACAAGTTTTGTGAGATGAGTTTTCCAAAACAATATTTGATTATTATTGAGTAGTGGGAACGAAGCCGTAAACGTCCACTTGCGTTGCTTGCGTGCCTATTAAACACGAGTACTCTAGAAGTTAATAATTAAATAGAATGGCTAATTAGATCAAATTGATTTCGGCATGGTTCGAGTAAGTATGTCAATTTCGAGAATTTGATTCTATTTTGGTCAAATTAATGGTCAGTGCTTTGATGTTACCGCAGGTACAATTCACTTCCCTCGAAGTCCCTTCCCGCATTTTAATAGTGAAATGGTCCAAAATATCGAACTACTAATTCCACTCGTCTTCAGAACCTAGACGTAGATTGGAATTAAAGAGCTAGGTAAATAGCTTGGTTTAGGGTTACGCTAGTAAACGTCCACTTGCGTGGCTTGCTAATGGAATTCCTAGAGCTGTTCGAGGTTTTTGATGTCATTGTTTTTACTAAAGGTTACAATGATTATTAATTACGAATTATGTGCAAATATTAATTTCATACATGCATTTAAATTATATTTTTCAGATATATCTGTTCGAATGTTTTTCGAGTTCCTAAACAGTCTCACCAACCAAACTCTAACGGGTTTAACATTTTTTTAAATAATTTCATAGAGTGGAAGAGATATCTTACCTTCTCAATAGATGCTCTACAAAGGTCTTATAAGAACTTCTGTTTTAGGATCGCTATGTCTAAGAACGAGCTTACTATGAGTGAACGTCCACCTGCGTGGCTTGCTTGCATCTTTGAGCTACAAGTTTTGTGAGATGAGTTTTCCAAAACAATATTTGATTATTATTGAGTAGTGGGAACGAAGCCGTAAACGTCCACCTGCGTTGCTTGCGTGCCTATTAAACACGAGTACTCTAGAAGTTAATAATTAAATAGAATGGCTAATTAGATCAAATTGATTGCGGCATGGTTCGAGTAAGTATGTCAATTTCGAGAATTTGATTCTATTTTGGTCAAATTAATGGTCAGTGCTTTGATGTTACCGCAGGTACAATTCACTTCCCTCGAAGTCCCTTCCCGCATTTTAATAGTGAAATGGTCCAAAATATCGAACTACTAATTCCACTCGTCTTCAGAACCTAGACGTAGATTGGAATTAAAGAGCTAGATAAATAGCTTGGTTTAGGGTTACGCTAGTAAACGTCCACCTGCGTGGCTTGCTAATGGAATTCCTAGAGCTGTTCGAGGTTTTTGATGTCATTGTTTTTACTAAAGGTTACAATGATTATTAATTACGAATTATGTGCAAATATTAATTTCATACATGCATTTAAATTATATTTTTCAGATATATCTGTTCGAATGTTTTTCGAGTTCCTAAACAGTCTCACCAACCGAACTCTAACGAGTTTAACATTTTTTTAAATAATTTCATAGAGTGGAAGAGATATCTTACCTTCTCAATAGATGCTCTACAAAGGTCTTATAAGAACTTCTGTTTTAGGATCGCTATGTCTAAGAACGAGCTTACTATGAGTGAACGTCCACCTGCGTGGCTTGCTTGCATCTTTGAGCTACAAGTTTTGTGAGATGAGTTTTCCAAAACAATATTTGATTATTATTGAGTAGTGGGAACGAAGCCGTAAACGTCCACCTGCGTTGCTTGCGTGCCTATTAAACACGAGTACTCTAGAAGTTAATAATTAAATAGAATGGCTAATTAGATCAAATTGATTGCGGCATGGTTCGAGTAAGTATGTCAATTTCAAGAATTTGATTCTATTTTGGTCAAATTAATGGTCAGTGCTTTGATGTTACCGCAGGTACAATTCACTTCCCTCGAAGTCCCTTCCCGCATTTTAATAGTGAAATGGTCCAAAATATCGAACTATTAATTCCACTCGTCTTAAGAACCTAGACGTGGATTGGAATTAAAGAGCTAGGTAAATAGCTTGGTTTAGGGTTACGCTAGTAAACGTCCACCTGCGTGGCTTGCTAATGGAATTCCTAGAGCTGTTCGAGGTTTTTGATGTCATTGTTTTTACAAAAGGTTACAATGATTATTAATTACGAATTATGTGCAAATATTAATTTCATACATGCATTTAAATTATATTTTTCAGATATATCTGTTCGAATGTTTTTCGAGTTCCTAAACAGTCTCACCAACCAAACTCTAACGGGTTTAACATTTTTTTATATAATTTCATAGAGTGGAAGAGATATCTTACCTTCTCAATAGATGCTCTACAAAGGTCTTATAAGAACTTCTGTTTTAGGATCGCTATGTCTAAGAACGAGCTTACTATGAGTATGTTACTCAAATCTTTGGTAGCGGTCAAAGAGGTTATAGGAAAGGGCAAGAGTGCTCAAGTCTTGAATATCCCTAGTAATTCAAGAAATCCTCCGAAAGGTGGAAGCCGGAAAAAGAGCAGAAAGAGTGGTCAATTCAAGAAGAGCAGTGGGAGTAAGAAGACGGTCCTTATCGGTGGTATGCAAATTCCAAAGAAGAAAGGAAGGTTATGGTAAGAAAGGACACTGGAATAATTATAATCTAGATGTCAAGGCAAAACAGAAAGAGAAACGAGTCGCTCTTGTAACCGAAACTGTTCTGGTTTCCTCTTCTACCCACGAATGGGTAGTGGATTCGGGGGCAACTGATCATGTTTCTTACAACTTGCAAGGTTTCTTGCAGAAAAGGCAAATGAGCAATGGCGAGGTGGTAGTCTCAATGGGCAATGGATCGAAAGTTCCTATAATTGCCATTGGAGATTTAAATCTATCTTTTGATAGTTCTGTTTTAGTATTTAAACAGGTTTAATATGTGCATGAGTTTAGGCAAAACATTATTTCTATTTCAAAACTTTGCACCATGGATGGTTATAAATCAAGTTTTGATAGTGAAGTTTCTATCATGAAAGACGATGATTTTATCTGTGGTGGACCATTAAACGGATCTTTATATACTATTACTTGTAAACCGCGTAGTTCTATTAATATTGCTTTCTTATCATCAAATCCTAAGAAGAGGAAAGAGTCTTCTAAACAGGTCACATCAATCTACATAGGATCCAAAGGTCGGTGAAATATGGATCATTGGAGTCTCTCCAAGTTGAACCATTTCAAACTTGCGAATCCTGCTTGGAAGGTAAGATGGTGACTAGGCCTTTTAAGGCAAAGGGTTATAGAGCCACAGAAGCATTAAGTTTGATACATTCTGACTTGTGTGGGCCTATGTCTACACAAGCTCGTGGAGGGTATGAGTACTTCATCACATTTACTGATGATTACTCGAGGTATGGATATGTTTACCTTCTTCACCACAAGTTGAATTGCTTTGAAACCTTTAAGGAATTCAAGGTAGAAGTGGAGAAGAAGCTAGGTAAAGAAATCAAAACACTACGATCTGATCGTCGTAGGGAATACCTATCCAACGAGTTCGAGGACTACTTGACAGAATAAGGGATTACATCCCAGCTGACAGCACCGGGCACGCCTCAGCAGAATGGTGTGTTAGAGAGAAGGAACCGAAGTCTCTTAGAGATTGTTCGGTCGATGATGAGTTATGCAACTTTGCCAGTTTCCTTTTGGGGATATGCCCTAGAGATCGCAAAGATACTTGCCGAACCGTGTGCCTTCCAAATTGGTACAAAAGATCCCTTTCGAGTTGTGGAGCGGGCACAAACCCAAGTATGCACCACTTAGGGATTTGGGGTTATTTTGATTATGTGCTAAATAGGCGGAGCCAACAAATTGGAATCACGTTCGAAGTGATGTTGTTCATAGGGTATCCGAAGGAAACGAAGGGTGGATAGTTTTATGATCTTAAAGAACGTAAGAGCGTTGTTAGCACTAACGCTCGGTTCTTAGAAGAGGATTACTTTAGTAACCATGAATCTCGAGTCGACATCATCCTTGAGGAATTACAAAGTGGTCAAGTTCCACTTGAACAACCAGTTGTGCAAGATAGTACTCCACGAGTAACCGCACAACTGTTAACACGATACCGACACCGTTCAACATACCGGAGGGTGATATTTACACTCGATCGGTATTTGTTCACTGGGAAGACATTTGATCATCTCCCGTGCAGATGAACAAGATACCGTGGATCACCGGACTTACAACGAAGCGAAAGAGGGAGATGTAGATGTAGATTCCTAGTAAATCGCCATGGCCTCGAAATTTAAGTCCATAAATTGATATGGATGTATACGAGATCACTGAACTACCTGAGGGCTGCAAGGTTATTGGTGGTAAGTGGGTATAAAAGAGAAAGAGAGGACCGAATGGAGAGATCATGGCGTTTAAGGCCAGGTTAGTGGCGAAGGGTTTTACCCAGAAATAAGGTATTGATTACGAAGAAACCTTCTCGCCTGTAGTAATGATCAAGTCCATTCGGATTCTCCTTGCCATAGCAGCTCACATGAACCTAGAGATCTGGTAAATGTATGTCAAAACCGCATTCCTAAACGGTCACCTTGAAAAAGCTAAGGACATCTACATGAAACAGTCGATGGTTATGTGAAGGAGGGCAAAGAGCATCTAGTTTGGAAGCTTAAGAAGTCTATTCATGGACTTAAGCAAGCTTTCCGGTTATGGCACCAGCGTTTTCGACGAGCTAGTCAAATCCTATGGATTTATATCATGTCCTAACGAGGTGTGTGTACCGTATTTGTGTTAACGGATCAGTGGTGTTTCTTGCATTTTACGTAGATGACATCCTTCTCATTGGCAACAATGTTGAAGTGTTATCAGATGTAAAGACGTGGTTATCCGAGCAGTTTCAAATGAAGGACTTAGGTGAAGTTTGCTTACATCCTTGGGATCAAGGTTATCCGAGATCGCCATAAAAGGATGTTAAGCTTGTCACAAGCGTCCTACATTGATACTGTTATTGCTTGTTTTAGCATGCAATTTGCCAAGAGAGGTTCAGTACCTTTCAGACATGGCAATTTTCTATCCAAGAATCAGTGCCCTAAAACGCCTGAAGAGATAAAAAGTATGAGACTAGTACCATATGCTTCCGCTGTCGGTAGCCTCATGTATGCGATGCTTTGTACGAGACAAGATATCTCATATGCTGTAGGCATGGCCTCAAGATATCAGTCTAACCCTGGAAAGGAACACTGGACTGCGGTCAAGCATATTCTCATGTATCTTAAACGGACTAGAGATTATTGGCTTGTTTACCAGTCAGACAGTCTAGAGTCTTTGGGTTATACAGACTCGGATTTCCAGGCTGACAGAGATGAGAAGAAGTCTACCTCAGGTTATGTGTTTACCTTGGGAGGTGGAGCCATTTCATGGAGGAGTGCAATGCAGAATTGCATTGCGGACTCAACCATGGAAGCAGAGTATATGGCTGCTTTAGAAGCTTCGAAAGAGGCAGTTTGGCTCAAGAATTTCCTCCTGGATCTTGATATTGTTTAGAATTTGCCTAAGGCGATCACGATTTATTGTGATAATGCGGGTGCAGTGACAAATTCTAAGGAACCTAGATCTCACAAGGTGTCTAAACACATAGACATGAAGTACCACATTATATGAGTATTCGTAAATTGAGGAGACGTGGTGATTGACAAAATTAGAATTGGAGTCAACCTAGCTAATCCTTTCACAAAGAGCTTACCACTCCGCGCTTACGAGAAACATGTTCGTGGTTTAGGAGTGGTAGAGATGCCCCCCACTTAGGACTGCAGAAACTTTTGTATAACTGGGAGAAGATGCAGTGATAGATAGGATAAATAGCTGAGAGATAGTTGAGTACTAGTTTGTACCTAGAACAGACACATTGTATACTAAAAGTTTACTTTAGTATAAGTGGGAGAATTGTTGGGATTTTGTATACTGGAAGCAAATTTTATGCTTGTATACAATGTGTTTTGTCCCTACCACTATTTTATTCTCCTATCTAATAAATATATATATTTGCACATGTTATCCTTTATCTTGTATAAAAGTTAGATTTGTGTGGTGTGTAGGGTATCACAGAAGACAACACAAATTGGTTGAACTGACAAGATATAAACAGTTATCATAGCTGAGACAACTTAAGGATAAGTTGTCGGTTTAAGCTGCAGTTTAGATAAGAAGTGGCTTGTCTTAGCTGCTTGTCTTTATTGGTACACTTAAGCTGGTGTATTGATGGATCACAGTGAGATGTATTCTCCTAACTGACCTTATTGGAGAACCATGATCTCGGTGACTTAGTTTGTCTTAAGCTTGGTAAGACTTCAGCTGAGTGCATTTGGCTATCAATCACTTTGACCTACTATGGTGAACGTCATCGCGACCGGATCTACATATCTTGGGTGTTAGTAGTCATTTGTGGCTCAGTGGGTTGTCCGTATATTGCAACCGTATCCTAGTAAAATGGGTTGATAATATCCCCTGAGGATCTCGAAAGGATTAGCACACTAAACCCGGCCGGTTGATTAAGTTCAAGTGTGTTAATAAGGTCGAGTGGTACTACTTAGGAATATACGATGTTAATTAATTTAAGCTGTCAGTGAGCTTAATTAATTAACGGATATTTCTATCTTAAATACGGAGATCGATTAAGTCTAAAATACAAGCCCTTGCTCAATTTGGGTTAAAGGAGTAAGTCAGCATGGATTCTCTAGTGGAATGAATCTCGTGTTTATTAATTAATTTTGCTCTGGGCGAGCATAGATAATTAATTAATTTGAGGCCCTACTTTATTTCTTGTATTAGATCCCTGATTTGGCCCAATTAGTTGCCTTGTTATTTGTTGTCTCTCAGAAATCATTATTAATAGATTAATGTAATTTTTACAATATTTAATAATATTATTTGTCTGGAATTAATTGGTTGGGCCAATTAATTGATAAATATTAGTAGTCCAGTGGATTAATTAATTATATTATGGGCTAATTATGTGGAAGCCCATTAGGAATATAATTAAATTAATGGGCTACAAATATATTAATACTATATTGGCTTTTGAAGCCTATATATATTAATATTCTGTTCATAAATAGATGAAACACACAATCACATAATCACGCACGCCGTTTTGTGTGGAGAGACTGAAATCTTATTTTCTCCAGTTCTCTGACCACCTAGAGGGAGAAAAAGGTCGGGACACAGATCAAAAGATCTGACACACGAGCATCAATCAGAGCTGCAACAACATACGAAGGAGGAAGGTAATGATTCCTAACCTCTATTTTTCATGCAAAAAGATTAGGAGGCTATTTTATTATACTATGTTAGTCTCAATTGGTTTGTACGCTGGACAAACATGGCCTTGAAGATTATACTGAGCAAGTCCCAGTTTACAAGGATCAAACAGGAATGTTTGACAAATTCTCCAACGATGAAGTTCTTTACAGTAAGAACAGCTTCAAGATCCGAACCTGTTTCGGTTCTAAGCTATAGATATTTCAGTGGAGCTTAGGTTAGAGGGAAAGAGAACAAGAAGAGGCTTCTAGAGTGAAGAACAGTGAGGAATAATCTCTCTGGGTTCGTGTTCTATCACTTGGATGCTAGAGGCTTTGTTTCTATTAAACTTTGTTCCCTAAAGCAGTGTAGTCGCCTTTCGTGTTCAGTATTTCTCTGAAGTACTTGCGAAAAAGCTTGTATCTTGTTCGTTCTAAGCTCGTATATCACTATTGTTCTATATTCTTCGATTTGACTTTCCCTCTATTTATAGAGGTGAGCTATGGATAGATCTGTTGGAGAAGAACTATCCACGTGTCACTCTCTTTGGATAGCTAACGGCTCTATTAGAAATCGTGCAGAGTCTTCCCTCTTTTTCAGGAAAGTAGTTGACTTCCAGCTTTTACCAGAACTTTGACAGTTGGCTATTTGTCATTGGTTGAGGTGTAGAAAGTTGTTGAGACATTCAAACTTCAAGGCAGATACTGAAGCTGACTTCTCTGATTTGTACAACCTCGGACAACTCTACCGATTTAACATTGAGAACCTTCTGACAATCAAGAAGATTGTCAGGCCATTGCTGAGTCTGACCTAGGATTCAGTAGTATACTCCTGCTGAGTCCAACTCTACTGAAGGTCGACTCTGAGTTAAGCGAACTGCTCCTGCTGAGTCAAGTTCTACTGACTCTTTCGCATGCTTTGCTCTCCGCTGAGTCCAAACTTACCGAATCCGAACACCTCTCAATATGCTTGCTCCCGCTAAGTCCAAAGACTAGTGAGTCTTCACACCATGGTACTAAGGCGGATAGTCTATTGAGGGTACAACAGAAAGAGCTTCTGAGCCTGGACCATGCTGAAGGAAAGTCTACTGAGTCTGAAACTCTCAGAGACCAAGGCGTTACAATTACAAAGGAATGGTTCACCTATCAAATTAGGGTTTTGGGATCAGCCAAATCTTCTAAACAATCTACTGTTAAATCATCTCCCAACAGAGTTCCTAACAATTGAACTCAAACTAAGCTATTACAGAACGAAGGTACAATATTCAGCTAGGGGTTTTGGGATCTTCAAATCTTATCAATTCATCTACTGAATTCTTATCCCAACAAATGCCGTGTCTGAAAGGTAGCAATCCTTTCATGGCGTTCTGCATGCTAAACTGAGCAATTACAGTATCAATGTAGGATGCTTGAGATAAGCTTAACATCCGTTTCTGGCGATCTCGGATAACCTTGATCCCTAAGATGTAAGTAGCTTCTCCTAAATCCTTCATCTGAAACTGTTCGGATAACCATATCTTTATGTCTAACAACAACTTCAAATTGCCGCCAATAAGAAGATTGTCATCTACATAAAGTGCAAGGAAAACCACGGATCCATCGACACAATAACGGTACACACAACTTTCGCTTTCACGCTGGACGAATCCAAAAGACTTGATCACATCATCGAAGCGAATGTTCCATGACCGGGAAGCTTGTTTGAGTCCATAAATAGACTTCTTAAGTTTCCACACAAGATGCTCTTCGCCTTGCGTATAAATCACCTACTGGTTGTCGCATATAGATGTCCCTACCTTCTTCAAGGTAACCGTTTAGAAAAGCGGTCTTGACATCCATTTGACAAACCTCTTGGTTCATGTGAGCAACTATGGCTAAGAGTGTTCTGATGGACTTGAGCATCGCTACAGGCAAAAAGGTTTCCTCATAATCGACACCTTCTTTCTGAGTGAATCGTTTCGCCACCAGCCTAGCTTTAAAAGTCATAAGCTCTCCATCAGGACGTTGCTTTCTCCTGTATACCCACTTACTACCAATGGCCTTGCAGCCAGCCGGTAGTTCAGTTACCTCGTATACATCCATAGCACTTATGGACTCATACTCTGAGTCCATAGCGATTTGCCATGATTTTGCATCTTGATTTCCCTCCAGTCCAGCGTAGGTCCAGGGGGTCAACTCCATCTTGTTCGTCTGCTGGGAGAAGATCTGAAGTCTCTCCCACAAACATGTATCGGTCAGCTTATATAATAACCCTCCCACTACGCCTAGTGCTTACTAGCTCAATGTTAACATATTGTGCAGTTACTTGTGGTAACATTTCTTGCGCACTTGGCTCGTTGAGTGAAACTTGATCACCTTGAATTTTTTTCAAGGATAACATCGACTTTAAACTTGTGATTATTTACATAATCCTCTTCAAAGAATCTGGCGTTGGTGCTAATAACGACTTTCTGATCCTTAGGACTATAAAAGTAACCACCTTCCGTTCCTTTAGGATAGCCTACAAAGAGCATAGCCTCAGATCTAGCATCCAACTGGTCGGGTTGCTTGTTCAACACATATGTTGGACTACCCAAATCCTTATGTGGTTGAAACAGGGCTTACGCCCAAACCACAACTCGAAAGGGGTCTGAGACACCGATTTGGATGGCACTAGATTCAGCAAATATGCTGTTGTGTCCAAGGCATATCCCCAGAACGAAACAGGCTGGGTTGCATAACTCATCATCGATCGAACCATAACCAATAAGGTTCGGTTCCTTCTCTCTGACACCCCATTCTGCTGAGGTGTTCCTGGTGCTGTCAGCTGGGATGTAATCCCACATTCTTTCAAGTAACTCTTGAACTCGTGGCTGAGGTACTCGCCACCACGATCCGATCGCAGTGACTTGATACTGGTATCTAACTTCTTCTCCACTTCTGCCTTATATTCCTTGAATTTCTCAAAACATTCAGGCTTCTAGCAAAGAAGATAGATGTACCCAAATCTTGAGTAATCATCAATAAACGTGACGAAGTACTCATAACCTCCACGAGCTTGTGTGGACATAGGTCCA
Organism: Lavandula angustifolia; assembly: GCA_028984105.1. NCBI lineage: Eukaryota > Viridiplantae > Streptophyta > Magnoliopsida > Lamiales > Lamiaceae > Lavandula > Lavandula angustifolia. The sequence goes on along the minus strand of CM054818.1, from coordinate 6,863,244 downwards.
CACAAGTTAGAATGAATTAATCCCAACACGTCTTTGACTCTATTACCCTTTGTCTTAAAAGGACTGGTCAGCATATTCCCCTCCAAGCAGGATTCACAGGTTGGAAATGGTTCAACATGGAGAGACTCCAATGATCCATCTTTCACCAACCTTTGGATCCTATTCAGACTAATGTGACCTAGTCTAAGATGCCAAAGATATGTTTGATTCTCCCCCGGAAGACTGGGTTTCCTCTTCTTAGGGGGGTGATGATGTAGTTGCAACATAAGAACAAGGTAAAGGTTCGCTAGATATAGTATAAAGATCTCCATTTAATGTGTCACCGCAAATGAAATCATCATTTTGCATGATAGAAACACTATCATCAAAAATAGATTTATACCCAACCTGCTTAAACAGTTTACTAACAAAAATAATATTTTGCTTAAAGTCTAGCACATACAAAACGTTTCTTAATACTAATACTTTATCAAGAAAATGCAAAGATAAATCTCCAATGGCGAGTGCAGGAACTCTTGATCCATCGCCCATGGATACCACCACCTCACCATCACTCAGATCCCTTGTCCGCAGAAACCCCTGCTGGGAGTAACAGACATGATCAGTTGCCCCTGAATCCACTACCCATCCGTGGGTAGAAGAGGAAACCAATACAATCTCAGTTACTAGAGCAATTCGAGTACCTTTGTTTTTTGCCTTGAGCATAGGGCAATCAGCCTTCCAATGGCCATCCTTGCCGCACTTGAAGCATTTGCCCTTCCCCTTAAGCTTAGTCACGCCTCCTGAAGGGCCCACATGGTTTCTCCCACTGTTTGACTTGGACATCCCACCCTTATTGCCTTTTTTCTTGTTTCCACCTTTCAGAGGAAACTTTGGGCCCCTAGAGGTGGAAATATTCAAGACTTATGCACCTTTGCCCATGGCACCCTCCGCTGCGACCAAGTGATTGAGTAACTCATTAAGAGTATAATCTCTCTTTGACATCACAGGGTTCAGGCAAAAATTCTCAAAGGACTTGGGCAAAGTATTCAGGATGATATCGCACTTGACCTCAACCTCGATTCCTCCTCCGAGCAGGTCAAGCCTATCCATGAGATTAATCATGTGCATGACATGATCGTGCACATAACTGCCCTACTCTATGCGACATCTCAGGATGTCCCTCACGATGATGAATCGAGAAACTCTATCAGTCTCGCCATACACTTCCTCGAGATTTGCCCAAATATCGCGTGCAATGGCGAAAGATCGATGCTGCAACTGCAATGCGGGCGACATGAGAAACATTATCTAGGCCTTAGCCATTTTATTAGACCGCTCCCATGCCTTCATTGCATCCCACTCAGCATCAGTTGATTGATCAGTGAGATCGGCAGGTTTGTCCTTATTAAGGACAAATATATGTTCCTCAAAGAATGAGAACATATTCCAAATTTATTTTCCACTCAACATAATTATTATTCCCAGTTAAGGGATTCTTGGTAAGAGATTGAATGATGGGGTTAAGAGACATATCTGAAAATAAATAAAATAAAAGATTATAAGAAAACAATCGCACAAGAAATTCGTAACAAAACAATATTGCAACCCTTTGATAAAACAATATTGATTTGAAACGTAGAACAACCAAAAGATCACACGTGCAAGACACGTGGGTGGACGTTTACCCGTGCAACCCCTGACCATGCTATTCACCTAGCACTTTAATTCTATTCCATGTCAAATTTATATCCTTATGACAAATAGAATTAATAGTCCGATATTACTAGACCATGTCACTATTAAACACGAGGGAAGGGACTTCGATGAAATGAATGGTACCCCCGGTGACATCTAAGCATTGACCACTCAATTTGACACAAGACAATCAAATTCTCGAAATTAGTGCCTCATGAAGAACATAACGCTTTCAATTCGATTTCTATAGTCATCTTATTCCAATTCTATCTTCCAAAGCACTTATGAAAAATCAAGCACCCAAGCCACGTGGGTGGACGTTTACCCAAGATCCCCGTCACTTTGTCTAAGGTCCAATTGGTGGAGGTCTATTTTGATAATTTAAGTGCTAGTCTCGACTTCAGTGCTAGTCTCCATCTTATCTAAATCAATTGGAGACTATGTCTTCTCAGCAGAGGGGAGACTGCTGATAAGGGGTACGTCCAGTGGAGACCTAGACGTGGGAGTTGTAACTTCAGAAGCACTCTCCTGTACTACTTAGTCCTCTTTTTCAGCTGAGGAGGCTACCTTCTTCTCTGAAGTAGCCTTTTCTACTGAGAATGTCTTCTCAGAAGAGTCAGACTCATCTCTCAGTCTGAAAGCGCTCTGGGCTACTACCACGGCTGTCTCAAAAGCCTTCTTCTACTTCTTCTGAGGGGTAGTACCCTTCTTAACGGGAGTAGGGGCTTTCCTCTTGCCCTTACCCTCTTCAGCTGCACCCGTGCCAATCTGCTGAAGCGTACTGGCGCGGCTGTGGAATCTGATCTTTTTCGAGTTGAAGTATGCTTTGTCAGCGAATGTTATACGATAATTTCCACAAAAATCTTCGATCATAGTTGATAGCTTCATCCCGTAGAGAAGCTTTCCCTTAGCACTCAGATGACCAGTAGATCGATCGAACTTAGCTGATTGCGTCTGAAATTCCTTCAGGAAAAATTATGTCCAGTTGATATTGGCCCTATCATGAATAGCCATCATCATCTGCAACTTAGACCTGAACACTTGATCAAAGAAACTGGCCTGGTTGGTCAATATTTGCGTAACAACATACGCCAAGGCCCGAAACTATGGGAGCATGCTGAGGCAACATTACGTTCTTAGGGAAGGTAGCTCTGAACCCAGTGGGCTTCCCGCAGAATATCGATAGGTAGTCGTCCACCATATCATCGTTGTACCCAACGGTGCTGACACCTTCAGACGGTAGGTTGAAGCTTATCCTTAGAGCTTCTTTAACTGACATCTGTTTTATCTGCAAAGCAGCTTCGCCAATTGTATGGATAGTGAATCTCCCAATGATGTCGCCATCTACTGAGTTGAAGTTTAGGTAGATCTCAGCAACTTGTCTGGGAAGGAAGAACGTCGGCTTCTTGGAGAGAAATCCCTCCAGTCCAGATGCCCGAAGAGCATCGAAGATCTCTTCCATGTAGTCCAGATCACACGCACCGAACTCTATGACTGGTTCGCACCAGACACGGTCTTTTTCAAGAATCTCCTTCATGTTTGAGGGAGCGGTTACTGAGACGTTTGAACTCGCCATTATATCTGTCACAAGAAGAATTTATCAGTATCGAGTTTGATAAAACAGTTAGTATATCGATGCTGAAAAAAAGGTTATCATGACAGATCTAATAATCATACAGATGAAAAACTGAGCGTTTAAGAAATATGCAAGTAAGGTTTGCTAGGAAGATCTCAGATTTTTCGGAGTAAAGTATGCTAATGACGGTTTCTAAGATATGATCGAAAATATATATCTACGTGAAGATGAAGAGTTATCGATCAATGGCCGAGTTTAAACTTGCTTTATGAGATGAACGGTCAAGATTAAATAGTATATTATAGGTAATGATCACAAAGCCGCCTAAGTCAAAAGCCAGTTGTAACTTGCCTAAGTAGTAACTATGATACGACATGCATTAAATGCGTGGCAGAGTTCAGCATACTTATGCATGGAATGTCGTGCATTAAATGTAAGTCGTTAATATTAAATGAAAATCCTTAAGATATTAAATTCGATGCTGATTCTGAGCAATAAATGCATATTACAGTTCTATTAGTTACTACTGAGTAGAGATACGCAAACCTATCAGCTGAACATCGTAGTCAGCTGATACCTCGTGTAGATGGTTGCTGAGTCTCTACGTCATCGAATTTACTCGATCGAGAGTGAACATTCCCCCTCTATCGAATGCTCCTCTCCTCGAAACCTCTTCGACCGGAGTCGATAGGGTCTAAGCGCACCTAGCTCTACCGAAAAGTTCTCCGAATCTGGATTCGCCTAGAGGCTTGGTCGCATATCGCCCTTTGATGGTCGGGATGGATCTTTTCCATCCTCGATATCCTTCTTTTCGACATGGTCACGAATGAAGTGATGTCTGATGTCCACGTGCTTGCATCTTGTGTGAAGTACAGGGTTCTGAGTGATTGCAATGGCACTGGTACTGTCGCAGAAGATTAGCACTTCATTCTGAATGACGTCATAGTCTCGTAGCTGCTGTCTCAGCCAAAGGATTTGGGCACAACAACATCCGGCAGCCATGTATTCAGCTTCAGTAGTTGACGTGGCTTCTGAGTGTTGTTTCTTTGAAAACCATGAGATCAGCTTACTGCCAAGGAACTGACAGGTTCCTGAAGTTGACTTCCGGTTAATTCTACACCCTGTATAGTCACCATCAGAGTAACCAGTTAGTTCTATATTATCATCAGCTGGATACCATAAACCCATGTTAGGTGTTCCTCTGAGATAGCGGAGAATCTTCTTTGCTGAGTCAATGTGACTCTGCTTTGGATTCGCCTGAAATCGAGCACAGACACCTACAGCATAAGTTATGTCAGGACGAGTAGCTGTTAAATATAATAAAGAACCAATTATAGCACGAAATTCAATTTGGTCTACTGATACTCCCACCTTATCAAGATCAATTTTCATGTTTGTGTTCATCGGGATCTTGATAGGTTTGCCGAATGTGCAACCGAATCTTTTGATGAGGTCTCGAGTGTATTTGCCTTGATTAATGAACGTCCCTTTTTCAGATTGTTTGACTTGGAAACCGAGGAAGTAGTTCATTTCTCCCATCATCGACATCTCGAATTTGTCCTTCATCATCTTTTCAAATTGTTGGCACATGATGACATTCTTAGATCCAAATATAATGTCATCCACATAGATCTGCACAAGTAGTAGATCATTTTCCAGTCGAATGCTGAATATAGTGCGGTCTACTGTGCCTTTCTGGAAACCTTTCTAAGAAGAAACTCAAATAGGGTATCGTACCAAGCCCTGGGTGCTTGTTTTAACCCATACAGAGCCTTTCTGAGTCTATAAACCTGATGTCCCTATTGAAAGCCGGGCGGTTGTTCCACGTAGACTTCTTCTTTCAGTACGCCGTTCAGGAACGCAGACTTCACATCCATTTGATAGACTCTGAATTTTTTATGTGTTGCGTAGGCCAGGAATAGTCTAACTGCCTCCAATCTTGCAACTGGAGCGAAAGTCTCATCGAAATCTATTCCCTCAGCTTGACAGTAGCCTTTTGCCATGAGTCTTGCTTTGTTCCTTACTATGACGTTGTTTTCATCCCGCTTGTTCTTGAAGACCCATTTTGTTCCAATAACATGTTGATGTCGGGGTCTATCAACAAGCTCCCAAACATCGTTTCTCGTGAATTGATTCAGCTCCTCCTGCATAGCTATGATCCGGTCGAGCATCTTTCGAGTGCATCCTCAATCGTCTCGAGGTTCGTCGGAGACAAGAAGCAGGATTATAAGGCTCTTTCTCCTTGACAGAATCTGGATCTTGTCTTTACTCTTGTTGAGGGATCTCCAATAATCAGATCAGCAGTGTGAGCGTCCAACCACGATCTACGATGTTTCAGTTCTTCATCTGAAATTTGTTCAACACAGATAGTAGGCGAGTTAGGCATTTCAGTTGTACTATTCTGAGATTGAAGCATTTCAGTAATGAGAGTGTGATCTACTGAGTCACCAGGTTCAGGGGCATTCTGCTCAAGAACACTAATAGATGTTCCCCTTGAGTTGTTATTCTCAGTAGTGGTCTCAGTTACCTCTGGGATTTCTTCATCGACCTGAGTTACCTGGGATTGATTCTGTTCAGGCTAAGCTACATTTACTACTGGTTGAGATTCAGTAGACTTGTCTTCATTTTCCTCATCTGAGTCATCATCCCAACAAAGCTGGATCTTTTCGACTTTGTCTTTTAAGCTTAGATCCTGTAGCTGCTTCCTGATGTCCTCGGATTCGAATTAGAGTTATTGTTCCTGTCTTTAGTAGCAAACTCATTAAAAACAACATGAGGGCTTTCCTCCACGCAAAGGGTTCGATAGTTGAATACTTTGAAAGCTTTGCTGACCCGAGAGTATTCTAAGAATACTCCCTGATCTGACTTGCTATCAAAAATTTTCAGCTGATCTTTCCCATTATTATGGATAAAGCACGAGCACCCAAAAAATTATGGAAATAGGATAGAGAAGGTTTCCTACTGTTCCATAGTTCATATGGTGTTCTCTTATGTTGCTTTGTCAGTAGAGAATGGTTCTGAATGTAACAAGCAGTATCAGTGGCTTTCGGCCCAAATTTGGCCGGGAGTCCCGAGTCTGCGAGTAGAAGTTCTAGCTGCTTCTTGAGAGTTCTTGTTCTTTCGTTCAGCAACTCCATTTTGCTTGAGGTGTGCGAGCAGCCGATGTCTCATGCTCTATTCCTTCGCTTGCGAACTCCTCCATCATAGAATTAAGGAACTCGGTTCCTGCGTCGAACGGATTTTGATAATTTTGGTGTTCTTCTCGACACTGAGCCTTTTCAGAAGCCTTGGTAACTCTGTTTTAACGTCAGACTTGTTGGCAATGAATATAACCCAAGTGTAGCGCGAGTAGTCATCGATGACCACTAAAGCATATTTCTTGCCTCTGATCGTCACCGGAGAGACTGGACCGAACAAATCCATATGTAGTAGTCGAAGGATTCCATCAATGGAAGGAGATGGAACAGGTGGATTTTGATTCCTTGTTTGCTTTCCCTTCGGACAATGCTTCACACCGAGTGTCTTTCTTGAATACTTCATTCGGCGGTCCTCTGCTAGAGTGTTTCTTGCTAGTTTGTTAAGCGTCTTGAAGTTGAGATGGTTGAGTCTCCTGTGCCACAGCCACCCCGATTCGGTTGTCGTTCTTCGCTAACAAACAAGCTTCGAGTTCATCGAGTTCCGATCGACCACATAGATATTCTTCTTGCGCGAACCTGATAACACTGTTTTACATGTGGATTTATCAATGACATCACAGAAACCAGCGTCAAATATCACTCTATTCGAGTTATCACAAAATTGACTAATAGAGAGAAGGTTGTGCTGAAGTCCTTCAACATATGATACTCTTGGAACTTTGGCAGTACCAATGCTGAGTGTTCCAAATCCTCTTGTAGAGCCTTTAACATTGTCTCCAAACTCAATTCTGGGTCCTTCTTCAGGGATATAATTCTTCAGCAGACTCTTTTGATATATCATGTGTCGTGAGCATCCGCTGTCCACATACCATGGGTCTTTGTGCACCTCATCCTCTTCTCCTGCCATTAGACACTTTTCAGCAGTTTCTTCAGCTTCAAGCTCTAGGGCCGTGAAAGCTGCTTCATCATCGGATGAATCCATAAAGGAGTTGACTTCTTCTGAGTCGTCTGAGAGTTCACCAGCTATGTATGCTTGTCTCTTCTTGGCAAATTTCTCTCTCCTTGCTTTTCGTCTTTGCTCGTTCGGTACTACCGAGCTCGGGATAGTCGTGCGATAGTGTCCCCGTCTTCTTGCGGTTGTAGTGCAATGACTCTTTCTTCTTTGCTTTCGCTGTCTTTTGATGGAGCTGAGTCATCCCTCTTTTTGCATTCAGAAGTATGCGAGTCAGGAGTGCGTTTAGGCATGTATTCAGACTTACCTTACAATTCTCGATAAGCTTTAGTCACTTTTATGCGCCGCTCCTTTTCCTTCTGATATTTTACGGCAAGCAGTGCGTACTTCTGAGCGAGACTTCCTTACTCGACGCAGGAGACGCTGTGCTTACTGATGCTTTGAAGGCATGGTCAATTTTGGTGTCAGCTTCAGCTCGCTGCTTTCGTTGAGGTCTGTCAAACTCGAATTCCACTGCTTGAAGTTCTGAAAAGATGTGGTCAGGAGTAACAATATCTAAGTCAGAATGTCGTAATAATGTAGCAAAAGGAGTCCAATGACCGTCTGGCGGTGCCCTTAGTATTTTGAGATTCATTTCTCGGTTGGAGAATGTCTTTCCCAGCCCGTTGATGGAGTTCATGAGATTTGTGAATCTGACGCTGAGATCTTCTATGGTGTCTCCGGGCATGAGAGACAAACTCTCCAGCTTTTGGAGTTCCAGCGCAAGTTTGTTGGCTTTGATCTTCTGAGTCCCCCGACTCAGTAGCGCTAGAGCATCCCGTAGTTCCTTAGCTGTCTTGCATTCCTGAACCCTGCCGAGATAAGAATCACTTAAGGTGGTTAGTATGACATTCCTGGCGACTCGATCTAAGTTATGAAGTTTCTTCTCCTCAGGGGTGAAGAGACTTCTGTCCTTGGGAATCTTCTTTCCGGTCACCATTCCTCCTCCAGCTGATTGATCCTGAGTTACGATACTATCTATCATAGGAACGATAGGTCCTTCCACAAGTACTTCGGTCATGCTATCGTGAAGGGAAGTCAGATGAGCCTCCATTCTGACCCGCCATACACCATAGTTCTCTACTGAGAACATGGGTACCATCCTTATACCTGACATATCAGTCATGATGAATAATGATATGAGTGTAGAATGATATGCAGTGAAAACGTTTTTTCGGATCCGTTCAAGTAGACCAGTTTCAAGATAACAAGAGTTTTATAGAACTCCTGCTTTGATACCAATTATTGGTCCCGAGAGCACATTCAGGTGTAGAGGGGGGGTGAATACACCTGAAACCTATTTCTCAACTTGAAACACGAACAGTCCTATTCAGGATGGTGTCGATCGAATGAATTCAACGGACCGAGCAGATGGTTCTGAATCGTTTTAGGCAAAGAGATACTAACTCTACTGAGACCTGCTAACTGATTGAGTCAGAATTCAGTATCTTCAGTTGGAGTTCAGTGGTGCGGAAATGTTTAGGCCTAAAACAGTTGAGTGGAAAACGTTTTATCAAAACAGTTTCAGTTCCGAAGAATAAGCAGTTAAGATCGCTGAAACTTAATTGAATGATTTTAAAGGATAATTTTCAGTATGAACAGTTAAAATCAATGCAACAGTAAATAAGAGAACAAGCGAGAGACATAGATTTTTAAAGTGGTTCGGATACACAGGATCCTACGTCCACTGTCCCGAAAGATCAGGAGGCTATTTATTATACTGAGTTAGTCTCAGTCAGCTTGTACATAGGACAAAGCCGCGTCTTGAAATTTATACTGAGCAAGTCTCAGTTTACAAAGATATCAAACTGAAGCGTTTGACTAACTTTCCAACTATGAAGGAGTCCTTTTACAATAAGGATCAGGTTCAAATATGAACTCCTTCGTCTAAGCTATGGATATTTTCGGTTGAGCTTAGGGTTAGAGGGATAGGGAACGAGAATGTAGCTTCTAGAACGATGAACAGCTAAGTTTAGCTTTGGGTTCGTGTAACGTCGTTTGGATACTAGAGGCTTGTATATCGGTTCAGCTTGGTTCCCTAAGAGCTAGATTGTAGTCTTTCACCGGAGAAATATTCTTCGAGTTCTTGCGGAAGACTTAGGCTTTTTGATTTGCTCGTTGAATGCTATGTGTTCTTGTGTTTTCTCGTGAGCTTCAAATTTCGAATGATCCCTCTATTTATAGAGAAGAGTCTTGGAAAGATCCATTGGAGACGATCATCCCTTACTCTCTCTCTTTTGGTAGCTAACGGCTCTTTTGAAGTAGAGTGACAGTGTCCTTTCCCTCCTTTTCTGGAAAGTTGTTGACTTGCAGCTTTAGTAGGTATAGGACGGTGTGTCCGCTTGTCATTCGTCGAGGTTTACAAAGCAGTTGAGACAGAACAAACTTCGAGGCATACTGAAGTTGACTTCTCTCTACCTCGTATTTGACTATGCTGATTGTCATTCAAAAGATCTGACAGTTCAGAAGACTGTCAAGCCGTTGCTGAGTCTAATCTTTGATTCAGTAGCAAATATGCTGAGATGGCTTTACTGAAGATCAACTCTGAGTACAGTGAACTACTCCTGCTGAGTTCAGTTCTACTGACTGTATTCAGTATACTGCTCCTGCTGAGTCCATTATTTACTGAGTCTTCTACATCTGGTGCTGAGGATGATAATCTACTGAACGCCTGAACCAGAGCAGAGTGTCTACTGAGTCTGAACCCACAGAGACAAAAACAATTACAATGGAATGGTTCACCAATCAAGATAGGGTTTTGGGATCTTCAAATCTTCATAGATTCACTCAGAGCATAAGCTTACTGAGCGCGTATCAGTACGGAAGATAGAATCATTTCCCACTAAATATTACAGTCCTGAGGATAGAATCATCACCCAACAAGGGTTATACTGATATCTTGAGACCATGCCTACATCATATGAGATATCTGGTCTCCTACAAAGCATCGCATACATGAGGCTACCGATAGCGGAAGCATATAGTACTAGCCTCATGCAGTCTATCTCTTCAGGCGTTTTTGGGCACTAATTCTTGGATAGAAAAATGCCATGTCTGTTAGGTATTGAACCTCACTTGGCATTTTGCATGCTAAAACGAGCAATAACAATGTCAATGTAGGACGCTTGTGACAAGCTTAACATCCTTTTCTAGCGATCTCGGATAAACTTGATCCCATGGATATAAGCAGCTTCACCTAACTCCTTCATTTGAAACTGCTCGGATAACCACGTCTTTACGTCTGATAACACTTCAATATTGTTTCTAATGAGAAGGATGTCATCTACATAAAATGCAAGAAACACTCCTATTGAGTACAATCCTACTGACTTATGTCAGTGAATAGTAGTTCAGCAACAGAGGTTGTGTGCGGAAGTGTCGTCCCTTAAAAAGAGTCGTCTCAGTGAACATCCGTTTTAGATTTGTTTGATTAAAACTCAGGTGAATGCTGAATGACCAATTAATTAATGCAATAGTTAAAATCAACATAGATGATTTTTAAAGTGGTTCAGACACGCTGGGTCCTACGTCCACTGTCCTGAACTAAGCAGGAGATCTTATGTTATTTATACTGAGCAAGCCTCAATTGATCTGTTCATAGGACATATTCTTACTTGTTTGCTTATGCTGAGCAAGCCTCATCAATCTGTTCGCAAGACAGATATCTACTTATAGTCGTAGTGACTTTACAGTTCTTAACCTTTTAAGGTTAGAATTTCTCCAACTAAGAAGGAGTTCTTACAATAAGAACCATTCAAAAGATGAACTCCTTTGAGGTTCTAAGCTATTGAATATTACAATAAGCACGTTTAGATAGAGAAAGGGAACAATAATTCTCTAGTGAGAAGAACTAAAGAAGATCTAAATCTAGGTGCAAGTTCTTCGCTTGAATATCGCTGTAAGTTCGCTAGAGAGTGTTTGAGTTTTGATTGCTTTAGTTCCCGGTGTCTTTCTACATGAAGACTCTTCTTTATTTATAGTCTCCGATTTGTGAATAGATCTACTGGAGGGAGTCTAGACACGTGTCGAATAAGACAAGGAAAACAACCATAATAATTTGAACGTTGAGTAGAGGTACTGTAGAGATTTCCTCTTTTCCAGTTAGGAGCAGCTTTGTGGCAGAGCAGGTAAGACGTTGTCGGCTCCTTATTGGTCAAGGGTTAATGAGAGTTGGTGACACTTGTTCAAACTCAAAGTACGATAAGTTGACTTCCTTTGAATCCTCGGACCTTCAACTGATCTACCTCCATTGACATTCGTCTGAACAGTTCAGTTCGCGAGCTTAAAATCCTTTGCAGATTCAGTTGGTTGATAACTATCCAACTGACTTCCTCGATACTGAGTTCTCCGGTTGAATGCAGAATCTTCTACTGAATGCACAACTACTGAACTCTAGCCTACTGAATTCATAATAGCTGAACTCAACTAAGCTATTACAATATCGAAGGCCCATCCTTCAGCTAGGGGTTTTGGGATCTTCAAATCTTATTAAACTGAATTTCATTCCTACATGCTATAATTGGTTCATTATTATATCTTATTGCTAGAAGACCTGACATAACTTATGTTTTAAATGTATATGCAAGATTTCAAGCTAATCCTAACCGAAGTCCTCTTCACTCAACAAAGATTGTTGGTCCCGAGATAAACGTTCAGGTGTAGAGGGGGGGGTGAATACACCTAAAAAATTTCTCAACTTAAAACGCGAACGGTCCCTTTAAGGAAGATATCGTACTGAACAGGTTCAATAGACCAAATAAGCTGTTCTGAATCGCGTGGCGAGTGACATACTTCATCGAGGCTCGCTAGGCCGACTTAGGTCAGAATTCAGTACCGTTCAGCTTAAGTTTAGTAGATGTGGAAATGTGTAGGCCCAAATTCAGTTGAGTTAGAAAACGTTTTAAGAAAACTGTTTCAGTATATTAGTGCAATCTTTTAAGCTTTGCTGAAACACATTTGAATGATTTTGAAAGATATTTTTAGTATGACCAGTAATCAATGCAACAGTAAAAACAGAGCACATAGAACACAAGCAATTTTAAAGTGCTTCGGATCCAACAATCCTACGTCCACTGTCCCGAAAAGATCAGGAGGATATTTTAATATACTGAGTTAGTCTCAGTCGGTTTGTGCACTGGACAAACACTAGTCTTGAGTTTTATACTGAGCAAGTCTCAGTTTACAAGGTATCAAACTTAAACGTTTGACAAACTCTCCAACTATGAAGAGTCCTTTACAATAAGGATCAGTTCAAGGATGAACTCCTTCGTTCTAAGCTATAGATATGGTCTGTTGAGCTTAGGTTAGAGGGAAGGGAACGAGGTGGCTTCTAGAGCGACGAACGGTTAAGTATAAACTCTGGGTTCGTATTCAGCCGGTTGGATACTAAAGGCTTATGATCTGATTCAGCTCGGTTCCCTTTGAGCAAGTATGTTGCCTTTCGCTTGAAATAACACCTTGAAGTTCTTGCGGAAAGCTTTAAGTCGATTCTGAGTTGCTCATAAATGCTCGTGTGTTCTTGTATGTGGCGTGAGCTTTGATTTGAAATATTCCCTCTATTTATAGATCAGAGACATGGATAGATCCGTTGGAGACGACGATCCATGTGTCTCTCTCTTTTGGGTAGCTAACGGATCTTTAAAAGTATGGTGACAGAGTCCTTTCCCTCTATTTCTGGAAAGATATTGACTTGCATCTTTAATTCTAAAGTAGACAATTAGGTTGCTTGTCATTGGTCGAGGTCGAAGAAAGTAGGTGAGACAAACATACTTCAAGGTAGATCGAAGGCGACTTCTCTATACCTCGTATGACTCTGCTGATTTGACTTATGAGATTTCCTCAGAAGACTTTCTGGCCGTTGCTGAGTCTGATCTATGTTCAGTTGCATACTCCTACTGAGTTCAGCTCTACTGAAGATCAACTCTGAGTTCAGTGAACTACTCCTGCTGAGTTCAGTTCCACTGACTCCTTTCAGTATACTGCTCCTGCTGAGTCCAGTACTACTGAGTCTTCTTCTCATGGTACTGAGGCTGATAGTCTGCTGAAGAACCAACGGACAGAACTGAGTGCATGAACCATGTCGAAGGGATGTCTACTAAGTCTGAAACTCTCAAAGACAGAATAAACAAATACATACAATTGAATGCTTCATTAGTCAAAGTAGGGTTTTGGGATCTTCAAATCTACTGAGCACTAGGCTACTGAATCATCTCCCAACAATTTCCCCCTATTTGATGATGCCAAAACCTAACACTACGAACTGCCAGAAACGGACTCCTTACAAATATTACAAGTAGAATCAGTGAAGTTGTTCTTCAAGTTCTATGCTCCTGAGGGAGTACATGGAAGAAATATCAGAACCTATACAGAAATCGAACATCAATTTCCCCCTTTCTAACAACAATCTCCCCCTATAAATCTTAATCAATCAAGACTTAATCTATCAATCTAAGTAAAGACAGACCAACAAAATTATATATATAGTGAGTGTGTGAGTAAGTAATCACTTAGGTGATTCTGAGTGTTAAGCATAAATAACAAGGCCATGAAAACAATAAGGTATTGTCAGGGCCGAACAACAATGATGTTTTATATATGTCAGAAAAATTCAGTACAGTACATCAGCTTCTATTCTAGAGAAAAGAAAACAAGATACAAAGAAGCTATCATCTATTTCCTGAACTGCTGGATCCGCGCTTTAAAATCTCTAGACTTCTCTTCAGGCAGCGGCATTTATACATTCTAAATGTGTCTCTTCTGAGCTTCTGTATCAACAGCATATCAGCAGGATGAGTCTCATCAAGATCATGGGCTTGAACTGCACTTTTGACCTCTCCTTCAATAACACCAACATGTAAAGATCCATCGAGCTTCAGTGGAGGGGGCAGAGGTCTAGGAGCTGGGACTCTGACATCTATCTTTTCTGCTAGGGCCTTCTGAACTCTTGCATATATCTCAGGATCGCTCTTCAGAAGCCATTGAGCAAAAGCTGTCGCCTTGTGCATGTCAGGCCAATATCTCCAGATGTAGTATATCTTGATAAAGTCTACTTTAAGTGTCTCCTACCTCTGAGTTCGCTCCCATGGCATCCATGTATCAATTCTGGGCCAACGGTGAATCTTGAGATCAGTAAGCTTCCTGAGTCTTCTATATTTATAGGGAATCTCAGCCTTCTCAGAACCCTCTCTCTTGCCTCTTTCTTAGTTTTGAGCCTTAGAGCTTCTAGGTCAGCGAGTCTGAGCCTCTCTCTTGCTTCACTGATCTGTCTAGCTTCAGCTCCTCTATCTAGATATCTTTCCATCTGATCCCATATCTCTTTCATTTGTTGGTCTTGAGCTTTTAAAGGGGCATAAGATGGAATATTCTCTTGCTCTTCTTCTGAATCAGCAGGTGTTTGTGATTTTGATTTTGTTCTATTCGGCTGACCAGTTTGTTGTTGCTGCTATTGTTCTTTCACTTTATCTTTATCAGCTTCGTCGCTGATCTTCAATTTCCCAGAGGGTTGCCTTGATCCATGCTTCCTTCCCCCTTGAACCTTGGTTTTTCCTTTGGCAGGCGCTTTCTTAGGCTTGTTAGCAGCCTCTGCCTCAGCTATCTCCCTTGCCATCAGCTTCAATCTGAGCTTTTTCCTCAGGAGATATAAACCTTCTGGTTCCTTTCTTAGGTGGGGTTGGGAGTTTCTGAATCTTCTTTCCCTTACCTACCACCGGAGGAGGTAGAGGAGTTTCCTCCTCATCAGAGTCCTCCTCAGCGTATTCAGCAACCTCCTTAATAATTTCGCTTGGAGTCTGGGTTGCTGAATCTCTAGGTCCTGAGCCGCTTGGGCCGGTCTCAGCAGGCACTACAGCTCCTGCTGCTGAGACACCCTGGGCCTGACCTGGGGTTTCAGTAGGAGCAGATTGCTGAGTCTGAGTTGCTCTGGTGCCCTTGGTATCCTTTCCCTTTCCCCCTTTCTGGCATCAGCAAATGGGCCGAGGGTAGGTACCTGCACCTTTTTATTCAGACTGTCATAATCAGAGGCCAGCTTATCCAAGGCTGCTTGCAGTTTTGTGAGGCTTTCGTGGAGTTCATTCCGCTCTTCAGTATGCTCTTCTCCATATTTCTTATGAGAATTCTCCACTACAGTCTGAATCGTTTGCAACTTCTGATCTATCTTATCTTCCATAGCCTTCTGTATGTTTTGGAGTCTGAGCTGTGCAGCCCGACTCATGGAAGATATAGATTCAGCATGGGCTGACTGGGCTGCTTTATAGTCTTCAAGAAGTTTTTTATGTGTTGCTTCCATCAGCTTCTGTTTCTTTTCAAACTCGGCTCTCTGAGTGGCTAAGGCGTCGGTCAGTATTGTAGAGAAATCAAGAGCTGGAGTGTTCTGAATAGATGTGCGGAGCTCCTTTATCTCCTAATTATGAGCCTGAGTAGACTACTTCCCCGTCTTGTGGACGGCTTGGGCAAGAAGTTGGTTCTGAGGACCCTGACTTCTGAGGGCCTTTGCCACAGTCTTAGAACGTCGGGTTTTTGGGCTATGTACTACCCTCAAAAGCAAACCCCAGCAAAAGTTGTCTTGGATCCGCGATACGCGAGGTACCCGGCCACCGGCCCGACTGGTGGGAGGAAGCTGAGTGGGATTTCAGCAGTTGTTGTAAGTGGGGCATCCTCCTCTAGTTGAGATCCCTCAACGAGGCTTCTTGGGGCCCGAATCATAGGGCGGAGTCCCGAACATCGGGATCGAGACCCATTTGAGGGAGCGGCCGCTAAAGTTCGAAGTCCTGTCTTTCGAGAGGGCTAACATAGCTGCTCTCGTGATCATCCATATAGCTCAGATCCGCAGGCTCGGAGTAGCCTATCTTCCTACGGATCAGTAGCCCTTCTTTGTGAAGTTGTTCGTAGGAGTGGTGTCGGATGAGTCTATTCAGAGTAGACCACGCCTGAAACCTGATCATAATGTGAAGCCGGGCCTGTCGGGCCAAAGTGACTAAGTCGGAGTAACTTGCAATCTCAGGAATGGCTTCTGAGACTTCTTGGGAGGCTCTGGATTGAAGAGCTGAGGCCTCCATCCCAATGGTCTCCGATTCTGACACTGTCTCGGAGTCCTCGATCTCTATTGGAGACGACTCTTTCTCAGCAAACGGAATGCTGCGGAGAGGTGGAATGTCCAAAAGGGTTTGAGCAGTAGGAGTGACAGGTTCAGCTCCTGCCCCTTGTTCCACTTCCTCTCCCTTTTTAGTGGAGACGACCTTCTCAATTGAGATAGTCTTTTCTGAAGACTCTGCCTCGTCTCTCAGCTGCAGGGGAGGTACAACTACGGACTTAGTCGAACATCTTCTGTTTCTTGGTCGGTGTTTTCTGAGCTGTTTTGGGAGGTGACCTCTTCTTGGAAGGGGTAAAGGTCTTCTGAGAGTCTTTCTTGGGCTCAGTAGGCCCTTAGCCGATCTGCTGAAGGGCTGCTGCCCTGCTCTGGAACCTCACCTTTTTCGGGTTGAAGTACCCTTTGTCAGTGTATATAGCATGGTCAACACTACAAAGGTCTTCTATCATGACCGTCAGCTTCATTCCGTATAGGAGCTTTCCTTTGACAGCTAAGCAGTTAGAGGTCTTATCGAATTTTGCTGTCTAGGTCATGAACTCCTTCAGAAAGAATTCAGTACAGTTGATCTGTGCATGGTCATATATCGCCATCATCATCTGAATCTTCGGTCTGGACACTTGGTCGAATGACCCAGCCTGACTAGTCACAATCTGCGTGACTCTGTAGGCTAATGCCCTTTATTGAGGCAACATGGCATTCTTCGGTAAGGCGGCCCTGAACGTCATAGGCTTGCCGCAGAAGATCTCTAGATACTCATCCATGAGATCGTCTTTGTAGCCAACTGTGCTGAACCCGGTGTTGGGAAGCTAAAGCTCCGCTGAAGAGCTTCTTTAATGGACATATGCTTTATCTCTGATACGACACGGGCGGGATCTGCGATGTGATGAATAATGAATTAGCCTCGGATATCACCGTCTACTGACTCAGAATTCAGATAGAGCTCTGAAATCTGTCGCGGAAGGAAGTAAGATGGCTTCCTTGAGAGGAAGGCTTCCAGCCCTGATGTCCTCAGCGCGTCGAAGATCTCCTCCATGAAATCCAGTTCACACACATCGAATTCCATGATTGGCTCCCACAAAACACGGTCCTTCTCGAGGATTTCTGTCATATTAATTGGAGTGATGACTGATCCTGTCATGATTTTAATCTGCAAAAGAGAGTATCATCATCGGAAAAAAAAAATAGAAAAAAACATATACAATACTGAATAGGCATGAAATTTACCAAAGTATTTTCTAAGATGTTTTAATAGAAGTTTGCAAAGGAGTGAATGATTTTCTCAAAAAAAATTTAGGGTTAAAAGTTGCAGAGTAAAATGGCGGTTTTCTAACTTTGAACGTGTTTTATATATGTTCAAGAAGATGAACAATTATTAATCCACGGTTCAAATGAAATCTGCTTTATGAGATGGACGACTAATATTTAATGTTATAAAATAGGTAATGATCAACGTAGCCGCCTAAGTCCAATTACAGTTATATATAGCCAAAGAAATAACTTGATTAGACATGTATTTAATGCGCCGCAGAGTTCAGCATACTTAGCATAGAATGCCGTGTATTAAATGTAAACCGTTATATTAAATGACATTTTCTAAGGCATTGAATACGAAGCTTAATCTGAATCATTAATGCATAGAATATTTCATTGGCTACTGAGTAGAGATACGCAAACCTGTCAGCTGAACATCGTAGTCAGCTGATAACTCGTGTAGATGGTTGCTAAATCTCTATGTACTGAATAAGTTCAGTACTGAGAGTGAACATTCCCCCTTGCTGAATGATCCTTTTTTGAATCCACTTACTGACTGGAGTCAGTAGGGTCCAACAGACCTAGCTCTACTGAAAGTTCTCTGAATCTGGCTTCAGCTACAGGCTTGGTCAGAATATCTGCTTTTTGATGGTCAGTATGGATCTTCTCCATCCTCATATCCTTCTTTTCGATATGATCACGAATGAAGTGGTGTCTGATGTCCACGTGCTTGCATCTAGTATGAAGTACAGGGTTCTGAGTGATTGCAATCGCCCTGGAGCTGTCGCAGAAGATCGACACTTCATTCTAAATGACGTCATAGTCACGTAGCTGCTGTCTCAGCCAAAGGATTTGGGCGCAGCAACTTCCGGCAGCCATGTATTCAGCTTCAGTAGATGACGTCGCTACTGAATGCAGTTTCTTTGAAAACCATGAAATCAGCTTACTGCCAAGGAACTGACAAGTTCCAAAAGTTGACTTTCGGTCAATCCTACATCCTGCATAGTCAGCATTAGAATAGCCAGTTAGTTCAATATTATCATCTGCTGGATACCATAAACCCATGTCGGGTGTCCTTCTGAGATGCGGAGAATCTTCTTTGTTGAGTCCATGTGACTCTGCTTAGGATTCACCTGAAATCGAGCGCAGACACCTACAACATAAGTTATGTCAGGTCGAGTAGCAGTTAGATATAATAATGAACCAACAATAGCTTGTAATTCAGTATGGTCTACTGATACTCCCTCTTTATCAAGATCAATTTTCATATTCGTGTTCATCGGGATCATGATTGGTTTGCCGGATGTGCAGCCGAATTTCTTGATGAGGTCTCGAGTGTATTTATCTTGATTGGTGAATGTTCCCTTCTCAGATTATTTGACTTGAAAACCGAGGAAATAATTCCTCTCTCCCATCATTGACATCTCTAACTTATCCTTCATCATTTTCTCAAACTGTTGACACATGATGACGTTCTTCGATCCGAATATTATGTCGTCTACGTAGATCTGCACAAGTAGGATGTCGTCTTCTAGTCGAATGCTGAATAATGTGCGGTCTACTGTACCCTTCTAAAAACCTTTCTGAAGAAGAAACTCAGACAGGGTATCGTACCAAGCCCTGGTGCTTGTTTTAACCCATACATAGCCTTTCTGAGTCTGTAGACCTGATGTCCCTGCTGAAAGCCGGGAGGCTATTCTACATAGACTTCTTCATTCAGAACGCCGTTCAAGAACGCAGACTTCACATCCATTTGATGAACTCTGAATCGTTGATGTGTTGCGTAGGCTAGGAATAGTCTGATTACCTCCAATCTTGCAACTAGAGCGAAAGTTTCGTCGAAATCTATTCCTTCGGCTTGACAGTAGCCTTTTGCCACAAGTCTCGCTTTGTTCCTTGCTATTGAAGGAATAATAGGTTTATAGTAAGGCTACCTTCCTCCCGGTGTGTTGTCGCGGCTCCGATTGTTGCTCTGTGTCGAGATCTTCCGATCCGTATCCCGGCCTTTTCTTCCTACGGGTGGTCGAGAGATCGAAGAAAAATAAATTTATAACTCTCTCTGTCCCTCACGTTAATCTCGAAAATTAAGAATGAAATTGTGTGAGTTTACGAACGAATACTAATATATATAGGCTTCAAAAACCTATATATTATTAATATATTTGTAGCCCATTAATTTAATTATATTCCAATGGGCTTCTATAAAATCGACCCATAATATAATTAATTAATTTATTGGGCTACTAATATTTATCAATTAATTGGCCCTGCCAATTAATTCAAGATAAATAACATTATTAAATAATGTAAAAATACATTAATTCATTAATAATGAATTACGAGAGATAATAAATTACTAGGCAACTAATTGGGCCGGATCGGGGATCCAATACAAGAAATAAAGCTTGGGCCTCCAATTAATAAATTATCCATGCTCGAAGCAAAATTAATTAATTAACATGATTCATTCCACTTAGAGAATCCGGTCTTTGACTTACCCCTTTATCCCAATTTGAGCAAGGGCTTGTATTTTAGACTTAATCGATCTCCGTATTTAAGATAGAAATATCCGTTAATTAATTAAGCTCATTTGTTGCTTAAATTAAGTTACATCTTATATTCTCCGAGTAGTACCACTCGACCTTATTAACACACCTGAACTTAATCAACCGGCCGGGTTTAGTGTGCTAATCCTTCCGAGTTCCTCAGGGGATATTATCAACCCATTTCTAGGATACGGCTGCAAGATACAGACAACCAGCCTGAACCACAAATGACTACTAACACCCAAGATACGTAGATCCGGTCGCGATGACGTTCACCATAGTAGGTCAAAGTGATAGATAGCCAATGCACTCGGTGAAGTCTTACCAAGCTTAAGACTAGCTAAGTCACCGAGATCTTGGTTTTCCACTAATGTCAGTTAGGAAAACACATCTCACTGTGATCCTTCAATACACCACCTTAAGTGTACCAGTAAAGACAAGCAGCTAAGAAAAGCCACTTCTTATCTAAACTGCAGCTTAAACCGACAACTTCATCCTTAAGTTGTCTCGAGTATGTGTTAGCTGTTTATATCTTGTCAGTTCAACCAATTTGTGTTGTCTTACGTGATACCCGACACACCACACAAATCTAACTTTTATACAAGATAAAGGATAACATGTGCAAATATACATATTTATCGAGATAGGAGAATAAAATAGTGGTAAGGACAAAAAACACATTGTATACAAGCATAAAAGTGCTTCCGGTATACAAAATCCCAACAATTCTCCCACTTATACTAAAGCAAACTTTTAGTATACAATGTGTTAGTTCTAAGTAAACTAGTATTTAGGCTGCAAATCCTATCTATCACTTCTCTTCTCCCACTTATACAAAAGTTTCGGATCTAAGTGGGGGGCATCTTTACCGATCTAAGCCACGAACATGCTTCTCGTAGCGGAAATGGTAAGCTCTTCGTGAATGGATCAGCTATGTTGTCTTCGAGTTCTAATCTTTTCTATGAGTACGTCACCTCGATTTACGAATTCTCGTATAATGTGGTACTTCCCTTGTCTATGTGTTTAGACGCCTTGTGAGATCTAGGTTCCTTAGAATTTGCCAGCTTGCACCCGCATTATCACAATAAATTGTGATTGCCTTAGGCAAATTCCGAACTATATCAAGATCTTGGAGAAAATTCTTGAGCGGATTGCCTCTTTCGAGGCTTACGAAGCGACTACATACTCTGCTTCCATGGTTGAGTCCGCAATGCATTTCTGCTTTGCACTCCTCCATGAAATGGCTCCCCCTCCCAAGGTAAACACATAGCCCGAGGTTGACTTCTTCTCGTCTCTGTCAGCCTGGAAATCCGAGTCTGTATAACCCAAAGGCACAAGGCCCATCGATTGGTAAACAATTCTATAATCTCTAGTCCGTTTAAGGTACTTGAGAATATTTTTCACCGCATCCGAGTGCTCTTGTCCGGGATTAGGCGATATCTTGAGACCATGCCTACGGCATATGAGATATCTGGTCTCATACAAAGCATTGCATACATGAGACTACCGACAGCGGAAGCATATGGTACTAGTCTCATACTTTCTATCTCTTCAAGCGTTTTAGGGCACTGATTCTTGGATAGAAAAATGCCATATCTGAAAGGTACTGAACCTCTCTTGGCATTTTTCATGCTAAAATGAGTAATAACAGTACCAATGTAGGATGCTTGTGACAAGCTTAACATCCCTTTTCTTGCGATCTCGAATAACCTTGATCCCGAAGGATGTAAGCGGCTTCACCTAAGTCCTTCATTTGAAACTGCTCGGATAACCATTTCTTTACGTCGATAACACTTCAACATTGTTGCAAATGAGAAGGATGTCATCTACGTAAAGTGCAAGAAACACCAACTTTGTTCCATTAACACGGATGCGGTATACGCACACTGGTTCGGACGGGGATACAAATCCATAGGATTTGACTACCTCGTCAAAACATTGGTGCCATAACCGGGAAGCTTGCTTAAGTCCATAAATAGACTTCTTAAGCTTCCAGACTAGATGCTCTTCGCCCTCTTTCACATAACCATCTGGTTGTTTCATATAGATGTCTCTACCTTCTTCAAGGTGCCCATTTAAAAATGCGGTCTTGACATCCATTTGCCGATTTCTAGGTTCATGTGAGCTGCTATGGCAAGGAGAATTCTAATGGACTTGATCATTGCTACAGGTGAGAAGGTCTCTTCATAATCGATACCTTCTTTCTGGGTAAAACCCTTTGCCACTAGCCTGGCCTTAAATGCCATGATCTCTCCATTCGAACCCCTTTTTCTTTTGTATACCCACTTACTACCAATGGCTTTGCAGCCCTCAGGTAGTTCAGTGATCTCGTATACATCCATATCAGTTATGGACTTTAATTCTGAGTCCATGGCGATTCTCCAAGAATCTGCATCTACGTCTCCCACTTTGCTTCGTTGTAAGTCCGGGGATCGACGGTGTCTTGTTCATCTGCGGGGAGATGGTCAAAAGTCTCCCCAATGAACATATACCGTCAGGTGTAAATATCACCCTCCCACTACGTCGAACGGTGTCGGGAGTTGTGTTAATAGATTGTGCGGTTGCTCGTGGAGCTCTATCTTGCACAACGGCTCTGTGCGTGGGTCTTGATCACATTGTAGTTCCTCAAGGATGATCTCGACTCGAGACTTATGATTATTAATATAATCCTCTTCTAAGAACCAAGCGTTGGTACTAACCACGATCTTCACGTTCTTTAGGATCATAAAAATAACCACCGCCGTTTCCTTTGGATATCCTATGAACGGCATAACCTCCGAACGTGAATCCAACTTGTCTGCCTTGTTTATTCAAGACATAAGCGGGACACCCCCAAATCTTTATGTGGTGTATCTTGGGCTTATGCCGCTCCACAATTCGGCCGGAGTTGTGTTAACCGACTTGGATGGCACACGGTTCGGCAAATATCTTTGCGATCTCTAGGGCATATCCCCAAAAGGAAGCGGCAAAGTTGCATAACTCATCATGGACCGAACCATATCTAGGAGAGTTCGGTTCCTTCTCTCGACACACACCATTCTGGCGGCGTGCCGTCTTTGTCGGTTGGGATGTAATCCCACATTCCGTCAAGTAGTTCTTGAACTCATTGGATAGGTATTCCCCACGCGATCGGATCGTAGTGTTTTGATTTCTTTACCTAGCTTCTTCTCCACTTCTGCCTTGAATTCCTTAAAGGTTTCAAAGCAATCCGACTTGTGGTGAAGAAGGTAAACATATCCATACCTCGAGTAATCGTCAGTAAATGTGACGAAGTACTCATACCCTCCACGAGCTTGTGTAGACATAGGTCCACACAAGTCAGAATGTATCAAACTTAATACTTCTGTGGCTCTATAGCCCTTTGCCTTAAAAGGCCTAGTCACCATCTTACCTTCCAAGCAGGATTCGCAAGTTGGATATGGTTCAACTTGGAGAGACTCCAATGATCCATATTTCACCAACCTTTGGATCCTATTTAGATTGATGTGACCTAGTCTTAAGTGCCACAGATAAGTTTGATTTACCTTAGAAGATTCTTTCCTCTTCTTAGGATTTAATGATGAGGAAGCAACATTAACAGATGTACATTGATTAGACGTAATAGTATATAGAGATCCATTTAAAATCCCATTGCAGATAAGATCTTTCCCTTTTGAAATCGAAATTTGATCATCAAAAACAGATCTATAACCATCCACAATAAAAAGTTTTAAAACGGAAATAATGTTTCGCCTAAACTCAGGCACCAATAAAACATCTCTTAATACTAAAATAGAGTCTAAAACAGGTAAATATAAATCTCCTATGGCAACAGCTGGAACTCGCGATCCATTGCCCATGGAAACCACCACCTCGCTATCAGCCAGAACCCATTTCTGCAGAAACCCCTGCCAAGGTGTAACAAACATGATCAGTTGCTCCGGAATCTACTACCCATTCATGGGTAGATACGGAAACAAGCACGGTTTCGATTACTAAGGCGATGCGTGTACCTTTCTGTTTTGCCTTGAAGTCAGGACATTCAGATTTCCAATGTCCAACCTTACAACACCTGAAACACTTCCCCTTAGGTTTTTGAATCCCTGTAGTGGGTGCTAGCTTCGTGCTCCCACTATTCTTCTTGCCGTTTGTAGCCTTCTTGCCCTTTTTACGGAACATACTTTTGGGAGGGTTCCTTGAGCGCTAGTAGTGTTCAAGACTTGGGTTCCTTTACCTTTAGTCGACCCGTGATCCCTTACTGCGATAATTAACTCACTCAAAAGTTCATTCGAGTGTAGTCTTTTCTTGACATTACTACATTTAGGCGGAAATTCTCATATGACTTAGGTAGTGAATGTAGAATGACGTCTATCTTGATGCCAAGATCCAAGACACCACCAACTTTAGCAAGCCGATCTAGCAGCTCGATCATATGTAAAACATGATCTGCACGGATGCACCTTCGATCATCTTGCGGGTAGTAACTTTGCCTCGGAAGATGAAATCTCACGAGATCCGTCGGTCTCACCGAACTTTTCAGCCATGGAATCCCATATTACTCCCGCATGAGGCGTGTTTTCATACTGTGAAGCAAGAGAATCAACCATGGTGGATAGAATGACAAAACGAGTCTTGTCATTATCTTCTATCCACTTTTTAGATTCCTTATCTGCTCCTCAGTCGCCTCTAGTTCAGGGAGTTCAGGTTCGAGGGTGCCGAGAACATACAAGATCTTCTCATTTTGAAACATTAGTGTAAGGTTTCTCCTCCACTCTTTAAAATTGTCAACACCCTTTAAGGGTCGGCTCATAAGACCATTAACAACAGCTTGAACAAACATATCTGAAAGATAAAGTAAAATAAAGCACGTAAGGAAAAATTATTTGCACATAATACGTAATTAACGATCATTGTAACCTTTTGAAAAACAATGGCGTTAAAAACCTCGAACCGCTCTAGAAATTCCACTAGCAAGCCACGCGGTGGGCGTTTACTAGCGTAACCCTAAACCAAGCTATTTACCTAGCTCTTTAATTCCAATCCACGTCTAGGTTCTTAAGACGAATGGAATTAATAGTTCGATATACTGGACCATGTCACTATTAAAACGCGGGAAGGGACTTCGAGGGAAGTGAATTGTACCTGCGGTGACATCTAAGCATTGACCATTAATTTGACCAAATAGAATCAAATTCTTGAAATTGACATACTTACTCGAACCATGCCGCATTCAATTTGATCTAATTAGCCATCCTATTTAATTATTATCTTCTAGAGTACTCGTGTTTACTAGGCACGCAAGCCACGCAGTGGACGTTTACGGCTTCGCTCCCACTACTCAATAATAATCAAATATTGTTTTGGAAAACTCATCTCACAAAAGCTGGTAGCTCAAAAATGCAAGCAAGCCACGCGGTGGACGTTTACTTACATAATCTTACTACTTTCGTGTAGAGTCCAATTAATGGAGGTCCGATTAAGTGTTTAAAATCCAAATTAATGGAATCTAATTAAACATTTAATTTTAAAGTTGCTTAGTCTTTTTGTTCAAAAGGTTTGTAACGAATCATGCAATCACACATAATTCCTAAAGCATGCAATTTCTAAACGCACATAATAAAACGTGCTCGCGAAAAATAAAACATGCTTTAATAAAGACATAAATCCTATTTACATGCTTTTCTAAGCGCAATTAATCATACAATTGCATGCTAAAGCATAATTGAAAATAAATACGCAAATAGGAAATATAAAATCGTTATCGGGCTTTAAAAACATGTAATTCCTAACTATTACATATCCCGATCATGATACAGATATTCGAATCTGAAAACTGCTTGGAAAACTGCCGTTGCCACGTCATCAAGGGTCTGCCACGTGGCAGCCACATGGCGCACACGTGAATGTTGACTCAGCTAGGGCTGACGTGGCTCGCCACGTCAGCGCGCCACGTCACCGTCTTCCTCACGCAAAGCCGCCGCCGCCGCCGTCTTCATCCCGCCGGCCGCCTACACCGAGGAGGGTCGCCGCACCATGGAGATCTTTGAAGCGGCCTCCCCACGCCGAGACGCCCGCCGGAAGCCGGCGCGAATCGGCTCTGCGCGCCGCGCGGCCTGCCGCCCGCGAGCGCGCACCGCCACGCCTTTCCCAAGCGTCTCGGCCCTCTGCACCGTCTCCAGCCCCGCCGGATGTCCCTAGGACGTCGGATGCGTGAAGAACGGACGCTGGAGCCGCCGCCGCGTCGCGTGCGGCCGCGATAAATCGCGCCTCCGCCGCCGCGCGTTCGCTGCCCAAATTCGACCTTTCCGAGCCGCGATTCGATCAATTGAAAGAGGGGAAATGATGTTGGAACACTCACGACCACCGGGTAACGGATTCCGGCCGAGATTAGTTCCTCAATTTCCCGAACATCAAACGATTCGCCGGAACGAATTCATGGTGAGCAGCGAACTTCAGACGTCGATTACGATCGCATCCGGGATCGGATGATCCCTTGAAACCTATCGTCGCAAAGCTCGTAAGACGAGGATTCCATCGGTTCAAGCCGATTGTCGAACCGACGTCGGACCCGCCGGGAATCTCCGCCGCAAGATGCGGCGGAACCCTAGATAAACTAGGGTTTTTCGCTGCGAAAAATTGATTTTCGTCGTCTCGTTTTTCGTGCCACCCGGACCAATTACAGTACAATTAAAATACAATCACATAGCATATTGATCCTATCAACTACTCATGGATTTTCTCACGAGAAAAACGTTACAACGGGGTCAAAACAGTGGCTCGCAGGCCGCCCCAAACACGAAATAAGCCCGATAACGACGAAATAAAAAACTAATTAAACAACAATCAGAGCCTAAACCAGGCTCTGAAACCAATTGAAGGAATAATAGGTTTATAGTAAGGCTACCTTCCTCCTGGTGTGTTGTCGCGGCTCCGATTGTTGCTCCTGTGTCAGATCTTCTGATCTGTATCCCGGCCTTTCTCTTCCTCTGGGTGGTCAGAGATCTGAAGAAAAATAAATTTATAACTCTCTCTGTCCCTCACGTTAATCTCGAAAATTGAGAATGAAATTATGTGAGTTTCTGAACAGAATACTAATATATATAGGCTTCAAAAACCTATATATTTAATATATTTGTAGCCCATTAATTTAATTATATTCCAATGGGCTTCTATAAAATCAGCCCATAATATAATTAATTAATTTATTGGGCTACTAATATTTATCAATTAATTGGCCCAGCCAATTAATTCCAGATAAATAACATATTAATTAATGTAAAAATACATTAATCTATTAATAATGAATTCGGAGAGATAATAAATTACTAGGAAACTAATTGGGCCAGATCAGGGATCCAATACAAGAAATAAAGCTGGGCCTCCAATTAATTAATTATCCATGCTCAGCCCAGAGCAAAATTAATTAATTAACACAGATTCATTCCACTAGAGAATCCGTGCTGACTTACCCCTTTATCCCAATTTGAGAAAGGGCTTGTATTTTAGACTTAATCGATCTCCGTATTTAAGATAGAAATATCCGTTAATTAATTAAGCTCACTGAGTGCTTAAATTAATTAACATCTTATATTCCTGAGTAGTACCACTTGACCTTATTAACACACCTGAACTTAATCAACCGGCCGGGTTTAGTGTGCTAATCCTTTCGAGTTCCTCAGGGGATTTTATCAACCCATTTCTGGGATACGGCTGCAAGATACAGACAACCAGCCTGAACCACAAATGACTACTAACACCCAAGATACGTAGATCCGGCCGCGATGACGTTCACCATAGTAGGTCAAAGTGATAGATAGCCAAATGCACTCAGCTGAAGTCTTACCAAGCTTAAGACTAGCTAAGTCACCGAGATCTTGGTTTTCCACTAATGTCAGTTAGGAAAACACATCTCACTGTGATCCTTCAATACACCACCTTAAGTGTACCAGTAAAGACAAGCAGCTAAGACAAGCCACTTCTTATCTAAACTGCAGCTTAAACCGACAACTTCATCCTTAAGTTGTCTCAGCTGTGTTAACTGTTTATATCTTGTCAGTTCAACCAATTTGTGTTGTCTTCTGTGATACCCGACACACCACACAAATCTAACTTTTATACAAGATAAAGGATAACATGTGCAAATATACATATTTATCAGATAGGAGAATAAAATAGTGGTAAGGACAAAAACACATTGTATACAAGCATAAAAGTGCTTCCAGTATACAAAATCCCAACAGCTATAACGTTGTTTTCATCTCGCTTGTTCTTGAAGACCCATTTAGTTCCAATCACATGTTGATGTCGGGGTCTGTCATCAAGCTCCCATACTTCGTTTCTCACGAACTGGTTCAGCTCCTCCTGCATAGCTATGATCCAATCAGCATCCTAGAGTGCGTCCTCAACTAACTGAGGTTCTTCAGTAGACAAGAAGCAGGAATATAATGCGCTTTCTCCCTGACAAAATCTGGATCTTGTCTTTACACTAGCTGAAGGATCTCCAATAATCAAGTCAGAAGTGTGAGCGTCCAGCCACGATCGACAATGTTTCAACTCTTCATCTGAAATTTGTTCAACACAGATAGTAGGTGAGTTAGGCATTTTAGTTGTACTATTCTGAGATTGAAGTAATTTAGTTACGAGAGTTGGGTCTACAGAGTCACCAGGTTCAGGGGCATTCAACTCAGGAACTTCATTTGTTCCCCCTGAATTATTATCATTAGTAGAGGTCTCAGTCACCACTTGGGTTTCTTCTCGACCTGAGTTACCTGGGATTGACTCTGTTCAGTAGAGTCAATCTGTTCAACTACTTCTGCTGCTGGTTGAGATTCAGTTGTCTTATCATCAGTTTCCTCTTATGAATCATCATCCCAACACAACTGGATCTTTTCAACTTCATCTTTTAGGCTCAGATCCTGTAGCTGCTTACTGATGTCTTCAGATTCTGATTTTGAGTTCCTCCTCCTGTCTTCAGTAGAACTCATTAAAAACAACGTATGAGGGCTTTCCTCCACGCAAAGGGTTCGGTAGTTAAAAACTCTAAAGGCTTTGCTGACCCGGGAGTATCCTAAGACGACTCCTTGGTCTGACTTGCTATCAAAAGTCTTTAACTGGTCCTTCCCATTATTGTAGATAAAGCACGAACACCCAAAAATATGCAAATAAGATATGAAAGGCTTCCTTCCGTTCCATAGTTCATATGGTGTCTTCTTATGCTGCTTAGTCAGTAGAGATCTGTTCTGAGTGTAACATACAGTGTCAGTTGCTTCTGCCCAGAATTTGGTTGGGAGTTCGAGTGCCACGAGCGGGATTCTTCTTTGCTTCTTTGAGTGTTCTATTCTTCCTTTCAGCAACCCCATTTTGTTGAGACGTGCGCGCGTCAGACGTCTCATGCTCTATGCCTTTAGATTTGCAGAACTCTTCCACCATTGAACTTAGGAACTCAGTTCCTCTATCTGAACGTATCTTTATAATCCTGGTGTTCTTCTCGACACTGAGCTTTTTCAGAAGCGTAGGTAACTCTGTTTTGACATCAGACTTGTTGGCAATAAATATGACCCATGTATAGCGCGAGTAGTCATCAATCACCACTAAAGTATACTTTTTGCTTCTGATCGTCATTGGAAACACTAGATCGAATAAATCCATATGTAGCAGCAGAAGGATTCCATCAGTGGAAGGCGATGGAACAGGTGAATTTTGCTTTTTTGTTTGCTTTCCCTTCAGACATGCTTCACACTGAGTGTCTTTGGTGAATACTTCATTCGGCAGTCCTCTTGCTAGAGCGTTTCTAGCTAGCTTTTTTAGCGTCTTGAAGTTGAGATGGTTGAGTCTTCTGTGCCAGAGCCACCCCATTCTGTTGTCGTTCTTCGCCAACCAACAAGCTTCAGGTTCAGCTGAGTTCCAGTCAGCTACATAGATATTCTTTTTGCGCAAACCTGATAACACTGTTTTCCCTGTAGATTTATCAATGACATCACAGAAACCAGCGTAAAAAATCACTCTATTCGAGTTATCACAAAATTGACAAACAGAGAGAAGATTATGCTGAAGTCCTTCAACATATGATACTCTTGGAAGCGTAGGCGGTTCCTTATCTTTGAGTGTTCCATAGCCTCTGGTATAGCCCTTTGCGTTGTCTCCAAACTTGATTCTAGGTCCTTCTTTAGTAGTATAATTCTTCAGTAGGTCTTTCTAATATGTCATATGTCTTGAGCATCCGTTGTCCACATACTAAGGGTCCTCGTGCACCTGCAAAACAGAATTATATTCAGGTACCCTTTATTTTTGATTTTGGGTCCTTAGATGTTAGTTACGGAAACCCCAAATCGTCTCACGACCCTGGTGGTCTCGGGCAGTTTCTTTCCACTCGATCAACATACTTGACCCTTTGGGTGGTCGATGCTTGACTTTTGAGGCTTCACGGGTTCGGGGAGTCCCGATCTTCTGAATTGGTGGACTGCTGACCTTTGCCTTCTGAACGGCTTTCTTCTTCCTTTTCTGACTTTTGGATCCTCTTCTGACTATAGGATCATAGTAATATGACCCATATTGAGCTGGATGTGTCAGCTGTGGAGGTCCATACTGATCATCCCATTTACCTTTGATGGTTCCCCCTTGACTGAACTGGGGTTATTTTGAGCTAATCTTCTTGTCAGAATGCTGATAGCTGGGATGAGGTGCCTTCATCTTTTGTTTGTTCTTTGCTAGGGGTTCAAGATCTCAGCATTGATAGTCTCCCCTTGAACAAACCTATTAGCTAGCCGGTTCTCTGAGCGTACAGGGGCAGATGAGGAGGCTCCATGACTGAATCCAAGTTCCTCCTTGCAGTGCTTAGGCTTGTTGCTGGCAAGCATTGCCTCAAGCTTCTTTTCAGCGCCCATGTACTGCTCTGTCATCAGATTCCTCCAGACATCATCACTTTTTCTAAGCATTTCATGCTCGGTCTGAAGTCCTGATAACTCTTGCTTCAGTAGACTCAGTTCAGTATCCTTCTGAGTCAAGTC
This sequence comes from Lavandula angustifolia, assembly GCA_028984105.1. Lineage (NCBI taxonomy): Eukaryota > Viridiplantae > Streptophyta > Magnoliopsida > Lamiales > Lamiaceae > Lavandula > Lavandula angustifolia. The sequence goes on along the minus strand of CM054818.1, from coordinate 6,831,996 downwards.
ATTGGTCAGTACTGAGATCTGATCTTCTTGATGCTGAGACTTGGCCATCAGAGAGTTGATCTCCTCCCTGGGTCTCAACACAAGTCTTTCTGACTCAGTAGCAACCTGACTCTCCTGAGAAAGTCTCCGATTCTCCAGTTTTCGGGTATACAACTCATGAAGAGTCTTACTTAGCTGTAGGCTCATCTGAATCTGCTCGTCTAATAATTCCTCGTAGGCGATCAACACGTCCAGATTCTCATCTGCACCTAAAATAGTATCGTGTGTGCAGTGTGAAGAGGAGTTAAATGGAGCGTGAGAGTTTACCTCATCCTCTTCTCCTGCCATGAGACACTTTTCAACATCTTCTTCAAGCTCTACGGCCATGAATGCCGCTTCATCATCTGATGAATCCATGAAGGAGTCGACTTCATCTGAGTTATCTGAGAGTTCACCGGCAATATATGCTTGACGCTTCTTGATGAACTTCTCCCTTCGAGCTTTACGTGCTTTGCTCTCTCGGCGATGCGAGCTCGGGACAGTCATGCTTGATAGTGTGCGGCTTCTTGCGGTTAGTAGCGGTGGTGACTCTATCTTCTTTGCTCTCGGCGGCTTTCGGCCGAGTCGAGTCCTCCTATTTCCTGCAATCAGAAGTATGCGATTCAGGAGTGCGCTTGGGTGTATATTCAGACTTACCCTTGGAGTCTTTGACGACTCTAGAGAGTTTTCTGCGCCTCTCCTTCTCCTTCTGATACTTCACGGCAAGTAGTGCGTATTTCTTAGCTAGGTTTCCTTCTTGTAGGTCACTAAGTGAAGGTTCTGCCTTGCTAGACGTGGGAGCCGCTCTGCTTACTGATATTTTGAAAGCATGGTCGATTTGAGTGTCAGCTTCAGCTCGCTGCTTCCTTTGGGGTAGGCCGAACTCGAACTCCTCAACTTTTAATTCTGAAAAGACATGATTAGGAGAAACAATATCAAGGTCAAAATGTCTAAGCAACGTAGCGAATGGAGTTGAATGTCCGTCCGGCAGTGCTCTCAATATCTTGAGATTTATTTCTCGGTTGGAGAATTTCTTTCCCAGCCCGTTGATGGTGACATCAGATCCGTAAATCTGATGTTAAGATCTTCAGTTGTGTCACGAGGCATGAGAGACAGTCTTTCCAGCTTCTGAAGTTCCAATGCCAGTTTGTTTGCTTTGATATTTTGAGTCCCCTGACTCAGTAGCGCTAGAGCATCCCAGAGTTCCTTCGCGGACTTGCAGTCCTGAACTCTTCCGAGATAGGAATCACTCAGGGTGGTCAGTATGACATTTTTGGCAACCCGGTCTAAGTTGTGAAGCTTCTTCTCCTCATGGGTGAACAGACTTCTATCTTTGGGGATCTTCTTCCCGGTTACTATGCCGCCTCCTTGTGCTGGATCATGGGTTTTGACACTATCAATCATCGGAACGATAGGTCCGTCCTCTAGTACCCCTGTCATGCGGTCGTGGAAGGAAGTCAGATGTGCCTCCATTCTGACTCGCCATACCCCATAGTTCTCTACTGAGAACATGGGTACCATCCTGATTCCTGACATATCAGACATTGAAAACTGTGTTATGAATGAAGAATGATATGCAGTGAAAACATTTTCTGGATCCGTTCAAGTAGACCAGTTTCAGTAAACAAGAGTCTTAGAGAACTCTAGCTCTGATACCAATTGTTGGTCCCAAGATAAACGTTCAGGTGTAGAGGGGGGCGGGTGAATACACTTGAAAACTTTTTCAACTTAAAACGCGAACAGTCCCTTTCATGAAAATGTCGTACTGAACAGGTTCAGTAGACAAGATAAGCTGTTCTGAATCGCGTGGCGAGTGGTGACTTCAGCGAGGTGCGCTGGGCGACTTAGGTCGAGATTCGATGCACGTTCAGCTGACGTTCAGTAGAGTGCGGAAATGTGTAGGCCCAAATTCAGTTGAGTTAGAAAACGTTTTAAGAAAACTATTGGTCCCGAGTGTACGGTCAGGTGTAGAGGGGGGGTGAATACACCTGACTCGATTTCTCAATTTCGAACTTGAACAGTCCTATTCAGGATGGTGTGCTGCCAAGCAGATTCGGCGGACCGGACAAGCGTTTCCGAATCGAGTTAAAGGCTAAAAGAGTGCCGACTCATCGAGATGCCGCTAGCCGACTAGGTCGGAATTCGGTATCGTTCGGTGAGAGTTCGGTGTGCGGAATTGTGTAGGCCCAAATAAATTTTTTGTGAGAAAACATTTTAAGTCTCGGTTCGGTAGATTTAAAAGTTCGGTATCTTTGAGAGCAGTTGATTGATTTAAATATGATGTTCGGTATGAATAGTAAAATCAATGCAACGATTAAGAAAGCGATAAGAGATACGGGATTTTTAAAGTGGTTCGGATATCGCTCAAATCCTACGTCCACTTGTCCCGAATGATCGGGAGGCTATTTATTATCCTGAGTTAGTCTCGGTCGGCTTGCACTCTTGGGCAAAGCCGCGTCTTGGTTTTTATGCGATCCAAGTCTCGGTTTACAACACTATCAAACTTAAAGTGTTTGACAAACTTCTCCAACGGTGAAGGAGTCCTTATACAATAAGGATTGGGTTCAAATGTGAACTCCTTCGTCTAAGCTATGGATATAACAAGTGAGCTTAGGGTTAGAGGGATAAGGAACGAGAATGTAGCTATCTAGAGCGACGAACAGCGAGGGTTTAGCTATAGGTTCGTGTCGGTCGCTTGGATACTAGAAGCTTATGTCGGTTCGGCTTGGTTCCTTTTGAGATTTGGATGTAGTCTTTCGCCGGAGATAACTCGGTTGATTCTTGCGGAGGACTTAATCGTTAATTTCGCTCGTTTGAATGCTTTCTCGTGTTCTATGCGCGCATTCTCTCATCTCTCAAATCTTGAATGATCCCTCTATTTATAGAGCGAGAGATTGAAATAGATCCGTTGGAGACGATCTTCTTCTCTCTCTCTCTTTTTGGTAGCAAACGGCTCTTTTGGTGTAGGTAACGAGTGTACTTTCCCACCTTTTTAGGTAAAAGGTTGGCTTGCGGCTTTAGCGGTGAGAAGACACGTGTATGTTTGTCATTCGTTGAGGTGAATGAAGTGGTTGAGACAACACAAACTTCGAGACGGGCAGTGAAGCCGACTTCTCTCTTCCTCGTACATGACAATGCGATTGTCTTTTAAAAGATTCGCAGATCCTCGAAGACTATGCCCGTTCTTGAGTCCGACCTTGTATTCGATAGATAGGCCGAGATAAGTTTGCGAAAATCAGCTCGAGTTCGATGAACTACTCTGCGAGTTCGGTTCAGCCGAGTCTCTCGATATCTTGCTCTGCTTGAGTCCAATATCCTTGAGTCTTTCGGTATCTTTGCTCTGCTTGAGTCCGGTATCACTGAGTCTTACATCTTGGTGCTTTGAGGCAAATAAGCTGCGAGCGCCTTGACCGGAGCGAGTGTCTGCCGAATACGAAACCTCGAGGAGACAAATACAAATACAAAGGAATGGTTCACCAATCGAGATAGGGTTTTGGGATCTTCAAATCTTCTCAACGAGTTCGAGCACGAGGCTCACCGAACATGATTCGATATGGAAGATAAGAGTCATTTCCCACAAGTATGATCATGCTTGAGGATTGAATCATCACCCAACAATTTCCCCCTATTTGATGATGCCAAAACCTATCATCTATGTCCTATCAACTATGCTAAACACTAACTTACTCGGAAACAGGCTCCTTACAAATATTACAAGTAGGATCGGTGGGTTGTGCGGTAAGTGCTAGACTACGAGGGAGACGGGCGCGAACAATTTCCCCCCTTTACAATAATTTCCCCCATGCAACAATTTCCCCTTAAGAGAAATAATAACTCTTCGAAAGTCTAGTCCATCGGAGATCTAACCGAGCAAAAAGCGACAAGTAAATAATCAACGTGTGTGTGTCGGTAATCACTTCGGTGATTCGAGTGTTAAAGCATAAAGCAAACAGGCTATTTAGACAACAAGTAGTTGTCGAGCCAAAAGAAGATTTGTATATATATAATACACGGTTCGATACATTACAAATCTTGCTAAGCTAAAAGAAGAACTAAGAGGGAGAACCACTTAAGCTATTTGAATCCTATTCATGAAACCTTGGGACTTATCTTCGGGCGGTGGAACTCCATACATTACGAACGTGTTCTTCCTCGGCTTCGGATATTCGGCGAAGTCTGCTTTGGATCATCTTGTTCTAGTCCTACTTGTTCAACGCAGCATTCTTCACTTCTTGTTCAATCATTCCGAGATGTCTTGAGTCGTCTTGTCTTACGGGTGGAGGAATGATCCTTGCTTCGAGAACGCCGACTACTACCCCTTCGATTCTTGCTCCGTGCATATATGGGTAAAGATCGAGGTTCGGTAATGGTCATCCACTCGACATAGGCATCGGCCTTAGACATTTCGAGCCGAGAATCGCCAGGAAATAATTTCTCTTGATAAACTCTATCTTGGCCGATTCCCATCTCCGATTGAGCCGAATAGGCATCCATTCGTCCGATCTTGGCCATCTATGTGTTTTCGGGATCGTTTGGCTTCGAACCTTACGTATCGATAAGGAATGTCGGCTTTCGAAGGAACTCTCGGCTCGGCCTCTTGTTCGATGCGCTTCACGAGTGCCTCAAGGTGCGCCAAATGTATCCTCTATCGCGGCCTCTATCTGTCTAGCTTCCTCTCCTCCGTAGAGATATTTATCCATCCGAGCAAAGATTTCTTCAATTTACGCATCTTGCTCTTGAGGCTTCGAGGAGCTTGTTACGATTCGACGGGGGTACTAGATCTAGATTTGGATGTACCACCCTTTCGATATTCTTCTGCTGCTTTGCTCCTTTTCTTTTTCTCTGTCCTCTTCATCTGTTATGATGAGCTTTCTCGGAGGCAGTCTAGCAGTTCTCTTTCCTCCTCTGGATGGAGCTTTAGTCTTTCCTTTGGCAGGCTTAGACTTTGGCTTGTTAGTTGCTTCGGCCTCTGCAATTTCTCTGGCCAGCTTCTCATCCGCAGCTATTTGGGCTTCCTCCTCAGCAGATATGTATCTTAATCTCTTTCTGGAGGGGTTGGAATTTTAAGCTTCTGTTTGCCCTTGCCTTCTTGAACTGGTGGTGGAATAGGAGCTTCTTCTTCTTCTTCTGAGTCCTCCACCGCCTGTTCAGCGTACTCAGCAACATGTACCCTAATAATGTCTTTGGGAGTCTGGGTTGCCTGAGTAGTCTGCTGGGGTCCTGAGCCAGTTGGGCCGGTTTCAGCTGTGCTCGCAGCCGAAACACCCTGGGCGTCACCCTTCTGAGACTGAGTTTGAGTCAGCTTCTCAGTACTCTTCTTTCCTTCCCTTTTTCCTTCACTTTCCCCCTTTTTGGCATCATCAATGAGCACCGGGGTAGGGATTAGGACTGACTTCTTCAGACTTTTGTAGGAGGTTGACAGCTCATCAAGACGATCGTGGAGCTTAGTCAGAGCCTCATGCAACTCGTTCCTCTCCATGGTAAGGTGTTCCTTGTGCTTGCTTGTGAGAGAGGTCATTGCTTCCTTGAAGTCTTTCGGCTTCTCGGTGATCTTGTCTTCCAATGCCGGTTGGATATTCTCAAGTCTTTGTTCAGTGGCCTCGGATTGTTCGGTGATAGCATCGGTATGAGCCAGTTTAGAGGCCAAAAATTCATCTAGTAGCTTGGCTTGGCTCTCTCGAAAGATCTTGAGCTGATCTTCGAATTTGACTTCTTTCTTGAGCCAACGCTTACGAAATAAGCGCGGAAACATCGGGGCGGGCGATGAAGAGACGAAGACTTCGGCCCACGAATTTCTTTAGTCGTGGCTTGAGCGATGCTGCTTCCATGTCCTATGGATAGCCTTCGCAAGATCTCGATTTTTGATCCCTTGGGCGGTTAAGGCTTTGGCCAGCGATCGAGATCGCTTTGCGGTGCAGGTGGCGGCGCCGCTTCGAAAGTCGGCTGCGAGCAAGAGGCGAGCGGGCTCTGCGAGGACGAACCACCGGCCTTGGACTTCTCGGGACCAAGGATGCGAGAGGTGGGGGCGGTTTCGGTATGGGTATCCTTGTCTCGTGGATGTCCCTCATCGGGCTTTCCGGGGCACGAATCACTTTGGGTGGGTCGTCGTGGTCGACCCATCCGAGGGTCTTTGGGCCGGAGGCGTGCTGTCGATCATGAATCATGGCCGCATTGCAGCCCTCGGATTGTCCATTGAGCTGAGGTCTTCGGGCTCGAATAGCCTTATCTCCTCTCTCGGTCTCAATTCCTCTTCATGCGGCTGGCGACGGGAGTAGTGGAGGACAAGGCACGCGTAGACGAGGCCACTCCCGATGTCGCGGCAACATGTGGAGCCTTCTTTGTTTTGGCGATGAGCAACAAGTCTCGAGTAGTCGGCAAGCTCGGAACTAGTTGTAGAATTCTCGGGATGCTCTGGATATAATCATGAAGCTTCCATCCCGATTGATTCACCTTCGAGATGCGATCTCGAGACTCCAAGTCTATGTGTGAAGTCTGCTCTTCGGTTGGAGGGAGCGGGCCGAGTGGAGGAACGAGAGGGGGGGGCATCCCGGACACTGAATATCTGCGCTCTGAGCTGCGGAAGCATTCCCTTGGTCCCTTTCAGTGGAAACAATCTTTTCCACTGACTGAGTCTTCTCAGAAGACTCGGACTCATCAACCAGCTGCATGGGCTGAGTAGTTTTCTTAGGAGCCTGTTCAGCAGGCACTTGTGGAACCTCCTCAGTAGCTGGCACCTCAACGGCTTTCTTCAGTTTCTTTGCCGGTGCCTTAGGAGTTTTAGCGGGAGGGGTTCTTTTCTTTGTAGGTGTAGCCTGCTGAGATTTTGATTTCGGAGAGACTGCTGAGGGTCCTGACCCTATCTGCTGAAGCGCTGCTGTCTTGTTGTGAAATCTGACCTTTTTCACATTGAAGTACTCCTTGTCAGTGTAGGTGATAGGCTCAGATACACATAAATCTTCGATCATGATGGACAGTTTGAGTCCATACAGCAACTTGCCCTTTGCGCTCAGCGTGTTCGATGCTTTGTCGAACTTAGCAGCCTGAGCCATGAATTCTCGGAGAAAGAACTCCGTCCAATTTATCAGGCTCGGTCGTATATGGCCATCATTATCCGAATCTTAGGCCTCGACACACGTCAAACGACCACCTTGGCTTGTCGGTGGCTTTGCGTCACTATATAGGCAAGTGCCACGAACCGAGGCAACATCTTTGTTCTTCGGAAAGCGGCTACGAATGTAGTGGGCTTTCCACAAAAGACGGTAAGGTATTCATCAACTTGGTCATCTCTGTACCCGATCTTGTGGTTCCTTCGGAGGGGCGGATCAAAACTCTGCTTCAAGGCATCCTTGATGGACATTTGCTTGACTCCATAGTGGCGTTTTGGATAGAATGGGCAACGAATCTCGCCACTATATCTCCGGACACTTGCGTGCGAGATTCAAATACGGCTACGCAACTTTGTCTCGGGAGGAAGAACGAAGGCCTCCTAGACAGAAATTTCTCCGGCCACGACTCGCGCGGGCTGAGAAGATTTCATCCATATACTCCGGATCGCATGAATAGAAATCCATGGTGGGTTCAAACCACACGCAATCCTTCTCGAGAATGTTCTCGCATATCCACTGGAGATATCATAGAGATATTGGTTTCCGCCATTGTACTGTGACAAGAAATGAATCGATTACTATTTTTGGATAGAACAAGTCTTTGTGCGATGCGATACTTAAACATATAACAAATACATTAACGAGATATAAGCATACCAATGGATAAAATTCGAGATAAGATTGAGAGTGTAATAGCAAGTAAGGATTGCGAATGCGAGATCTCGGATTTTTCGAATTTGAAAGTTATGAAGTATGCTAATGGCGGTTCTTAAGATTTGATCGAATATATATTAACTATGAAGGTGAACGGTTTTCGATCGAAGGCTGAATGTAAACTTGCTTTATGATATGGACGGTTAAGATTAGAAGTTAAAATAATAGGCAATGATCACAAAAGGCACCTAAGTCAAAGCCGGTTGTAAAATAGCCTAAGTAGTAGCTTGTGAAAAGACATGCATTAAATGCGTGCGAGTTCGGCAAGCTTATGTATGGAATGTCGTGCAATAAATGTGAGTCGTTAATAATAAAGACAAACCAAAAGATATTAATGTCATGCTTGAATCTTTGCCATAAATGCAAAGTCTTGTTGTATTAAATTACTACCGAGTAGAGATACGCAAACTTCGTCGTGAACATAGTAGTCGGTGATACCTCGTGTAGATGGTTTTACGAATCTCTATGTACTGAACTTACTCGATGCGAGAGTGATCATTCCCCCCACCTTGGAATGTTCCTCTCCCTGAAACCTTATTACTTGACTAGGGTCGGTAGGGTCCAGCAGACCTAGCTCTGCGAAAGTTCTTTGAATGCGGATTCGGCTAGAGGCTTGGTCGGTATATCGGCCCTTTGTTTGTCGGTATGGATCTTTTCCATTCGATATCCTTTTTCTCGACATGGTCACGAATGAAGTGATGTCGATGTCCACGTGCTTGCATCTCGTGTGAAGTACGGGGTTCGAGTGATTGCAATAGCACCGATACTTGTCGCGAGAAAATCGGCACTTCATTCGAATGACGTCATAGTCTCTCATTGTTGTCTCGGCCAAAGGATGCAGGCGCAACAACTTCCGGCAGCCATGTATTCGGCTTCGGTAGTCGACATGGCCCTGAGTGCTTGTTTCTTTGAAAACCATGAGATCGGCTTTTGCGCCAAGGAACCGACATGTTCACGAAGTTGATTTTCGGTCGATTCTACATCTCGCATAGTCGGCATCGAGAATAACTTTGTTAGTTCAATATTATCATCAGTTGGATACCACAAACCCATGTCGGGTGTTCCTCGTAGATAGCGGAGAATCTTCTTTGCTTTGAGTACATATGACTCGCTTGGGATTCGCTCGAAATCGAGCACGAACACCTACGGCATAAGTTATGTCGGGACGAGTAGGCATTAGATATAATAAAGAACCAATTATAGCATGGTATTCAGTTTTCTCTCTTGATACTCCCTCTTTATCAAGATCTATCTTCATATTCGTGTTCATCGGGATCTTAATAGGTTTGCCGGGATGTGCGGCCGAATCTTTTGATGAGGTCTCGAGTGTATTTGCCTTGGTTGATGAACGTTCCCTTTTCGGTTGCTTGACTTGAAAACCAAGGAAGTAGTTCATTTCACCCATCATCGACATCTCGAACTTATCCTTCATCATCTTTTCAAATTATCGACACATGATGACATTCTTCGAACCGAAGATAATGTCATCCACGTAGATCTGCACAAGTAATAAGTCTTCTTCCGGTCGAATCTTTGAATAGAGTGCGGTCTCATGTGCCTTTTACGAAAACCTTTTACTGAAGAAGAAACTCGAGACAGGGTATCGTACCAAGCCACGGGTGCTTGTTTTAACCCGTCTGAGCCTTTACGAGTCTATATACTTGATGTCCTGCTTTGAAAGCCGGGTGGTTGTTCCACATAGACTTCTTCTTTCGGCACGCCATTCGAGAACGCAGAACTTTACATCCATTTGATAAACTCCGAATCTTTGATGTGTTGCGTAGGCTAGGAATAGTCTAATTGCCTCCAATCTTGCAACCTGGAGCGAACGTCTCATCGAAATCTATCCCTTGACTTGACGGTAGCCTTTAGCCACGAGTCTTGCTTTGTTCCTTACTATAACGTTGTTTTCATCTCGCTTGTTTTTGAAGACCCATTTGGTTCCTATGACATGTTGATCTTGGGTGTCCGTCTACAAGCTCCCATACTTCGTTTCTCGTGGGCGATTCGGCTCTTCTCGCATAGCAATGATCCGATCGGCATCTTTAAGTGCATCCTCAATATTACGAGGCTCTTCGGTAGACAAGAAGCGAGGAAAATAATGCGCTTTCTCCTTGACGAGAATGCGGATCTTGTCTTGACATGTCTTTGAAGGATCTCCAATTATAAGATCGGCGGTGTGAGCATCTAGCCACGATCTACGATGATTTAACTCTTCATCGAAATTTGTTCAACACGGATAGTAGGTGAGTTAGGCATTTCGGTTGTACTATTACGAGATTGAAGTAATTCGATAACAAGAGTATGATCTACCGAGTCACCGGGTTCGGGGGCATTCGGCTCGGGAACATTACTAGACGTTCCCCACCGAGTTGTTATTCTCGGTAGTGTTGATCTCGATTACCTCTACGGTTTCCTCATCGACTGAGTTACACGGGATTGATTACGTTCGGGAGAATCAATGCTGCTCATTTGGTTGAGATTCAGTAGATTTGTCTTGGTTTCTTCGTCCGAATCATCATCCCAACATAGCTGGATCTTTTCGATTTGTCTTTTAAGCTCGGATCCTGTAGGCCGCTTCCGATGTCCTCGGATTCGAGAATTTGAGTTATTGCTCCTGTCTTCGGTAGCAAACTCGTTAAAGACAACATGAGGGCTCTCCTCCACGCGAGAGTCCAATAGTTGAATACTCACGAAAGCTTTGCTTTGACCCGAGAGTATCCTAAGAATACTCCCCGATCGACTTGCTATCAAAAGTCTTCAACTGATCTTTCCCATTATTGTGGATAAAGCATGAACAACCAAAAATATGGAAATAAGATAGAGAAGGCTTCTGTTGTTCCATAGTTCATATGGTGTTCTCTTATCTTTGCTTTGTCGGTAGAGATCTATTACGAGTATAACATGCGGTATCGGTAGCTTACGCCCGGAATTTGGTTGGGAGTCCTGAGTGCGAGTAGAGTCCTAGCTTTGCCTCTTTTAGAGTTACGTTCTTTCGTTCGAGCAACTCCATTCTGGCGAGGTGTGCGTGCGGTGAAGTCTCATGCTCTATTCCTTACGCTTGCGAGAACTCCTTTACCATGGAATTAAGGAACTCGGTTCCTGCTGTCGAACGTATTTTTCTCGATCTTGGTGTTCTTTTCGACACTGAGCTTTTTCGAAGCGTTGGTAACTCTGTTTTGACGTCGAGACTTGTTGGCAATGAATATGACCCAAGTGTAGTGCGAGTAGTCATCTATGACCGCTAATGCATATTTTTACGCCTCGATCGTCACTTGGGGAGGCCCGGACCGAACAAATCCATATGTAGCGGTGAAGGATTCCATCCGTGGAAGGCGATGGGCTGGAGGATTTTGATTCCTTGTTTGCTTTCCCTTCGGACATGCTTCACCTTTGAGTGTCTTTGCTTGAATACTTCATTCGGCGGTCCCCTTGCTAGAGTGTTTCTTGCAAGCTTGTTGAGCGTCTTAAAGTTGAGATGGCTGAGTCTTACGTGCCATAGCCACCCCGTGCGGTTGTCATTCTTCGCCAATAAGCAAGCTTCGAGGTTCGTTGAGTTCCGATCGGCCACATATATGTTCTTTCTGCGCTGAACACGATAACACCGTTTTTTCCTTGTGGATTTATCAATAACATCACGAAACCGGCGTAAAAAATCACTCTATTTGAGTTATCACAAAATTGACTAACGAGAGAGAAGATTATCTTTGAAGTCCTTCAACATATGATACTCTTGGAACTTTGGCGGTTCCTATACCGAGTGTCCCATATCCTCTCGTGTAGCCTTTGGCATTATCTCCAAACTCAATTCACGGGTCCTTCTTTAGTGATATAATTCTTATTGAGACTCCTTTGGTATGTCATGTGTCTTGAGCATCCGGCTGTCCACATACCATGGGTCTTTACGCACTGCAAAAACAGAATTATATTCGGGTACCCTTTATTTTTGATTTTGGGTCCTTAGATGTTAGTTTTCATAACCCAAATCTGTCTAACAACCCACGGTGGTTTCGGACATCTTCTTTCCACTAGAGTCAACATATCGACCACTTTGGGACTGGTCAAGGTGACTTCGAGGCTTCGAGGTTCGGGAGTCCCGATCTTCGAGTTGGTGGATGCCGACCTTAGCCTTACGTGTGGCTTTCCTTTTCTTCGACATTTGGAGCCTCTTCGACTATAGGTTCATAATAGTATGACCCATCTTGCGAGTTGGATGTGTCGGCTTTGGAGGTCCATCTTGATCCGCCAATTTTAATATCTTTGGTTCCCCCTTGGTATCTTGGGGTTTCTTGGTACTTGATCTTCTTGTCGGAATGCTGATGTGTGGGATGAGGTGCTTTCATCTTCTCGTTTGTTCTTTGCTAGGGGGTTCGGTATATTTGCGTTCATAGTCTCCCCTCGAACAAATCTATCAACAAGTCGTACTTCGAGTGTCTTGGGGCGGATGTGGAAGCTCCTGGGCGAATCCAAGTCCTTCCTTGCAGTGCTTTGGCTTATTGCATGCTAGCATAGCCTCTAATTTCTTTTCGGCACCCATGTACTTCTCGGTCATCGGGCTCCTCCGGACATCATCACTCTTCTTCGATGTGTCGTGCTTGTGTCCGAAGTCCCGACATTTCTTGCTTCGGCGAGCTCGGTTCAATATCTTTACGAGTCAAGTCATTGGTTGGTCAAAACCGAAATCCGATCTTCTTGATGCTTTGAGACTTGGGCATCGAGAGAGTTTATCTCCTCCACGAGTCTCAACACAAGTCCTTCGGCCTCGGTAGCAACTTTGAATCTCTCGAGAAAGTCTCCGATTCTCTACTTTCGGGGTATCCAACTCCTCGAAGAGTCTTCTTGAGGCTGCAGACTCATCCGAATTTGTTCGTCGAGCGGTTCTTCGTATGCGGTTGCGACGTCCAAATTCTCATCTGCACCTTGAAATAGTGTCGTGTGTGCAGTGTGAAGAGGAGTTAAGTGGTTCATGAGAATTTACCTCATCCTCTTCGCTGCCATCATGCACTTTTCGGTGATTCTTCGACTTCAAGCTCTAAGGCCATGAAAGTTTGCTTCATCGTCCGATGAATCCATAAAGGAGTCGACCTCTTCGAGTCGTGCCGAGATTTCACCACTATGTAGGATTGTCTTTTACGGGCGAATTTCTCTCTCCTTGCTTTACGTGCTTTGCGCGCGTTCGGCCTATCTGAGCTCGGGACAATCATGCGATAATGTCCCGGCTTCTTGCGGTTGTAACAAGTGATAACTCTTTCTTCTTTGCTTTCGCTATTCTTTGATGGTTGCTAGTCAATCTTTCTTTACGCATTCGGAAGATTGTGAGTCGGGAGTGTGTTTCGACATATGATTTGACTTACCTTTCGTTTCCCGATAGGCTTTAGTCACTTTTTGCGTCGCTCCTTCTCCTTCGATACTTTACGGCGAGCGGCGCATACTTCGAGCGAGACTTCCTTCTTGTAGATCATTGAGTGAAGGTTCGGTCTTACTCGTCGTTTTGCTCGTTCTTTGGAGATCTTTGTCTTGTGATGCTTTGAAAGCATGGTCGATTTTTGTGTCGGCTTCGGCTCTCTGCTTTCTTTGAGGTGCATCGAACTCAAACTCCTCCGCTCTGTAGTTACGAAAAGATATGGTCGGGAGACACGACATCTAAGTCGGAATGTCGCAATAGAGTGGCAAAAGGTGTCCGGTGTCCGTCCGGCGGTGCCCTCGGAATCTTCGAGATTCATCTCTCGGTTGCTAAATGTCTTTCCCGGCCCATTGATAGAGTTCATCGAGTTGGTAAATCGGCGTTCGAATCTTCGATTTTGTCACCGGGCATGAGAGACAAGCTTTCCGGCTTTTTGGAGTTCCGGCGCTAATTTGTTGGCTTTAATCTTCGAGTCCCTCGACTCGGTAGCGCAAGAGCATCCCGAGTTCTTTAGCGATCTTGCATTCACGAACCACTGCCAAGATAAGAATCACTAAGGGTGGTTAGTATGGCGTTTACGGCAACACGGTCTAAGTTGTGAAGCTTCTTCTCCTCGGGAGTGAAGAGACTTGTCTTTGGGAATCTTCTTCCCGGTTACCATTCCTCCTCCTTGAGCTTGGTCTCGAGTCACGACACTATCAATCATAGGAGCGATAGGTCCATCTTCAAGCACTTCGGTCATCTTGTCATGGAGGGATGTCGGATGTGCTTCCATTCGACTCGCCATACTCCATAATTCTCCACCGAGAACATGGGTACCATCCTTATACCGACATATCAGCCATGAAGAATATAGATATGAATGTAGAGTGATATGCGGTGAAAACGTTTTCCCTCGGATCCGTTCGAATAGACCAATCTCAAAGATAACAAGAGTCAAAGAACTCCTGCTCGATACCAATTGTTGGTCCCGAGTGTACGGTCGGGTGTAGAGGGGGGGTGAATACACCCGACTCGATTTCTCAATTTCGAACTTGAACAGTCCTATTCGGGATGGTGTGCATGCAGAATGGTTCGGCGGACCCGGACAAGCTGTTACGAATCGAGTTAAAGGCTAAAAGAGTGCTTGACTCATCGAGATGCGCTAGCTGACTAGGTCGAATTCGGTATCGTTCGGTGAGAGTTCGGTGTGCGGAATTGTGTAGGCCCAAATAAATTTTTGTGAGAAAACGTTTTAAGTCTCGGTTCGGTAGATTTAAAAGTTCGGTATCTTTGAGACGAGTTGATTGATTTAAATATGATGTTCGGTATGAATAGTAAAATCAATGCAACGATTAAGAAAGCGATAAGAGATACGGGATTTTTAAAGTGGTTCGGATATCGCTCAAATCCTACGTCCCATCTGTCCCGAATGATCGGGAGGCTATTTATTATCTCGAGTTAGTCTCGGTCGGCTTGCACGCTGTGGGCAAAGCCGCGTCTTGGTTTTTATGCGATCCAAGTCTCGGTTTACAACACTATCAAACTTAAAGTGTTTGACAAACTTCTCCAACGATGAAGGAGTCCTTATACAATAAGGATTGGGTTCAAATGTGAACTCCTTCGTCTAAGCTATGGATATAACAAGTGAGCTTAGGGTTAGAGGGATAAGGAATGAGAATGTAGCTATCTAGAGCGACGAGCAGTGAGGGTTTAGCTATAGGTTCGTGTCGGTCGCTTGGATACTAGAAGCTTATGTCGGTTCGGCTTGGTTCCTTTTGAGTGGATGTAGTCTTTCGCCGGAGATAACTCGGTTGATTCTTGCGGAGGACTTAATCGTTAATTTCGCTCGTTTGAATGCTTTCTCGTGTTCTATGCGCGCATTCTCTCGTCTCTCAAATCTTGAATGATCCCTCTATTTATAGAGCAGAGATTGAAATAGATCCGTTGGAGACGATCTTCTTCTCTCTCTCTCTTTTTTGGTAGCAAACGGCTCTTTTGGTGTAGGTAACGGTGTACTTTCCCACCTTTTTAGGTAAAAGGTTGGTTAGCGGCTTTAGCGGTGAGAAGACACGTGTATGTTTATCATTCGTTGAGGTGAATGAAGTGGTTGAGACAACACAAACTTCGAGACGGATGAAGCCGACTTCTCACTTCCTCGTACATGACAATGCTGATTGTCTTTTAAAAGATTCGGCAGATCCCCTGAAGACTATCTGCCGTTGCTTGAGTCGACCTTGTATTCGATAGATAGGCTAGCTTGAGATAAGTCTACTTGAAAATCAGCTACGAGTTCGATGAACTACTCTGCTTGAGTTCGGTTCAAGCGAGTCTCTTAGTATCTTGCTCTGCTGAGTCCATATCATCGAGTCTTTCGGTATCTTTGCTCTCGCTTGAGTCCGGTATCACCGAGTCTTACGTGCTTGCCTTTGAGGCAAATAAGCTGCGGCGCCTTGACCGGAGCGAGTGTCTGCTGAGTACGAAACCTCGGAGACAAATACAAATACAAAGGAATGGTTCACCAATCGAGATAGGGTTTTGGGATCTTCAAATCTTCTCAACGGTTCGGAGCACGAGGTGCTTGAGCATGATTCGATATGGAAGATAAGAGTCATTTCCCACAAGTATGATCATGCTTGAGGATTGAATCATCACCCAACAAAAAGCAGTTTGATATATTAGTGAAATCTTTTAAGCTTTCATAAAACACAGTTAAATGATTTTGAAAGATATTTTCAGTATGAACAATAATCAATTCAATAGTAAAAACAGAGCACACGAGAACACAAGCAATTTTAAAGTGGTTCGGATCCAACAATCCTACGTCCATTTGTCCCGAAAAGATCCGGAGGCTATTTATTATCTTGAGTTAGTCTCGGTCGGTTTGTGCAGCTTTGGACAAACAACTTGGTCTTGAGATTTATCTTGAGCAAGTCCTAGTTTACAAGGTATCAAACTTAAGTGTTTGACAAACTCTCCAACTATGAAGGAGTCCTTTACAATAAGGATCAGTTCAAGGATGAACTCCTTCGTTCTAAGCTATAGATATGGTCTGCTGAGCTTAGGTTAGAGGGAAGGGAACGAGAAAGTGGCTTCTAGAGCGACGAACGGTTAAGTATAAACTCTGGGTTCGCATTCAGTCGCTTGGATACTAGAGGCTTATGATCTTATTCAGCTCGGTTCCCTTTGAGCAAGTATGTTGCCTTTCGCTTGGAATAACTCTTTGAAGTTCTTGCAGAAAGCTTTAAGTCGATTCTGAATTGCTCGTAAATGCTCGTGTGTTCTTGTATGTGTCGTGAGCTTTGATTTGAAATCTTCCCTCTATTTATAGAGCAGAGACATGGATAGATCCGTTGGAGACGACGATCCATGTGTCTTTCTCTTTTGGGTAGCTAACGGCTCTTTCAAAGTATGGTGACATAGTCCTTTCCCTCTATTTCTAGAAAGATGTTGACTCGCAGCTTTAATCAGAAAGTAGACAGTTGGCTGCTTGTCATTGGTCGAGGCTGAAGAAAGTAGGTGAGACACAGACTTCAAGGTAGATCTGAAGCTGACTTCTCTATACCTCGTATGACGACTCTGCTGATTTGACTTATGAGATTTCCTAACAGTCAGAAGACTGTCTGGCCGTTGCTGAGTCTGATCTATGTTCAGTTGCATACTCCTACTGAGTTCAGCTCTACTGAAGATCAACTCTGAGTTCAGTGAACTACTCCTGCTGAGTTCATTTCCACTACCTCCTTTCAGTATACTGCTCCTGCTCAATCCAGTACTTCTGAGTCTTCTTCTCATGGTAGTGAGGCTAATAGTGTCTGAAGAACCAGCGGACAGAACTGAGTGCCTGAACCATGTCGAAGGGATGTCTGCGAGTGCGAAACTCTCGAGGGCCGAATAAACAAATACATACAACTGAATGGTTCATCAGTCAAAGTAGGGTTTTGGGATCTTCAAATCTACTGAGCACTAGGCTACTGAATCATCTCCCAACAAAGATGATACTTCGATACCTGAAAGGAACACTTGACAAGGGTTATGGTATCCAACACATGATAGTTTTGAACTAAGTGGTTATACTGAAGCTAACTATGCAGGCTGCAAGATTGTTCGAACGTCAACTTGAGGACCGTGTCAGTTTCTAGGCAACAAGCTCATCTCGTGGTATTCAAATAAACAACATTTAGTAGATGTGTGTACTATTTAAGCTGAATAAATGGTTGCCGGAAGTTGCTGTACCCAGATCCTTTTCGCTTCGGCAAAATCTTAGAGATTATGACATTATTCAGGATGAAGTGTCAATCTAATGTGACACTGTCAATGCTATTGCAATCACTCAGAATCATATACTTCATACGAGATGCAAGCACTTAGATATCAGACATCACTTCATTAGCGTTTATGTTGAAAAAAAAGATATCCGGATGGAGAAAAGCTATAAAATGCGCACAAGCATATCTGAACAGCTTTTAGTAAGTGCACGTGTTTCAAACGAGACTTAAAACTGGGTCTACACATTCTGCACCATATCCAAGCTGCTGAAATTACTTAACTAACAAAAGTTGGTGAGCAAATACTACTTAAACATTATCACTTTCCGATCGATCAAGAAGCCTAGCTGATGAATTCAGTGTAATACTAACTTCCATGTGCGAGAAAAGTTGAATGCAGGTGTATTTACCTCCCTCTACACCAGAAGTTTCGTTCTGGACCAACAGTTTAGTTATTTCATTAAATTTATAATTTTTTTTATATCAATCATTTACTGAAATTGATGATAATAAACAAAAGCAAAATTGTTTTAATCGAATATAGGCTTGGTCTGAATTAATAATGAACTATATATAAACATGATCTACGGTATGAAGACATTAGCCACATAACAATCGAGAAGCGAGTTATTTGTTTTGCGCAAGGCTCCCTTAGTAATATCGGCGCTCTCCTCTCCCTCTCCCGCTTCTCCAGTTTCTTGGGGTCAATTCTATGCACTACTTTGGGTTGCACCTCGGTGTTGGCCGTGTAATTGAACTCGTGCACCGCCATCTTGAGGCTACCCTCACTGCGGGCGATGTGGCCTACACACACCATCAAAGCATTGCGTATGCCTTTGCTGGTGTTGTTCTTGAAGTCTTCGCGGATCATAAAGGTCTTGGTGGTTTGAAATTACCCCAAGGTGGCGTTGATGGCGATAAACCCCATTTTCTTGGCGTCATTGCCGTCAAATTGGGCGGCGAACGGCTGGAGAAGCATCTCGTAGAAATGGTGTCAGGGGCCTTCTTGCATGCTGCGCCGAGTCCGGCACTGGTGTTCCCGTCCGCCGCCGCACAGATAATAAGGAGGAGGAGCAATGCAAGTATGAAGGGCCTTTGCCATTTTTTTAATTTCGTGTTGGTGAATTTTTGTTGTGGAAAATATAAATATAAATTGGGATTCAAATTTTAAGCAATTTAGCTGAATCCCTTTTTCAGGAGAGGATTTTACGCATATTTCCATCCATTTTTTCGACGGCTCGAACATAATTTCGACCGTTGCAATCAGAAAAGCTTTTCCATCCCGTAAGATTTATGGCAAAAGAACGAAATGCTATCATAATGCAAACAATAAATCGAAATACATATGATTCACAATTGTTTTTCTCTTTGTTAATAAAATTCGAAAACATGACGCTAAATATTAGATCTCAATTCATTTACATGAGTTATATAGAACCAGTGCAAAGTACCCGAACGAGGACTATAGGTAGGAATTAAATGAATTGATGACACAATAATATATAAGGAAAAAAATAGCAATTTCGATAAGTTTGAAAACTAACCTCGACCGCTAGCATTGTAATCTAAAAATAAGGTCAGCCCACCTGAATAGCAGGTGGGGCTTTTGCCTAGGCCCCCAATTTTAAGGGGCCCGAAATCTAAAATACGGCCTAGTACAAAGTAGTTTGTTAAAAAAATAATATGAGTTCATTTATTTGAGCCCATTTATAAAAAGATATAAAAAAAATTATGAGCCCATTTCCAATATTCAATATTGTGACTTCTTAAAAATTAATATAATCTCATTGCCTACATAACAAATACGTGAGTTGTGAGGAGGCCGACTACAATTATTAACAGCTCTTTTTATTTTTATTTCTTGCAGTGCAACATCGAATCTCTCTCACACTCTTTGTACTGTACATTGTTAAATGCAAAAACGAAAACGTCCCAGACCACCACTCCAATTTAGTAGGCATTTGGCAGTCGGCCAGGTCCAGTCACCACTCACCAGTCGGCTCTCCTCTCTTTCGTCATCTCTCTTCACTATTCTCTCTCTTCAATTCGTTGAAATTCCCCCATTTAAAATCAGGTTTTTTTCGTTTCAATTTGTGTTAATTTCTCTTTAAATTACGTTTTGTGCTTCCAATTTGTGCTAATTTTTTAGAATAGGTGTTTGGATTTTCTGTTGTATTTGAGTAATGTGGAATGTGTGAGTACAATATGTTGCCTAGAAAATATGTTTACCTTTAGAAATAAAGTCAATTGGTGAAGTTTTTGAGTTTGTTAGAGCTTCAGATTGTTTTCCTAATGTTTCTATTGCATATAGAATATTATTGACTATACTTGTTACTGTAGCTTCAACAGAATGAAGGTTTTCAAAACTAAAATTGATAAAATCATATTTGCATTCTACAATGTCTCAAGAAATGTTAAATGAACTAGCAATTTTATGTATTGAAAATGAGTATTGGAAAAACTTGATCTTGATGATGTTATTGATAATTTTGCATCTCAAAGTGCTAGAAGATCTAAGTTATTTCAATAAGTATTCAATTTGTCCCCTCAGTCAGTAAAATATTCGTAAAAGAAATCCGAGTTCCTATCACGAGCTTCCTTCATTTTATCCGACATCATTTGTGCATCCGCACCCTCAACGCATATACGAAGATCACGGTGAAAATTTTTTAAAATCTACTCCATCACAACCGATGTTACGATAACTACAAACCAACTCACAAAACATTCTATATGACCTAACCTAGGGACCAACATTAGAACGCACAACTAAGGACGAAATTCTTGTGGACGGAAGTCGTTGTCAGGTGTATCTCATGAATTGTTTGTGAGTTGATAATAACAAAGGATGTGTGTGTGCCGCGTGAAATAAATCAACAACAAAACCTTCGGGGTGGGATTTAAATACAACGCGTGCAAAAGCAAGATGACCGTTTTGAATTAGACCTTCGCTTTGTTTTCTTCGAATTAACATTATCAACGTCCATGAATTTCTCCCCTTCTCTATTGCACACTAAATATCTACGCATAATACCCATCCCCATGACGTTTTATCGACCACTTACGGATATCGAAACCGCACAAACCTCCGTAGTCTCTATAGAAAATTTCAGCCTCATCAAGAGTAACAAATTTCCGTCCAACATACGGTTTCAATTCGTCAGGGCAATCGGGAATGTAAATGGATTCATCGGATTCAAGAGACACTGATTGGTCGACACGGTTCAGCCATTCCACAAACTGCATGCATGAATATGTGACAGTATCAGCATAAACTAACAAATACATATGCATGAACATTGTACTTATGTATGCAAAAATTATAATAAGTAATCTACAACATAAAAACAATACTTAATCGATACATACATATCATAAATAAACAAGAGAATCCATAATCACTTGGAAAAAGGACTACTACCGTATAAATCGAAAAAACTCTACGAAAAAAATATGAAATGACATCGAGCTTCAAGAATTTGAACCAAACAAAGCATTCTTCAAATATTGAACTACAAATTTTCGAAAACCGTAACTAATTCTTGTTGTTCTGCAAAATCTGTAAAAATTCGAAAATAGTGCAGAAATCAATCTTCAAAATATGCAATAATCGTGATAAATAGACAAGGAAAACGAGCTTAAATGACTCGAGAAACATAGAACTTCGAAACCCATCGAAATAATCAACTTCCAAGTCTTCGATTTGAAGGAAAGGTTTGGACGAACTCGTGAGTTGTAGGGAGAAACGAAAATGAAACCTCTTATCTCTATTACACACGATTCTTGGAGGGGCAGGGTAAAAAGAAAATAGAAGTTTACATATTTGCCCTTAATGAGGCTATTTTTTCCTTTTTTGATTTAATTTTAAATGATTTTGGGGATAAAATAAGAGCCTTAGATTTGCGAAATGGAGGGACGAAATCGGTTCTCGTATCTCTTTTAAGATTTGGATCTCATAATATCCATTCCCTATATATATATATATTCTATTCTTTATTCTAACTATTCTTAAGTTTTAATAGAAGGGAAATTGGAAAAAAGGTATTTCCATTGGGAAAAAAACTAAGTTAGGCCATAAGTTTAGATATACACACAAAACCCAATAAAGTAACAAAGTTAGGAGTAATATTTTTAATTGAATAAATAAAATTGTCTCAATATATTATGTATTAAATAAATAGTTGAAGACATTTTTGATAATTCAAAAAGAAAAATAAAGGTTGTGCCATCCCTCGCCCTAACGTATCTCCGTCCATGGTCCAAAGCACGTAAACTCTTCCTTCCAATTGGCTTGAGCTAAAAAAAAGTAAATTAAAGGGATGTTAGTATTTAGAGAAAATAATACACTATTATGATTTATATCTTTTGTATAGTTGGTGGCTATTGTAAAAAGAGTGAAATATAAAAATAAAATAAAATTGTAGAACCTTTGTCTTCTGGCGAATGGTTGCATGTTATAATTTTACTAACGTCTCCTCTAGGTCGATTACATGGTTAAATAAAATTTTCACATATTTTCAATATACCGCAATTTTTGTGACGTTTGTTGTTATTAGAGAAATGGAGGTTGTTGCTCTTTGTTCTACGTACATATGTCACAGTGCAGCCACCAACTTGGGCTTGGCCAGAGTTTTTGGCACTTGAATACATTGTCCGATAAAGTGAGGCCTGAGTGAGTTGGCGGGTTGCATGAGCCGGGTCAACTCGTTCGACAGTGCCATTTAATTTGAGGAATTATTTAACTCAGCTCAAAATTCTGGAGGTATGTCACAGTGCACAAAGCACAAATAAATTAAGAATTTGCGTTTAGTTTTTCTATTGATGAATAATAATTATCAATATTATGATTAACAATATCTTCACGTACCAATGTTGGTTTCCCACGTAAATAGTATGGAGAAGGCTCAATTCTACACCGAGTCCAAATTAATTTGGCAGCCCCATGAAATTATCATCATTATCAACATGAAAAATCAATAAAAACACGAAATATTAATGGACTCATGAGTCATGATCAACTCAATGAGTAAAGCATTACAATTTTGAAACAAACCACCAACAATTTTGAAAAAGTAAAAAAAGGGGGTTTGCCTTTTGTCTCCTTAAGTTAATGATAGAGATAAAAACTCGTTTATGATGAAATAAGAAATTATGATTTATGTCCATAAAACTCCAGCATTACTCGAACGTATTGTCAATTCAAACAACTTTTTGGCTTCAGTTTTGGGGTAACAACTTTTACTTCAGTTTGATTGTGTCGGTTCCCAACTTTATTTGGTAAATGAAGTGGATGTGGGTAATATGGTAAAATCGGTTCATTGATATATATTGTTTACCTTTTAAGATTAAAAACACGTAACTTTATCTGTATGTAAAATGGTTTAATAAAATCAATATTAGTCTTTTCTTAAGTTTCTTTTATTAGTTTTCTGCAGACACTTGTAGTTATACCCACACCACTAAATTTACAATTTTCAAAATGACTAAATCAGAAATTCAATCATACGTAACTAGTACAAGGTACGTGGTATTTATAATCTAAAATATTGGACGAGCATGGAATCATCATAAGAAGAATAGTTCGATTGTTACATGATATTCTCTCCGTCCCAAAATTTTTGTTCACTATTACATATCGGCTCGGGTTGTCCCAAAAGTCATTTCTATTTTTAGTAATATTTATATAATTTTTTTATGGAACCTACAACTTTACACCACTCTACACACAACTAACAACTCTCCTAAAAAATCGTGTAAAAAGCAAAGTGGACAAAAAATTTGAAACAGGGAGAGTATGGTGTAGGAACGCGCCTTGAGTTTCAACAACTGAAGCACATTTAAGATAAAGATTGAAAAAGTTAAGGATACTCAATAAGAAAATAATTACGTGCAATGTCAAAATAAATAAAAAAACGCTATTAAATATAATATTCAGAATTTAGCAGTCAAATATTCCTCCACATCATTATTATATGTCCATTTATCTCTTGGGACTATCCCATTATTTATTATCATTCTTAAAATGAAACAAATGAGAAGATCACAATTAATTTAAATAAGTAGGCCTCATAATTTTATACCTCTATAATATCACTTTAAAATTATTACACTCATTTTGTATCCATAAGACATAAATAATGGGATTTGGAGAGTATTACTATTAAATATCAAATGCTACATATTCAAAGTATATCTAATATATGTTCATCTTACTAATCAAATGTGTCTCCCGTATTTTACAGGAGCCCTGTCCTAATTTTTGGGCGGAAACAGTATTTCATCTCCAATAGTATTTTTTAATCTTATAAATTAATTTTAAATACAACTATATAATATCTTTAGTTATGATTTAATGATATAATATCTTTATTTTGATCTAATTATATAATTAAATTAAAATTAATAATAGATTTAATGGAAAAATTAAAATTAATTGCAATAATGATAATTTAAATTACTTAAATAAAAAACATAAGTTACATAATAATATCTAATTCTCAAAAGACGAATACTCATTGCACAAATGTTCAATCAATATATTCAGAAGCACGAAATGAGCATCTGTGTCTTTGATTTCACTAGACCAAGAAATAAAGCTTCTAAATCGACCGGGTTGAGGTTCTTCAAATTCAAATTCTGTGGCTGACACGTCTCTTGCAACTTCAATTGGAGCATCAATATCTCGTTCATCTTCAATTATCGAAGACGATAACATCCTAATGATAGATTTGAAAACGATTGATGATCCGCACAAACGTGAATTGCTTCAACTTGAACAAGCTAAAATTTATGAGAAGCGAGGATTGACACCCCACCAAAAGACGATTGTTGGTCCCGAGTGTACGCTCAGGTGTAGAGGGGGGGGGGGAGGTGAATACACCTGAATCCGATTTTCTCAACTTCGAACACGAACAGTCCTGTTCAGGAAAGTGCCGTCTTCTTGAAATAATTCGGCGGACCAAATAGGCGTTACGAATCGTGTGTGGCAAAGAGTCCTAAAGAACGAGTCGACTCTGCGAGATGCGCTGGGCGGCGAGTCGAAATTCAGTATCAAACAAGTAGAGTTCAGCGGTGCGGAAAGTGTAGGCCCTAATCAGTTGAGCGGAAAACCGTTTTATGCAAGTCTCAGTTCAGCAAGTAGACAGTTCGGTATCTTTGAGGCAGTTGTATGATTTTAAAGAGGATTTTCGGTATGAACGGTAAAATCAATGCAACGGTAATTAGAAAGCAATAACGAGACACGATTTTTAAAGTGGTTCGGATATCAATCGATCCTACGTCCGCTTGTCCCGAAAGTTCGGGAGGCTATTTATTATCTTGAGTTAGTCTCGGTCGGCTTGTGCGAGGACAAAGGCGTGGCTTGGGGACTATCTTGAGCAAGTCCCGGTTTACAAAGGCATCAAACTAAAGTGTTTGACAAACTTCTCCAACTATGAAGGAGTCCTTTTACAATAAGGATTGGGTTCGAAATATGAACTCCTTCATCTAAGCTATAAGTATATTCGGTTGAGCTTAGGGTTAGAGGGATAGGGAATGAGAATGTAGCTTCTAGATCGACGAGCAGTTGAGATAAGCTTTAGGTTCGTGTATCGTCGATTTGGATACTAGAGGCTCTTCTAACGGTTTAGCTTGGTTCCCTATGGTGAGAAGGTAGACTTTCGTCTGGAGATAGATCTTCAAGTTCTTGCGGAAGACTTAGGGTTTTACGGTTCTAGCTCGTTTTAATGCTTGTGTATGTTTTCGTCGTTTAAGCTTATGCACTTTTCTCTTCTTGAAATGTCTCTCTATTTATAGAGCGAGAGATTGGAAAAGATCCGTTGGAGACGATCTTCTTCTTTCTCTCTCTTTTGGTAGCAAACGGCTCTTTTGAAGTAGGTAACGGTGTGCTTTCCCACCTTTTTAGGTAAAGGGTTGGCTGCGGCTTTAGCGGTGAGAAGACACGTGTGTTCTTGTCATTCGTCGAGGCGGATAGAGTGGTTGAGACAGCCACGAGACTTCAAGGCAATGCGGGCGACTTCTCTCTTCCTCGTGTATGACAATGCTGATTGTTTTTCAAAAGTATCGGCGGTTCGGAAAGGCTGTCTACCGATCTTGAGTCGATCCCGTATTCGGTAGGTAGATAGGCGAGTAAAGTCTGCGAAGATCAGCTACGAGTTCGATGAAGCTGCTCTGCTGAGTCCGGTTCTGCCGACTCTTTCGATATCTTTGCTCGGTTGAGTTCGGTTCTCTCGATTCTTTCGATATCTTGCTCTGCTTTGAGTCCGATATCATCGAGTCTTCTACTTACGGTGTTAAGGCGGATAATCTGCGAGCGCCTTGATCGGAGCGAGTGTCTGCGAGTGCGAAACCTTAGTGACAAAAAAAAAATAACGATTACAATGGAATGGTTCACCAATCGAGATAGGGTTTTGGGATCTTCAAATCTTCTCAATATTCGGAGCGCTAGGGCTGGCGAGCAAGGTTCGATATAGAAGATAGAATCATTTCCCACCAAGTAAGACTATCTTTGAGGATAGAATCATCACCCAACAATTTCCCCCTTATTTGATGATGCCAAAACATATCATTTATGCTAACACTAAACTAACGAAACGAGCTCCTTACAATATTACGGGTAGGATCGGCGGAGTTGTTCCGGCCGATTCTAGATTGCTGAGAAAACGAGCAAAACACAATTTCCCCCATTACATAGAAACTAGACTAGCGAGAATCTAACAAAGTAATAAGCCGACAAGAAAGTAAATAGAGTGAGTGTGTGAGTCGGTCATCACTTTAGTGATTACGAGTGTTAAAGCATAATACAAACACGGTGAATAGACAACAAGTGGTTGTCGAGCCAAAATCGGATTTGTATATATGAGTTATTCGGATCGGTACAATTACAAATCTTGCTAAGCTAGGAAGATCGAGAACTAAGCCTAGGAGCCCTTAAAGCTGCTTGATCCTGTCCATGAATCCTTGAGATTGGGTCTCACGCGGTGGCACTCCATACATCCGGTATGTGTTCTTCCTCGGCTTCAAGTATGCGGCAAAGTCTGCTTTGGCTCATCTTCGTCCAGTTCTCTCTTTGATGCGGCATACTTCACTTGACTTCTATTACCCCAAAGTGGATTGAGTCATCATTTCTTCTAGGTGGAGGTATGATTACGGGCTCCGAACAACGACTTCTATACCTTCGAGATACGACTTTATGCAAGTATATGTATAGATCGGGTTCACTTATCATCATCCGTTACGTGTAGGCGTAAGCACTTAGTCGTGTTGGGCGGAACCTCCGAGAAATAATTGCGCTTGATGAACTCTATCTTTGCCGATTCCCATCTACGAGTAAATTGAGCGGTATCCAATTATGCGTCTTTGGCCATTCGTGCGATTTCGGATCGGTAGGCTTCTCGAACCTTATGTATCGATAAGGAATATCGGCTTTTGCGGTACTCTCGGCTGGCCTCTTCCTCGGTTCTTTTTCTCGGTGCTTCAAGGTCGCCTCCCGGATTCGTCTGCGCGGCCTGAACTTGTCTAGCCTATTCGCCTCTGTATAGGTATGTTTGTTCATTTGGTCGAATATGGCCTCAATTTCATCATCTTGGGCTTCGGTGGCTTTCTGAGGAATGTCTTCAGATTCAACAGGGGTACTTGATCTTTCGAGGAATATGGCCTCTGTATACGTACCCTGCTTCTCAGTGCTTTGCTACTTTTGCTCCTTCTCCTTCTCCCTATCTTCTTCATCCTCGATAATCAGTATCCTACCAGGCTTTCTTCCTCCTCGAGTGGAGATTTTGTCTTTCCTTTGACGGGCTTAGACTTTGGTTTATTAGCGGCTTACTTTTTGCAATCTCCCTTGCCGGCTTCTCATCAGTGCAATTTGAGCCTCCTCCTCGGTGAAATGTATCTCTTCGTTTTCTTGGCTGGAGGGGTTGGGAGAATCGGCACTTTCTTACCTTTTCCACGAACGAGGTGGAGGGAGAGGAGCCTCTTCCTCTTCGACTCTTCTGCTCGGCATACTCTGCAACCTCCTTGATAAAATCCGTCGGAGTGCGGGTTGCATGAGTAGCACTGGGTTCTTCGAGCCACTTGGGGCCGGTCTCGGTTGTGCTCGCAGCCAAGACACCCTAGGCCTTACCCTGCTCCGTGCAGTGCGAGTCGAGTCACGCTTATCTCGATCGCGGACTTGGTCTTTTTCTCGAGATCTCGGTGAAGTTTGTCCCCTTAAGTAATTTGGCAGTAGTTTTGGTAGGGGTCGGCTTCTCAGTACTCTTCTCTTTTCCTTCCGTACTCTTCTCTTTTCCTTCCGTACTCTTCTCTTTTCCTTCCCCCTTTTTGGCATCATCAATTACAGTAGGGGTTGGGGCGAGTACCTTCTTGTCTAGGCGTGTGTAGGCGGCGGACGGTTCGTCCCGATCTGTCATGGATCTTTGTCAGTGCCAAGTGCAGCTCATTCCTCTCATTAGTCAGTTCCTCCGAGTATTGCTTATGGGAGAGGTCAGGCTCTGCATTGAATTCTGTCAGCTTCTTAGAAATCTTATCCTCCACGACCAGTTGAATGTTGTCAAGTCGGATCTCCGTGGCACAGGCTTGTTCGGTGAAGGACTCGGTATGAGTGGATATTGAAACACTGGAATGCTTTGAGAAGTTTGGCTTGTCCTTCTCGAATGATTACGAGCTGATCATCAAACGCGCCTGCGCTTAGCCAAAGCTTCGGATACGATTTCGAGAGACAACGGGGGCGGGCGGTTTAGATGCGATGTTTTCGGCCCACAGCTCATTGGTTGTGGCTAGCGCGATGCTGTTTCCACACTTTGTGGACGGCCTTCGCAAGAGCTCGATTCTGGATTCCACGAGCGGTGAGAGCTTTTGCTACGGATCGAGATCTCTTGGAAGTTGGGTTGGGCGGCTGCCCGTAAGTCGACTCCGGCCAAGAGGCGAGCGGGCTCTGCGAGGGACGAAGCACCGGCCGTGGACTTCGCGAGGCCCAAGGATACGGAGTGGAGGTTGAGCTTGTTCGGTAGCATGTGTATCCTTGTCACGGGGATTTTCCTCATCGGGCTTTCCGGGGCTCGAATCAGCAGGTGGATCTTGACCATCGTGGTGCGGTCCATCCGAGGGTCTTGAGCCGGTAGCTAGGCTGCTGTCATGTATCATTGGCCGGCATAGCGGCCCTCGGGTTCTCCATGGTGCTAAGGTCGGCGAGGCTCGAGTAGCCTATTTGCTTCCTCAACTTCAATTCTTCTTCATGAAGGCTGCTGGCGGGGAGTAGTGGAGTACTAGACGTTGTAGTTGGGGCCACTCCTAAAATCGCGGCAACATGTGGAGCCTTGCTGATTTTGCAATGAGCAACGGATCGAGTAGTCGGCAAGCTCTCGAATCTGTTGAAGAATTTCTCGGGATGCTCCCGGATATGATCACTTTGAAGCTTCCATCCTAATTGTCTCTTCTTCGAGATCTTTGTCTCGGACTCCAAGTCCATGGGAGACGTCGAGTCTCGGCGGGAGGCACACTGCGAGTGGTGGAGCGAGAGGGGGCTGTCAAGACGCCGAATCTCCTCGCTATGTGCTTTAGTAGCATCCCCTTGTTCCACTTCTACGGGTTCCTCGGTGGAGGCGGCCTTCTCCGGCGATTGAGTCTTCTCGAGATGATTCGACTCGTCTATCGGCCGGCGAGGCTGAATAGGTTCTTGAGTAGCACTGAGCGCGGGAACTTCGGGAGAAACCTCGGGTTCGGTAGGCACGTCCGGAATGACTTTCCTCGGTTTCTTAGCTGGTGCCTTTGGAGTTTTTTCTTTGGAGGTGTTCTCTTCTTCGAGGGTGTAGCTGCTGAGGCTTAGTCTGGCGAGTTACGGTGAGGACTGACCCGATCTGGCGAAGAGCGCGGTCTTGTTGTGGAATCGGCGTTCTTCACATTAAAATACTCCTTGTCGCCTTGTAGGTGATTGGTTCGAATCCGCGAGACATCCTCTATCATTATGGGCGGCTTGGAGTCCATAAAGAAGCTTGCCCTTTGTACTCGGCATGCAAGAGGCCTTGTCGAATTTTGCCGCTGAGCCATGAATTCACGGATAAAGAACCCCGTCCAATTAATCAGGGCTCTATCATATATGGCCATCATGAGCTAGATCTTGAGCCTCGATACTTGATCGAATGAGCACCTTGGGTGGTCGATGGGCTAGCGTCACAATATAAGCTAAAGCTGCATGCGAGGCGGCATGTTGTTTTTAGGATAAGCAGATCTGAAGGTCATGGGTTTTCCACAGAATATTATCAAATAGTCATCTACAAGATCATCCTTGTACCCCACAGTACTGGCTCCTTCAGAAGGCAGATCAAAACTTCTCTTTAGTGCCTCCTTGAGTGATATTTGCTTCAGAATCGGAAAAGCATCCTTAATCTCGTGAACGGCGAATCTTCCGATTATGTCCCCGCCTACTGAGTCAGAATTAAGATAAACTTCGGCCACCTACCTCGGGAGGAAGTATGTTGGCTTCCTTGAAAGAAAACTTTCAAGCCACGACTCTCCGGGAGCGAGAAGATCTCGTCCATATAATCGAGATCACAGGCGTTGAACTCCATGGTTGGCTCGAACCAAACACGATCCTTGTCCAGGATTTCTTGCGAGTTAACTGGAGTAGACACCGAAATATTTTTACTTGCCATTGTACCTGTTACACTAGCATTTATCAGTATCGATTTAAATAAAACAGTTTGTATAGCGATTCTGAAAAAGAAGATTAATTCGTGTAGCAGTTGTAATAAGCATACCGAAAGAGAGATTCGAAAGGATATGCAAGAGGGGATTGCAAGGAATGATCTCGGGAATTTTTGGATGCGAGGAGGATTTTAAGTGCGGTAATGGCGGTTTCTAGAGATATGATCGAAAATATATATCTAACATGAAGGTGAACGGTTTTCGATCAAAGGCGAGGTTTAAACTTGCTTTATGAGATGGATGGTCAAGATTAGAAGATATATTAAGTAATGATCACATATGCCGCCTAAGTCAAAGCCGGTTGTAAATATGCCTAAGTAGTAACTATGAGATGACATGCATTAAATGCGTGCGAGTTCGGCAAACTTGTGTATGGAATGTCGTGCATTAAATATAGGCCGTTAATAATAAATGACAAACTTAGGATATTTAATAGCATGCTGAATCTTCATCATAAATGCATTCTTGTTTTATTCGTTACTGCGAGTAGAGATACGCAAACTTTGTCGGTGAACATAGTAGTCGGTTGATACCTCTTTGTAGATGGTTTTACGTCTCTACGTGCTGAATTTACTCGGTATTGAGAGTGATCATTCCCCCTTCTTGAATGATCCTTTCACGGAACCTTCTTCTTGGCGGGGTCGGTAGGGTCAGCAGAGACCTAGCTCTGCTGAAAGTTCTTTGAATGCGGATTCGGCTAGAGGTTTTGGTCGGAATATCGGCCCTTTGTTTGTCGGTATGGATCTTTTCCATTCGATATCCTTCTTTTCGACATGGTCGCGAATGAAGTGATGCCTAATGTCCACGTGCTTGCATCTCATGTGTAGTACGGGGTTACGAGTGATTGCACTAGCTGATGCTTTGTCGCGGGAATATCGGCACTTCATTACGAATGACGTCGTAGTCTCTTAGGCTGCTTTGTCTCGGCCAAAGGATTTGGGCGCGACAACTTACGGGAAGCCATGTATTCGGCTTCGGTAGTTGACGTGGCTGCGAGTGTTTGCTTCTTTGACAACCGTGAGATCGGCTTCTTGCCTAGGAGCGACAAGTTCACGAAGTTGATTTTCGGTCAATTCTACATCTGCATAGTCGGCATCGAGTAACCGGTTAGTTCAATATTATCATCAGTTGGATACCATAAACCCGTGTCGGGTGTGCCTCGAGGTAGCGGAGAATCTTCTTTCTTTGAGTCCATGTGGCTACGCTTAGGATTCACACAGAAATCGGCGCTGAACACCTACGGCGTAAGTTATGTCGGGACGAGTAGGCTGTTAGATATAATAAGGAACCAATTATTGCACGAAATTCGGTTTGGTCTCACTGATACTCCCTCTTTATCAAGATCGATTTTCATATTCGTGTTCATTGGGATCTTGATAGGTTTTGCCGAAGTACAACCGAATCTTTTGATGAGGTCTCGAGTGTATTTACCTTGGTTAATGAACGTTCCCTTTTCGATTGTTTGACTTGAAAGCCAGGAAATAGTTCATTTCACCCATCATTGACATCTCAAACTTGTCCTTCATCATTTTCTCAAGCTGGCGACACATGACGACGTTCTTTGATCCGAAGATAATGTCGTCTACATAGATCTGCACGAGTAATAAGTCGTCTTCCGGTCGAATCTTTGAACGGCGTGCGATCTACGTGCCTTTTTGAAGAAGAAACTCGACGGGGGTATCGTACCAAGCCACGGGTGCTTGTTTTAACCCGTATAGAGCCTTTACGAGTGCAGCAAACTGATGTCCCTGCTTGAAAGCCGGGCGGTTGTTCTACATAGACTTCTTCTTTCGGTACGCCGTTCAAGAACGCGAGACTTCACATCCATTAGATAGACTCACGAATCTTTGATGTGTTGCGTAGGCTAGGAATAGTCGATTGCCTCCAATCTTGCAAGCTGGAGCGAATGTCTCATCGAAATCTATTCCCTCGGTTTGTGAGGTAGCCTTTAGCCACGAGCACTTGCTTTGTTCCTTACTATGACGTTGTTTTCATCTCGCTTGTTCTTGAAGACCCATTTTGTTCCAATGACGTGTTGATGTCGGGGTGCATTAACAAGCTCCCAAGCTTCGTTTCTCGTGAGCGATTCGGCTCCTCCTGCATAGCTATGATCCGGTCGGCATCTTTAAGTGCATCCTCAATCGTCGAGGCTCTTACGTAGACAAGAAGCGGGGAATATAATGCACTTTCTCCTTGGCGAGATCTGGATCTTGTATTGACTTTTCTTTGAAGGATCTCCAATGATTAGATCGGGAGTGTGAGCATCTAGCCACGATCTACGATGTTTCGGCTCTTCATCGAAATTTGATCAACACGAATAGTAGGTGAGTTAGGAATTTCGGTCGTACTATTACGAGATTGAAGCGATTCGATAATGAGAGTGTGATCTGCGAGTTTCCGGGTTCGGGGGCATTCGGCTCGGGAACATTAATAGATGTTCCCCACGAGTTGTTACTATCGGTAGTGGTCTCGATTACCTCTAAGGTTTCCTCATCGACTGAGTTACACAGGATTGATTACGTTCGGGAGAGTCGATACGTTCGGCTACTTGCTCTGTTGGTTGAGATTCGATAGACTTGTCTTGGGTTTCTTCGTCCGAATCATCATCCCAACATAGGTTTGGATCTTTTCGGGTTTGTCTTTTAAGCTTAGATCCCGTAGGCGCTTCTTGATGTCCTCGGATTTAGAGTTAGAGTTATTGCTCCTGTCTTGATAGCAAACTCATTAAAAACAACATGAGGGCTTTCCTCCCACGCAAAGAGTCCGATAGTTGAATACTACGAAAGCTTTCTTTGACCGAGTATCCTAAGAAAACTCCACGATCCGACTTGCTATCAAAAGTCTTGGTGATCTTTCCCATTATTGTGGATAAAGCATGAACAACCAAAGATATGGAAATAAGATAAAGAAGGCTTCCTGCAGTTCCATAGTTCATATGGTGTTCTCTTATCTTTGCTTTGTCGGTAGAGATCGGTTACGAGTATAACATGTAGTGTCGGTTGCTTCGCCCGAATTTGGTTGGGAGTCCCGAGTGCAGTAGAGTTCTTCTTTGCTTCTTTGAGTGTGCGATTCTTTCGTTCGGCAACCCCGTTCAAGCGAGGGGGTGCGCGCGGCGAATGTCTCTTGCTCAATTCCTTATGTTTTTGCATAACTTCTCTACCATGGAATTAAGGAACTCGGTTCCTCTGTCGGAAGCAATTTTGATTATCGTGGTGTTCTTCTCGGCCTGAGCTTTTCGAAGTGTTGGTAACTCTATTTTGACGTCGGTTGTTGGCAATGAATATGACCCATGTGTAGCGCGAGTAGTCATCGATGACCACTAAAGCATATTTCTTGCCTCGATCGTCCTTTGGAGGGGCCCGGACCGAACAAATCCGTATGCTTAGCAGCGAAGGATTCCATCGGTGGAAGGAGATGGAGCAGGTGGATTTTGATTCCTTGTTTGCTTTCCCTTCGGACATGCTTCACGCTTGAGTATCTTTCTTTGAATACTTCATTCGGCGAGTCCTCTTGCTAGAGTGTTCCTTGCTAGTTTGTTGAGCGTTTTGAAGTTGAGGTGGTTGAGTCTCCTATGCTAAAAAGCCATCTGTACGGTTGTCGTTCTTCGCCCAACGGACAAGCTTCGAGGTTACTGGCTGAGTTCCGATCGGCTACATATATATTCTTTTTCCGCGAACCTTGTAACACTTTGTTTTCCCTTGTGGATTTATCAATGAAATCACGAAACCGGTGTCAAAAATCACTCTATTCGAGTTATCACGGAATTAACTAACGAGAGAGAAGAATATCTTTGAAGTCCTTCAACATATGATACTCTAGGAAGCGTAGCGATTCACAATGCTTTGAGTGCTCCATATCCTCTTGTATAGCCTTTTGCATTGTCTCCAAACTCGATTATGGGTCCTTCTTCGGCTATATAATTCTTGATAGGTTCCTTTGGTAAGTCGTATGTCTTGAGCATCCATTTGTCCACATACCAAGGATCTTTGTGCACTCGCCAAAGCGAGAATTATATTCGGGTACCCTTTATTTTGTTTTTGGGTCCTTAGATGTTAGTTTTAGTAACCCCAATCTGTCTAACAACCACAGGTGGTTTCGGCGGTTTCTTTCCACTTGAGTCGGCATACTTGACCGTTGGGTGGTCAAAGCGACTTCTTAGAGCTGTACGGGTTCGGGAGTCCGGATCTTCTTAGTTGGTGGGCTGCGACCTTTGCCTTTGTGCGTTTTTCTTCTTTTTCGACTCTTGGAACCTCTTCGACTATAGGATCATAGTAATATGACCCGTATTGGGTTTGGATGTGTCAGGCGAGGTGGTCCCATGCGATCGGCCCACTTAACTCTGCTAGTTCCCCCTTGGTAGGCCGGGGTGTCTTGGTGCGATCTTACGGTCGGAATGCGTGCGTAGGATGAGGTGCTTTCATCTTTTGTTTGTTCTTTCTTTGAGGGTTCGAGAATATTTGCATTGATTGTTTCTCCTCGAACAAACCTATCGGTTAGGCGCACTTCGAGTGTACGGGGGCGAGATGAGGAAGCTTCTGGTTGAAACCAAGTCCTTCCTTACGGTGCTTGGGCTTGTTGCTTGCAAGCATAGCCTCCGGCTTCTTTTCGGCGCCCATGTAACGCTCGGTCGTCGGGCTCTTCCGGACATCATCACTCTTTTTCGGTATGTCGTGCTTGAGTGCGAAGTCACGATAGTTCTTACTTCGATAGACTCGGTTCGATATCTTTACGAGTCAAGTCATTGGTCAAAACTGAAATTCGATCTTCTTGATGCTTTGAAACTTGGCCATCGAGAGAGTTCATCTCCTCCACGAGTCTCAACACAAGTCCTTCGGCTTCGGTGGCGGCTGACTCTCTCGAGAAAGTCTACGATTTTCCACTTTCGGGGTATCCAATTCTCGAAGAGTCTTGCTTGAGGCTGCGAGACTCATTTGAATTTGATCATCTAATAATTCTTCATAGGCGGTCGTGATGTCCCAATTCCCATCTGCACTTTTTGAAAGCGATTGTCGTGTGTGCATTGTGAAGAGGAATTAAGTGGTTCATGAGAGTTTACCTCATCCTCTTCTCCTGCCATTAGGCACTTTTCGATTGTTTCTTCGACTTCATGCTCTAAGGCCATGAAAGGCTGCTTTATCGTCGAGATGAGTCCATGAAGGAGTCGACTTCTTACGAGTCGTGCGAGATCTACGCTACCGCAATATAGGATTGTCTCTTACGGGCGAATTTCTCTCTCCTTGCCTTATGTGCTTTGCGCGTTCGGCACTGCGAGCTCGGGACAATCATATTGATAGTGTCACGGCTTTTTGCGGTTGTAGCAAGTGATGACTCTTTCTTCTTTGCTTTTACTATCCTTTGATGGTGCTAAGTCAATCCTTCTTTACGCATTCGAGAAGATTGTGAGTCGGGAGTCTTGAAGAGCAGAATCATTTCCCACTAAGTATAACGGTCTTTGAGGATAAAATCATCACCCGACAAAATTGAAAAATTAATTGATAGAGATGAAATTGAAAACATAAAATTGGCACGAGTTATCAATTTTCGGTTGGAAAGATACGAAATTGAAAACATAAAACACAAAATTAGGAGATGCGGACACTAGTATGAACACAAAATTAAAACTAAAACTAACATCTAAGGACCCAAAAGCAAAATAAAGGGTACATGAATATAATTATGTTTTGCGGGTGCACAAAGATCCTTGGTATGTGGACGGTGGATGCTCAAGACATATGACGTACCAAAGGAACCTGCGAAAGAATTATATAGGCGAAGAAGGACCCCGAGAATCGAGTTTGGAGACAATGCAAAGGCTATACAAGAGGATATGGAGCACTCGGCATTGGGCGCCTACGGTTCCTAGAGTATCATATGTTGAAGGACTTCGGCATAATCTTCCCTCTGTTAGTCAGTGCGCGATAACTTGAATAGAGTGATTTTTGACACTTGGTTTTACGTGATGTCATTGATAAATCCCACGAGAAAATAGTGTTATCGGGTTCAGTAAAAAGAATATATATGTAGGCGGCCGGAACTCGGCGGAACTTGAAGCTTGTGCGTTGGCGAAGAACGACAACCGTACGGGATGGCTTTGGCATAGGAGACTCGGCCACCTCAACTTCAAAGCGCTCAACAAACTAGCAAGGAACACTCTAGCAAGAGGGCGCCGAATGAAGTATTCGGCAAAGACATTCGGTGTCAAGCATGTACGAAGGGAAAGCAAACAAGGAATCAAAATCCACTGTTCCATCTCCTTCAGCGATGGAATCCTTCGGTACTACATATGGATTTGTTCGGTCCGATCTCTCCGGTGACGATCGGATGCAAGAAGTATGCTTTAGTGGTCATCGATGACTACTCGCTACACATGGGTCATATTCATTGCCGACAAGTCGACGTCAAAATAGAGTTACCAACGCTTCTGCAAAAGTCAGTGTCAAGAAGAACACCAAGATAATCAAAATTCTATCTGACAGAGGGACTGAGTTCCTTAATTCCATGGTAGAGGAGTTACGCAAAACCGAAGGGATTGAGCATAAGACATTCTGCTGCTGCGCACCCCTCGGCGAACGGGGTTCTTTGAGCGAAAGAATCGCACACCCAAAGAAGCGGCAAGAACTCTACTCGCCGGACTCGGGACTCCCGACCAAATTACAGGGCGAAGCGGCGGCGGCTTTGCATGTTATACTCGAAGCCGATCTCTGCCGACAAAGCAGCATAAGAGAACACCATAAGAACTATGGAACGGTAGGAAGCCTTCTTTATCTTATTTCCATATCTTTGGTTGTTCGTGCTTTATTCACAATAATGGGAAAGATCAGCTGAAAACTTTTGATAGCAAGTCGGACCGGGGAGTATTCTTAGGATACTCTCGAGTCGGCAAAAGCTTTCGAGTATTCAACTATCGGACCCTTTGCGTGGAAGAAAGCCCTCATGTTGTTTTTAATGAGTTTGCTGCGAAGACGGGAGCAATAACTCTAAGGTGCGAATGCGAGGACATCGATGCGCGGCTACGGGATTTGAACTCTAAAAAGACAAACGAAAGGATCCGGCTTTGTTGGGATGATGATTCGGATGAAGAAAGCGAAGATAAGCCTGCGGATACGAACCGGCAACGCAAGTAGGCTGAGCAGTTGACTCTCTAAGCGAGTCGATCCCGGGTGCTGAGGTCGATGAAGAAACCTTAGAGGTAGCTTGAGACCACTGCGAGAATAACAACTCGGGGGAACATCTATTAATGTTCTCGAGTGAATGCCCTTAACACGGAGACTCGGTAGATCACACTCTCATTCTTGAATTGCTTCAATCTCGAGAATAGTACAAGCGAAATGCCTAACTCACCTACTATCCGTGTTGATCAAATTTCGGATGAAGAGGCTGAAACATCGTAGATCGTGGCTAAATGCTCACACTCTCGATCTAATCATTGGAGATCCTTCGGCAAAAGTCGGGACAAGATCCGGTTACGTCGAGGAGAAAGCGCATTATATTCACCTTCTTGTCTGCTGAAGAGCCTCGGATGATTGAGGATGCACTTAAAGATCTTGGCTCGGATTATAGCTATGCGGGAGGAGCTGAATCGGTTCACGAGAAACGAAGTTTGGGAGCTTGCTAACGGGCAGCGGCATCAACACGTCATTGGAACAAAATGGGTCTTCAAGAACAAGCGAGATGAAAACAACGTTATAGTAAGGAACAAAGCGAGGCTCGTGGCGAAAGGCTACTTGTCAGGCGAGGAATAGATTTCGATGAGACATTCGCTCCGGTTGCGGGGTTGGAGGCAATCGGACTATTCCTAGCCTACGCAACACATCAAAGATTCAGAGTCTATCAAATGTATGTGAAGTCTGCGTTCCTGAACGGCGTACTGAAAGAAGAAGTCTATGTAGAACAACCGCCCGGCTTTCAGCAGGGACATCAGGTTTATAGACTCGGAAAGGCTCTATATGGGTTAAAACAAGCACACAGGCTTGGTACGATACCACTGTCGAGGTTTCTTCTTCGAGAAGGTTTTCAGAAAGGCACAGTAGATCGCACGCTATTCAGCATTCGACTGGAAGACGACTTATTACTCATGCAAATCTATGTAGACAACATTATCTTCGGATCGAAGAACGTCGTCATGTGTCAGCAGTTTGTGAAAATGATGAAGGACAAGTTCGAGATGTCAATGATGGGTGAAATGAACTATTTCCTCGGCTTTCAAGTCAAACAATCTGAAAAGGGAACGTTGATTAACCAAGGCAAATACACTCGAGACCTCATCAAAAGATTCGGTTGCACATCCAGCAAACCTATCAAGATCCCGATGAACACGAATATGAAAATTGATCTTGATAAAGAGGGAGTATCAGTAGACCAAACTGAATTTCGTGCAATAATTGGTTCCTTATTATATCTAACAGCTACTCGTTCTGACATAACTTATGCAGTAGGTGTCTGCGCTCGATTTCAGGCGAATCCTAAGCAGAGTCACATGGACTCAGTAAAGAAGATTCTCCGCTACCTCAGAGGCACACCTGACATAGGTTTATGGTATCCGGTGATGATATCTCGAACTAGCGGCTATTCGATGCGACTATGCGGGATGTAGAATTGACCGAAAATCAACTTCGAGGAACTTGTCGTTCCTAGGCGATAAGCTGATCTCATGGTTTTCAAAGAAGCGGCACTCGGTAGCCACGTCGACTGCGAAGCTAAATACATGGCTGCCCAGGAGTTGTTGCGCCCAAATCCTTTGGCCGAGAGGCGGCTAAGAGAGTATGGCGTCATTCGAGAATGAAGTGCCGATATTCTGCGATAGTACCGGTGCTATTGCAATCACTCAAAACCACTGTACTTCACATGAGATGCAAGCACGTGGACATTAGGCATCACTTCATTCGTGACCATGTCGAAAGAAGGATATCGGGATGGAAAAGATCCCATCTTGACAAAGAAAGGGCGATATTCGACCAAGCCTCTAGTGAATCCGATTCAAAGAACTTTCGGTAGAGCTAGGTCTCTTTGGACCTCTTGACCCCGGTCGATAAGAGTCTTCAAGAGAGGACCATTTCGGTAAGGGGGAATGTTCACTCTCGATGCGAGTATAATCGGTATGCGTAGAGAATCGGCAACCATCTACATGAGGTATCGGTGACTACCATGTTCGGTGACGAGGTTTGCATATCTCTACTCGGTAGTAACTAATAGAACAGATATTCGCACTTATAATTCAGATTCGGCATGGTATTAATTATCTTAAAGTTTGTCATTTAATGAAAACGACTCTCATTTAATGCACGACATTCTATGCTTAAGTATGTTGAACTCTGCCACGCATTTAATGCATGTCCTCTCATAGTTACTACTTAGGCAAATTACAAGCGGCTTTGACTTAGGCGGCTACTTGTGATCATTACCTTCTTTATAATATCCAATCTTAACCGTCCATATCATAAAACAGATTTAAATTTGGTCGTTGATCGAAAACCGTTCACCTTCACGTTAGATATATATTTTCGATCATATCTTAGAAATCACCATTAGTATATCTTCAAATTCTTGCTCCGTAAATTCTGAGATCTCTAGCAATCCTTTACTTGCTTCTTATCTTCTCTATTCTCGAGAATTTTATCGGTATGATTATTAAATCCGTTACTATACTTCATTATCTCTTTTCGGTATCGCTATACTAAGCTGTTTTATGAACAAACGATGCGATAATCTTTTCTTGTGACGGATAAAATGGAAAATCTTTCTCTCGTCTCCCCGGGGAACATGCGGGAAATCTTAGACAAAGGCAGGTATGCAGTGCGAACCGGTCATGGGGTTTGGCGCTGCGACCTTGACTTCATGGGCGAGATTTTCTCGTATACGAGAGCGTGCCGGATTGGAGCGGTTCCTCTCAAGGAAGCCTACCTTCTTCCTTCCTCGGCGGGTGTCTCGAGATATACCTCGACTTCGGTTCGATATCGGAGACATCATTGGGCGTTTTGCCGTCCACTCCATAGGAGTTAGCCATGTTGGCTACAACGATGACGAGGATAGGCGACTATCTATCTATATTTAGCGGAAAGCCTACCACATTCGGAGCGGCCTTCCCAAGGAACAATATCTTTGCCCGATTAGTGCACTAGCTTATATAGTCACGCGGCTTGCCGACAAGCCAAGCGGGTTCATTCGATCAAGTATTGAGACCCGAATCCGGCTCATGATGGCAATATATGACAAAGCTAAAATCAAGCTGGACGGAGTTCTTTCTTCGAGGTTCATGGTTCAAGCCGCCAAATTTGATAAGGCGACGTGCGACTTGGCGGTAAAAAAGCAAGCTAGCTTTGTATGGGTTGAAGCTATCCATCATGATACAAGATATGCGTGGAGATGACCGAGATCACCTTTGAAGACAAGGTACACTTTAATGTAAAGAAGATCGGGTTCCACAATAGAGCAGTTTGCTCTTCGGCGGATCGGTTCGGGGCCGTCGCTTGACAAACCACGCCTACCAAAAGAGGTCTCCTCTAGCAAAAATTTCTAAGACATCGGCTAAACGTGCGAAGAGAGCCATCGGCTGATGTCCCTACTAAATCCGGGCTGCTGGGAGGAAACTACTAAACAACCAACTGCTTGAGCAGGCTCTTGAACATGCTTCTTGAACGGCTACTCGGCTATGCGGCTAATAGATGAGTCGAGTCCTCCGAGGAGATTCATTCGGTGGAGAAGGCCGTCTCCGCTAAGCGGACTCAAGAAGTGGATCAAGGGGTTCCAAGCCGAACCTGGCGAGTGCTTGATATACAAACTCCGGAAAGCCCGCTTGATATTCCACCACTCGGCACTTTGCCGTCTTCGAAAAGCGGGGCGTCCGCCATAGATCTTGACGACTTAGAAACGGCGTCGAGCAAGAATCAATCGGAATGGAAGCCTCGGCGCTCGGATCTCAAGCATTCCAGAGATAGGCGACCAAATACCGGAGATCGGCGGCCACCAAGACATGGTGTTAATTGCTAGGCGAGGCCGGGCTCCATATGCTCCTAAGGTTCCGGGAGTGGCACCCGCGGCTTCGCCTCATCCTTCACTACTCCTGTGACCAATTACATCGGGAGGAGCGGCACCTAAGGCGGCGAATAGGCTACTCCGGGCCTGCGACCTAGGTAACCGATGATCCGAGGGCCGCGATGCGGCCTTGGCACGCGATAGGCGGCGGACTTCGAGCTCGGCCCCTCGAGATGGGTCGACCACGGCGGTCACGACCCGCCCTATGATTCGAGCCACAGGAAGCCGATGAGGGAGTACCCGGGACAAGGATACTTCGATCTACCGCTCGGTATCCTTGGGCTGTGAAGTCGGCGGTGGTACTTCAACGTCTGCGAGCTGCTCAACTCTTGCTACATCTCGGTTTGAAGTAGCGCCCGGCCCCAAAGGCCGACGCTCAAAGTCCATGGCCAAGGCGGCTGAAAAGCCAAGGAGCTCGAGACGAGCACTAGCCAAAGCTGTCCATAAAGTATGGAAGAAAACTACTTGAAGCCGCTAGCGGCGAGCTTCCGGGGCTGAAAACTTCTCTATCGACTCGGTTGCCCCCGATGTCTCTTCCATTGTCTCAAATGCGGCGGCAAGGCGAGGCGAGGACTTTGAAGATTAGCTCGAGTGATTCGGGAGGGACGAGGCCAAGCTTGTTTGAGGAATTCAAGGCCTCTCGGTCCACTAATACTAAATCGGTCTCAAACCTATCCCGGGCCAGCGAGCTCGGACTCGACAATATTCAACAAGCTCACGGAGGATAAGGTGTACGAGAAGGCGACGGAATTTAAAGGGCTGCGGTGAACTCTCCCACAAGAAATACGGTGAAGATCTTGCTTACGAGAGGAATGAGCTACATGAGGCGTTTGGCAAAAATCAAAGACAAACTCGACTCTCTGTCGACCTCTTACAAAAGCTTAGACCTAAAGGTATCCTCTCCGACTCAGGTAATAATTGATGATGCCAAAAGGGGAAGGAAAGGATAAAAGGGAAGAAAAGAAAGACGGTGAAAAAGGGGACAAGTCGACCCCCAAGCTAACCACGACTAAACCCTCGGCTAAATTCACTAAGGGGAAGCTCCACTAAAGCCCGCCCAGAAAACCGGGTCGATGGCGGGCATGGCGAAGTTCGAGACTATTGTTGCTCTTGGACTAGGCGAAGAGACCCGGGTATCTCCGCTGCGAGCACGGCGAGGGACCGGCCCAGTGGCTCTTGAACGGCTACTTACGCGACCCGGACTCCGGCCGATATTGTTAAGGAGGTTCTTTGAGTATGTTGAGCGTGATGATTCGAGAAGAGGAAGAAGCCCCTCTACCACCACCTCTTCCGAGGCAAAGGGAAGAAAGTCTTTGGAACTCCCGGCCCCTCCGGCCAAAGAAATCAAAGAGATACATTTACTGCTGAAGAGGAGGCTCGAATAGCGGTGACGAGAAGCTTGCTAGGGAGATAGCCAAAGGCGAGGCTGCCAACAAGCTTTAAAGGAAAGACCTCTCAAGGCAAAACTAAGGCACCGGCTCGAGGCGGAAAGAAAGCGCTAGGTTGCCTCCAAGGAAGCTCAAGATTCATGATGATGAAGATAGAGAAAAGGAAAAGGAGCAACAACGGAAGAATGCCGAGAAGCGGGGTACATCGAAGAAATCCGGTACCCTGGCGACTCGAGAAGACTCTCCTCACCAACCTTCCTATATGAGATCCAAAGAACAAGATCTTTGAGATCGAAGCCATTTTCGCTCGAGATGGATAGGTATCTCTATAGAGGAGAGGAAGCCGGACGAGATAGAAGGCGCCGGACGAGAGAATACATATGGCGAGACCTTGAGGCGCTGAGAATTCGATGCTTGAACAAGAGGCCGGTGAGAGTACCTTCAAAAGCGATATTCCTTATCGATACGAGAGGTTCGGGAAGCCGGCTGATCCGAAATCACATAGATGGCCAAGGACGGACGATTGGATGCTGCTCGGTTTACTCATAGATGGGAATGCTGCAAAGATAGAGTTTATCAAGCGCAATTATTTACGGAGGTTACGGCCGGACAAGGCTAAGGCCGATGCTTACACGAGAATGGATGATGATAACGAGCCGGATCTATACGTATACTTGCATAAAGCCGTATGCGAAGGTATAGAAGTTAGTGTTCTCGAGCCCCGGGAATCATACCTCGGCCAAGAAGAAATGATGACTCGAGTCCATCATGGAGTAATAGAAAAAGAAGTGAAGAATCTTTGCCGCGAAACGAGAGGACTTGAAGAAGATGAGCCGGCGGACTTATTCTGAATACACGGAGGCGAGGAAGAACTCATACGAGAATGTATGGCTTGCCCCTACTGAGTCGAGAATCGCAAAACTTTATGGACGGGATCAAGCGGTACAAGCGTTCTTAGTATTAGATTTCTTTATCTTCCTAGCTTAGAAAGAGATGTAATGTGCTTGAACTTTCATATCCTATATATACATTCTCTTTTGGCTTAGACAATATCTTATTGTCTAAACCGCCGTGTTTGTTTTATGCTTAAACACTCAGAATCACTGAAGTGATTGCTGACTCACACACTCACTTTATATTACTTGTCAGCTTATTGCTTCTCTAGATCTGATAGTCTAGTTGTTGTGTTTCGGGGGAATTGTTTAGATAGAGGGAAATTGTTTTGCCCTGCACCCCTCAGTAGACTAGAACTTGAAGAACAAACTCCACTGATCCTACTTGTAATAATGTAAGGAGCTCCCGTTTACGATAGTTTAGTGTTAGCATAGATGATAGGTTTTGGCATCATCAAATAGCGGGAAATTGTTGGTTGATGATTTTGTCCTCAGCATTATTATACTTAGTGGGAAATGATTCTGTCTTCAGCACTGACCGTAAGCTCAGTAGCCCCGTGCTCTGTACCTATCTAAAGATTTGAAGATCCCAAAACCCTATCTTGATTGATGAACCATTCTGTGTAATTGTTTTGTCTCGATGTTTCGGACTCGGTAGACACTCTCTGCTTTCTGGTTAAGGCGGTCGATAGCATATCGGCCTCGGCACCGAGTAGAAGACCCGATATTTCTTGGACTCAGCGGGAGCGATATGCGAAGGAGTCGGTAGAGCGGACTCGGCGGGAGTAGTTCGCTGAACTCGGGGGCGACCATCGGCGAGTACCCTCGATTGTCTCTCTGCGAATGAAGATCGGACTCGGCAACGGCGGATAGTCTTACGAGCTGTCGAGACACTTTTTGAATATACAATCAGTAGTGTCAAGTACGAGGAAAAGAGAAGTCAGCTTCAGTATGCCTCGAAGTCTGTTCTGTCTCAACCACTCCATAATCCTCGACAAATGACAAGTATACACGTGTCTCTACCTACTAAAGCTGCAAAGGCGACATATTTCCGAAAAGGAGGGAAAGGACAACTTTGTTACATCCTTCAAAAAGAGCCATTAGCTACCAAAAAGAGAGAGAAAGGAAGATCATCTCCAACGGATCTT
Source organism: Lavandula angustifolia (assembly GCA_028984105.1). Lineage (NCBI taxonomy): Eukaryota > Viridiplantae > Streptophyta > Magnoliopsida > Lamiales > Lamiaceae > Lavandula > Lavandula angustifolia. The sequence continues at coordinate 6,787,351 of CM054818.1, read as the reverse complement.
TTCCAATCTCTGCTCTACAAATAGAGGGACATTTCAAGAGAAAAAAGGAGAGAGAATGCGCATAAGCTTAACGACGAAAACAAACACAAGCATTCAAACAAGCTAGAACCAGAAAACCCTAAGTCTTCCGCAAGAACTTGAAGATCTATCTCCGGCGAAAGACTACCTTCTCGGCTCATAGGGAACCAAGCTAAAGCTGTTAGAAGAGCCTCTCAGTATCCAAATCGACGATATACGAACCTAAAGCTTATGTTAGGTGTTCGTCGATCTAGAAGCCACTCTCTCATTCCCTATCCCTCTAACCACTAAGCTCAACGAATATACTTATAGCTTAGATGAAGGAGTTCATATTTGAACCCGATCCTTATTGCAAAAGGACTCCTTCATAGTTGGAGAAGTTTGTCGAAACACTTTAGTTTGATGCCTTTGTAAGCCCGGGACTTGCTCGAGTATAATCCCCAAGCCATGGCTTTGTCACTGTGCACAAGGCGGCCGGGACTAACTCGGTATAATAAATAGCCTCTCGAACTTTTCGGGCGGTGGACGTAGGATCGATTGATATCCGAACCACTTTAAAAATGCGGGTCTTGTTATTGCTTTCGATTATTGTTGCATTCATTTCTTGTTCATACTAAAAACCTACTTTAAAATCATACAAGCTTGTCTCAACATGCTTGGCTGTCTATTCTTGGGGCGAGACTTGCTAAAATAGTTTTTTCACTCAGCGATTTGGGCCTACACTTTTTCGCCTGCTTCTTGAACTCTACATTTGATGCGGGTTCGGCTCGGTCGGCTAGCGAGATCTCGGTAGTGTCGAGATTCTTTGTCACACACGATTCGGGACGGCTATTTGGTCCGCTTGAATTATTTCGATCGACACTTTCACGAGCAGGGGCTGTTCGTGTTTGAAGTTGAGAAAATCGGAGTCAAGTGTATTCACCCCCCCCTATACACTGACCGTACACTCGGAACCAACACCGGGCCAGCGAGTTCGGACTCGACAATATTCAACAAGCACTTGAGGATAGGGTGTACGAGAAGGCGGCCGAATTTAAGGGCTGCCGGTGAACTCTCCCACAAGAAATACGGTGAAGATCTTGCTTCGAGAGGAATGAGCTACATGAGGCGGCGACAAAAATCAAAGACAAACTCGACTCTCTGTCGACCTCTTACAAAAGCTAGCCTAAAGGTATCCGCTCCAGACTCAGTAATAATTGATGATGCCAAAAGGGGAAGGAAAGGATAAAAGGGAAGAAAAGAAAGGCGGTGAAAAAGGGGACAAGTCGACCCCCAAGGCGACCACGACTAAACCCGCGGCCAAATTCACTAAGGGGAAGCTCCATGAAGCCCGCCAGGAAAACCAGGTCGTATGCGCAGACTTGGCGAATTTCGAGACTATTGTTGCTACTAGACCAGGTGAAGAGACCCAGGACCCGGACCCGGGGGTGTCTCCGTTGCGAGCACGGCGAGAGGCGGCCCCAGTGGCTCAGGGACGGCTACTCACGCAACCCAGTCTCCTACTGATATTGTTAAGGAGGTTGCTAAGTATGTTGAAGATGATGATTCAGAAGAGGAAGAAGCCCCTCTACCACCGCCTGTTCCAGGCAAAGGGAAGAAAGTACTGGAACTCCCGACCCCTCTAGCAAAGAAATCAAAGAGATACATTTCTGCTGAAGAGGAGGCTCGGATAGCAGCTGACGAGAAGTTTGCTAGGGAAATAGCCAAAGCTGAGGCTGCCAACAAGTTTAAAGCAAAGACCTCTCAAGATAAAACTAAGGCACCAGCTAGAGGCGGAAAGAAAACTGCTAGGTTGCCTCCAAGGAAGCTCAAGATTCATGATGATGAAGATAGAGAAAAAGAAAAGGAGCAACAACAGAAGAATGCGAGAAGCGGGGTACATCGAAGAGAAATCCATTACCCTGCGACTCGGAAAACTCTCCTCATCAACCTTCTCGTATGAGATCCAAAGAACAAGATGCTTTGAGATCGAAGCCATTTTCGCTCGAGATGGATAGGTATCTCTACGAGAGGAGAGGAAGCCGGACGAGTTAGAAGGCTGCCCGGACGGAGAATACATATGGCGAGATCTTGAGGCGCTGAGAATTAAATGTCGAACAAGAGGCCGGTGAGAGTACCTTCAAAAGCGATATTCCTTATCGATACGAAGGTTCGGGAAGCCAAGCGATCCGAAATCGCATAGATGGCCAGGACGAGACGATTGGATGCTGCTCGGTTTACTCGAGAGATGGGAATGCTGCAAAGATAGAGTTTATCAAGCGCAATTATTTACGGAGGTTACGGCCGGACAAGGCTAAGGCCGATGCTTACACGAGAATGGATGATGATAACGAGCCGGATCTATATGTATACTTGCATAAAGCCGTATGCGAAGGTATAGAAGTCGGTGTTCTCGAGCCCCGAGAATCATACCTCCGCCAAGAAGAAATGATGACTCGAGTCCATCATGGAGTAATATAAAAAGAAGTGAAGAATCTTTGCCGCAAACGAGATGACTTGAAGAAGATGAGTCAGCAGACTACGCTGAATACCTGAGGTTGAGGAAGAACTCATACGAGAATGTATGGCTTGCCCTACTGAGTCGAGAATCGCAAAACTTTATGGACAGGATCAAGCAGTACAAGCATTCTTAGTATTAGATTTCTTTATCTTCCTAGCTTAGAAAGAGATGTAATGTACTGAACTTTCATATCTTATATATACATTCTCTTTTGGCTCAGACAATATCTTATTATCTAAACAGCCGTGTTTGTTTTATGGTTAAGCACTCAGAATCACTGAAGTGATTGCTGACTCACACACTCACTTTATCTTACATGTCAGCTTATTGCTTCTCTAGATATGATAGTCTAGTTGTTGTGTTTCGGGGGAATTGTTTAGATAGAGGGAAATTGTTTTGCCCTGCTCCCCTAAGTAGACTAGAACTTGAAGAACAAACTCCACTGATCCTACTAGTAATAATGTAAGGAGCTCTGTTTTTGATAGTTTAGTGTTAGCATAGATGATAGGTTTTGACATCATCAAATAGGGGGAAATTGTTGGGTGATGATTTTATCCTCGGCAACTTTGTTATACTTAGTGGGAAATGATTACGTCTTCGGCCAGCGGCCGTAAGCTCGGTAGCCTCGTGCTCTGTACCTATCGAAGATTTGAAGATCCCAAAACCCTATCTTGATTGATGAACCATTCCCGGGTAATTGTTTTATCTCTGAGGTTTCAGACTCAGTAGACACTCTGCTCTGGTTAAGGCGGTCAGTAGCTTATCAGCCTCAGCACCAGAAGTAGAAGACTCGGTATTTCTTGGACTCGGCGGGAGCGGTATGCGGAGGAGTCGGTAGAGGCCGAACTCGGCGGGGTAGTTCGGCGAACTTAGAGGCGACCATCGGTAGAGTACCCTCGGTGTCTCTCTGCGAATGAAGATCGAGACTTCGGCAACGGCGGACGAGTCTTACGGGCTGTCGGACACTTTTTGAATATACAATCCCGGTATTGTCAAGTACGAGGAAAAGAGAAGTGAGCTTCGGTATGCCTCGAAGTACTTTCCCATCTCAACCACTCCATAATCCTCGACAAATGACAAGCATACACGTGTCTCTACCTACTAAAGGCTGCAAGGCAACATATTTCCGAGAAAGGAGGGAAAAGACAACGTTACATCCTTCAAAAAGAGCCGTTAGCTACCAAAAGAGAGAAAAGGAAGATCGTCTCCAACGGATCTTTTCCAATCTACTGCTCTATAAATAGAGGGACATTTCAAGCCTTGAAAAGGAGAAGAGAAAACAAGAGAGAGAAACGAATGCGCATAAGCTTAACGACGAAAACAAACACGTGCATTGAAACGAGCTAGAACCGAGAAAACCACTAAGTCTTCCGCAAGAATTTGAAGATCTATCTCGGCGAAAGACTACCTTCTCGGCTCATAGCCTCTAATATCCAAATCGACGATACACGAACCTAAAGCTTATTTGGTTTGTTCGTCGATCTAGAAGCCACTCTCTCATTCCCTATCCCTCTAACCTAAGCTCAACGGGAATATACTTATAGCTTAGACGAAGGAGTTCATATTTGAACCCGATCCTTATTGTAAAAGGACTCCTTCATAGTTGGAGAGTTTGTCAAACACTTTGGTTTGATAGCAGGTATGGCCCAGGGACTTGCTCGATATAATCCCCAAGCCACGGCTTTGTCACGTGCACAAGGCGGCCCGAGACTAACTCGGTATAATAAATAGCCTCTCGAACTTTTCGGGACGGTGGACGTAGGATCGATTGATATCCGAACCACTTTAAAAATACGTGTCTTATTCTTGCTTTCGATTACTATTGCATTGATTTTCTTGTTCATACTAAAAACCTACTTTAAAATCATACAATTTGTCTCGGCATCTTGAGCTGTCTATTTCTTTGAGCGAGACTTGCTAAAACGGTTTTTCCACTCAGCCGATTTGGGCCTACACTTTTCCGCACCGCCCGAACTCTACTGTTTGATGCGGAATTCGACTCGGTCGGCTAGCGAGATCTCGGTAGAGTCGGACTACTTTGCCACACACGATTTAGAACGGCTATTTGGTCTGTTTGAATTATTTCGATGCGGCACTTTCTCGAGCAGGGTGCTTCGTGTTCGAAGTTGAGAAAATCGGAGTCGAGTGTATTCCCCCCCCTCCCCCCTCTACACACGGCCGTACACTCGGGACCAACAAATTTAAAAAAAAAATTAGATACGGGAGAGACAATTTCTCCCTCAAAAGAATGAGAGAAATATTGCCTCCCCTATTATATGAGAGTATTTAGAGTAGCCTTAGACAATGAATAGTGAAAATCTATGAGGGATTCCTCCATTTTTGGGCAGCTTGGAGAATCCCTTACAAATATACTCTCTCCGTTTCACTTATCAATTCCCATTTTTTTGGCACGAGAATTTAAAAACTGGGTGGAAAAAAATATATGGTGTAAAAGTATAAAATGGTAGAGTTTATTTATTTAGAGTGGTTATGGTCCATTCATTTCTTTCCATTTATGGATTATGACTTGCATAGTAAAACACCATAAAATAAAAAATGAGACTTGATTACTAAAACAGAGGGAGAAGAAATTAAGAGACTACTTAACACGTGAGTATTGCACTCTAATACGAAATTCAAAAGTCATGTGGGTGTTGCTGTCTTTCCCAGTCCCTACTATGACCAAATGTGTGTCGGCCATGCACTTGACTCCAGAAAAATTTTCAGTCTCCTTAAAAATGTTGTCTTTATTTTTAATGGTCTAATAAAAAATTTTGCAATCTAAGAAAGGAAATTAAATGTGTAAAATTAACTAGTCAACAATTAAATTATAAATTCCATAAAACATTATTCTCTTAAGAAATGTATAAAAAATTATGATACTTTTAACAAAAACGAATAACATTTTGTTATATGATGGAAATCCGCAAACGTATACAAACTCTTAAAACACGTGCATGTGGGCCGAGCCCATTGAATTATTCATTGGGAAGTGGCACATAATAGTGAGTAAAACATCATAATCAGTTGCAGCAGAGAGAGATACAAGACTTTCAATTTTGGATTGCACACGTGTATAACAAGTAGTCTCTCCCCATTAAGTTTATCTCCTTCATTTTCGACACGTATAATAAGGATAATTAAAAGTGGAAAGCAAGACAAGATGAATGGGAGGGGTGAGTATATATTACCCTTCCGTCTCAAATTTATATGTTTGCTTTACTTTTTCGCCATTTTCAAATTTATTTGTCTACTAACAAATTTTTTTGTCCAACTAAATATTTCACTAATTTTATTAGGTCTAATTATAAATATAATAATATAGAAAAAAAAACGTTTTATCCAATTTTTATAATAACAAACACAATCATATCATTACTTTTTTAGTAATTTATTATAATTTACTCAAGTCGAAATAGCAACATTTATCTAACTTTCATATTATTAAATGTTAGTCTCGAGGCGTGGTTCGGGTGTAGGGGGGGTAGGTGAATACACTGAATACAAATTTCGTTCTCCAACGCGAAGTCAGCACTATCTGAGTATGCCACTGAATTGAGTCAGACAACCAAATATGCTTCGGATCGCGTGGGCGAGAAATTCTTCTGCGACTTCAGCTCTACTGACTTCATCCAAATCTATCAATTCATCTACTTAATCCTTATCCCAACAATTTCCCCTATTTGATGATGCCAAAACCTATTAACCCTTCTATCGGGAAAAAAGCTAAGGTTAAGAGCTATAGCTGCTTGAATAAAGGTCTATTACAAGGGAATGCTCCGATCGACATATCAAGGTGACTAAGATAATGTAAGGTACGAATCGAAGCAATCACAAGTAAAGGAATATCAAAGAAGACTTATGATAATAAGTAATGTATCGAGCGAAGACAAGACCTAAAACGGTTAAGAAATGCTTTGAATGTAACGAGCTTATAACTACTGATTAACATAGTTATGGCATGCTTGAGGTTATCGGGGATTCTGCTTGACATGTATCAGAGCTAGCATAGCAAAAAGGTAGGTTCAGCACATTCACACAATATCAGGGCTGATACAAATAATCAAAGTTCAGAGTAGATCATATAGTAGCTAATCATCAAATGTAAATTCAGCAGTTATCAAGCATGTCCCTAAGATGTAGGTTCCCCCGAAGAAACAATTTCCCTCTATGTCATATAAAACAACTCTTCCCCCTAAGTACTAACAAAGTATCATAGAGGAATAAAGCAAACACAATTAATAAGTAGGAAATAATTCTAAGGTAGATAAGCACATAAATCACATAGGGTCAGATAAGATAAGTATCTGATCACTTAGGTGATCAGTTGTGCTAAAAAGTAAATAAAGCCGTAAAGACAATGAGTAATTGTCGAGGCCAAAAAGTGATATGTCATATAAGATTTAGAAATTAGAGTACATGACTTTCTATCACTAGAAAGCTAGACTAGGAAAGAGGAGAGAGTCAGCTGGGCCTCTTCTTAAACTTCTGCATGCGGGCTCGGAAGTCAGCAGACTTCTTTTCTGGAAGATCAAGGTCGTATCCTGCATAGACTCTGCTTCTCAGGGCTTTGATCTCCGCCAAGTCTTCTTCGTCATCCTTGTTCAGACCTCTGCTGAAATTGGCATCCTTATTCTCTTCTTCGATCTCCTTCTTACATAGATTGTCAGTATGAGTCATCGGAGGAGGAAGAGTTCGGAAAGGTGGTGCCTTCAGCGTTTGACCAGATCGGTCTAGCAGAGTCTGAATCTCAGCTAGAAGAGATTGATTTGCTGCAGTCATAAAGTCCTTGAAGTATCCATCAGCATCAGAGGAGTCTTCATTGCTAACTTTCCATATATAGAATCTCTTGATAAAATCCACCTTCAGCTTCTCTCACTGTTGATTGAGCTTGAGAGGAACCCAGTCGTCAATTCTCTTGTATACGACTCTGTTCACTTCACTAAGTGGCTCTCTGCTCCTGAAGAATCGGGAAGAGGTGGGAATGCTTCTATCTTTGACTGGCACCCTCTCCTTAGCTTCGTTTTCTGTCCTCAGCATGAGGGCCTCAAGGTCAGCTAGGCGGATCCTCTCCCTCGCCTCTCTAATCTGTCTTGCCTCAGCTGTTCTGTCCAGTGCCCTTTCACACGCGCCCCAGATATCCTTGATCTCTTGCTCTTGTTCCTTAGAAGGGACCATGGAAGGCACATGTGGTTGTTCTTCTGAGTTATTAGGCGACTCTGATTTGGATTTAGAACTTTGAAGTGCCACCTTATCGAGATTTTATTGTTTGGATTGTTGAGCTGCGGGCTGGCTTGAGCTCTAGGCTGCTTCTTCTTGTTGATCTTGATTGAATGGGGATTGTCTGTGAGTGCGAAGGCGCAGGAGAACGGATCTGAACCCCTTTCTTAGCAGTTGGCTTTTTCTTAGCCTCTTCCTCAGCCAATTCTCTCGCGAGCTTCTCGTCATAAGCTATCTGCTCCTAGCGAGATTTGAATTTTAGCTTCTTTCCTCAGGTGGGCTAGGGTCAGCAGGAGCCTTGCCCTTACCCTTATCATCATTCTCAGGAGCTAGAGGTGGCGAGCCCTCAACAGGCAAATTCTCCAAGTAAGTAGCCACCTCAGCTACAGTTGATTCAGTTGTTGCTCCTTTAGCTGGCACTTCCCCCTGTGCAGCTGCTGAGCTAGGTCCGCCCTGCTGATCTTCAGCCTTAAGGAGGGATCGAAGTTGAGCTGATCTAGATCCTTCCCCTTTTTGGCATCATCAATAAGGGTTGCCAGGGCTGTGACCTTCTTCATCAGTGCATTCATTGAGTCTTTGACCGTAGTCCTCCCAGTAGCAATATCATTTGCTGCATCCGTGTAAGACTTCCACCGTTCCTCATGCTCTTTTTTTATGGCTTTGAGTAGAGCCTCTTTAGATTTTTCGAACCGGGTGAGGTAGTCTTGAACAGCAACCGACGCACTTTTCTCGATATCTTGGCAGGATGTATGCTGCTGAGTCAGTGCCATAGGTACACTGTCAGCTATAAATGCATATATTTCTTCCTCTGCCTTCTGGACTCAACCTGTTACAATCGCTATTTCTTTAGAGAAAGATTTGGCCTGCAACTGTAAAATGGTTTGAAATTGTGCAGTCAGGTCAGTCTTTTGCGCGGCAAGTGCCTTGGCGAGGATCTCTTCAGTATTGATAACAGATGGTGTGCTGATCCTCTGCACTTCAGTCGTAAGGCTGTTCAGCGTCTTAGTCTGTGCCTCAGTGAACCTGCTCCACTTCGTGTTCACATCATCGACAAGGTTGTGATTCTTATGCGCCTGACGCTTAATCACCTTGTTTATCGACTTCGTAGAAAATTCCTTGAACTTAGCAACCTGGTAACGACGTTTCAGTATCTGCTAATGCTGAGTCGCGGAAGGAGTCCGAGTGATCTGGCCAGATGAGGAAGGTGGGGGTGGCTGATCACTCGTGGGAGTTTTGCCTTTAGCAGATCCTCCCCGGTCTGCATCCTTAGGCGCATCATCGTGAGGAGGAGATGGTGGGGGAGAAGGACGAGGCTGAGTGGAAGATGGCTCCTCATAGCCTATCTCCTCTTTGAGCTTATGCTCTTCCTCAAGCAGAGTGGAAAGAGACCTGAGACGGATGGTCTCTTCTAGCAAATCACACTCCAAGAATCGGAGACACATCTGAATACGAGTGCGGATTGCTATGTCCACGAGATCAGGATGAGAACTAATCTCCGGAATCTCAGTTGCGACTTCATCAGTCGCCTTCTGCCGTGCATTAAGCACTGAGATTGGAATGGAGGAAACCTCAGCTATCTGAGCTTCAGTGTGGATTTCCGGCTGAGTTTTCTCTGAGTGTACTGTCTTCACCTTCTCTCTCAGGGTCACATCATGCTGCCCTGACCCTGAGTCTTCAATAGAAATTGGTGAGGGAGGTGAGACGATTGAAGTAGGCTTCTTTAGTATCTTCTGTCTCTTCGCCTGAGTGGGAAGGGGATCTGAGTGATCTCCATGGGGGCGCTTTGCTTGCGGTCCCTTCCCAATGGACTTCTCAGCTGAAGCTGAGTTGACAAACTTCATCAGCTTAGAATCGAAATAGGAGGCTGTTGGTCCGGAGACAAATATCAGGTGTAGAGGGGGGGGTGAATACACCTGAGTACCGTTTCTTTTTCTCGGTGAAGGTCGGTGAAGGTTGTTGGTTGCAAGCCGATGAATAGTGCCAAATAAACCTTCGATCACGGGATAGAGTGAGTCGGCCTCTGAGCTCTCATGCCGACTTTTGTCGGTGCTCCGAAACTCGGTCGGAGACTTAAGTGTGCGGATAAGTGTGGGGCTCGGAGTTTGTCTCTTTTTGAAAACGTGTTTTCGCAGATTAAATTCTTTTGGCTGTGCGATTTTAGAAATACGTTTTATGCAAACTTATGATTTTCAAAGGTTTGTATGCAATAAAACGATAAAGAACACAAGCGGTTTAACGTGGTTCGGATACGCAAGATTCTACGTCCACGGTCCTGAACGGAGTGGGATAACTTGTTGATTAGTACGAGCAAGTCTCGGCAAGGAAGCGTGCGCGGGACGAGATCCTTCTAAGTTATAGTCCTTAGCGACTTTACAATTCAAACCTAAGTTCGAAAGGGAGCGAAAACGGTTCTCCAACTAATGAAGGAGTTCTTACAATAAGAACAGTTCACTAAAAATGAACTCCTTCGAATCTAAGCTATAAATCTGATAATGAGCTTAGGTAGAGAAGAAAGGGATCTAAAGACTCTAGAGAGAAGAACCACAACAAATATTGTAGTAAATGCGAGATTCTTCATTTGGATGTTACGATTGAGTTGCTAGAGTGTTTGAGGGCTTGAGCAATTTCCCTTTTTTAATTTCGTGCTTCGCACTCTAGTGGAGCTTCGAAATCTTCTCTATTTATAGCTGTGAGCTATGGCTTATGTCCGTTGGATGCCACGTGTCACATGCTTCTAAAGAAAACGGCCATTAATTCGAACTTGTTGCGGTAGGGCGGTTAATTCATGTACATGAGAGCGGCATTACGGTTTGGAGCGGGTAAGGCGTTGTCGGCTTCCTAATTGGTCGAGGTTTGTGGTTGGTGAGAATGTCGAGTTGGCCGTTCAAACAACCTCGTATGATCTTACTGGCTGAACTTTCGAAAAGACTTAAGTAGTTGGGTCGCTTTTACGTCGGATACGATGGGCGCAAAGTCTCTGTCTTCTTCGGCGAGTCGGTGACAAGGAATATAACCTACGAGTAAGTCGGTGGCGGCTAACGAAGGTGCTTGGGCTTGCATGAGTTCTTCTGGCGATGACTTATCGGTTCTTTGGATTGGCTTCTGCGAGGTCTACTCGGTGATGGCGAAGAAGCATAGCGATTAAGCGATGACGTGGGGTTCTAAAAAGTATCTTCGACGGAAGATCGGTTCAACAATTACCCCGTCCTGGACTTAGACAAGAATATAAAAACGATTACAACAAGTGTAACCTATACATCGGCTAATCCTAACGACACTTTGAACTACGATATCGGCTCGGTTTTGGGATCTTCAATTCCATAGTACTACTATGATTTCCCCCAATTTTCTTTTAACCACGAACGGTTGAGTATCATCTGCCGGCTCATATCCAACCAGGGGCGTTAGCTAATGAGACCTTATGCAGGAGGTCTTCTTCAATCATGATAGACACCTTTGTTCCCCAAACGAAGCTTTCCCTTAGGAATGAGCTTCATCCCTTCTTCGGTGTTGACAAACTTTTTGCGGCCGAGCCTTGAACTCGGCTACGAAGAACGCATTCCGGTTGATGGGCGTTGCATCGACTATGGCCATCATTATGCGGACGCGAATATGGGAAAGGCGATCATACGATCTTGCGGAGCTTGTCGAGAATGTGATTGACAATGTACACCAATCCCCTGTATTTAGGTAGCGGGTGATTCTTGGGAACGCTTTGCCTTGAATACGCGAGTCCTTCGGACCACCGAACTGCGCGAAGTACTTGTCTATCTCGGACTCTACGTACCCTGCGATCGGTGCCCCTTCGTCTTCCAGACCGAAGTTGACACGGAGACGCCTAGAGACATCTATCTGCGTGGCCATGTCCTCCCATTGGCCCAGGGATGGACCTCACGCCTCGAGATGACATTGGAGATGTCATTCAAATCATCATCTCGGTGGAAGTTCATGAAGAACTCCGCTACGACGCGAAAAGAAGATGACGCGGAGAACGGGAGAGAATCGGAAGAAGGCCCAACCTCTCGAGAGCATTGATTATCGGCGTCATGCACTCCACACCGCAAGTTCTGACAGACAGAACGGGCTCAAACAACACCCACTTCCAAGATATGATGTCCTCTATATCTTCGGGGGATGGTCACGTCGCTAATCGGGACAAAATGTGCCATTGTATAACTGAAATCTGCAAAAAAAAAAAAAAGCATTAGCACTCGAAAATAGATTGAGTTAGTGGTAGACTTAGTTTGAAGAAATTATTACAGAAGATATTGTGCAGAAAATGCAGTAGATGTCTGATGCAAATTAGTGAACCGGATTAGAGATAAAAGAGTATATATATTCAGATTTGAATATGAGACGGTTTTTTAAGCATGCGGTTGACATTAATCAGATTTTAATAAGTGAGCGGCTCGAGATTGAACGTTATAATAGGTTATGATTCTTGTGTCGCCTATAATCTCACCTACTTATCTATATCGCCTAAATGGTAAGGTGAAATGACATGCCTTTAATGCGCCGCAGTCAGTTTTACGGAATGTCATGAGTTAATGAAAACAACATACTCAATGCAATACGATGAACATTAAAGGTGGGAAATAAATGCTATGACATGCTTTGAATCACCAAAAGCTGAATTTAATACTCATAACTCTCGTCGTGAACATCGTAGTCAGCGATACCACGTTTGGCGAAACTCGAGTATTCGTTATGCGAAAGTAAGTTCCCCCTTACTCGGTACTTCCCCGGATCATTCTTGAAACGTATTAGTAGGATCCGAAAGACCTAATTCTAATGAGACGTCGTTGAATGCGGTCTCGGCTAGAGGTTTGGTTAGGATATCAACTCTTTGCTTATCGGTGTGGATCTTCTCCATTCGATATCCTTTTTCTCGACATGATCTTTGATGACGTGATGACGAATGTCCACGTGCTTGAACCTTGTATGTAGAAGCTGGATTACGAGTGATTGCAATAGCATTGATGCTTGCTCGCATGATAGATCGGCACTTCATCTTGATGGATATCATAGTCTCTCGGTTGTTGTCGAAGCCGTAGTATCGCGTGCGCAACGGCTTTCGTCGGCCATATACTCGACTTCGGTAGTGGACGTTGCTGCGAATGTTGTTTCTTTGAGAACCACGATATGAGCTTGCTACCGGGGACCGACATGTTCTGTCGGTTCGGCAACCTGCATAGTCGGCATCGAGAATAACCCGGTTAGTTAAGGTTATCATCAGCTGGATACCATAATCCAACATCAGGTGTTCCCTTTAGGTAACGAAGAATTCTCTTCGGCTGAATCGATATGACTCTTCTTGGGATTCGCTCTGAAATCTCGCGCATACACCTACAACATAAGTTATATCGGAGTGCGCTTCTTTGTAAGATATAATAAAGAACCAATAATAGCACGATAGTCGGTTGAGTTAACGAGATGCTCCCTCTTTATCAAGATCAATCTTGAGATTGATTTTCATGGGTATCTTGGTGACTTCTTTGGATTCGCGGCCGAACTTCTTGATGAGATCTCTTGTGTATTTCACTTGATTAATGAATATTCCCTTCTTTGATTGTTTGACTTGAAGTCTAAGGAAATCATTTATCTCTCCCATCATCGACATTTTAAATTTTTCTTTCATGATCTGCTCGAATTTCTGATACAGTCAGATTCCTTGATCCAAATATCGTCCAAGTAGATCTGCACCAGTAAGATGTTTTCGCCTAACTTGATACTGAATAGGGTGGGATCCAATGTTCCTTTCTAAAAACCTTTACGAAGTAGAAAGTTTGAGAGAGTATCGTACCAAGCCACAGGTGCTTGTTTTAACCCGTACAAAGCTTTCTTAAGTACGCAAACTTGATGTCCCTATTGAAAGCCGGGCGGTTGTTCAACGTAGACTTCTTACTTCGATGCGTCGTTCGGGAAAGCGATTTCACATCCATCGATAGGCGTGAGCTGCCGATGTGTTGCATAAGCTAGGAATAGACGAATAGCTTCCAATCTTGCGACTAGGCGAATGTTTCGTCAAAATCTATTCCCTCTGATTGACAATATCCTGTGGCAACAAGTCGAGCTTTGTTCCTGACAATGACGTTGTTTTCATCGCGCTTGTTCTTGAATGTTTCGTCAAAATCTATTCCCACTTCGGTCCCATCACGTGTTGGTGTCTAGGTCTGTCAACGAGCTCCCATACGTTGTTTTGCGTAAATTGATTGAGCTCTATTGTCTGAGGTTCTTCAGTCGACAAGAAGCATGAATATAAGGTACTTTCTCCTTGACAGAATTTGGATCTTATCTTGGCGCTAGGTTGAAGGATCTCCAATGATAAGATACGAAGAGTGAGCATCTAACCACGGCGACGAAGTCTTGTTACTTCATCCGGAATTGTTTCAACATAAACGGTAGGAGTATTAGGAATCTCAGTAGTATTGTTCTGTGTCTGAAGTAATTCAGTAGCAAGGGTTGGGTCTACTGAGTCACCAGGTTCAAGGGGATTTAGCTCAGGAACATTAGTAGTTGCCCATGAGTTGTTATTCTCAGTAGAGGTCTCAATTACCATATCGATTTCCTCATTGACCAAAATTACATAGGATTGATTTTGTTTTGTAGAATTAATCTCAGCTACACTGCTTGTTGGATTACGAATTTCGTCATCCGAATCATTATCCCAACAATCTTTGGATCTTTTCGATCTTTGTCGTTTAAGCTTAGATCCCGTAGCTTGCTCCCGACCTCTTCGGCTTCAGGGTAGAGAGTTAGACTTCTCTGAACTCATAAATAAATTCATCAAATACAACATGGGGGCTTTCCTACATGCGAAAGGGTCCGGTAGTTAAAGACCACAAAGCTTTCTTTGAACTTAGAGTATCCTAAGAAGATTCCTTGGTCGACTTACTTTCAAAGACCTTTAAGCCTGGTCCCTTCCATTATTGTGGATAAAGCACGGACAACCAAAGTTATGAAAATGCCAAATAGAAGGAACTCTCCTTTTACGTAGTTTGTAAGGCGTCTTCATGTGCATCAAAGTCGGTAGAGACCGGTTACGAGTGTAGCGAGGCGGTGTCGGTAGCTTACGCCCCGAGGACTTCAATGGAAGACCCGAATGCTGCGAGTAACGTCCTTCTTTGCTTCTTTAAGCGTTACATTTATTTCTTTCGGCAAGTCCGTTCTGCTGAGGCGTACGTGCCGCTGAGGTTTCGCGTTCAATGCCTTCAGCCTCACAGAAGTCTCTTACCATTGAGTTCATAAACTCAGTTCCACGATCTGAGAGTATCCTTTGAATCTTGATATCTTTCTCGACGCTCAACCGCTTCAGTAGTTTTGGCAGCTCAAATTTGACGTCAGATTTGTTGGCGATGAATATCACCCAGGTATATCTTGAATAGTCATCAACAACAACAAGAGAATATTTCTTTCCTCGATCGTCCTTTGGATTGGTGCCCCGAATAAGTCCATGTGCGGCGGTTGAAGGATTTCATCGGTGGAAGGTAATGGAATAGGCGGATTGCTTGACTTTCCTTGGTTCCCCTTCAGACATGCTTCATACTTTTTACGTCTTTTGAATACTTCGTTGGGCAGTCCTTTGACTTTAGCATCACGTGCTAGCTTGTTCATTATTTTGAAGTTCAGATTACTCAGTCGTCTATACCACAGCCAAGTTGTTGTGTCATCTGACCTCGTGTGTGCTAGCAGGCAAGCTTCAGGTTTGGCGGTATTCCATTCAGCATAGTATAGGTTCCTTCGCCACGACCCTGATAACACAGTTTTTCCTATAGATTTATCAAGAACATCATAAAATCCTGCGCCAAAAGTCACTTTATTGGAGTTTATCACATAATTGACTTACAAAAAGGAGATTATGTTGAAGTCCTTCACCATAAGATACCCTAGGAACTATTGCAGTTCCTATTTTCAGTGTGTCGTATCCCCTTGTGTAGCCTTTGGAGTTGTCGTCGAACTCAATTCTGGCTCCATTTTGCTGAACATAGTCGGTCAGTAGGCTCTTTTGATGTGTTATGTGTCTTGAGCATCCACTGTCGACAATCCAAGGGTCCTGTAGCACCTGTAAAACAAAAATAGATTCAGGTACCCTTTGGGTTCAGCTTGGGTCCTTAATGGTTAGATTTTAGGATCCAAACTTGTCTGACAGCCGTGATGGCTTCAGACTTCTTCTTTCCCTTGTTGTTAGTAGTCTGCTCCACTGAACTTGGAGTAGCTGACTTCTTAGATTTTTGAGGTTCAACTTTCTTCTTCTTTTGAACCTTAGGTCTTTTTACTCTTGGCTCATAGTAGTACGATCCGTCTGAGGCTGGATGAGTCGATAGTTGGTGGTCATCTTGTTCGGCCAACCCGACCTTCTCTGTTCCCCACGAGTTTGCTCTTGGTGTCTTTGGGCTAGAACCGTGGGCCACTTTCATGTTCTTTGGGTGAGGTGCTTGAATCTTACGCTTATTCTTTGTACGAGGGGATGTAAATTACGCATGTTGAGTTACCCCACAGGACGGACCTATCACTCGGCTTGTTGGAGTTCTTACGTCCGATGTGGAGGCTTCACATGTGTAACCAAGTCCTTCTTTGGTAGCATGTGGCCTCTCCTGCTTGCGATAGCTTCTCCAACTTCTCCTTTGCTCCAATATATTGCTCAGTCAATAAGGTTCTCCACACCTCATCACTTTTCCTTAGAGCCTCATACTCTATTTTTGGCATGTGCGAGTCTTGAGATTAGCAATTTCAATCCCTTTCTCGAGAGATGTCTTTGGGCCAATGCCGAGATCTGTTCTTCTTGGTCATGAGACTTAGTCATCAAAGAGTTAATCTCTTCCTTCAGTCTCGGAACAAGTCCTTCAGACTCAGTAGAGTCCCGACTTCTCTTTGAAAGTCTCTGATTTTCTGCTTTCAGGATGTCCATCTCCTGAATCGTCTTGCTGAACTGCTGGCTCATCTGGATTTGCTCTTCAAGCAGATTTTCGTATGGAAGAACCACATCCAGCGGTTCTCCTGCAGTAGAGCTTGTGTCTTGTGTCTTTGGGTGAAGAGGGGCATATAGTGGGTTCGAAATTTACCTCCGCCTCTTCTCCGGCCATTAGACACGGTTCAACATCTTCCATCTCGATTGCCATGAATGCGGCATCGTCGTCCGACGATTCCATGAACAGTTCTTCATCGCTTGAGAAATCGAACAACTCTCCAGCTATGTAGGCTTGCCTCTTCTTCACGAACTTGTCGCGTCTGGCTTGCCTTTCAGCTCTTTCAGCTGTTGAGAATTCAGGACATTCGTATTGATAGTGTCTCGGCTTTTTTGCGGTTGTAGCATACTAAGTTACGCCATCCTTCCTAGATGTTTCTTTTTGTTCCACGGGGGTAGCTTCAGTACTCCTGTAATTAGGTAGAGATTTAGATTCACTATTCGTGCGATGATTATCTCTCTTACCTTAATATTTTTGGGAAGCCTTTTTTCATCTTCCGTCTGAACATTTCCTTCTCCTTCTGGTATTTCACCGCAAGGAGAGCATACTTCTCAGCCAAGTTGTCAGCAATAGGTATTGTCAGTGAGCTTCCAGCTGACTGGCTTGTTGCTAAGGGACTTGCTCCGGCAGTGATAGCTGATGCCTTGTAAGCATGATCCATTGGCACTTCAGCTTCAGTACCGGGGGTGTGTGGGAGGTTGAACTCAAACTCCTCAGCTTTAACTTCTGGAAATATATAATCAGGAGTAATAGAATTCAGGTCAGTTCTCTTCATACACGTAGCAAAAGAATACCACTTGGGCCTACTAAGAGCCCTTAGAATTTTGGTGTTGGTCTCCTTATTGCTGAACGTCTTCCCCAGTCCGTTGATGATGTTGATCTGATTCGTGAATCGAGCGCTGAAATCATCTATGGACTCCCTTAGAAGCATAGCGAATGCCTCGAGTTTCTGCAGCTCTAACTCCGGTTTGTTTTCTTTAATCTATGGAGTTCCTTAGCTCAGCACCGCGAGTGCATCCCATAGCTCCTTTGCAGTCTTGCAATCATGTACTCTTCCGAGATAAGAGTCGGCTGAGTGTTATCGGTATAGCATTACGAGCAACTCGGTCGAGGTTGTGCGGTTTCATCTCTTCGGGAGTGAAGAGGCTTTTGTCCTTTGCGACTTTGGGACCGGTTACGCTCCTCCTACTCCATCCACTACAAGTTCGGCCCGAGTAGACCATCGGAACATTGGGCCTTTCTCCGAACGTCGGTCATGCTATCGTGCGGCGAGGTCAAATGAGCCTCCATCCTTACGCGCCATACCACATAATTTTTACGTTGAGAACATTGGCACGGTCCTTATCCACCGAAATATCGGTCATTGAAAGATGGGATAAAGGATGCGATGAAGAGATGCAAGATGCGGTGAAAATGGGTTTTCTAGGATCTTTGTTCGAGATAGACCGGTTTCGGAGAATAATGATCGATTAAGAACAACTTGCGCTTTGATACAAATTGTTGGTCCCGAGACTTGGTTCAGGTTTGTAGAGGGGGGGTGAATACACCCGAGTACAAATTTTGTTCTCAAACAAGAAGTCGGCTTTAGGCGAGTATGCTCTTGGCCCGAGTCGGACATCCAAATATGCTTCAGATCGTGTGGGCAAGAAATTATTCTATTGGGTTCAGCTCTACTGACTTTAGTCAGTCAAAAAATCGTTCAATATTAGAGTGCGTGCGGAAGTGTAGGCCCTATCAAACGCCTCGGTTAGAAAACACCGATTTTATGCTGAGTTTGATGAAATACAGTTTTGAATGCAGTATGAACAGTTAGAGAAAATAGTAAATAAACACAACAAATTTTTAAAGTGGTTCGGACACAATGGATCCTACGTCTACTATCCTGACCAAAGCAGGATACTTGTTATATTTATACTGAGCAAGTCTCAGTTGGTCTGTTCATTAGACAGACACAAACTTGAAGCTTATACTGAGCAAGTTCTCAGTGATCTGTGCACTGGACAGATTCTCTACTTATAGTCGTAGTGACTTTTACAAGGTTTTCAAACTTTAAGAGTTTGAGTCTTCTCTAACTAAGAGTAAGTTCTTACAAATATGAACTGTTTCACAAAGATGTGAACTTCCTCGAGATTTCTAAGCTAAAGATATTACAATGAGGCTTGCTTAGATGAGAGAGGGGGAACAAATATAATTCTAAGTGATGAACTAAAAGGGTTCTTCTATGAAGGCTAGTTCTTCACTGGATTCTTCGTTAAGAGTGTTAAGAGTTTGTACGTAGATTGCTTGGGTTCCCGGTGTTGTCTCTGCATTAGGACTTCTCTTATTTATAGTCGTCGATGGTGAATAGATCCTTTGGAGGGAGGTCTAGCCACGTGTCGAAACGACAAGGAAAATGGCTCCCTAATTTTAAACGTTGGTGAGTAGGTGCATTGTAGAGATTCTCCTCTTTTTCAGTCTGGAAGCAGCTTTTGTCAGAAAAGATAGGTCGCTGTCGGTTCCTTATTGGTCGAGGTAGGTTGGTAGGTGAGACTCGTCAAACATCAAGGTTGACTTCCTCTGAATCTTCGGACCTTCAACGAAGTAACTTTCCTGCGATGTTCTTACGGGCATTCGGGGCATGGGCACGAATTCTTCGGCGGATTCAATTGGTGGTTGACTAACCAACGCGACTTCTTCGATCCTGAGTCCCCCAGCTGAGTGCGAGATCTTCTCCTGAATCCTGCAGCTACTGAACTCTAGCCTACTGAGTTCTAACAACTGAACTCAACTAAGCTATACAGATACGAAGGTACAATATTCAGCTAGGGTTTTGGGATCTATCAAATCTATCAATTCATCTACTGAATCCTTATCCCAACATTAATTTTTTTCTTAATATGTGTGAAAAGATAAATAGACATATATATTGTTATGATTCAACCTCCAACTCAAGCATCGACTCGGCATCCAACTCACCCTCTTCTTCCACACAAGACACAACACGTATTCAAATGGAGGAAGGACCACATGATGATCAAAGCAAGCCACATGTGCCCAACGGATAGCACAACTACTGCAGTCTGTTAAGATTGGTTCTCAATCTGTTATAGATTAATTATAGTTGCAACTGAAGTTAGTTAGGTTAGTTATAGCTTAGCTTAACTCTCAAGGCTCTCATTTTATATAAATAGCAAGGTAGAAGCCTCATTATGTATTCAAGACTCTTATCTCAATTCTCATATATGAAAAACTCCCTTTCATTTTCACTATAAGTCTTTTCTCTGTTTTCTTGTTTCATGCTTCAATGTTCTATTATGAAGTTTATTCATTGCTTGTCGTTCATTGCCAAGGATTCATGATTCAGATTTCAACGGGGTATCGGAGTTATCACTTGACTAAGTGATGGTCTTCAATTGATAGATTAAATTTCCTTTCTTTTAAGATCTTTCCCTCTTGTTCTCTCACGAAGTTTTTTTTCTTCATGGCTGATGAAGATTCAAGTAATCTTTACTATATTCATCAAGGAGAGGCTCCTGGAGCCGTTCTTCTTAATCCACCTATGAATGGAGATAACTTCAAATCTTGGAGCCGCTCCTTGAGAATTGCACTCGGGGCTAAAAATAAACGGCATATGATCTTGCGAAGTCCTACTCGAAGCCACGCAAATTCCGGAGGCTACACACACGAGATTTTCAGCTTGGCAATGTTGTGATCTAATCATACAATCATGGATTCTTAATTCATGCACAAAGGACATAGCTCCTTGCATATTATATGCGGATTCATTTGCGGACATGTGGAGGATCTTGACTAAAAGATACTCACAAGGGAACTATGCTTAGGATCTTTGAGTTGCAAAAAGAGATCTATGCCATAGTACAAGGTAAACTTTTAGTGACTCGATACTTTAACAAGCTTGATGGCTTATGGAAAGAATTTCACCGGTTTAGCCTTATCCCGAAATGTACTTGTGGTGTTATGAAAGCTTTGCACATCTAATTGCTTCGGTTTGGTGGTGACCACATAGAACGAGAATGTTGAAATCAAGTTTCTTATGAGTTTGAATGATATGTATTCATCATGCGTGGTCAAATTCCGATGATGAAGCCATTTCCTAGCCTACACCAGATTCTGACCTTATAATACGGGATGAGAAACGAAGAATGGCAAGTCATGTTCCTCATCTTTGTTCAGCTGGAATCAATGGCCATGATCGATCAACAATCATCTTTTGATCGGACATCAGCGAGAATGTAATGGCCTGCTATGGAGCTGGCAGTGCTAAATTGATCTGCACGTATTGTGGCAATCCTGGCCATATAAGGGACAAGTGCTTTAAACTTCATGGATTTCCAAACACTGCTCCTAAGAAAGATAAGCCTACTTGTTCTCACTATGGTATCACTAGCCATCTACAGGACAAATGTTACAAGCTCCATGGTTACCCTCCCGGTTACAAGTTTAAATCTAAAACTAGATCAAGCTATCCTTCTACAACTTATACAGTTTCTGTCCACCAGGGAGCCAGTGATGGGCCAAGTTCTAGTATTTCTAATGACCAATACTCTCACCTGCTCAGTCTAATCCAAAACCTATCTCAATCCTCTATAACTTTGTCATCTTCTGAACCTCACACAGGTATCAGACCTTATAGCTTCTCAACTCATATAAAGCTTGTTTTTCTACTTCATTTCATCCACTTACATGGATTCTTGACACTGGGGCTATTGACCAAATAGTGTCAGATTTGTCAATCCTAATTGATCCCCAACCTGTTTCTAACATATTTGTTACATTACCTGATGAAAAAAAAACTTCCTATCACCCACAGAGGTAAAGCTCGTATCAATACTAATTTGATTCTGCATAATGTACTTTACATACCCTACTTCAAAGTCAATTTGATTTCAGTTTGAAAACTCATCACAGAGTCCAAACTAACTCTAGTGCTTCATGATGAATATTGTCTGATTCTGGACCTTGCCAAGGACAAGAGGATTGGCATTGCTAGGCTGCAGCAAGGGCTATTTCTTATACAGCTAATTCATGTTTTACTTCCTCTTCCAGCTGTTCCTACTTCTGCAGCTGCCAAGTCGTCTGATAACTCTTTTCTTTGGCATCAACGCTTATGACATACTGCAGACTCCACACTTAGGCCTCGTTTGGTTGCACTTAAGGAATGGAATCAGGAATCAAATTAAGGGAATGATTCCATTTCAAGTGTTTGGTTAGTAAAATTCTCGAAAGGAATGGAATGCCATACCCCTCCCCATCGCCCTCTTGGGGACTTTACTCAAACCCCTCCAAATCGAGGGGTTGAGAAAATGATTCCCCCCCTCCTCTTCTCCCTCCATTTCATCATAAAACGAATCCCCTCTCCTCTTCTCCCTCCATCCCAAATCCTCTTCTCCTCTTCTCCCTCCATTTCGCCAGCCGACCATCGTCGTTGCCGGCGCTCGCCTCGCTCACCGTCTCTATCGTTGGCCCTCGCCTCGCTCGTCGTCGCTGTCGCTCGCCGTCGCTCGCCGCTCGCCGCTCGCCACTCGCCGCTCGCCCTAGCTCCGGTGGTAAGTTTTCTCAATTTTGAGCTTCTTTTTCATTTTGTTGTTCGCTAAGTCTTTCGATCTATTCTGCGGCTTCTCGATTTTGATGGAACTTTATTCTGCGGCTTTGTTGTTTCTTCTCTTGGAGCTGTTATTTTCCTAACTAGGGTTTCCATAGATTAGTCCGGCAAACTTGTGGAGAATTGATGGGATTCATATATTGGAGATCTGGTTCATATTGTTGCTCTGGTGTTATTGTTGCTCTGGTTTGAGGATGAATAGCTGATGAAATTGGTTAGTTGGGATAAATTGGATAAATTGGGATAAATAGCTGATGAAATTGGGATAAATTGAATTTGAGGAGGAGATGGTTAGTTTGGCTAAGGTGTTTATCTCACATCTTTGTCCCTTCAATTAGCTGATGAAATTTTGATAAATAGGTTCAATACATTACAAATATATACTTTTATTTGCCTGAAACAAAATTACAGTCGTTCCATTGCTAAGGTGTTTATCTCACATCTTTGTCCCTTCAATTACAATTGAACCATTGATTTTTCTTTGGTAATTGGAGTATGGTTTGTGGATATTCATTCTTGTAATGTGTTTCTTTTTCCACAGATATGGATACTTTTAGATTGAAAATGATGAGGAGAAGAAGGGCTAGGCAAATGGAAATGATCCAAACTATAATGACTATTATTAATGTGATCATTATGATGTATTTATTTATGAGAAGAATTAGTTATGCAAGTAGAATAAATAGAATAACATATACTAAAAGAGTTAGGAAACGACAACGGTTAGAAAACTTAAACAAGTTGATTTATGAAAATGACATTGCTTGTAAAAATAAGCTTCGCATGAATATGATAACCTAATTTGCCTTATGTGAGATGGTTAGGGATGTGGGAGGTTTGAATGGAAGTAACAATATGTCTCGAGAGGAAAAAGTGGCTTCTTTCCTTTACACCCTTGCTCATGTAAAGAAAAATAGATCTATTGCTAATTATTTCAATAGAAGTGAGGAAACTATTAGTAGGAGCTTCAATGAATGTCTTAATGCGGTTATGAAGTTGCATCCTCGCTTACTCAAAAAACCTATGCCGATAGAGAGGAAGATTGTGAAGATGGTAGATGGAAACATTTCAATGTATTATGTAATCTACTTTATTGTTGTAAGATATATGCAAACTAAATTAACTATTTTTGATATAGAATTTCCTAGGTGCATTGGACGGCACATTAATTAATTGTCACGTTCGCAATGAAGATAGAGGGAGGTATCGGACGAGGAAAGGCAATATCTCAATGAATGTGTTGGGTGTTTGCACACCAAATATGGAATTCAGACTTATCATGCCTGGTTGGGAAGGATCTGCACATGATGGACGTGTTCTTCAACATGCAATTAACCATCCTAATGGATTAAAAGTACCTCAAGGTAATTATATTTCAATATTACACAATTTTTTCACTTTCAACATTTTAATTAGTAAGAGATAGATATTTTTTTATTATGTAGGAAGTTATTACTTAGTGGACGTTGGATACACAAATTGCAATGGATTTCTTGCTCCTTTTAGAGGACATCAGTATCACCTAAAGGAATGGGGTGATCGACAACCGGCCGGTGCGGAGGAATTATTCAATATGAAGCATTCTAAAGCAAGAAATGTCATAGAAAGATGCTTTGGATTGTTGAAAGGAAGGTGGACTATTTTACGAGGTCCTTCATTTTTTTCCAATCGAGATGCGAGGTCGTATAGTCTCATGTTGTGCTCTTCTACATAACTTTGATTCGGGAATATATGCCTACCGATAATCATGTTGAATATGGAGGTGACGAAGAAGAGGGCGACACTTCATAGCGGTTATACTCCAACTAAATACATCCATCACATTGAACCTTCAAATGCTTGGACTACTTTTAGAAACACTTTAGCTCAAGATCTATTTCATGTTTGATAACTATCTATGTTTGATTTATGGATTGCAATATTTGTACGAAGACGATTTTTGATATTTATGTAACTTGCATTTTTAATATTTAAATGTTAAACTAATATTTAAAAAAAAGGAGAGAATTTTTTTATAATATTTAATTATAATATAACATAAAAAAATATTTAATTAAAAAAATAGTTGATTCCATTCTTTACGTTAAACCAAGCGAGGGGAATGAAATCAAGTAAATTCCTCCGACAAACCAAACAGGTGATTCGGGAATCATTCCTTTCATTCCATTCCTTCAGGTTTGATTCCTGATTCCAATTCCATTCCTTTCTTTGAACCAAACGGGGAGAGTGTTTGAATTGATACCCCCCCACAGGTTGTCTTGTTTTACATTCGAATTCTTGGCGGTCGGTTTGGTCGAGCGAGTGTTGTGCGAAAAGAAATAAATATTGAAGGGGGGCTATAAAAAAAAAAAAAAAAAAAAAAAAAAAAAAAAAAGAGAGAAGAGTTGAAGGTGCAGAAAAAAAAAAGGAAAAAAAAAGAGAGCACCCGTTGAAAAAATAAAGGGAAGGATGAAGCACGAATGTTTATATTACGCCTTGCCCAAGTACGTATGCGAAAATAAATCTCCATCGGTCTTTGAAGCTTGTATATCTCTTATGCTTATTATCTGCTTGCCTAATCAAATGCCTCAGTGAATAGCATGGTGCATACTTGTACTTAATTTTCAGAAGCTTAGGACCCCTAGGATTCCCTACCATGTCATATATTTGAATGATTCCTTAGGCCCCATTACATTCAAGAGAAATACCTCTTTGAGTTGCTAGATTGACCACTTGCTATTGTAACTGCGTGACTATGTTGTTTTTATGAGCGGCTTGCCCGGAATAGATTAGAGAGAGATGAGTGAATCGGTGAGCTAGTTCGGTTATGCTTATGTTTTGACCAAGGCGATATCCGAATCCGTGGTTTGAGAATTATCTTTGCTTGACTTGTTTGATGAAGGTTTTGATTGCATTGCATGTTTGGGCAGAGATTGAGAATCATGGGCATTTCATGGCTGCTTGGTATGCTTCAATGTTTAGTCTATTGTGTTTGAGTCTTTTGATTTATTTCTCTTCTTTGAATCTGAGTCTCGTGTCTTAGTGTTTTTTTATTTTATTTTCGTTCCTTGAGTCTGTTTTGAGTCTTGGGGAATAGTAATTCGAGTTGGAGTATTCTTTTGTTCATCCCATACTTGAGGGCAAGTATGATTCAAGTGTGAGGATATTTGATGTGTCGATTTTATACCCCTCGAATTCACCCCGGTTTGACGCTCATCTTGTCCAAGTTGATGTTGTTATGTGCGCAGAAATGTATATTTTCAGCAGGTTTATGGTTCGGAGATGAGGTAGCGGTTCGGAGGGCGAGTTGGAGATTTTTTTTGCAGTTTTTGGAGATAAAACGGGATCTAGATCAAGAAGGAAAGATTTGCTAAAGATTTGGAACTTGAAGATATTTTAGGGCTGGAGTTATACATGGAAAAAGAGTCTTGAAGATCAAGATTTAAAAGATTTGCCCTAGATATCTTTCCTTTAGTGGATCAAGTTCGAAATCTATATAAAGGGGTTGGGAGACGAACATATAAGACATCAATCTCTCGTTTGCTTCATTAGTTTAGTTATGTCTTGACCATCTCGTTCTTAGTCTGTAGTTTAGATTTTAATTTCGGCCAAGCTTTCAAACACTTTATTGTTTTCGTAGTTTAATTCGAGTTTTCGGCTTTTAAAGAATTCGGCACTTGTTTTGATTCGGTACATTTAGCTTGCCCGTTCGGATTCGGTACTTCCGGTTTATTCGGCGGTTTAAGTTTTTTCGGCATTCGTTCGATTCGGTACTTCCGTTCAGTTCGGTATTTAGTTTTACATTCAGTACTTTAAATTCAGTTTATGCATTCAGTATTGCGCACTTTACTTTCTGTTCTTACTATGTTCGTTTCACTTAGCTTGTCCAAGTTAATAATGAGTAGCTAAACTTTTTAGGGCTTCGGCGAGGGTGACGAATATGAGATACAAACTTTGTGAGATCGAATTGTTCGTAGTAATTAAAGACTAGGGTTTCAACTTAATTCGGGGCAGAAAGATTTAATTGGATTAACTTAAACCTGATCAATTTAGGTTATGAAGATTAGTGCCAGATTGTTCAACAACTTAGGTGGCGAAGCTATCGTAACGGTAGTCGAATTAAGGAGGTCAACCATCTATGTCAGCTTGTCCAACAACGGTAGAGATTAAAATTGGGTTCCTTCCTCGTAATGTTATCTAAACATTCAATCTAGGTTTGTTCAACAAGTTAGGTTGTGGTTAGGTAAGGGAGTAGTGGAAATTTGTTCAACAAGCCATTCCGGACTAAGTAAGTAGGAATTGGGATATGTACGTGTCCAACAACGTATCCTATAACTGGTTGATCTTAGGAATTAATTAAATCTATGCATCCATGATCGAAGTAGTTGTCTCATACTAGTTACCCGAAGCCGAGTCCGCCTTTCTCTACTTGTTTATTTTTATCTATTTTCCTGTTATTTACTTTTCTTTGCCTAGGTAGTAAACCCAAAATTTATGCGTGGTGGCATCACCAAAACTCTGATCAAAAGGATAAATATTGTTGATTTTCACTGTTCCCTGAGTTTGACCCTGTTCTATACTAATTATAAAATTCTAAGTGTGTGCGGGAATTTTATTTGGTGTGAAAATAGCGATCACCAAATTGGTACCGTTCTTAGGGAACGGTGTTTCTAATTAACCGTGTTTACCTTTTGATTTTTCGTGCTTTAACTAGTTTATGAGCAGGTCTTCCAACCCGAACTTCGTATTTGATTCTGAGATCGAAAGAACCGCAAGGAGGCTAAGGAAGGAGACAAAGCTGCAGCAACAGCAACTTAAGGATTGGAGATCCTTCAGCTAGTGTAAAGAAAAGATCCAGTTACATCGGGGACAAAGCGCACTATATTTATGCTTCTTGTCTACTGAAGAACCTCAGTCACTTGAGGACGAACTTAAGGATGTTGATTGGATCATAGCTATGCATGAGGAGCTGAAACAGTTCGCAAGAAACGAAGTATGGGAGCTTGTTGACAAACCCCGACATCAACATGTGATCGGAACTAAATGGGTCTTCAAGAACAAGCGAGATGAAAACAGCGTCATAGTGAGGAACAAAGCAAGACTCGTGGCAAAAGACTACTGTCAAGCCGACAGGATAGATTTCGACGAAACTTTCGCTCCAGTTGCAAGATTGGAGGCAATCAGACTATTCCTAGCCTACGCAACACATCAATGCTTCAGAGTTTATCAAATGGATGTGAAGTCTTGCATTCTCGAACGGCGTCTTTGAAAGAAGAAGTCTATGTAGAATAGCCTCCCGGCTTTCAGCAGGGACACTAAGTCTATCGACTCAGAAAGGCTCTGTGTGGGTTAAAACAAGCACCCAGGGCTTGGTACGATACCCTATCTGAGTTTCTTCTTCAAAAAAGTTTTCAGAAGAGCTCAGTAGACCGCACATTATTTAGCATTCGACTGGACGACGACATATTACTTGTGCAGATCTACGTAGATGAGATTATATTCGGCTCAAAGAATGTCATCATGTGTCATCAGTTCGAGAAAATGATGAAGGATAAGTTCGAGATGTCGATGATGGGAGAGATGAATTATTTCCTCGATTTTCAAGTCAAACAATCGGAGAAGGGAACTTTCATCAATCAAGGCAAATACACTCGAGACCTCATCAAGAAATTCGGTTGCACATCCGGCAAACCAATCAAGATCCTGATGAACATGAATATGAAAATCGATCTTGATAATGAGGGAGTATCGATAGACCATACTAAATTTCGTGCTATTATTGGTTCATTATTATATCTAACAGCTACTCGACCTGACATAACTTATGTCGTAAGTGTCTGCACTCGATTTCAGGCGAATCTTAAGTAGAGCCAAATGGACTCAGCAAAGAAGATTCTCCACTATCTCAGAGGAACACCTGACATGGGTTTAAGCTATCCAGCAGATGATAATATTGAACTAATGGGTTACTCCGATGCTTGACTATGCGGGATGTAGGATTGACCGAAAATCAACCTACGGAACTTGTCGGTTCCTTGGCGATAAGTTGATCTCATTGTTTTCAAAGAAACAACATTCGGTAGCGATGTCAACTACTAAAAGCTGAATACATGGCTCTGCCGGAAGTTGCTTTGCACCCAAATCCTTTGGGTGAGACGGCGGCTACTCGACTATAACGTCATCCCGAGAATAAAGTGCCCGATCTTACTGCGACGGCTCTAGTGCAATTGCAATCACTAAGAACCCTATTCTTCATACTAGATGCAAGCACGTGGACATCGGACACCTCTTCATTCGTGATCATGTCGAAAAGAAGGATATCGGGATGGAGAAGATCCATGCCCGATCATCTAAGGGCCGATATTCGACCAAGCCTCTAGGCGAAGCAAGATTCGAGAGAACTTTCGGGAGAGCTAGGTCTCTTGGACCCTACTTGACTCCGGTCGGTAAGTGGATTTAGGAGAGGAGCATTCGGCAAGGGGGAATGTTCACTCTCGATCTTGGACTCATTCGATACATTGAGATTCAACAACCATCTACACGAGGTATCGGTGAGAAGTTTGCGTATCTCTACTTTAGCCAATGTCATATTTTATGCATTAATGATTTAGATTTAGCATCGTATTCAATGCCTTAAGAGAATGTCATTTAATATAACGGTTTCCACTTAATACACGACATTCTATGCTAAGTATGCTAAACTCTGCGGCGCATTAAATGCATGTCTAATATACAACTGTAATTTGACTTAGGCAGCTATTTTGATCATTACCTATTTTATAACATCAAATCCTGGCCATCCATCTCATAAAGCGGATTTAAACTGAACCATTGATATAAAACTATTCACCTTTTTGATCATATAAAACAGGTTCAAAGGCTGAAAACCCGCCATTTTCGCTCTGCAACTTTAAAATCCTGACAATTTTCTGAGATTTAATCTTCTATTTGCAAACTTCTTCCATAACTTCTCAGAAATTATTACGGTAAACATACATGCATATTCAGTATCACATATTTCTTTGTAATATTTTTCTCGATACTGATATTTCATTTTGCAGATCATAGTCATGGCCTCCAAGGGAGTTGAAGTCTCTACCCGGTCAACATCGTTGAGATTACGGAGAAAGACCGGTGTTTGGTGCGAGCCAATCATGGAGTTCGATGCTTGCGAAGTGGATTTCATGACCAGAGATATTTGAGGCGTTGAGGGCATCCGGACTAGAAGGTTTCATGACCGAGATGTTTGAGGCGTTGAGGGCCTTCTTCCTGCTTGTGACAAGTGTCGGAGCTTTACTTAAAATCGGATTCGGTAGATGGAGACATCGTGGGGGCGGTTCGTCATTAACCATGTTATAGACCCCACCCGTGCGACTCCGAAATCAAGCAAATGTCCATCGAGACAAGCTCTTCGGCGGAGCTTTCGGTTGCCCAACACCGGTATCAATGTGACGGGATACAAGGATGATCTTACGGGCGAATATGCGGAGATCTTACGTGGCGAACCCATGTCATTCACGGCTGCCTTCCCGAAGAACTCAATGCTTTGCCCGAAGTATAGAGCACTAGCGTATATAGCCACGCTGATTTTGACTAGCCAAGCGGGATCATTTGATCAAGTGTCCAGACCTAAGCTACAGATGATGATGACGATTTATGACAGAGCACAAGTCAACTGGACAGAATTCTTCCTAAAAGAATTCATGACTCAGGTTGCAAAGTTTGATAAGAAGACGTACAATCCTAGCTGTCAAGGGGAAGCTTCTCTACGGGATGAAGGCGCGGTTATGATAGAGGACATGTTGTTGTGCGACCACATCGCATATGCTGACAAGGGGTACTTCAACCCCAAGAAGGTCTGTTTCCACAGTAAGGCAGCAGCCCTACAACAAATTAGGGCAGGGCCTGCTGTGCCTAAGAAAGGATCGAAGAAGTCTACTACTCCGACCAAGAAGAGGTCGCCTCCAAAACCTACTCAG
Organism: Lavandula angustifolia; assembly: GCA_028984105.1. Lineage (NCBI taxonomy): Eukaryota > Viridiplantae > Streptophyta > Magnoliopsida > Lamiales > Lamiaceae > Lavandula > Lavandula angustifolia. The sequence goes on along the minus strand of CM054818.1, from coordinate 6,757,087 downwards.
AAGGCATCGTCGAAGAAGCAGAAGACGGTATCTAAGGCAGTAGTTATCCCTCCCCTCAGACTACGCGATGAAGCAGACTCTTCTGAGAAAACTGTCTTAGCAGAGAAGACTGTATCTGGTGACAAGGAGAGACGGTGGAACAGGGAGTCGGCCACTTGAGTCTACTACTCCTAATACTCAGACCCCACTAGATGTTCCACCCCTCAGTAGCATCCCGTCTGCTGAGAAAGAGATGTCTCTAATACAGGTAGAAGACTCGGAGACAGGTTCAGAAGCCGAGACCATCGGGATGAAGGCTGCACCTCTTCAAACCAGAGCCTCCCGAGAAGTCTCAGAGGCCATCCCAGAGATATCAAGTCATCATGACTTGGTCACTCTCGCAAGGCGAGCCGGGCTTCATACGCGATCGAGGTTCCAAGAATGGTCAACTCTTAATAAGGCGATCCAACACCATACACGCGAGCAACTTCATGAGGAAGAGTTAATAATCCGCGAGAAGATAAGCATGCGTACCTCTGCTCCATAGAGGATTTAAGGGCGACGATGTTGGCCATGCTGAATGACCGTGTCCCTACTACAGCAGCCGCGCCTTCAGATGGGTCTGATCCTGATGATCAGGACCCGCCCAGTGATATAGGCCCTGAGAAGCCTGTTAAGGGATCTCAACTAGAGGAGGGTGCACAACCCTCAACTGCTAAAATTCCACTCAGCATCCTCCCTCCAGTCAACTCGGAGGCTGGTACCTCTCAGTCCGCAGACCTAGTATAGCTTTTGTTGGGGTCTGCATTTGAGGTAGCGCCCAGCCCCAAAAGCCGACGATCCAAGAGCGTGGCCCAAAGCCCTCGAAGTCAAGAAGGCGCCCGAAGAAACTGCTCGAAGATTTTAAAGCGGCTCAATCGGCGATCTTGAATCCATTTCTTCAATGAGTCGAGCACTCGAGCTCATACTTCAAACTATTCAGAAGACACTAGAAGAAAAGATGGATACTAAGTTGCAAGCCATTCAGACCTTGGTGGATTATTAGCATAAGAAGTATGGCGATAAGCTTATCGAAGAAAGGAACGAACTCCACCTACGCCTTGAGAAAATGCGGGCGGCTTTGAATCGAGAATAAGAAGGTTCGGGTCCACGCCCCCGGCTCGAGATGATGATGCCAAAAGGGGGAAAGGGCACTAAGGGCACCGAGGGGGATTAGATCGGTAAGAGGAGCACCCGGACGTCGATCGGCTCCCTACCCGACCCTCAAAGCACGAGTCGGGCCCGGGGTGTCTCGGCGGCCGGGTGATGTAGAGCTGCGAGACCGGCCCAAGCGGCTCAGGACCGAAGGACTCGGCAACCCAAACTCCTAGTGAACACATTAAGGAGGTTGCTGATTTCGTTGAGGAGGATTATGACGAGGAGGAAACTCCTCTGCGTCCTCCGGTGGTGGGTAAGGGGAAGAAAGCTGCTTTGAAACTCCCAACCCCACCAAAGAAAGGAGCTAAAAGGTACATTAGTCTCGAGGAGAGAGCTCGAGATCGAGGCGGATGAAAAGTTGGCCCGGGAAATTGCTGAGGCAGAGGCTGCCACTAAGCCTAAGAAAGCTCCTACAAAGGTAAAGACTAAAATCCAAGGGGGAAGGAAGCCAGGGTCTAGGCCAACCCCAAGAAAGTTAAAAATCGGCGATGAGGCCAACAAAGAGAAAGAAAAGGAACAACGGCAAGCTGCAATGGCCAGAAGTCCGCGGGGTGGGTGAATCCAAGTCCAAATCTCAAACACTTTGAGTCGAAGAAGAAGAAGAAGAAGAAGAAGAAGAAGAAGAAGAAGAAGAAGAAGAAGAAGAAGAAGAAGAAGAAGAAGAAGAACACGTTCCGTCGTATGTCCCATCTAAAGCACAAGAACTGGAGATGAAAGAGATATGGGACGCGATGGATAGAGCTCTAAACAGAACAGCTGAAGCTAGATAAATCAGCGAAGCTAGAGAGAGGCTCGAGCTTGCTAACTTAGAAGCATTAAGGCCGAGGAGCGAAAGAGGCGAGAGAGAGGGTACCCGATAAAGTCGAAATCCCTTATAGGTACGAGAAGAAGCAAGAAGCCTACTAATCGAAAATTCACAGATGGCCAAGGATTGACACATGGATGCCATGGGAGCGGACTTAGAGATGGGAAACTCTCAAAGCGAGAATTTATCAAGAGGTACTTCATCTTGAGGTACTAGCCGACATGGACAAAATTATCGCCTTTGTTGAATGGCTTACGGTGGCGACCACGAAATTTATGCCAGAATCCAGAAAGCCTTAGCTGAAAAGATTGATGTTCAAGTCCCAGTTCCTAGACCTCTGCCTCCTCCACAGCTTGATGGATCGCTGCATGTTGGAGTCATAGAAGGAGAAGTCAGCAATGCGGTCATAGCCCTAAATCTTGATGAATCTGATCCTGATGATATGCTGAAGATACAGAAGCTCAAGAGAGATACTTTCAGAATGTATGGATTACCGCTGCTAGAGGAGAAGTTAAGAGATTTCAAAGCACGGATCCAGCAGTTCAGAAGATAGATAGATAGCTTCTTTATATCCTGTTCTTACTTTTCTAGAATAGCAAGTGATGTAATGTACTGAATATTCTCATCTATAAAACATCATTGTTGTTCGGCCCGACAATACCTTATTGTCTTCATGGCCTTGTCTATTTATGCTTAACACTCGAGAATCACCTAAGTGATTCTTGACTCACACACGATCGTTCTTGATATTTGTGTTTGTCTATTTTGCTTAGGCGATAGAAGCTTGAGGCAATTTATTGTATAAGGATTTTCGGGGGGAAATTGTTGTTAGATTTACGTATAAGTTCGAAAATTTCTCTCTGTACTCCCTCGGTAGTTTAGAACTTGATGAACAACTCTCACTGATTCTACTTGTAACATTTGTAAGGAGTTTTGTTTCGACGGTTTGTAGTGTTAGGTTTTGGCATCATCAAATAGGGGAAATTGTTGGGAGATGATTCGGTAACTTAGTGCTTATAGATTTGAATGACCCCAAAACCATACTTTGATTGGTGAACCATTAAGTTGTATTTGTTCTGTCTCTCTCTCGAGAGGTTCGGACTTAGTAGACATCCTTTTCGCATGGTTCGGGCGTTCAATTGCATCTGCGATTCTTGATAGACTATCGGCCTCGATACCATGAGAAGAAGACTTAGTAGTCTTGGACTCGGCGGGAGCGGCATCTCGAAAGGAGCGATGGCCCCGGACTCGGCGGGAGCGGTTCATCGAACTCAGAGTTGATCTTCAATAGAGCTAGACTCAGTAGGAGTATGCTACTGAACATAGATCAGACTCAGCAACGGCCTTGAAGTCTGTTTTGTCATACCTACTTTCTTCAGCCTTGACCAATGACGAGCGACCGGCTATCCACTTTCTGATTAAAGCTGCAAGTCAACACTTTTCCGGAAATGGAGGGAAAAGACTCTGCCAACATCCTATGAAAGAGCCGTTAGCTACCCAAAAGAGAGAGATACATGGATCATCATGTCCAACGGATCTTTCCATGTCTCTCATCTATAAATAGAGGAAAGAATTCAAATCGAAGCACACCTAGAAAAAAAAAAAGAAAACACGAGCAATTACGAGCAACTTCGAATCGACTTAAAGCTTTCCGCAAGACCTTCAAAGAGTTATTCCAAGCGAAAGGCGACATTCTTGCTCAAAAGGGAACCGAGCTGAATTAGATTCAAAGCCTCTAGTATCCAAGCTATTGAACTCGTACCCAGAGTTTATATCTTACCGTTCGTCGCTCTAGAAGCCTCATTCTCGTTCCCTTCTGTTGGTCCCGAGTGTACGGTCAGGTGTAGAGGGGGGAGGGGTGAATACACCTGATTCGATTTCTCAACTTTCGAACACGAACAGTCCTATTCGGGAAGGTGCCGTCTTGAACTAGTTCGGCGAGACCCGGCATACTGTTACGAATCGTGTTAAAGGCTAGAAAAGTCTTGACTCAGGCTGAGATGCGCTAGCGGCTAGGTCGAATCGGTATCTACGGTAAGAGTTCGGTGTGCGGAATAGTGTAGGCCCAAATCGGTTTTTGTGAGAAAACGTTGTCTCGGTTCGAGTAGATATAGAACTCGGTATGAATGGTAAAATCAATGCAACGATTAAGAAAGCGGTAAGAGACAGGATTTTTAAAGTGGTTCGGATATCGCTCAAATCCTACGTACACTTGTCCCGAATGATCGGGAGGCTATTTATTATCCCCGAGTTAGTCTCGGTCGGCTTGCACACTTTGGGCAAAGCCGCGTCTTGGTTTTTATACGATCCAAGTCTCGGTTACAACACTATCAAACTTAAAGTGTTTGACAAACTTCTCCAACGGTGAAGGAGTCCTTATACAATAAGGATTGGGTTCGAGATGTGAACTCCTTCGTCTAAGCTATAGATAAGAACGGTTGAGCTTAGGGTTAGAGGGATAGGGAATATGAAAGGGTAGCTTCTAGATCGACGAACAGGTGAAGGTAAGCTATAAGTTCGTGTAACGTCGATTGGATACTAGAGGCTTTATATGCTTGGTTTAGCTTGATTCCCTATGAGCTAGAATGTAGTCTTTCGCGGAGAATGTTCTTCAAGTTTCTTGCTAAGACGTAGTTCTTTGGGTTCTTTGCTCGTTGAATGCTTTCTTGATTTTTGCTCTAGATACGTGCATTCCCTCGTATTCTTCTTGAATAATCCCTCTATTTATAGAGCGAGAGATTGAAATAGATCCGTTGGAGACGATCTTCTTCTCTCTCTCTCTTTTTTGGTAGCAAACGGCTCTTTTGGTGTAGGCAACGGTGCCTTTTTCCTCCTTTTCCGGAAAGTGTTGACTTGCGGCTTTAGCGGTGAGAAGACACGTGTATGCTTGTCATTCGTTGAGGTGGATGTAGTGGTTGAGACAGCACAAACTTCGAGATAGGCGAAGTGACTTCTCTCTTCCTCGTACATATTGCGATTGTCTTTCAAAAGATTACGACGATCCCGAAGACTATCTGCCGTTCTTGAGTCGACCTCGTATTCGGTAGATAGAGCTGAAGATAAGTCTACTGATGATCAGCTACGAGTCCGATGAACTACTCTGTCGAGTTTAGTTCGTCGACTCTCTCGATATCTTGCTCTGTGAGTCCGATTATCGAGTCTTTCGATATCTTGCTCCTACCGAGTCCGAGTATCAGCCGAGTCTTCATGCGGTGCTTGAGGCAAATAAGCTGCCGAGCGCCTTGACCGAGAGCGAGTGTCTACGAGTCCGAAACCTCGAGAGATAAATACAAATACAAAGGAATGGTTCACCAATCGGATAGGGTTTTGGGATCTTCAAATCTTCTCAATAGTTCGAGCACGAGGCTACGAGCGTGATCCGATATAGAAGATAAGTCATTTCCCATAAGTATGATCATGCTGAGGATTGAATCATCACCCAACAATTTCCCCCTATTTGATGATGCCAAAACCTATCATCTATGTCCTATCAACTATACCAAACACTAACTTACTCAGGAACAGAGCTCCTTACAAATATTACAAGTAGAATCAGTGGAGTTGTCTGGTAAGTGCTAGACTACTGAGGAAGACAGGGCAGAACGATTTTCCCTTTAACAATAATTTCCCTTAAGAGAAATAATAACTCTTCGAAAGTCTAGTCTATCGAGAGATCTAACCGAGCAAAAGCCGACAAGTAAATAATCAACGTGTGTGTCGGTAATCACTTCGGTGATTACGAGTGTTAAAGCATAAAGCAAACACGGCTATTTAGACAACAAGTAGTTGTCGAGCCAAAAGAAGATTTGTATATATATAATACACGATTCGATACATTACAAATCTTGCTAAGCTAAAAGAAGAACTAAGAGGGAGAACCCTTAAACTGCTGAATCCTATTCATGAAACCTTGGGATTTATCTTCAGGCAGTGGAACTCCATACATTCTGAACGTGTTCTTCCTCAGCTTCGAGATATTCGGCGAAGTCTGGCTGGATCATCTTGTTCTAGTCCTCTGTCAACGCAGCATTCTTCACTTCTTGTTCAATCATTCCGAGATGTCTTGAGTCGTCTTGTCTTACGGGTGGAGGAATGATCCTTGCTTCAGGAACTCGACTACTACCCCTTCGATTCTTGCTCTGTGCATATATGGGTAAAGATCGGGTTCGTAATGGTCATCCACTCGACATAGGCATTAGCCTTAGACATTTCGAGCCGAATCGCGGAAATAATTTCTCTTGATAAACTCTATCTTGGCCGATTCCCATCTCCGATTGAGCCGAATAGGCATCCATTCGTCGATCTTGGCCATCTATGTGTTTTCGAGATCGTTTGGCTTCTTGAACCTTACGTATCGATAAGGAATGTCGGCTTTCGAAGGAATTCTCGGCTGGCCTCTTGTTCGATACGTTTCCTGAGTGCCTCAAGGTGCGCGAAATGTATCCTACGTACGCGGCCTCTGCATGTCTAGCTTCCTCTCCTCTGTAGAGATATTTATCCATCCGAGCAAATATGTCTTCAATTTACGCATCCCTGCTCTTGAGGGCTTCGAGGAGCTTGTTACGATTCGACGAGGGTACTAGATCTAGATTTGGATGTACCACGCCTTTCGGTATTCTTACTGCTTTTGCTCCTTTTCTTTTTCTCTGTCCTCTTCATACGTTATGATGAGCTTTCTCGGAGGCGATCTAGCGGTTCTCTTTCCTCCTCGGTTGGGGCTTTAGTCTTTCCTTTGGCGGGGCTTAGACTTTGGCTTGTTAGGCGCTTCGGCCTCTGCAATCTCTCGGCCGGCTTCTCATCCGCAGCTATTTGGGCTTCCTCCTCGGCAGATATGTTTCTTAATCTCTTTCTTTGGAGGGGTTGGAATGTTAAGCTTTTGTTTGCCCTTGCCTTCTTGAGCTGGTGGTGGAAGAGGAGCCTCTTCTTCTTACGAGTCCTCCACCGCATTGTTCGGCGTACTCGAGCAACCTCCTTAATGATATCTTTGGGAGTTTGGGTTGCACGAGTAGTTTCTTTGAGGTCTTCGAGCCACTTGGGCCGGTTTCGGTGTGCTCGCATGAAACACCCCGGGCCTCACCCTTACGAGACCGAGTGCAGGATGACTTCGGTGTAGCTTCCCCCCTTAGACTTTGGACTTTTGGTGAGGGTCGGCTTCCCGGTACTCTTCTTTCCTTCCCTTTTTCCTTCACTTTCCCCCTTTTTGGCATCATCACCGATCACCGGGGTAGGGACTAGGGCCGACTTCTTCAAACTTTTGTAGGAGGTTGACAGCTCATCGAGACGATCGTGGAGCTTAGTCGAGCCTCATGCAACTCGTTCCTCTCCATGGTAAGGTTTTCCTTGTCTTGCTTGTGAGAGAGGTCAGGTGCTTCCTTGAAGTCTTTCGGCTTTTCGGTGATCGTGTCTTCCAAGGCCGGTTGGATATTCTCAAGTCTCTCGTTCGGTGGCCTCGGATTGTTCGATGATAGCGTCGGTATGAGCCAATTTAGAAGCCAAAAATTCATCAAGTAGCTTGGCTTGGCTCTCTCGAAAGATCTTTAGGCGAGCTTCGAATTTGACTTGTGCTTGAGCCAACGCTTACGAAATAACCGCGGAAACATCGGGGGCGGGCGATGAAGAGACGAGAAGACTTCAGCCCCGAAGTTCTTTAGACGTGGCTTGAGCGATGCGCTTCCATGTCCTATGGATAGCCTTCTCAAGATCTCGATTTTTGATCCCTTGGGCGATTAAGGCTTTTGCCATCGATCGAGATCTCTTTGCGGTGCAGGTGGGCGCCGCTCCCGAAGGTCGATCGGCAGCAAGAGCTGAGCGGGCTCTGCGAGGACGAAGCACCCGACCTTGGACTTCTCGGGACCAAGGATACCGAGTGGTGGAGCGGTTTCGATATGGGTATCCTTGTCCTGTGGATGTCCCTCATCGGGCTTTCCGGGGCTCGAATCAGCTGGGTGGGTCGTCATGGTCCGACCCATCCGAGGGTCTTGGCCGGGAGCGTGCTTGTCGATCATGAATCATGGCCGGCATTGCAGCCCTCGATTGTCCATTGAGTGAGGTCTTCGGGCTACGAATAGCCTTATCTCCTCTCTCGGTTTCAATTCCTCTTCATGCAGCTGGCGACGGGGAGTAGTGTAGGACAAGGCGTCGTAGACGAGGCCACTCCTCGATGTCGTAGCAACATGTGGAGCCTTGCTTGTTTTGGCGATGAGCAACAAGTCCGAGTAGTCGGCAAGCTCCGGAACTAGTTGTAGAATTTCTCGGGATGCTCTGGATATAATCACTGAAGCTTCCATCCCGATTGATTCACCTTCGGATGCGATCTCGAGACTCCAAGTCCATGTGTGAAGTCTGCTCTTCGGTTGGAGGGGCGAGCGAGTGGAGGGACGAGAAGGGGGCCGTCTATGCGGCGAATATCTGCGCTCCGAGCTTCGAAGCATCCCCTTGGTTCCTTTCGGTGGAAACAATCTTTTCCAGCGACCGAGTCTTCTCGGAAGACTCGGACTCATCAACCAGTGCATGGGCTGAGTAGTCTTCTCGGGAGCACGTTCGGCGAGGCACTTGTGGAACCTCCTCGGTGGCGGCACCTCGGCGGCTTTCTTCATTTTCTTTTCGGTGCCTTAGGAGTTTTAGTGGGAGGGGTTCTTTTCTTTATAGGCGTAGCCTCTTTGAGACTTTGATTTCGGAGAGGCTGCCGAGGGTCCCGACCTATCTGTGAGCGGCTTTGTCTTGTTGTGAAATCGACCTTCTTCACATTGAAGTACTCCTTGTCACCTGTAGGTGATAGGCTCGAGATCCACATAAATCTTCGATTTTGTCACCGAGCATGAGAGACAAGCTTTCCGGCTTTTTGGAGTTCAGGCGCTAATTTGTTGGCTTTAATCTTCCGAGTCCCTCGACTCGGTAGCGCAAGAGCGTCCCCGAGTTCTTTAGCGGTCTTGCATTCCCGAACCACCGCCAAGATAAGAATCACTAAGGGTGGTTAGTATAGCATTTACGGCGACTCGATCTAGATTGTGAAGCTTCTTCTCTTCGGAGGTGAAGAGACTTGTCTTTGGGGATCTTCTTCCCAGTCACCATTCCTCCTCCTTGAGCTTGGTCACGAGTCACGACACTATCAATCATAGGAACGATAGGTCCATCTTCAAGCACTTCGGTCATACTATCATGGAGGGATGTCGGATGTGCTTCCATTCGACTCGCCATACTCCATAATTTTCCACCGAGAACATGGGTACCATCCTTATACCGACATATCAGCCATGAAAAAATATAGATATGAATGTAGAGTGATATGCGGTGAAAACGTTTTCCCTCGGATCCGTTCGAATAGACCGGTCTCAAAGATAACAAGAGTCAAAGAACTCCTGCTCGATACCAATTGTTGGTCCCGAGTGTACGGTCGGGTGTAGAGGGGGGGTGAATACACACGATTCGATTTCTCAACTTTCGAACACGAACAGTCCTATTCGGGGAAGGTGCCGTCTCGAACTAGTTCAATGGACAGGAGTGTTCCGAATCATGTTAAAGGCTAGAAAAGTCTTCGACTCGGCCGAGATCGCTAACCGACTAGGTCGAATTCGGTATCTACGGTAAGAGTTCGGTGTGCGGAATAGTGTAGGCCCAAATCGGTTTTGTGAGAAAACGTTGTCTCGGTTCGGTAGATATAGAACTCGGTATGAATGGTAAAATCAATGCAACAGTTAAGAAAGCGGTAAGAGACGGGATTTTTAAAGTGGTTCGGATATCGCTCAAATCCTACGTCCACTGTCCCCGAATGATCGGGAGGCTATTTATTATCTCGAGTTAGTCTCGGTCGGCTTGCACACTGGGCAAAGCCGCGTCTTGGTTTTTATGCGATCCAAGTCTCGGTTTACAACACTATCAAACTTAAAGTGTTTGACAAACTTCTCCAACAGTGAAGGAGTCCTTATACAATAAGGATTGGGTTCAGATGTGAACTCCTTCGTCTAAGCTATAGATAAGAACGGTTGAGCTTAGGGTTAGAGGGATAGGGAATATGAAAGAGTAGCTTCTAGATCGACGAACAGCTGAAGGTAAGCTATAAGTTCGTGTAACGTCGATTGGATACTAGAGGCTTTATATCTTTGGTTTAGCTTGATTCCCTATGAGCTAGAATGTAGTCTTTCGCCGGAGAATGTTCTTCGAGTTTCTTGCTAAGACGTAGTTCTTTGGGTTCTTTGCTCGTTGAATGCTTTCTTGATTTTTGCTCTAGATACGTGCATTCCCTTGTATTCTTCTTGAATAATCCCTCTATTTATAGAGCAGAGATTGAAATAGATCCGTTGGAGACGATCTTCTTCTCTCTCTCTCTCTTTTTGGTAGCAAACGGCTCTTTTGGTGTAGGCAACAGTGCCTTTTCCTCCTTTTCCGGAAAGTGTTGACTTGCGGCTTTAGCGGTGAGAAGACACGTGTATGCTTGTCATTCGTTGAGGTGGATGTAGTGGTTGAGACAAAGCACAAACTTCGAGATAGGCTCAAGGCGACTTCTCTCTTCCTCGTACATGACTGCGATTGTCTTTCAAAAGATTCCGAGTCCCGAAGACTATCCGCGTTGCTGAGTCCGACCTCGTATTCGGTAGATAGGCTGCCGAAGATAAGTCTATCGATGATCAGCTCCGAGTCCATGAACTACTCTGCTGAGTTTAGTTCGACCGACTCTCTCGATATCTTGCTCCTGCTGAGTCCAAGTATCACCGAGTCTTTCGATATCTTGCTCCCTACCGAGTCCGATATCCGAGTCTTACATACTGGTGCTTGAGGCAAATAAGCTGCGAGCGCCTTGACCGGGAGCAGAGTGTCTACCGAGTGCGAAACCTCGAGAGATAAATACAAATACAAAGGAATGGTTCACCAATCGAGATAGGGTTTTGGGATCTTCAAATCTTCTCAATAGTTCGAGCACGAGGCTACGAAAGCGTGATCCAGTATAGAAGATAAGTCATTTCCCATAAGTATGATCATGCTGAGGATTGAATCATCACCCAACACCTTCCCTCTAACCTAAGCTCAGCAGACCATATCCATAGGTTAGATCGAAGGAGTTCATCCTTGAACTGTTCTTTAGTGTAAAGAACTCCTTCATAGTTGGACAGTTTGTCAAACGCTTTAGTTTGATATCTTGTAAACTGAGACTTGCTCAGTATAAATCTCAAGACCAGTGTTTTTCCAGTGCACAAACCGACTGAGACTAACTCAGTATAATAAAATAGCCTCCTGATCTTTTCGGGACAGTGGACGTACGATTGTTGGATCCGAACCACTTTAAAAATCGTTGTGTTCTGTGTGCTCTGTTTTTACTGTTGCATTGATTACTGTTTATTTTGAAAATATCTTTTAAAATCATTCAACTGAGTTTCAACATGCTTAAAAGACTGCACTAATATACTGAAATAGTTTTCATAAAAACGTTTTCTAACTCAACTGAATTGGGCCTACACATTTCCGCACTCTAATAAACGGTACTGAATTCTGACCTAAGTCAGGTAGCAAGCCTCAGTGAAGTCGGTCCACTCGCCACGCGATTCGTAACGGCTTATGCGGTCTCCATGAACTCGTCAGCACGACATCTTCCTGAAGAGGACTGTTCTCGTTTTAAGTTGAGAAAGTTTCCAGATGTATTCACCCCCTCCCTCCCCCCCCCCTCTACACACGAACGTTTATCTCGGTACCAACATGATCCAATTAATCGAAGATTGAAACTATAAAAGGCATATTCATGCGTGGGACTTAATTCAATTTCTCAATTTAATATACTATTGCCCAAATATTAATTCACGACAGTAAGTTATTTACATTAAATAATGGCACATAATACAAATTGACGTCTTGTATATGCATCTAGCCAAATAATGTTACCGGATTTCTTTCATGACCACTTCTGAGAAACTTTTGCAAAATAACATAGGTGTACCTTTATGTTGATTAGCCTGAATCATTCTTGAATTAACATGGAAGAGAGTGTTAGAGAAAGAAAGACGGTGAGAAAGTTTTCGATCTAAAAAAATGAGACTATCGTGCTTGATAACGTGTTATAAACTAAATAGAATGAGAGAATAATAGAGAGAATGAGAAAATTGATGTGTATTATTATGAGGGTGGAGACCTCTATTTATAGAGTAAAAGATGACTCATGGACTTTTAGGATTTACATGGTCATCACAATATATGGTAAGTATATATATAAAATATATTTACAACACTAGCTAAATTATTTTTTCAATTAATCAAAGATTTTGTACACGTAGTCAAAATATAATAACTAATTAAAGATACATTACGGTACTCCCCAGGCAGAGCAAGAACTAGTAGCCATCCTTTGGGATATATAATACTTGTGCAAATTACTTGTAGCCGAGTATTATAAGTTTAAATTCAACTCACTTCTCTAATTTGTGTGTATTATGTGGTTAATTTACTGTGATTTAAAAATTTCCTACGTAATTTATAATACATAGAAGCAGAATTACTTAATACGTATTTGAAATGGCAATCGTGAATTTTGTATTAATTAAACCCGTGTAAGCCAATCAAGAGAGTCCCAATGCTCTTGATTCTTTTATATATCTTTAAAGCGGTGATGTGATACTCTAACAACTTCCATTAGAACTCATATGTTGTTTATTAAAGGAAGAATGTGGTCATGATCCACCCAACAAATTAAAAAGATTTCTTGCGGATTTCAAGATTAATTAATTAATAAGGTTTAGCTGATTTGAGGCAGATTAGGACCCATTACTAATTCTCAGATTTGGACAAATCATCACTTTCCAGTAGAAGCAATTTTGTTCTAGGGGACAATGCTTTTCATGGGACAACTAGCCAGTAATCTATGTTTAATCCAGTTGATGGAATTACTCCCAACCTTGGAATTATTGTCAGCTAGTATAACGTATAAGTTTGATTTGGACGAGCTAAGACAACGTTTTGTATAACAAATTTTATCTTAAAACTGTCGATAATGGGCCACTAATTAGAAATTGCTTAAATTGGTAAGAGTTGTGACATATAAAATTTAATTTCATTTATTTTGTATGATGTTATACTATTTCATAATAATTAAGATGGACTTCTTAATTGCGGGCTACTCAAAACAATACAGAATTTGGATGTATTTCTTGTTGGTCCAGAGACGAGCTTTATGTGTGGGGGGAGAGTGAATACACCTGAATGCAAATTTCAAACTCAGAACGCGAAAGTAAGTTGTTGTTGGTCCAGAGACTAGCTTCAGGTGTAGAGGAGGGAGTGAATACACCTGAATGCAAATTCAAAACTCATAACACGAAAGTCAGTTGATGCTGAAGATTGCTACTGAACTTGTCAGTTAGTCAAATAAGTTTTCTTAATCGCGTGGGCAGAGATTCTCCTACTGAGTACAGTCCTACTAACTTATCAGTGAACAATAGTTCAGCAACAGAAGTTGTGTGCGGAAGTGTAGGCCCTTAAAAATATTGGTCTCAGTGCAAATTCGTTTATGCTTGTTTGATTAAAACTCAGTTATATGCAGAATGAATAGTTAAACAATGCAATAGTTAAAATTAACACAAAGGGTTTTAAAGTGGTTCGTATACACTGGGTCCCTATGCCCATCGTCCCCGAACTAAGCGGGAGTTTTTGTATTAATTATCCTGAGCAATCCTCGGTTGATCTGTTCACAGGACAAATTCTCACTTGCTTCAATCTGTACGCAAGACAGATATCTATTTATGACTTTACAGTTCTTAACCTTTGAAGGTTCGAATTTCTCCAACTAAGAAGGAGTTCTTACAGTAAGAACAGTTCAAAAGATGAACTCCTTAGAGGTTCTAACCTACTGAATATTACAATGAGCATGCTTAGATAGAGAAAGGGAACAACTATTTCTCTAGAGAGAAGAACTAAAGAAAATCTAATTCTAAGTGCAAGTTCCTCACTTGAAAATCGCTCTAAGTTCGCTATAGAGTGTTTGAGCTTTGATTGCTTTGGTTCCCAGTACCTTTCTGCATGAAGACTCTTCTCTATTTATAGTCTCCGATTTGTGAATAGATCCGTTGGAGGGAGTCTAGACACGTGTCGAATAAGACAAGGAAAACGACATATTAATTTGAACGTTGATGTAGAGGCACTGTAGAGATTTCCTCTTTTTCCGTCTACTAGCAGCTTTATGGTAGAGCAGGTAAGGCGTTGTCGGCTCCTTATTGGTCAAGGTTTATGAGAGTTGGTGAGGCTTGTTCAAACTCAAAGTACGAAGAGTTGACTTCCTCTGAATCCTCAGACCTTTAATAGGTGTATCCTCTATTGTCGGATGCTCGCAATCCTTTGCAGATTCAGTTGGTCGATAGCTGTCCAACTGAATTCCTCGATACTAAGTTCTTCGGTGGAGTGCAGAATCTTCTACTGAACGCACAACTACTGAACTCTAGCCTACTGAGTTCCTAAAAGCTAAACTCAACTAAGCTATTACAATATCAATTGTTCATCATTCAGCTAGGGGTTTTGGGATCTTCAAATCTTGTCATACTCTCATCCCAACAATTTTCCCCTATTTGATGATGCCAAAACCTTTACAAACAACTACTACTTACTATGCTAAAAACAATATTGCAAGGTAATCTAAGCACGATGTCGAGCAAAATATAGATTAATGAAGCTCTTACAATAAGGCTATCTCTATGAGCAATGTTGACTATCTAATCAACACGATTGCTAACAATTTCCCCTATCATACTTAAAATCAATTTCCCATATAAAGGATGTTAAACAACTGAACCACAAAGAAACATATAAACGGAATGTGAGTGTGTGACCTGATCACGGAGGTGATCGGTAGTATTGAAAGATAAAAACACGGCCCAAGTGACAATGAGTAGTTGTCGAAGACCAAAAGAAAAAGATGTCATAAATGATATGAGAATATTACAAGTACATGACGATCTAATTCTATGAGCTAGAATACTAGAAGACTATCAGTCGGACTTCTTCTTGAATAGTTGCATGCGCGCCTTAAAGTGAGCGAGACTTCTTCTCCGGAAACTCAAGGTTATAAGTCGAATATATACGACTCCTCGGGGCCTTGATTCTGTCTTCATGATAGTTGTTCTTCATAGCTTTTCTTCTCGATAACTCGATGATTTCTTCATCAATCTCCTTCTTACAAATGTTTTTCTTGAAGAGTGAGAGGAGGAGGTAAGGTTCGAACTTAGGTTCCTTAAGAGTTTTATCAAACTGTTCGAGTAGAGTTTGAATATCGGCATATAGTGGGGGATCCATCGGTTTGGAATCTCTTTGAATAGCTCCTCGGGATTAGGTCTGCTCATCAAACATCTTCCGGATGTAGAATCTTTTGATAAAGTCTATCTACACTTGTTCCCATCGTTGATTGATCTTTTACGCAACCGTTGGGTGATGATTCTATCCTCGGCGGTGTTGATAAATCGTGGAAAATGACTCAATCTTTTGTGGTAACATACGACTCGTAGCCCCGTGCTCTCGAATAAGTCCGTGAAGATTTGAAGATCCCAAAACCCTATTTTGTTTGGTGAACCATTACGTTGTAAGTTGTTTTGTCTCGAGATTTCGAGACTCGGCAGGACCTACCTCTCGGTTCGTGCACTCAGTACATTATCCGCCTCAGCACCAGAAGTAGAAGACTCAGTAAAACTGGACTAAGCAGGAGCAGTATACTGAAAGAAGTCAGTGGAACTGAACTCACCAGGAGTACTTCACTGTACTCAGAGCTGATCTTCAGTAGAACCGACTCAGCAGGAGCATGCTACTGAATCAGAGATCAGACTCAGCAACGGCCAGACAGTCCTCTGACTATCAGAATCTTTGAAGTCACTTTTCAGCAGAGTCAATACGAGGAAGAGAGAAGTCAACTTCAGATCTCCTTGAAGTCTGTTCTATCTCAACCACTTTCTGAACCTCGGCCAATGACAAGCAGCCACGTATCCTATATCTACTAAAGCTACAAGTCAACAACTTTCCAGAAAAAGAAGGAAAAGAACACTGCCACAAAACTTCAAAAGAGTCGTTAGCTACCCAAAAGAGAGAGACAAAGGATCGTCGTCTCCAACGCATCTATCTTAATCTCTTCTCTACAAATAGAGGGATAAATCGAAATTTGAAGCTAACGGGAAGAACACGAGAGAACATACAGAGCATTCAAACGAGCTAATTCAAAAAGCCTAAGTCTTCCGCAAGAAGTTCGAAGAATCTATCTCCGGCGAAAGACTACATTCCAACTCTTAGGGAACCAAGCTTAACTGTTTCATACAGCCTCTAGTATCCAAACAATGATACACGAACCCAAAGCTATATTCAGTTGTTCGTCGTTCTAGAAGCCTCTTCCTTGTTGCCTATCCCTCTAACCTAAGCTCAATAGCATATATCCATAGCTTAGACGAAGGAGTTCACCTTTGAACTAATGCTTATTGTAAAGGACTCCTTCACAGTTGGAGAGTTTTTCAAACACTCAGTTTGATAACCGTGTAAACTAAGACTTGCTCAGTATAAATCTCAAGACTAGTGTTTGTCCAGCGTACAAACCGACTGAGACTATCTCAGTATAATAAATAGCTTCCTGATCTTTCGGGACAGTGGACGTAGGATTTTTGTGTCCGAACCACTTTAAAAATCTCTGTGTCTTGTGTTCTGCTCTTAACTGTTGCATTGATTTACTGTTCATACTGAAAACCTTCTTTAAATCATTCAACTGAGTTTCAGCAAACTAACAGACTGCACTAATCAACTGAAACTGTTTTAATAAAAATGTTTTCCTAACTTAACTAAATTAGGCCTACACTATTCCACACCACTGAACTCTATCTTCAATATACTGAATTCTGACTCTCAGTCAGCTAGCAGGTCTCAGTAGAGTCAGTCACTCTGCCAACAGTTGAGAAAATTGGTTTTCAGGTGTATTCACCCCCCCTCTACACCTGAACGTGCCCTCCGGACCAACAATTGGTATCAGAGCAGGAGTTCTATAAGACTCTTGTTATTCTGAAACTAGTCTACTTGAACGAATCCGGAAAACGTTTTCACTGCATATCATTCTTCATTCATATTATTATTCATCATGTGTGATATGTCAGGGATAAGGATGGTTCCCATGTTCTCAGTAGAGACCTATGGTGTATGGCGGGTCAGAATGGAAGCTCATCTGACCTCTCTCCACGACAGCATGACAGAGGTTCTAGAGGAGGGACCTATCGTTCCCATGATTGATAGCGTCGTAGCTCAGGATCCAGCAGATGGAGGTGGAATGGTAACCGGGAAGAAGATTCACAAGGACAGAAGTCTCTTCACCCCAGAGGAGAAGAAGCTTCACAACTTAGACCGCATCGCCAGAAACGCCATACTGACCACCCTGAATGATTCATATCTCGGGAGAGTTCAGGACTGCAAGTCTGCAAAGGAACTCTGGGATGCTCTAGTGCTACTGAGTCGGGGGGACTCGAAAGATCAAAGGAAATAAACTTGCACTTGGAACTCCAAAAAGTCTGGAGAGATTGTCCCTCATGCCCGATGACTCCATTGAAGATCTCAAAGTCGATTTACTGGATTTGATGAACTCTATCAACGGCCGGGAAAGACATTCTCCAACCAAGAGATAAATCTCAAAATTTTGAGGGCACTGCCAGACGGTCATTGGACTCCCTTTGCTACTTTAATGCGTCATTCTGATTTAGATATTGTTACTCCTGACCATATCTTTTCAGAACTTAAAGCAGAGGAATTCGATTTTGGCTTACCTCAAAGGAAGCGGCGGTGAAACCGACACTAAAATCGACCATGCCTTCAAAGCATCGGTCAGCACAACTGCTCCAAGTGTCTAGCAAAGCTGAACCTTCACTCACTGACATACAAGAAGGAAATCTAGCTAAGAAGTACGCTCTGCTTGCCGTAAAGTATCAGAAGGAGAAGGAGAGGCGCAGAAAAGTGACTAAAGCCCTCAGAGAATCCAAGGGTAAGTCTGAATACACGCCTAAGCGCATTCCTGACTCGTATACTTCTGAATGCAGGAAAAAGGATGACTCAAAGACAATCGAAAGTCGGTGAAAGCAAGGACGAAAGAGTCACCACCGCTATAACTGCAAGAAGCCGGGACACTATCGGTATGGACCGTGTCCCGAGCTCGCATCGCTCGAACGAGCAAAGCACGCAAAGCCAGAAGGGAGAAGTTCATCAAGAAGAGACAAGCATACATTGCTGGTGAACTCTCAGACGACTCAGATGAAGTCGAATCCTTCATGGATTCATCTGACGATGAAGCAACTTTCATGGCCCTAGAGCTTGAAGCTGAAGAAGACGCTGAAAAGTGTCTCATGGCAGGAGAAGAGGATGAGGTAAACTCTCATGAACCATTTAATTACTCCTCACACTGCACACACGACACTCTTTCAGGTGTAGACAAGAATCTGGACGTCGCGATCGCATATGAAGAACTAATCGATGAGCATATTCAGATGAGTTTGCAGCTTAGTAAGACTCTTCAAGAATTGGATACCCTAAAAGTGGAGAATCAGAGACTTTCTCAGGAAAATCAAGTCGTTACTGAGTCAGAAGGACTTGTGTTGAGACTCAGGGAGGAGATAAACTCTCTGATTGCCAAGTCTCAGCATCAAGAAGATCAGATCTCAGTCTTGACCAAAGACTTGACTCAGAAAGATACTGAACTGAGTCTACTGAAGCAAGAGTTGTCAGGACTTCAGATCGAGCATGAAATGCTAAAGAAAAGTGATGATGTCTGGAGGAACCTGATGACAGAGCGATACATGGGCGCTGAACCAGGGAGCCTCCTCAGCTTCCCCCGTAAGCTCAGAGAACCAGCTAGCTGATAGTTTTGTTCAAGGGGAGACCATCAATGCAGACATACTGAACCCCTTAGCCAAGAACAAACAGAAGATGAAGGCCCCTCATCCTACTCATCAGCAATCTGACAAGAAGATCAGCACCAGATCACCCCAATTCAGTCAAAGGGGAACCAGCAAAGTAAAGTGGGCTGATCAGTGTGGACCTCCTCAGCTGACACATCCAACTCAGTATGGGTCATATTACTATGATCCAATAGTCAGGAGAGGATCCAAAAGTCAGAAAAGAAAGAAGAAATCCGTACAAAAGGCAAAGGTCAACAGTCCACCCACTTAGAAGATCAGAACTCCTGAACCTGAAAAGCCTCAGAAGTCAGCAGTGACCAGTCCAGTGGTCAAATATGTTGACATAAGTGGAAAGAAACTGTTTGAGACCACCAGGGTCGTAAGACATATATGGGTTACCAAAACTAACATCTAAGGACCCAAAATCAAAAATAAAGGGTACCTAAATATAATTCTGTTTTGTAGGTGTACAATGACCCTTGGTATGTGGACAACAGATGCTCAAGACGCATGACGTACCAAAAGGACTTGCTGAAGAATTATACTACTGAAGAAGGACCCCGAATCGAGTTTGGAGACAATGCTAAAGGCTACACCAGAGGCTATGGAACACTCAACATTGGAACTGCAACAGTTCCAAGAGTATCATATGTTGAAGGACATCAGCATAACCTTCTCTCTGTTAGTCAATTTTGTGATAACTCGAATAGAGTGATTTTTTACGCTGGTTTCTGTGATGTTATTGATAAATCTACAGGGAAAATAGTGTTATCAGGTTCACGCAAGAAGAATATCTATGTAGCTGACTGGAACTCAGCTGAACCTGAAGTTTGTTTGTTAGCAAAAAATGACAACAGAACAGGGTGGCTTTGGCACAAAAGACTTAGCCATCTCAACTTCAAAACGCTCAACAAATTGGCTAGAAACACTCTAGCAAGAGGACTGTCGAATGAAGTATTTAGCAAAGACACTCAGTGTGAAGCATGCCTGAAGGGAAAGCAAACAAGGAATCAAAATCCGCCAATTCCATCTCCTTCCACCGATGGAATCCTTCAGCTGCTACATATGGATTTGTTTGGTCCAGTCTCTCCGGTGACGATCAGAGGCAAAAAGTATGCATTAGTGGTCATTGATGACTACTCACGCTACACATGGGTCATATTTATTGCAATAAGTCCGACGTCAAAACAGAGTTACCAACGCTTCGAAAAGGCTCGGTTGTGCAGAAGAACACCAAGATTATCGAAATACGTTCTGACAGAGGAACTGAGTTCCTTAATTTCATGGTGGAGGAGTTCTGCAAAGCAGAAGGAACAGAGCATGAGACTTCTGCCGCGTGCACGCCTCAACAAAATGGGGTTGCTGAGAGGAAGAATCACACACTCAAAGAAGCAGCAAGAACCCTGCTCGCAGACTCAGGACTCCCAACCAAATTCCAGGCGTGGCTACCGACACCGCATGTTGCACTCGGGAATCGATCTCTACTGACAAAGCAACATAAGAATACACCATATGAACTATGGAACGGTAGGAAGCCTTCTCTATCTTATTTCTATATTTTTGGGTGTTCGTGCTTTATTCACAATAATGGGAAAGATCAGCTGAAGACTTTTGATAGCAAGTCAGATCAGGGAGTTTTCTTAGGATTCTCCCGGGTTAGCAAAGCTTTCAGAGTCTTTAACTATCGGACCCTTTGCGTGGAGGAAAGCCCTCATGTTGTTTTTAATGAGTTTGCTACTGAAGATAGGAGCAGAAACTCTAACACTGAATCTGAGGACATCCGTAAGCAGCTACAGGATCTGACCTTAAAAGATAAAGTCGAAAAGATCCAGCTATGTTGGGATGATGATTCAGATGAGGAAACCAAAGACAAGTCTACCGAATCTCAACCAGCAGCGAAGTAGGCGAAGCAGTTGACTCTCCCGAACGTAGTCAATCCCGTGGTAACTTCAGGTCGATGAAGAAACCCCGATGTGTAACCGAGACCTCTACCGAGAATAATAATTCGAGAGGGAACTAATGATGTTCCTGAGCTAAATGCCCCTGAACCTGGCAGTAGATCACACTCTTGTAACTGAACTGCTTCAATCTCAGAATAGTACAACTGAAATGCCTAACTCACTTACTATCTGTGTTGAACAAATTTCAGATGAAGAGTTGAAACATCGTAGATCGTGGCTGGATGCTCACACTTTTGACTTAATTATAGGAGATCCTTCAGCAAGCGTAAAGAGTAGATCCAGATTCTGTCAGGGAGAAAGCGCCTTATATTCCTTCTTCTTATCTACTGAAGAACCTCAGTCAGTTGAGGACACACTGAAAGATGCTGACTGGATTATAGCCATGCAGGAGGAGCTGAATCAATTCACGAGAAATGAAGTTTAGGAGCTTGTTGACAGACACCGACATCAACATGTGATCGGAACTAAATAGGTCTTCAAGAACAAGCGTGATGAAAACAATGTCATAGTAAGGAACAAAGCAAGACTCATGGCGAAAGGCTACTGTCAAGCCGAAGGGATAGATTTCGATGAAACTTTCGCTCCAGTTGCAAGATTGGAGGCAATCAGACTATTCCTAGCCTACGCAACACATCAAAGATTCAGAGTATATCAAATAGATGTGAAGTCTGCTTTCCTGAATGGCGTGCTGAAAGAAGAAGTCTATGTGGAATAGCCTCCCGGCTTTCAGCAGGGACATCAGGTTTATAGACTCAGAAAGGCTCTGTATGGGTTAAAACAAGCACCGAGGGCTTGGTACGATACCCTGTCTGAGTTTCTTCTTCAGAAAGGTTTTCAGAAGGGCACGATGAGACCGCACATTATTCAGCATTCGACTGGAAGACGACCTATTACTTGTGCAGATCTACGTAGATGACATCATCTTCGGCTCGAAGAATGTCATCATGTGTCAGCAGTTCGAAAGAATGATGGAGGATAAGTTCGAGATGTCAATGATGGGAGAGATGAACTATTTCCTCAGCTTTCAAGTCAAACAATTTGACAAGGGGACGTTCATCAATCAAGGCAAATACACACGAAACCTCATCAATAGATTCGGTTGCACATCCGGCAAACCAATCAAGATCCCGATGAACACGAATATGAAGATCAATCTTGATAAAGAGGGAGTATCATTAGACCAAACTGAATTTCGTGCTATAATTGGTTCTTTATTATACTTAACAGCTACTCGTCCTGACATAACTTATGTCGTAGGTGTCTGCTCTCGATTTCAGGCGAATCTGAAGCAAAGTCACATGGACTCAGCAAAGAAGATTCTCCGCTATCTCAAAGGAACACCTGACATGGGTTTATGGTATCCAGCTGATGATAATATAGAACTAACTGGTTATTCTGATGCTGACTATGCAGGATGTAGAATTTCGTGCTATAATTGGTTCTCTATTATACTTAACAGCTACTCGTCCTGACATAACTTATGCTATAGGTGTCTACGCTCGATTTCAGGTGAATCCGAAGTAGAGTCACATGGACTCAGCAAAGAAGATTCTCCGCTATCTCAGAGGAACACCTGACATGGGTTTATGGTATCCAGCTGATGATAATATAGAACTAACTGGTTATTCTGATGCTGACTATGCAGGATGTAGAATCGACCGAAGGTAAACTTCTGGAACATGTCAGTTCCTCGGCAGTAAGTTGATCTCATGCTTCTCAAAGAAATAGCATTCAGTAGCGACGTCAACTACTGAAGCTGAATACATGGCTGCCGGAAGTTGCTGCGCCCAAATCCTTTGGCTGAGACAGCAGCTACGCGACTATGACGTCATTCAGAATGAAATGCCGATCTTCTACGACAGTACCAGTGCCATTGCAATCACTCAGAATCCTGTAGTTCACACGAGATGCAAGCACGTGGACATCAGACACCACTTCATTCGTGACCATGTCAAAAAGAAGGATATCAGGATGGAAAAGATCCATACTGATCATCAAAGGGCTGATATACTGACCAAGCCTCTAGCTGAATCCAGATTCAGAGAACTTTCAGTAGAACTAGGTCTGCTGGACCCTACTGACTCCATTCAGTAAGAGGATTCAGGAGAGGAGCATTCAGTAAGGGGGAATGTTCACTCTCAGTACTGAGTAAAATCAGTACGTAGAGACTCAACAACCATCTACACGAGGAATCAGCTGACTACGATGTTCAGCTGACAGGTTTGCGTATCTCTACTCAGTAGCCTATAGAACAATTCTGTGCATTTATGATCAGATTCAGCATCGTATTCAATGCCTTAGGAAATGTCATTTAATTTTAACGGATCATATTTAATACACGACATTCTATGTACAAGCATGCTGAACTCTGCCACGCATTAAATGCATGTCGTATCAAGTTACTACTTAGGCTATTTTCAACTGGCTTTTGACTTAGGCTGCTAATTTGATCATTGCCTATTTTATAAAACTTAATCCTAGCTGTCCATCCAAAAAGCGCGTTCAAACTAAACCATTGATCTTTAACTATTTATCTTCTCTAAGATATATATGCGTTCAAATATTTGAAACCGCCATTCCATATCTACAAATATCTTAAGTACCTGAGATTTTCTGAAATACCTTTTTACCTTCTATCTAAACTCTCTTCAAAATCTTCAGAAAATCTTTCGGTAATTTTTAAATGATCTTTAAGCATCGTATGTCTCTATCTCTTTTATATTCTTAATCGATACTGACTTATACTGTGTATGCAGATTACCAAAATGACAGGAAATGTTGTTATGGCTCCAGAGAACATGCAAGAGATCCTTGAGAAGGATCGAGTCTGGTGCGAGCCAGTTATGGAGTTCGATGAATGCGACCTTGACTTCATGGAGGAGATTTTCTATGCCCTCAGAGAGTCTAGTCTGGAAGGTTTATTGTCGAGAAGGCCGACCTTCTTCCTCCCGCGCCAAGTTGCAGAGATCTATTCAAACTCTGATTCAGTAGAGGGAGATATCAGAGGGAGATTCGTCATCCACACAGTAGGCGATCCCTCCCGCTCCATGATTGAAGTGAAGCAGATGTCCATCCGCGAAGCTCTTCAGAAAAGCTTCAATCTTCCCAACTCAGGACTCAGCACCATCGCTTAGAAAGATGATTTGATGGATGAGTACCTCACCGAAGTTCTCGCGGAAAGCCAACGAGTGTTCGTGAGCCGCTTTTCCCAAGAACGCTATGCTCCCTCGGACAGCACTAGCATATATTGTGACTCGATTCTTGACGAGTCAAGCGTGCTCGTTTGACCAAGTGTCCGACCCAAACCGCAACTTATGATGGCAATATATGATCGGGCACGGATCAACAGACGTAAATTTTTCCTCGAGAGTTCACGATGCAGATGGCCCAAATATGATAAGGCATCTAACAAAGTGAGCGCCAAAGGAAAGCTCCTCTACGGACTTAAACTCTCAGTGATGATAGAGGATTTCTGCACATCTGACAAGGTCGCCTTTGCTGACAAACAATACTTCAACATGAAGAAAGTCAGATTCCAGAATAGGTCAGCAGCCCTTCAACAGATTGGCTCAGGGCTAGCTGCACCTACGAGTGGGACTCGTGAGACCTCAACGCCGAAGAAGAAGAGGTCCCCACCAAAATCCACACCAAAGAGGCCAACCAAAAAGTCGAAGAAGGTCGGCGAGGTTGCGCCCACCGAAACGGTGGAAACAGGAGGCCGTCATTACTCGGCCACCACTACAGTCGAGAGTCGAATCTGTCGGGATGGAGGCCTCGGCACTCAAATCCGAGCCTCCCGGGAGATTCTTGAAGTAATGTCTGGGAGATCGCCACCCACTCGAGATCTTGTCATATTGGCTAGGCGGGCGAGACTCCATATGCTGATCGGAGTTCCGGGAATGGCACAATCTCGAAACGCCTTGTCATTCACCATTCATGTGAACAGCTCCATGAAGAAGAGCTACTGATAAGAGGGAAGATTGGCTACTTAGAGCCATCCGACCTCGGCACGCTCGAGGATCCGAGGGCGGCCATGCTCGCCTTGCCGAATGAGAAACAACCCGATCTCGGCGGCCGCGCCTCGAGATGGGTCGACCACGATGGTCGGGACCCACCCCATGATTCGAGCCCCGAGAAGCCCGATGAGGGATCTCAACAGGACAAGGATGCCACTTGCATCTACTGGCGACCCTCCACTCAGCATCCTTGGTCCCGGGTAGACGGTGGGCCCGGTACTTCGAAGGCGGGCGATCTCGCTCGGCTTCTTCTCCAATCGCTTTCGAAGTAGCGCCCAACCCAAAGAGCCGTCATTCGAAAACGGTGGCCGTGGCACCGAAGAATCAAGGCACTCGAGAATCGCCTTCTTGCCCGTCACCGTCCACAAAACTTGGCGGCAAACCACCGAGGCACGAGTGCGAGCCGCAGGGACTCGAACCGCCATTTCTTCATCCCAAGTCCCCGACTTCTCCAACATTCCCGACGAAGGTCTTAGCTGCACGTAGAGCTGATTTTGAGGCTCGGCTCAAGACGATTCGGGAAGGCCGGGATAAACGATGAATCAATACAGGGCCGCACAAATTGCTCACACCTGAATCGATCATAGCCATCTCTCAAGCCAACGAACTCGAATCCAAACTATTCGTAAGGATCTTGAAGAGAAGGTTGAGCAAGCACTGAAAGAGTTCAAGGTCAGCAGCAGATCTCTCACACAAAGAATACAAGAATCAGTGACCAACGAGAGAAATGAGCCGCATGAGGCACTGACCAAGATTCATACAAGATTAGACGATCCGTCAGCCTCCTACAAAAGCCTGAAAAAAAAAGGTATCTGCTCTACCCCCAACCCTACTTGTTGATGCCAAAAAGGGGGAAAGTTTGGCAAAGAAAAGGGAAAGTGTAATAGAGAAATCAACTAAGGGGGAAGTGCGCCAAGGAGCTGATTCTGAAGGCTCCGAAGAGAGCAAGGTCAGTAGGAGGGGCAACCTCAACTTAGTCATCCGCCCCTACTGTACCTACTAAAACTGGCGAGGCCCAGGGTGTCTCAACTACAACCGCAAAGATCAAGCGAGATCGGCCCAAGTGGCTCGGGAGCTAGAGAAGTCGCTACTCGGGCAACACAGACTCCCCTTGACATTATTAAGGAAGTTACCGAGTATGCTGACGAGGAGGACTCAGAAGAGGAAGAAGCTCCTCTCCCTCCTCCTGTTGCCGGCAAAGGCAAGAAAGTTCTGAAACTCCCAACCCCTCCCTCCAAGAAGAAAGGACCCAAGTGGTTCATTACCCCGGAGGAGGAGGCTCGAGATAGCCCAGACGAGAAGGCGGCTAGGGAGATAGCCGAAGCTGAAGTAGCCAACAAACCCAAACCGAAGCCTGTCAAAGGCAAGTCTAAGGCTCCAGCTGGAGGCAAGAGAACAAGTGCAAGGCTGCCTCCCAAAACACTTAAACTCAGCGACGAAGCTGACAAGGAAAAGGAGCAGCAGCAGCAGCAGCAATCTAATGAGCAGCAGGGCACCTCCAAAGAAAAATAATCAACTCCCGCTGACTCAGAAGAAGAGCCACCTCACAAGCCCTCCTACACTGCCTCTAAGGCACAGGAACAAGAAATGGAAGAAATCTGGGCTCAGTTAGACAGATACTTATATAGAGGTGAAGAGGCCAGGCAAATTGAAGCAGCCAGAGAGAGATTACATATAGCAGATCTTGAAGCCCTCAAGCTGAGAACGGAAAAGGAAGCTAGTCAGAGGATCCCCTCAAAGACTGACATCCCCTATAGATACAGGAGATTCAGAAAGCCTACGGATCTGAAGACTCACAGATGGCCTAGAACAGATGAATGGATGCCAGTGGAATTCACGTAGAGGTGGGAAGCGCTGAAAATCGAGTTCATTAAAAGGAACTATTTCTGGAGATTCTGGTCTGAGAAGCACAAAGCTGTAGCTTATACCGAATGGATAATGAGAGTCGACTTAGACATGTATGCCCGGTCGCAAAAGCTGTCAACGAAAATGTCAAAGTCAGAGTTCCAGACCCTAGAATCCTGCCACCCCCACAGAGACTTGACGGGTCCATTCACTATGGAGTAATAGAGAAAGAAGTGAAGGACGCTGCTGAAGCCAAATTTCTTGATGAAGAAGATCCAACGGACTTTGCTGACATACTGAAGCTGAGAAAGGTCACCTATCGCATGTATGGAGTGCCTCTTCCTGAATCTCAATCCCATGATTTCAAAGACAGGATTAGGCTGTTCAAATGACTTTTGGCTTCTGTGTTCTCTTTGTATCTTTTTCTTTTTTCTAGTCTAGCAGAGATGTAACTGTACTGAACCTCTTTACATATATAATATCTCTGTTTGGCTTTAACAATATCTTATAGTCTAAATAGCCGTGTTTATTTTTGCTTAACACTCAGAATCACTGAAGTGATTACTGACTCACACACTCACTGTTTCTGATTATTTGTTGTCAGTTGTTGCTTAGATTCTGATAGACTTGATAGCATAGGGGGAAAATGTTGTTAAGACAGGGGGAAGTGTTGTTCAGACTCTATATTTATTCTGACTTTCTGCCCTGATCCCCTCAGTAGTCTAGGACTTAAAGAACAACTCCATTGATTCTACTTGTAATTTTGTAAGGAGCTCTGTTTCGGATAAGTCATAGTGTTAGGTTGTTAGCTATTAGGTTTTGGCATCATCAAATAGGGGAAAAATGTTGGGTGATGATTCTATCCTCAGCAGTGTTGATAAATAGTGGGAAATGACTCAGTCTTCTGTGGTAACATACGACTCAGTAGTCCTGTGCTCTGAATAAGTCTGTGAAGATTTAAAGATCCAAAAACCCTATTTTGTTTGGTAAACCATTACGTTGTAAGTTGTTTTGTCTCTGAGATTTCAGACTCGGCGAGACCCTCTCGCTCCGGTTCGTGCACTCGGTACATTATCCGCCTCAGCACCAGAAGTAGAAGACTCAGTAATACTCGACTCAGCAGGAGCAGTATACTGAAAGAAATCAGTGGAATTGAACTCACCAGGAAGTAGTTCACTATACTCGAAGCTGATCTTCGTTAGAACCGCTCAGCAGGAGCATGCTACTGAATCAGAGATCAGACTCAGCAAAGGCCGAGCGTCCTCGACCGTCGAATCTTTGAAGTCACTTTTCGGCGAGAGTCAATACGAGGAAGAGAGAAGTCATCTTCGGATCTCCTTGAAGTCCGCTGCTCTCAACCACTTTCTGAACCTTGGCCAATGACAAGCAGCCACGTATCCTATATCTACTAAAGCTGCAAGTCAACAACTTTCCAGAAAATGAGGGAAAGGACACTTCCACCAAACTTCAAAAGAGTCGTTAGCTACCCAAAAGAGAGAGACAAAGGATCGTCATCTCCAACGGATCTATCCTAATCTCTTCTCTATAAATAGAGGGATAAATCGAAATTTGAAGCTAACGGGAAGAACACGAGAGAACATACAGAGCATTCAAACGAGGTAATTCAAAAAGCCTAAGTCTTCCACAAGAAGTTCGAAGAATCTATCTCCGGCGAAAGACTACATTCCAGCTCTTAGGGAACCAAGCTTAACTGTTTCATACACCCTCGAGTATCCAAACGACTATACAGGAACCCAAAGATATATTCAGTTGTTTGTCGTTCTAGAAGCCTCTTCATTGTTCCCTATCCCTCTAACCCAAGCTCAATAGCATATATCCATAGCTTAGATGAAGGAGTTCACCTTTGAACTAATCGTTATGGTAAAGGACTCCTTCACAGTTGGAGAGTTTTTCAAACACTCAGTTTGATAACCGTGTAAACTGAGACTTGCACATCATAAATCTCAAGACCAGTGTTTGTCCAGCGTACAAACCGACTGAGACTATCTCTTTATAATAAATAGCTTCAGGATCTTTCGGGACAGTGGACGTAGGATTTTTGTGTCCAAACCACTTTAAAAATCTCTGTGTCTTGTGTTCTGCTCTTAACTGTTGCATTGATTTACTGTTCATACTGAAAACCTTCTTTAAATCATTCAAGCGAGTTTCAAGACACTTAACGTATCGCACTAATCAACCGAAACTATTTTCATAAAAACGTGTTCCTAACTCAACTAAATTGGGCCTACACTATTCCGCACCACTCGAACTCTATCTACAAGATACGAATTACGAGTCTCGGCCGGCTAGCGGGGTCTCGGTAGAGTCAATCACTCGCCAATAGTTGAGAAAATCGGTTTTCAGGTGTATTCACCCCCCCCCCCTCTACACCTGAACGTGCTCTCGGGACCAACCGCAACCCACTCGTTAGTCCTCTTGTAAATTACTTTCTTCACTTCATTCACAGGTTCCCTTCTCTTGAAGAACTTGGAGGTGGTAGGGACAGTCATGTCTTTCACTAGAACTCTCTCTTCAGCTTCCTTCCCCGTCCTCAATCCGAGTGCATCTAGATCAGCTAGACGTAATCTCTCTTTGGCTTCACTAATCTATCTAGCTTCAGTTGTTCTGTCCAAACCTCTCTCACAACTATCCCACATTTTTTTATTTCAGCTTCATGTCTTTTCAAGAGCTCAGTGGTAGGGATATGTTGTTGATCTTCTGAGTCGCTTGGTTCTGCTAATTTGGACTTAGGAGTTTCAGGCTTCTTAGCTTATTTAGACTTCGGAGGAGTTTTTGCAGCTTACCTGGATTGCCTACGCATGACAGATCTTGTTCTGGTAGGAACTGGAGTCCGGATCTCTACGCCTTTCTTGGCTTTGGTCTGCTTTTTCTGATCTTCTTTCTCAAGTTCTCACGCCAGCTGTTCATCATAAGCAATTTGTTCCTCTCACGTTTTGAACTTAAGCTTTTTGGGTTTCGAAGGGCTTGGAGGAGCAAGGGCTTTGCCTTTTCCTTTTGCTGCTGAGTTGAGTGGTGGCTTGTCTTCAGTTAGAGCTTCTAAGAACTTGGCCACATCAGTAATTGCTTCGTCAGCTGGCTCTCCTGAGCCTTCACCCTTCTAAGCTTCTTCCCCTTGAGTTACTGCTGCAGCTAACTTGGGTCCTACCTCTTCAGATTTCCGGAGGTCAGTAGTTGAGCTTTCCTACTACTTTCCCCCTTTTTAGCATCATCGAACATCATTGCCAGGGCAGTAATCTTGTTGTTTAGCTCTCCGATAGATGTGCTGATGGTTTCAAGAGAAGCTGCTACATCTCCAGCTGCATCAGTGTATGAAGTTCATCTTTTGTCATGCTCTGAATTAACGACTTTGAGTAGAGCTGAGTTGGAGGCTTCGATACGTTTAAGGTATGCTTCAACAGATTCAACTGCTTCTTTCTTAATCTATGAGTAGACAACATGTTGTTCCACTAGTGCTTTGGCGACACTTTCAGTGGCGAGCTTATAACTCTCTTCAACAACTTTCAGGACTCGATCTGTTGCAGTGGCCATTTCTTCAGAAATTATCTTGGCCTGAGTCTGCAATATGATCTGAACGATATAGGCTAGACCCTTGTATTCAGGGTGCAACTGATTTTTTGAAAACACTGCTTTGAACACCATGTTCTCCTGACCACTGAACTTCCATAAGTAGTGATTAATGGAAGACTCCTTGTAGCCGATCGGAGAAATCCCTTCATCAGGCAGACTGAAGCTCTGGAGAATACAATCAACAATATTAACGTCTGCAATCTTCTCTATCCAGACATTGGGGGTAGTCTCTCGAATGTAGTTGATGCAAGTGATATCAGTGGCCTCTTCGTCTTGCCGGTTGTTCAAGAAGAACTCAGCGGCCTGCCTCAGAAGGCAGTGAGATGGAGACCTCGAGAGCTCAGTCATAAGACCGGAGGGGTCCAGGGCATCAAAGATGATGTCCATACACACAACGTTGTGGGATCTAAAGGAGAGAATAGGCTCGAACCAAACTCTCTTGGAGTCAAGGATCTCCTGCATGTTGGAGGGGATGAGGACGTCATTGTTCGGGGACGTCGCCATTGTTGAAGATAAAACTGAATCTGCAAAAATAATGTTAGCACTCGAAAATAGAGTGAGTAAGAAAATATCAGAAGTAGTTTAGAAAATGTACTGAAAGATTTGAGCTAATGTAATGGATTTCTAAGCAAAGTATTTGTAGAGCAAAAATTCGTTCGTAAATGGCGGAAAACTATTTTAGATGAGAGATACACAGGAATATATATGTAATTGAATATGAACGGTTTTATTCCTTGTGCGGTTGAGATTAATCAGTTTTTTAAAAGGTAGATGGCTCAGATTAAATGTTATAAGAGGTTATGATTACTGGCCGCCTATAATATCGACCTACTTATCTCTATTACCTAATAGGTAAGATGAAATGACATGCATTTAATGTGTCCCAGTCAATATATGGAATGTTGTGCGTTTAATGAGAACGATATGCTTAATGACATACGATGAACATTAATGGTGGGAAATAAATGCTCATGGTGATCACCAAATGCTGAATAAATACTCATAACTTGTCAGATGAACATAGTAGTCAGTTGATACCACTATGACGACATTGAGTATGTCAGCAATACTCAGAGTTTGTTCACCCTCACTAAGTACCCTCTGGATCGTCTTACTAAATTGAGTTAGTAGGATCCAGTAAACCTAGTTCTACTGCGAGTTCGTTGAACTTGGTCTCAGCTAGAGGTTTGGTCAGAATATAAGCCCTATGCATATTAGTATGGATCTTCTCCATCCTGATATCTTTCTTCTCGACATGATCTCTGATGAAGTGATGCCTTATGTCCGCGTGCTTGCATCGAGTATGTAGAACAGGAATATGTGTGATTGCAATTGCACTGGTACTGTCGCAGTAGATTTGCACTTCATCTTGATGTATGTCGTAGTCTCTCAGCTGTTGTCGAAGCCACAGTATCTGGGCACAACAACTTCCGACAACCATGTCTTCAGCTTTAGTACTGGACGTAACTACTGAATGGTGTTTCTTGGAGAACCAAGCTATGAGCTTACTGCCGAGGAACTGACAAATTCCTGAGATTGACTTTCTGTAGATTGGATATCCTGCATAATCAACATTAGAATAACCAATTAGTTCAAGATTATCATCAGCAGGATACCATAACCCAACATCAGGTGTTCCCTTCAAGTAACGAAGAATTTTCTTCACTGAATCTAAATGGCTCCACTTGGGATTCGCCTCAAATCTCGCGCATACACGTACAACATAAGTTGTATCAGGTCTGCTGGCTGTTAGGTATAGGAATGAACCAATAATAGCACGAAATTCAGTTGAGTTTACGAATACTCTCTCTTTATCAAGATCAATCTTCATATTGGTATTCATAGGTATTTTCACTGATTTGCTGGATTCGCAGACGAAATTTTTGATGAGATCTCTTGTGTATTTAGCTTGATTAATGAATATTCTCTTCTTGGATTGTTTGACTTGAAGTCCAAGAAATAAGTCATTTCTCCTATCATCGATATTTCAAACTTTTCTTTCATCATCTGCTCATTTTTCTGACACATAGTCAGATTTCTAGATCCAAAGATGATGTCGTCCACATAGATCTACACTAGTAGGATGTCATCTTCTGATATGATATTGAATAGGGTATGATCTACTGTCGCATTCTGAAAACCTTTCTGATGTAGAAAGTCTGATAGGGTATCGTACAAAACCCTGGTGCTTGTTTTAACCCATACAGCATTTTCTTAAGTCTGTAAACTTGATGTCCCTGCTGAAAGTCGGGCGGTTGTTCAACGTAGACTTCTTCCTTCAGTACGCCGTTTAGGAAAGCTGACTTCACATCCATCTAATAGACTGTGAACTACTGATTGTTGCATATCCTAGGAATAGACGAATGACTTCCAGTCTTGCAACTGGAGCGAACATTTCGTCGAAGTCTATCTCTTCTTCTTGATAGTATTCTTTTGTAATAAGTCGAGTTTTGTTCCTGACTATGACGTTGTTTTCATCTCGCTTACTTTGAAGACCCACTTCGTTCTTATCACGTGCTGATGTCTAGGTCTGTCTACCAGTGTCCATACGTCGTTTCTTGTAAACTGGTTGAGCTCCTCTTGCATAGCAGTGATCCAAATAGCAATCATTTAGCGCATCCTCAATCGTCTGAGGTTCTTCAGTAGACAAGATGCTAGAGTATAAAGCACTTTCTCCCTGACAGAATATGGATCTTGTCTTAATAGTAGCTGAAGGATATCCGATTATAAGATCAGAAGTATGAGCGTCTAACCATGAACGACGGTGTCTTGTTACTTCATCTGGAATTGATTCTACACCGATAGTAGGAGTATTAGGAATTTCAATTATACTATTCTGTAATTGAAGCAATTCAGTAACTATATCAGGTTCTACTGAGTCACCAGGTTCAGGGGCATTCACATTAAGAACATTAGTAGTTCCCCCTGAGTTGTTTTTCTTAGTAGAGGTCTCAATTACTACTCGGGTTTCTTCATTGGCTTCGAGATACCCGGGATTGATTCCGTTAAGTAGAATCAACTGTTCAGCCTACACTGCTTGTTCGTTAATTTTAAATTTCATTGTCTGAATCATCATCTCAACAATACTGGATCTTTTCGATGTTATCTTTTAAGCTTAGATCTTGTAGCTTTCTCCTGACCTCTTCAGCTTCCTTCTGAGAGTTTGACTTCCCGTCCTCGAAGTAAATTCATCAAATACAACATGAGGGGTTTTCCTCCACGCAAAGGGTTCGGTAGTTAAAGACCCCGAAAGCTTTCCGACCACTAGAGTATCCTAAGAAAATTCCTTGGTCTGACTTGCTATCAAAGACCTTTAACTGGTCCTTCCGGTTATTGTGGATAAAGCATGAACAACCAAAAATATGAAAATTTGAGATACAAGGAGTTCTCCCTTTCCATAATTCATATGGTGTCATCTTGTAAATGCGAGTCAGTCGAGATCTGTTATGAGTGTAACAGGCAGTGTCAGTAGCTTCTCCCTAGAACTTCAATGGTAGACCTGAGTTTGCAAGTAATGTTCTTGCTGCTTCTTTAAGTGTTCAGTTTTTCCTTTCAGCAAGACCACTCTACTGAGGCGTACGTGCAACTGAGGTCTTGTGTTGAATTCCTTCAGCTTCGCAGTAGTCCTTCATTATTGAGTTCAGAAAATCTGTTCCACGGTCTGAGTGTATCCTTTGAATCTTGATATCCTTCTCGACGCTTAGCCGTTTCAACAGTTTCGGCAGTTCAAATTTGACATCAAATTTATTGGCGATGAAATTCACCCATGTATATCTTGAATAGTCATCAATGACTACAATAGCAAATTTCTTTCCTCTTATCGTTACTAGATTGACTGGCCCAAGTAAGTCCATGTGAAGCAGCTGAAGTATCCCATCAGTAGAAGGTGACGGAATAGGCAGATTGCTTGACCTTTTTTTTTACTTCCCCTTCAAGCATGCCTCACAATTCTTGTGTCTTTTGAAAAGTTTGTTGGGTAGTCGTCTTACTTAAGCATCCCTTGATAGCTTGCTCATCGTCTTGAAGTTCAGATAGCTTAGTCGTCTGTGCCACAACCATGCTGTTTTGTTCTCTGAGTTCGTGTGTGCTAGCAGGCAAGCTTTAGGTTCAGCGGTACTCCACTCTACATAGTAGATATTTCTTCGCTGCGACCCTGATAACAAAGTTTTTCCTGTAGATTTATCAAGAACATCATAAAAACCTGCGTCAAAAGTCATTCTATTAGAGTGATCACAGAATTGACTGACAGAAGGGAGATTATGTTGAAGTCCTTTAACATATGATACTCTAGGAACTGTTGCAGTCCCTATTTTCAGCGTTCGTATCCCCTTGTATAGCCTTTGGAGTTCTCACCATACTCAATTCTGGCTCCTTCTTGCATAACATAGTCGGTCAACAGATTCTTCTGATACGTTAAATGTCTTAAACATCCACTGCCCACGATCCAAGCGTCCTTTAGCACCTGTAAAACAAAAATAGATCCACGTACCCTTTGGGCTCAACTTTGGGTCCTTAGATATTAGTGGACTTTTTAATCCAAACCTGTCTGACAACCCTAAAGGTTTCAGACTGTTTCTTGCCCTTCTTGTCAGCTGATATCTCTCCTGAACTCGGAGATGTTAACTTTTTATTCTTTTGAGGTTCAACATTCTTCTTCTTCTGAACCTTTGTGCTTTTTACTCTTGCCTCAGAGTAATACGATCCATGTTGAGATGGGTGAGTCCATTGCGGTTGGCCATACTGTTCGGCCCAACTGACTTTCTCGGTTTCCCTGAGTTGAATCTGGTGTCTTAGGGCTTGAACCATGTGTCATCTTCTTGTTGCTAGGCTGAGGTACGATCAGTTTCTGTTTGTTCTTTGCCTGAGGGGTGATAGGTGCAGCAGCTTGAATCTTCCCTCTAACAAACCGATCAACCAGCTTTTTTGAGCCTTTTGAGGTAGAGGTAGACGCTTCATATGTGTATCCAAGTCCTTCCTTAATGGAAACTGACTTCTAAGCTCTAAGCATTCCTTCTAAATTCTCCTTGGCTCCTAGATATTACTCTGTCATCAGACCTCGCCATACTTCATCACTCTTCCTGAGTCACCCACAATCCTTCTGTACTTTAGCGAGTTTTTGACTGAGCCTAGCTATCTCAGTATCTTTCTTAGAGATGTCTTTGGTCAAGACTGATATCTGAGTTTCTTGACGTTGATACTTAGTCATCAGAGAGTTAATCTCTTCCTTCTGTCTCAGCACAAGTCCTTCAGACTGAGTAGAGTCTTGACTTTTCATGGAAAGTCTCTGATTCTCAGCTTTCAGAAGTTCCATCTCTTGAATTGTCTTCTTTGAACTGTTGGCTCATCTCGGATATGTTCCTCAAGCTGATCCTCATATGCAAGAGCCAGATCTAGCGGTTCACCTGTAATAGAGCTCGTGTCGTGTGTGCATGGTGAAGAGGGGCATATATTAGGATCACAATTTACCTCAGCCTCTTCTCCGGCCATGAGACACAATTCAGTGTCTTCTGCTTCAATTGTGACGAACGCAACATCATCATTAGATGATTCCATGAAAAGTTCTACGTCGCTTGAGCAATAGGTAACTCTCTAACTATGTAGGCTTGCCTCTTTCTGACAAATTTGTCACGCCTGGCTTGCCATTCAGCTCTTTCAGCTGCTGAGAATTCTGGACATTGAAACTGGTAATGTCCTTGCTTCTTGCAGTTGTAGCATACTGAGCTCCTGCCTTCCTTTTTGGGTGTCTTGTTATGTCCAGCGGGGGCAGCTTCAGTATTCCCGCATTCAGGTAAATATTTAGATTCACTTTTCAAGTGATCATTCTCTCTTTACCTTGGTAGCTCTTGGAAGCTCTTTTCATCTTCCTTCTTCGGAACTTTTCCTTCTCCTTTTGGTATTTCTCCGCTAGGAGAGCATACTTCTCAGCCAAGTTGTCAGAGGATGGTATAATTATTGAGCTTCCGCTAAGTGACTTGTGGTTAAGGGACTCACTCCGGGTGTGCTGACTGATGCCTTGTAAGCGTGATCTATTGGCACTTTAGTCTCAGCACCTGGGTTGTGTGGGAGATTAAATTTGAATTTCTCTGACGTTAATTTTGAAAATATATAATTAGGAGTAACAGAGTTCATGTTAGTTCTCCTTAAACTTGTAGCAAAAGAGCACCACTTGGGCCTGCTAAGAGCCCTTAGAATATTTGTGTTGGTCTCCTTATTGCTGAATGTTCTCCCCACTCTGTTGATGATGTTGATTTGATCCGTGAATCTGACACTGAAATCATCAATAAACTCCCTTGGAAGCATAGCAAATGCTTCAAGTTTCTACAGCTCTAACTCCAGTTTGTTCTCTTAATCTGTGGAGTTCCTTGGCTTAGCACAGTTAGAGAATCCCATAACTCCTTTGATGTCTTGCATTCATCCTTCCTAGATACGAGTCACTGAGAGTTGTCAATATCGCGTTGTGTGCGACTCGGTCAAGGTTGTGAAACTTTCTCTCTTCAGGTGTGAAGAGGCTCTTGTCCTTTGGAACCTTTGGACCGGTTCTGGGACCTGTTGCTCCCTTTATTCAAAAGTTAGAACGCGAAAGTCAGCTGATGCTGAAGATTGCTACTGAACTTATCAGTTAGTCAAATATGCTTTCTCGATCGCGTGTGCAGAGATTCTCCTACTGATAACAGTCCTACTGACTTATGTTAGTGAACAGTAGTTCAACAACAGAAATTGTGTGCGGAAATGTAGTCCCTTAAAAATAGTCATCTCAGTGAAAATCTGTTTTATGCAGAATGAATAATAATCAAAGCAACAGTTAAAATCAACACACGCGATTTTTAAAGTGGTTCGGACACACTGGGTCCTACGTCCACGGTCCTGAACTAAGCAGGAGTTCTTGTATTAATTATACTGAGCAAGCCTCAGTCATCTGTACGCAAGACAAATATCTACTTATAGTCGTAGTGACTTTACAGTTCTTAACCTTTGAAGGTTAGAATTTCTCGAACTAAGAAGGAGCTCTTACAATAAGAACAATTCAAAAGATGAACTCCTTCGATTTTCTAAGCTATTGAATATTACAATGAGTACGCTTAGATAGAGGAAGGGAACAAGTATTTCTCTAGACAGAAGAACTAAAGAAAATCTAATTCTGAGTGCAAGTTCTTCGTTTGAATATCGCTGTAAGTTCGCTAGAGAGTGTTTGAGCTTTGATTTCTTTGGTTCCCAGTGTCTTTCTACATGAAGACTCTTCTATATTTATAGACTTTGGTTTGTGAATAGATCCATTGGAGGGAGTCTAGACACATGTTGAATAAAACAAGGAAAACGGCCATAATAATTTGAACGTTGATGTTGAGGCACAGTAGAAATTTCCTCTTTTTCCATCTAGGAGCTGCTTTATGGCAGATCAGGGTAGGCGCTGTCGGCTCCTTATTGTATCCTCTATTGACATTCGTCCGAAAGTTAAGTTGGCATGCGCAAAATTCTTTGCGGATTCGGTTGGTCGATAGTCTGTCCAACTGACTTCCTCGATACTGAGTTCTTCGATTGAGTGCAGAATCTTCTACTGAATGCACAACTACTGAACCCTAGTTCCTAACAGCTGAACTCCACTTAGCTATTAAAATATCGAAAGTTCATCATTTAGCTCGGGGTTTTGAGATATTCAAATCTTATCATACTCTCATCCCAACAGTTGTGCTGAAGAATGCTACTAAACTAGTCGGTTAGCCAAATATGCTTTACGGATCGCGTGGGCGAGAGATTCTTCTGCTGAGTACAGAATAACTAACTTATGTCAGTGAATAGTACTTCAGTATCAGAAGTGGTGCGCGGAAGTGTGTCCCTAATATAATCGTCTTCGTTGAAAAATTGTTTTATGTTGTTAGATTAAAACTCAGTTCTATGTAAAATGAACAGTTATCAAAGCAACAATTGAAATCAACACAAGTAGTTTTTAATGTGGTTCGGACATGCTGGGTCCTACTTCCACTATCCTAAACAAAGAAGGAGTTCTTGATTAAATTATACTGAGCAAGTCTCAGTCTATCTGTTCAGTGGACAGATACGTTCTTGTTTGCTTATACTGAGCAACTCTCAGTTAATCTGTACGCTAGACAGATATCTACTTATAGTCGTAGCGACTTTACAATTCTCAACCGTGAAGGTTTGAGTTTCTCCAACAATAAAGGAGATTTTACAATAAGAACAACTCAAAAGATGAATTCCTTCGAAGTTCTTAGCTATTGATATTATAATGAGCACGCTTAGATTAGAGAAGGGGAACTAATGTATCTCTAGAGAGAAGAACTAAGAAAATTTATCAATGAGCAAGTTCTTCGCTGAATTTGGTTCCGTGTTTGCTAGGGTATATGCGCTTTGATCGCTTTGGTCCCCGTTGTTGGTTGTTTGTCTTTCTGCATGAAGACTCTGAAGGAAAAATAGAAGTTAGGAACGATTACCTTCCTCCTTCGTATGTTGTTGCAGCTCTGATTGTTGCTCGTGTGTCAGATCTTCTGATCTGTGTCCCGGCCTTTTTTCCCTCTTGGTGGTCAGAGAACTAGAGAAAATAAGATTTATGTCTCACCTTCACTCACGCACGGCGTGTGTAAATTTGTGAATGTGTGTTCTGTTTCTGAACAGAATACTAATATGTATAGGCTTCAAAAGCCAATATAATATTAATATATTTGTAGCTCATTAATTTAATTATATTTCTACTGGGCTTCCACATAATTAGCCCATAATATAATTAATTAATCTACTGGACTACTAATATTTATCAATTAATTGGCCCAGCCAATTAATTCCAGATAAATAACATTATTAAATAATGTAAAAATACATTAATCTATTAATAATGATTTCTAAGAGATAATAAATAACTAGGCAACTAATTGGGCCAGATCAGGGATCTAATACAAGAAATAAAGCAGGGCCTCAAATTAATTAATTATCTATGCTCAGTCCAGAGCAAAATTAATTAATAAACACAGATTCATTCCACTAGAGAATCCGTGCTGACTTACCCATTTATCCCAAATTGAGCAAGGGCTTGTATTCTAGACTTAATCGATCTCCGTATTTAAGATAGAAATATCCGTTAATTAATTAAGCTCACTGACAGCTTAAATTAATTAACATCTTATATATTCCTGAGTGGTACCACTCGACCTTATTAACACACCTGAACTTAATCAACCGGTCGGGTTTAGTGTGATAATCCTTTTGAGTTCCTTAGGGGATATTATCAACCCATTTTATTAGGATACAGTTGCAAGATACAGACAACCAGCCTGAGCCACAAATAACTACTAACACCCAAGATCCGGTCGCGATGACGTTCACCATAGTAGGTCAAAGTGATAGATAGCCAAATGCACTCAGCTGAAGTCTTCCCAAGCTTAAGACCGGCGAAGTCACCGAGATCTTGGTTCTCCACTAAGGTCAGTTAGGAGAACACATCTCACTATGATCCATCAATACACCACCTTAAGTGTACCAGTAAAGACAAGCAGCTAAGACAAGCCACTTCTTATCTAAGTGCCGGCTTAAACCGAACGACTTATCCTTAAGTTGTCTCAGTTGTGATAAATGTTTATATCTTATTAGTTCAACCAATTTGTGTTGTCTTCTGTGATACCCGACACACCACACAAATCTAACTTTTATGCAAGATAAAGGATAACATGTGTAAATATATTTATTTATCAGATAGGAGAATAAAATAGTGGTAGGGATAAAACACATTGTATATAAGCATAAAATTTGCTTTCAATATACAAAATCCCAACAATTCTCCCACTTATACTAAAGTAAACTTTTAGTATACAATATGTCAGTTCTAGGTACAAACTAGTACTCAGCTATATCTCAGCTATCTATCATATCTATCACTGCAACTTCTCCCACTTATACAAAAGTTTTTGTAGTCCTAAGTGGGGGGCATCTCTACCACTCCTAAGCTACGAACATGCTTCTCGTAAGCCGAGAGTGATAAGCTCTTTGTGAAAGGATTAGTTAGGTTGACTTCAGTTCCAATTTTGTCAATCACCACGTCACCTCGATTTACGAATACTCGTATAATGTGGTACTTCTTGTCTATGTGTTTAGACGCCTTGTGAGATCTAGATTCCTTAGAATTTGTCACTGCACCCGCATTATCACAATAAATCATGATCACCTTAGGCAAATTCTGAACAATATCAAGATCCAGGAGGAAATTCTTGAGCCGAACTACCTCTTTCGAAGCTTCTGAAGCAGCCACTACTCTGCTTCCATGGTTGAGTCCGCAATGCATTTCTTCTTTGCACTCCTCCATGAAATGGCTCTACCTCCCAAGGTAAACACATAACCCGAGGTAGACTTCTTCTCGTCTCTATCAGCCTGGAAATCCGATTCTGTATAACCCAAAGACACTAGACTGTCTGACTGGTAAACAAGCCTATAATCTCTAGTCCGTTTAAGGTACTTGAGAATATGCTTGACCGCGATCCCATGTTCCTTTCCGTGGGTTAGGCGATATCTTGAGACCATGCCTACAAGCATATGAGATATCAGCTCTTGTACAAAGAATCGCATACATGAGGCTACCGACAGCGGAAGCATATGGAACTAGCCTCATACTTTCTATCTCTTCAGGCGTTTTAGGGCACTGATTCTTGGATAGAAAAATTCCATGTCCGAAAGGTACTGAACCTCTCTTGGCTTTTTGCATGCTAAAACGAGTAATAACAGTGTCAATGTAGGACGCTTGAGACCAGCTTAACATCCTTTTCTGGCGATCTCGGATAACCTTGATCCCAAGGATGTAAGCAGCTTCATCTAAGTCTTTCATTTGAAACTGCTCGGATAACCACGTCTTTACGTCTGATAACACTTCAACATTGTTGCCAATGAGAAGGATGTCATCTACGTAAAATGCAAGAAACACCACTTGATCCGTTAACACAATATGGTACACACACCTCGTTAGGACAGGATACAAATCCATAGGATTTGACTACCTCATCGAAAACGCTGGTACCATAATCGGAAAGCTTGTTTAAGTCCATGAATAGACTTCTTAAGCTTCCAAACTAGATGCACTTCGCCCTCCTTCACAAAACCATCTGGTTGTTTCATGTAGATGTCCCTACCTTTTTTCAAGGTGACCGTTTAGGAATGCGGTTTTGACATAAATTTGCCAGATCTCTATGTTCATGTGACTTGCTATGGCAAGGAGAATCCGAATGGACTTGATCATTGCTACAGGCGAGAAGGTCTGTTCGTAATCGATACCTTCTTTCTGGGTAAAACCCTTGGCCACTAGCCTGGCCTTAAACGCCATAATCTCTCCATTCGGTCCACTCTTTCTCTTATATACCCACTTACTACCAATAGCCTTGCAGCCCTCAGGTAGTTCAGTGATCTCGTATACATCTATATCAATTATGGACTTAATTTCTGAGTCCATGACGATTCGCTAGGAATCTGCATTTACATCTCCCATTGCTTCGTTGTAAGTCCAGGGATCCACGGTATCTTGTTCATCTGCCGGGAGATGATCAAACATCTCCCCAGTGAACATATACCGATAAGGTGTAAATATCACCCTCCCACTACGTCGAACAGTGTCAGGCGTTGTGTTAAGAGATTGTGCAGTTACTCGTGGAGTACTATCTTGCACAACTGGCTGTTCAAGTGGAACTCGACCACCTAGTAATTCCTCAAGGATGATGTCGACTCGAGATTTATGGTTACTAATGTAATCCTCTTCTAAGAACCGAGCGTAAGGGCTAACAACGATCTTCTGTTCTTTAAGATCATAAAAGTATCCACCCTTCGTTTCCTTCGGATACCATATGAACAACATCACTTTTGAACGTGATTCCAATTTGTCGGCCTGCCTATTTAGCACATAAGCTGGATAACCCTAAATCCTTAAGTGGTGCATACTGGGTTTGTGCCCGCTCCACAATTCGAAAGGGATCTGTTGTACCGACTTGAAAGGCACACGGTTCAGCAAGTATGCTGCAGTCTCTAGGGCATATCCCCAAAAGGAAACTGGCAAAGTTGCATAACTCATCATCGACCGAACCATCTCTAAGAGACTTCGGTTCCTTCTCTCTGACACACCATTCTGCTGAGGCATGCCCGGTGATGTTAGCTGGGATGTAATCCCACATTCTGCAAGTAGTCCTTG
This sequence comes from Lavandula angustifolia, assembly GCA_028984105.1. Taxonomy (NCBI): domain Eukaryota; kingdom Viridiplantae; phylum Streptophyta; class Magnoliopsida; order Lamiales; family Lamiaceae; genus Lavandula; species Lavandula angustifolia. Next base: position 6,714,653 of record CM054818.1, on the reverse strand, counting down.
AACTCGTTGGATAGGTATTCCCTACCACGATCAGATCGTAGTGTTTTGATTTCTTTACCTCGCTTCTTCTCCACTTCAGCCTTGAATTCCTTAAAGGTTTCAAAGCAATCCAACTTGTGGCGAAGAAGGTAAACATATCCATACCTCGAGTAATCGTCAGTAAATGTGACGAAGTACTCATACCCTCCACGAGCTTGTGTAGACATAGACCCACACATGTCAGAATGTATCAAACTTAATACTTATATGGCTTTATAACCCTTTGCCTTGAAAGGCCTAGTCATCATCTTTCCTTCCAAACAGGTTTCGCAAGTTGGAAATGGTTCAACTTGGAGAGACTCCAATGATCCATATACCACCAACCTTTGAGTCCTATTAAGATTGATGTGACCTAGTCTTAAATGTCACAGATAAGTTGGTTTACCTTAGAAGACTCTTTCCTCTTCTTAGGATTTGATGGTGAGGAAGCAATATTAACATAACTACGCGGTTTTCAAGTAATAGTATATAAAGATCCGTTTAATGGTCCACCATAGAAAAAATCATCGTCTTTCATGATAGAAACTTCACTATTAAAATTTGATTTATAACCATCCATGGTGCAGAGTTTTGAAATAGAAATAGTGTTTAGCCTAAACTCAGGCACATATTAAACTTCTTTAAATACTAAAACAAAACTACCAAAAGATATATGTAAATCTCCAATGGCAATTGCAGGAACTTTCGATCCATTGTCCATTGAGACTACCACCTCGCCATTGCTCAATTGTCTTTTCTGCAAGAAACCTTGCAAGGTGTAACAAACATGATCAGTTGTCCCCGAATCCACTACCTATTCGTGGGTAGTAGAGGAAACCAGAACAGTTTCAGTTACAAGAGCGACTCGCGTCTCTTTCTGTTTTGCCTTGACATCTGGATCATAATTATTCCAGTGTCCTTTATTACCACTTCTTGAAGAACCTTCCTTTCTCCTTTGACATTCGTATGTCGCCGATAAGGACCGTCTTCCTACTCCCACTGCTCTTCTTGAATTGACCACCCTTTCTGTTCTTTTTCTGGTTTATGCCTTTTGGAGGATTCCTTGAACTACTAGGGATATTCAAGACTTGAGCACTCTTGCCCTTTCATATAACCTCTTTGACCGCTACCAAAGATTTGAGTAACATACTCATAGTAAACTCGTTCTTAGACATAGCGGTCCTAAAAGAGAAGTTCTTATAGGACCTTTGCAGAGCATTTATTGAGAGAGGTAAAATTTCTCTTCCTCTATGAAATTATTTAAAATTGTTAAACCCATTAGGGTTTGGTTGGTGAGACTATTTAGGAACTCAAAAAATAAAATATTCGAACAGACATATCTGAAAATTGTAATTTAAAAGCATGTATGAAATTAATATTTGCACATAATTCGTAATTAACGATCATTGTAACCTTTTGTAAAACCAATGATGTTAAATACTCGAATAGCCCTAGAGATCACACTTGCAAGCCACTCAGGTGGACGTTTACTCGTGTTCCCCTAGACCAAGCTATATACCTAGCTCTTTAATTCCAATCCGCGCTTAAGTTCTTAAGACGAATGGAATTAATAATCCGATATATCTGGACCATGTCACTATTACTATTAAAACGCGGGAAGGGACTTCTCAGGAAGTTGTACCCGCGGTGACATCTAAGCTTTGACCATTAATTTGACCGAATTAACATCAAATTCTCGAAATTGCCATACTTACGCGAACCATACCGCTTTCAATTTGATTTAATTGGCCATCTTATTTAATTATTATCTACTAGAGTACTCGTGTTTACTAGGCACGCAATCCACTCAGCTGAACGTTTACGGCTTCCCTCCCACTACTCAATAATAATTAAATATTACATTAGAAAACTCATCTCACAAAACTCGTGGTTCAAAAATACAAGCAAACCACTCAGGTGGATGTTTACTTATATAATTGTTCCACTTTTGTGTAGGGTCCAATTAATGGAGGTCCGGCTAAATATTTAATTTCCAATTTAAATGGAATCCAATCAAATATTTAATTTATTATTTGCTTAGTCTTTTTCTTCAAAAGGTTAGTTTTGAATCATGCATATCCACATAATTCCTAAAATATGCAATTTCTAAACGCACATAATAAAACGTGCTCGCGAAAATTAAAACATGCTTAACAACGACATAAATCCTATTTACATGTTTATCTAAGCGCAATTAATCACATAATCGCATGCTAAAACATAATAATAAATAAATGCGCAAATAGGAAATTTAAAACGTCGTTATCGGGCTTTAAAATACGTAATTCCTAACTATTACATAGCCTGATCAAAATACAGCTCTTCGATCTTCAAAATCTTCGTATTTGAAAACAACATCCAAAGTTGTGTCGCCACGTTATCAGGGGTCTGCCACGTGGCAGACACGTGTACACCTAGTCAGCAAGGCGCTGATGTGGCGCGCCACGTCAGCGCGCCACGTCAGCATCATCTTCTTCACCACGAATCACACCGCCGCCGCCCCGTCTGGCGCCGCCGCAGCCCGCTGTCCGCAGGGGGAGACGTCCGCGGCCTAGCCGCCCCTCGCCAGCCGGCCCGATGTGGCCGGAGAACCGGCGAGGAGCGCGCAGCCGCGCGTTTACGTGCTGTCGCCGCCGCGCGCAGCGAGCCGCGCCGCCTCCCGCCGCCTCTTCAGTCGTCCCCGCCCCTTCCAGACGTCTCACAAATGTCTGGACTGTGAAGAACGGCGGCCAATTTCAGCCTCAACGACGGGATTTCAGCGAGTCCCGCAACCCGCCGCCGCCGGCTCCGCCGTTGCGAAATTATATATTTTCGATCAGTGATTCGTTCAAATGATTCATGGGTAATGATCCTTGGACAATTTTAGGCCACCATGAACGGATTCCGGCCAAAATCGTCCATCAATTTCCCTCAATTTTCGAATTTATCGTCGGAAAAATTTATGGTGAGCAGCGAATTTCAGACGTCGATTTCGCTCGCATCTGGGATCGGATGATCCCATATGACATATCAACACGAAGCTTGTGTGATGAGGAATCCAACGGTTCAAGCCGATCGGAAATCAGACGCCGAACCCGCCGGGAATCGCCGCCGCAAAATGAGGCGGGACCCTAGCCGAATTAAGGTTTTATTCCAATTTGGGGCTTTTCTGGACAGCACGGCCACTTCTCCTTTCCGACGCTATTCCGGACAAACCAGAAATTGGAATTGGTCGTGCGACCTATCCAGACGAAGCTAACGAAAAAACGAACAAAACTATCCGAACGGATCGGAAAAATTATTTGGTAGATCTTCTGATCTGTGTCCCGACCTTTTTCTCCCTCTAGGTGGTCAGAGAACTGGATAAAATAAGATTTCTGTCTCTCCTTCACTCACGCACGGCGTGTATAAATTTGTGAATGTGTGTTCTGTTTCTGAACAGAATACTAATATATATAGGCTTCAAAAGCCAATATAATATTAATATATTTGCAACTCATTAATTTAATTATATTTCTAATGGGCTTCCACATAATTAGCCCATAATATAATTAATTAATCCACTGGACTACTAATATTTATCAATTAATTGGCCCAGCCAATTAATTCCAGATAAATAACATTATTAAATAATGTAAAAATACATTAATTCATTAATAATGATTTCTGAGAGACAATAAATAACTAGGCAACTAATTAGACCAGATCAGGGATCTAATACAAGAAATAAAACAGGGCCTCAAATTAATTAATTATCTATGCTAAGCCCAGAACAAAATTAATTAATAAACACAGATTCATTCCACTAGAGAATCTGGGTTGACTTACCTCTTTATCCCCAGTTGAGCAAGGGCTTGTATTTTAGACTTAATCGATCTCCGTATTTAAGATAGAAATATCCGTTAATTAATTAAGCTCACTGACAGCTTAAATTAATTAACATCTTATATATTCCTGAGTAGTACCACTCGACCTTATTAACACACCTGAACTTAATCAACCGGTCGGGTTTAGTGTGCTAATCCTTTCGAGTTCCTCAGGGGATATTATCAACCCATTTTACTAGGATACGTTGCAAGATACAGACAACCAGCCTGAGGCACAAATAACTACTAACACCCAAGATACGTAGATCCGGTCGCGATGACGTTCACCATAGTAGGTCAAAGTGATAGATAGTCAAATGCACTCAGCTGAAGTCTTACCAAGCTTAAGACCAGCTAAGTCACCGAGATCTTGGTTTTCCACTAAGGTCAGTTAGAAGAACACATTTCACTGTGATCCATCATTACACCACCTTAAGTGTACCAGTAAAGATAAACTGCTAAGACAAGCTACTTCTTATCTAAACTGCAGCTTAAACCGACAACTTATCCTTAAGTTGTCTCAGCTGTGATAACTATTTATATCTTGTCAGTTCAACCAATTTGTGTTGTCTTCTGTGATACCCGACACACCACACAAATCTAACTTTTATACAAGATAAAGGATAACATGTGCAAATATATTTATTTATCAGATAGGAGAATAAAATAGTGGTAGGGACAAAACACATTGTATACAAGCATAAAAATAGCTTCCAGTATACAAAATCCCAACAAACTCTTCTCTATTTATAGTATTCGATTTGTGAATAGATCCGTTAGCGGGAGTATAGACACGTGTCGAATAAGATAAGGAAAAATGCCATATTAATTTGAACGTTGTCCTAGAGGTACTGTACAGATTTTCTCTTTTTCAATCTAGGAGCAACTTTATGGCAAAGCATGTAGGGTGTTGTTGGCTCCTTAATGGTCGAGTTTATGAGTGTAGGTGAGGCTTGTTCACACTCTAAGGTACGATGAGTTGACTTCCTCTGAATCCTCGGACCTTCAACTGATGTATCTCTTTTGACATTCGTCTGATAAATATAGTACGCATGCTTGAATTCCTGTGCAGATTTAGTTGGTTGATAGTTGTCCGACTGACTTCATCGATACTGAGTTCTCCGGCTGAGTGCAGAATCTTCTACTGAATGCAAAGCTACTGAACTCTAGCCTACTGAGTTCCTAACAAGCTAAACTCAACTAAGTTATTACAATATTGAAGGTTCATCATTCAGCTAGGGGTTTTGGGATCTTCAAATCTTATCATTCTGAATCTCATCCCAACAATTTTCCCCTATTTGATGATGCCAAAACCTTTTACGAACAACTACTACAGACTATGCTAAAAAAGTTAATCTAAGCACGGTATCAGAGCAATAGAGAGCAGTAAATCTCTTTACAGCAAGGCTATCTCTATCAGCAAGGCTGGCTATCTAATCAACACAGATGTTATACAGCATAAGACCGAAGTCTAATAATTTCCCCCGACATGTTTAAAAGCAATTTAACTCTAAAAGATGTCTAAACAACTGAAATACAGAGAGAAACAAATAAATAAGCAGTTATGTGGGTGTGTGATCTGATCACTGAGGTGATCAATAGTGTTGAAAGATAAAAACAAAGCCCAGTGACAATGAGTAGTTGTCGTAGGCTAATAGAAAAAGATGTCATATATGATCAGAGATGATTACTATTACAAGACAATCTAATTCTATCAACTATGACTAGAAGAGAATCAACTAGGCATCTTCTTGAATTGTTGCATACGCGCCTTGAACTCAGTAGATTTCTTCTCAGGAAGCTCAAGGCCACAAAATAAATAGACTCTGTTCCTCAGTGCATTGATCTCTTCCCTGTCGCAAAATCCTTATCCGGATCTCTTCTTCTGATGGTATCATTAATTTCTTCGTCAATCTCCTTCTTGCAGATGTTATCTTGATGCGTGAGAGGAGGAGATAAGGATCTATTTTCAGGTGCTTTGATAGTCTGACCTGAGTGATCTAGAAGGGTCTATATCTCAGCGTAGTGTGGAGGATCAACTTTTATCAGAAATTATTTGAATTTCTCATCAGCATCAGTTTGCTCATCAAATATCTTCCAAATGAAGAATTTCTTGATAAAATCGATCTTCAGTTGTTCCCATCTTTGATTTAACTTCCATGGAACCCATTCATCAGTCCTCTTGTAGATGATTCTCTTCACTTCATTTACTGGTTCCATTCTTCTGAAGAATTTTGAATTAGTAGGAACACTTCTTTCCTTCTCCGAAACACTCTCTCTCTGGCTTCTTTCTCCGTTCTCTTTCTGAGAGCCTCAAGATCAGCATTATGAAGTCTTTCTCTAGTCTCTCTGATCTGTAAGGCTTCAGCAGTTATGTCCATGCCTCTCTCACAGCTATCCTATATCTCTTTCAGTTCAACTTCTTGTCTCTTAAAGAGCTTTGTGGATGGGATATGCTGCTGAGTTTTTGAGTCACTCGGTCCGGCTGATTTGGACTTAAATGATCCGTGCTTCTCAAAGTCTTTGGACATAGGAGTTTGAGCAACTGACCTAGATTGCCTAAGCAGTACAGATCTTATTTTGGTAGGAACTGAAGATCGGATCTGTATGCCTTTCTTGGCCTTGGTCTTCTTCCTCTCTTCTTGCTCTTGAAGTTCTCGTGCCAGTTTTTCAACGTATGCAATCTGCTCGTCCGGCGTTCTGAACTTCAGCTTTTTGGCTTTCAGAGGACTTGGGGGAGCGAGGGTTTTGGCTACTGACCTTACTGGTGGCTCATCTTCAGTAAGTCCTTCTAAGTACTTGGCCACATCAGTAATAGCCTCGTCAGCTGTCTCTCCTAAGCCTTCACCCTTCTCAGTATCTTCTTCCCCCTTGCTTTCACCTTCCTTACCTGGTCTTGCCTCTTCAGCCTTTAAGAGGGTCAATAGTCTTTCACTCCTACTTCCTTCCCCATTTTTGGCATCATCAGTTATTGTGGCTAGTGCAGTGACCTTCCTCGTAAGGTCTGTTGGGATTTTGTATACTGGAAGCAAATTTTATGCTTGTATACAATATGTTTTATACTTACCACTATTTTCTTCTCCTATCTGATAAATATATATTTGCACATGTATTCCTTTATCTTGTACAAAAGTTAGATTTGCGTAGTGTGTCGGGTATCACAGAAGACTACACAAATTGGTTGAACTGACAAGAAATAAACAGTTATCACAGCTGAGACAACTTAAGGATAAGTTGTCGATTTAAGTTGCAGTTTAGATAAGAAGTGGCTTGTCTTGGCTGCTTGTCTTTACTGGTACACTTAAGGTGGTGTATTGATGGATCACAGTGAGATGTGTTCTCCTGACCGACCTAAGTGGAGAACTAAGATCTCGGTGACTTATCTGATCTTAAGCTTGGTAAGACTTTAGCTGAGCGCATTTGGTTATCTATCACTTTGACCTACTATGGTGAACATTATCGCGACCGGATCTACGTATTTTGGGTGTTAGTAGTTATTTGTGGCTCAGGCTGGTTGTCTGTATCTTGCAACCGTATCCTAGTAAAATGGGTTGATAATATCCTTTGAGGAACTCAAAAGGATTAGCACACTAAACCCCGGCCGGTTGATTAAGTTCAGGTGTGTTAATGAGGTCGAGTGGTACTGCTCAGGAATATAATAAGATGTTAATTAATTTAAGCTGTCATTGAGCTTAATTAATTAACGGATATTTCTATCTTAAATACGGGGATCGATTAACTCTAAAATACAAGCCCTTGCTCAATTTGGGATAAAGGGGTAAGTCAACACGGATACAGTAGTGGAATGAATTTGTGTTTATTAATTAATTTTTCTCTGGGCTGAGCATAGATAATTAATTAATTTGAGGCCCTACTTTATTTCTTGTATTAGATCCCTGATCTGGCCCAATTAGTTGCCTAGTTATTTATTGTCTCTCAGAAATCATTATTAATAGATTAATGTATTTTTACATTATTTAATAATGTTATTTATCTAGAATTAATTGATTGGGCCAATTAATGATAAATATTAGTAGCTCAATATATTAATTAATTATATTATGGGTTAAGTATGTAGAAGCTCATTAGGGATATAATTAAATTAATGGGCTACAAATATTAATACTATACTAGCCTTTGAAGCCTATATATATTAGTATCATGTTCATAAACAGAGACATATATTTCATAACGCACGGACGCCGTTCGAGAGAGAGAGAGAGAGACGATAATCTTGATTTTCTCCAATTCTCTGACCACCCAGAGGGAGAAAAAGGATGGGACACAGATCAGAAGATCTAACACACGAGCAACAATCAGAGCTGCAACAACATACGATGGAGGAAGGTAAACGATTCCTCCCCTCAAATTCTATCAAGGTCTTCTACGGACATTCTGATGGATTTATGTTTTGCTGCAACATCTCCTGCTGCGTCAGTGTATGCAATCCATCGCTTGTCATGTTCAGCACTGATGGCGTGGAGTACTTCAGATTTAGAAGCATCGATCCGTCGAAGGTATGAGTCAACTGAGTCAGTAGCATCCTTCTCAATCAGCTTGCAGGAATTGTGTTGTTCCACTAGTGCTTTGGTTACACTTTCAGTGGCGAGCTTGTTACGCTCCTCAACTGCATTGAGGACTCGATCTATTGCAGTAGCCATATATTCTATGAATTGTTTGGCCTGAGACTGCAGTATGTTCTGAAATTGAGTGTTCAGATCGGTCCTCTGCTCAAGTGTCTGAGGATCTCTTCAGCATTAAGATTTATAGGAGTGCTAATCCTCTTCACTTCAGCAGAGAAGTTGCCAAGCATCTGGGTCTGAGCATCAATGAAGTGGCTCCATTTGGTATTCACGTATTTGGCTAAGATACGGTTCTTATGAGCTTGACGCTTAATGCACTTATTGATGGACGTCGTGCTGATGTCATTAATCTCAGCAGCTTGATATCGAGACTGCTTCTTCGGCTGAGATTTAGATGGCATGGGGATGATTGCGCCTGAAGATGGAGGTGGAGGTGACGAGTCATCCCTGAGAGATTTTCCCTCAGCAGAGCCTCCTTGGTCTACATCCTTGGGTGGAGAGTCGTGGTGAGAGTCAGATTGAGTCGAGGGCTGAGTAGAGTGTTCAGATTGCCGCTTCTAACTCACGAGCATAAGCATGGCAACTCGAAGATCTTCCATCGAAGCTATGTTAGTAGGCTCGCCAGATCCTATCTCCTCTCTCTGTGCCTCCTCTTCTTTGATCAGTTCACAATCGACGACTATATAAGAGGAGAGTCCTCATGCAGAGACAACACCGGGAACCAATGCTATCGACGCACAAAAACTCTTAATACTAAATCGAAGAATCTAGTGAAGAACTAGCATTCATAGAAGAGCCTTTTAGTTCATCACTTAGAGTTATCATTGTTCCCCTTCTCTTATCTAAGCAAACCAAATTGTAATACTCATAGCTTAGAAACCCCGAGGAGGTTCACATTCTTGTGAAATCGTTATTATTGTAAGAACTTCCTCATAGTTGGAGAAGCATCAAACTCTTTAAGTTTGAAACTCTTGTAAAGTTACTACGACTATAAGTAGAGAATCTGTCCTACGAACAGATCACTGACTACAATGTTTAGCTGACTACGATGTAAAGTTACTACGACTATAAGTTTGAAACCCTTGTAAAGTTACTACTCAGTATCGTCAAAAGTGGTATCAACTCACTACAATGTTCAGCTGAGTATTAAATTCAGCATTTGGTGATTCAACATGTCATAACATTTATTTCCCGCCTTTAATGTTCATCATACTGCATTGAGTATGTCGTTTTCATTAAACTCACGACATTCCATAAAACTGATTGCGGCGCATTAAATGCATGTCACTTCACCTTACTATTCAGGCGATAGAGATAAGTAGGTGAGATTATAGGCGGCACAATAATCATAACCTATTATAACATCCAATCTGAACCGTCCACATCTTAAAAACTGACTAATCTCATCCGCATGTTTAGAAACCGCTCCATATTCAAATCCGAATATATATACGCACGTTATCTCTATCCTAAATCATATTTCCCTCATTCTCGAAAGATTTGTGCTTTCTGCAATTGTTCAATCTTTGCATTAGATTTCTACCGCATTTTAAGCTCTTATCCTTCGGTAAGATCTTTATAAACTAAATCTGCTTACTAACTTACTCTATTTTCAAGTGTTAACGTTCTTTTTGCAGATTTTAGTTCATACTATGGCGACGATCGTTCCCACCAGTGATGTTCTAATCCCCGAGGATATCGCTGAGATCATATTCGGGAAGAGCGTTCTATTTGAACCCGTCCTGTCTTTCAGGACATGTGGCGTGGAATGCATGACTCCAATCTTCGACGCACTTGAGAGATCGACCCTCTTGCCGATTCTCTCTAGGTCCCCGGGTCAGTATCTTCCACGCCAGGTAGCCGAGTTCTTTATGAACTACCGGGAGGATGAAGATTATCATGATATCTCCACCATTCTTTCGAGGCATGAAGTCGGTCCCAATCAGTGGGAGGACAAGGCCACCCAGATTGACATGGCAAATCATCTTCGAGTCAGCTTCAACCTTGAAGATGATGGGATTCTATTATCAGGCACAAGGATTCATCAGTAGATGAGTACCTCTGTCGTTTCAGCGGTGAGACATATATCGTCTTCAATGCTGCTTTCCTAAAAAGTCAGCTGCTCCCACAGTTCAGAGGGTTAGCCTATATAGTCAACCATATATTGACGAGTTCTGCGGGATCATACAATCATCTCTCCCGCATTCGCATCCAAATTATGATGGCAATAATAGACGAGGCCCCAATCAATTAGAACGCCTTTTTCAGAGCTGAATTCAAGGCTCAATTTTAGAAATTTATCGATTCTGAAGATGGCATGAAGCTGATTCTGAAAGGGAAACTGCTATATGGAAGCAAGGTGTCTATAATGATCGAGGACGACTGCCCTAACAGAGTGTCTTTCGTCGATGCCTTTTACTTCGATCAAAAGCTGTTGAAATTCCTCAATGCAGCAGCCGCCGAGAAATCCATAGGGTTAGGACAGGCTCTCAAGCGTCCTCTAAAGATCAAGCAGGATCCTCGCCCTATTGAGTAGCATCAGCCGAAGAGGCAGAAAACGCTGAAGAAGCCAGTACCTTCAGTCGTGATCCCTCCTTCACCTGTATCTATTGAAGACTCAGGGTCTGGTTAGAAGGATGCGACCCTAAGAGAAAAGAGTGAAGAGAGTCCTGTCTGAGGAAACTCAGCTGGAGACTCCTGCTAGAACTCAACCTGCTGAGATTTCCTCCCTTTTGACTTAAGTTCTTAATGCACAGATCAGAGCAGCTGAAGAAGTCGTGAATGAGATTCCTGAGATCAGTGTCCATGCTGATCTCGTGGACATTGCTGTAAGAGCAAGGGTTCAAATGTGCCTTCGATTCCTATAGTGTGATCTGTTGGAGGAGGCCATCCGCCTGAAAACCTGTCCACTTTGACGGAGGAAGAACAGAAATTGCAAGAGGAGATTGGCTATGAAGAGCCGGCTGATATAGCTTCTCTAGAGGATCTCAAGGCTGTGATGCTCATGATACTGAGTGACAGACTACAAGGAGCTCAGCCTTCCTCCACTCAGCCTCCTCCTTCTCCTCCTCCATCTCCTCCTCATAGTAACACACCCAAGGATGTAGGCCTAGGAGGATCTGCTGAGGGTAACACTCCCAAGGATGATCAGCCGCCACCTCCTTTAGAATCTGGCACGATCGTCCAGACTCCGTCCAAGACTCAGCCTAAGCCAAAGAGCGGATATCAGGCTGCTGAGCTTAAGGACATCACAACGGAGTCAATCAACAAGGTTATCAAGCGTCAAACTCACAAGAACCAGAATCTTGCCGATGATGTGAACACTAAGTGGAGTAAGTTCACTGATGCTCAGACAAAGACGTTGAATAACCTTACTACTGAAGTGTAGATGATCAGCACTCCAACTTCTATCAATGCTGAAGAGATCCTCACTAAAGCACTTGAGGCACATAAGACAAACCTGACTGTTCAATTCCAAAACTTACTGCAGTCGCAAGCCAAGAAATTCTCTGAAGAAATGGCTGCTTGCAATAGGTCGTGTCTAGAAGGCAGTCGGGGATCGTTACAAGTTTACTTCTGAAAGTGTTTCCAAAGCACTGACTAACCAACACGACTCCTACCAAGAGATCAAGAAGGTTGCTTCTGTTGCTGTGAAAGACTATCTCACACGCTTTGACAAGTCTAAAGTTGCTCTACTGAAAGCTATTAATCAAGAGCACGATCCGATATCGGAGTCTTACATAGACGTGGCCTCAGACATTGCCTCAGGTCTAATTACGGTCAAAGCCTTAGTAGAAGGACTGACGAACAAGGTTACTGTATTGGCCACTCTAATTGATGATGCCAAAAAGGGGAAAAAGTCTAGATCTGCTTAGCTCAGAGCCCTCCTCAAGGCAGAAGATCAACAGGACGCAGAACCGAGTTCAACTCAGGGGGAAGTTCCTTCTGTGGAACCCACTGATGCGGATGTGGCTGAGGTGGCCAAGTACATTGAAAGCCTACCTACTGAAGGATCGCCACCTCCCGCTAAGAAATCTGACAAAGGCAAGGGTAAAGCCCCAGCTGAACCCAGTCCGCCCAAGGAGAAGAAAATCAAGTTCAGGTCACGAGAGGAATAGATAGTCTTCGATGCTAAGTTGGCCAAAGAACTTGAAGAGCATGATGCTCAGAAGAAGCTGACAGCCAAGAAGCGAGTACAGATACGTACTCCAGCGTCGACTCGCACCAGATCTGCTATTCCCAGACAATCCAGAGCTTCAGCAACGACTCAATCCAAATAGTCCAAACCCAAACAGTCCAAAACAGAGAAGCAAGGTGCATCTGCATCCAAATTTAAATCTTCATCGCCTGCTAACTCAGAAGATCAACATGTGCCCTCCACTATCCCTTCCAAGGAGCAAGAGCTTGAGATGAAAGAAATATGGGATGCATGTGAGCGTGCACTGGACAGAACAGCTGAGACCAGACATATTAGAGAGGCTAGGAAAGGATTCGTCTAGCTGATCTAGAGGCCCTCAGGCGACAGATCTTGGTTATAAAACTCACAACCAGATATGGTCAAAGTCCCGCTCGATCCAGCTCGGTAAGTTTCGCTCGCTGAAAGAGACTACAGTCTACGTGCCAGAATGTCGTTGTCAAACGAGACTGAGCGGGACTTTGCTTTCACGAGCGGGACTTAGTGTAATATTTAGACTTGTGCATTTTTGTTTGTTTCATGTTTTAGTTTTTCTCTAATTCAGAAAAACACATGTAAATGATTGGTGTGAATGAAATATAATGTTTGGATATATTTTCTTTTCGCTATAGGGATATGGGTATTACATATAATAAACGCTATACAAGTGGAGGTATTTGATCTTCATAATAATATTGATGGTCCCCAAATGAAACTCAGGGTTGGTGGGTGGGGGGGGGGGGAGAGAGAGAGAGAGAGAGAGAGAGAGAGAGAGAGAGAGAGAGAGTACACCTGATGCGCATTTTCTCAGACTAAGATCACATAGTCAGTATCTAGAGTGATATTGGAGCTGAGTCCCAGAAACAACTTCTGAATCCTTAGGTTAGAAAGTGAGACTGACTGAATATTACTTAGTGTGTGCGAAATAGTGAGCCATTTACTTATCTTAAAAACCTATTTAATAAAACAGTGATCATTTGAGTGTTGTTGTTTAATGTTCAATCTGATTGATTCAGACTGATAAAACACTTATGCTTTTCTAAAATACTTTTATGCAAAATGACAGAGTATAATAAGAAGTAGAAAGTAAGAACACACAGATTTATAGTGGTTTGGATAATCAAACTCATAGGTCCACTGTCTACCTCTACAGATATTCACTAACTTTCTTGATGGTTGGCAAGGCAAAAATATTATTAACAATCAATCTAACAAACTATCAAAGCTATCAATCTTTCTATCGAACAATCTAACAACCTTCGAACTATATATCTATCAAATAGTATAGGTTTCAAGGTTTTATCCAACTAGCTTGAATGTATAAGTGTGTTGATTTCCCATAGCCTCACACGAATAAGAGGTCTTATGTATTTATAAGCGAGCAGGAAGAGATTGGTTGGACATAGATCGCCTTCCCAATAGCTCCTTGGTTCACAATGCTATAGAGAATTAAATGCATTTGACCCATCGCTTTCTACAATTAAGCGAAATATTGTAGATACATTTGGTGATAAGGACTAAGTTGGCGCTCCATGGTTTGTCAATTCTGATTTGCTAGTTGTATGGCTTAGTTGACCATCTTCTTTTAAGATTGTGCCTCGTACATCGTACATCAATTTGCAGACTGGGACAGAACATATTCTAAACTGAAGTCTTTGTCCTTAGTTTGAGTTCATTCCAGCCTGACTGAACTCTGAAAGCATAATCTCAAGCTGTATTGATTCTAATCTCAAAAACTTCAGTTTACCTATACAGAGTCGAATTAAGGGGTGTTTAGAACAACTTTCAATATTAGCTTATAACTTTCAGCTATGGAGTAGGTGTTTGGAACACCTGCCAGTTTTCAATTGGAATTCTCTACCAAAAAGTGCTTAAGCTGCTATAGCATAGCTTCTGAACTTCAGCTTACAACTTACAACATAAATGTCACTTTTAATATTATTATTTTTATACATTTTCCTACAGTATACTGAAACTGAACATGCACTTTTTATGTTCCTGTAACACACTTCTAATGTATAAAAATTGCACAAACAACCATAATCCAGGAAAGATGCACGACACCGATAATGCATTATAAAACATAACAGCTTCATTCTAATTTGCAAAAAAAAACATCTAAAGCTAAAAAAAGTTTGATTATCAATTAGGACAAATATCGTCGAAAATAGTAAAGAAAAACATAAAGCAATAGAAATCAACTTGCTCTTATACTTCATCTACACTTCGTTGGTCGCGACAGTCCATCATACAAATTTCACCCTCACGATTACATAACATGTATTTATGCAGAACAGAGCCATCGGATACCTATGGTTGGTGGCAGGATGAACCTCAAAACCACATAAACCCCCATAATTACAATAAAATTATATATTCTCATCCAACGTGACAAACTTTCTCTAGAAATGAGGTTTAAATTCAGCTGGTCAATCAGGAACTTATTGTTTGGAGGACTTAAAAGATCGACACAGTCAGTCGAAGAAATAGAAATAAAAAAGTAAATTAAATATCATAAGAAAGTACATTATAAAAGGTGCATTGTGAAAACCCTACAACAAAAATCCTTCGATCCTTCCAAATCATAAACACAATTGTTCATTTTAATATTAAAACAATTATCAAAAGTTGAACAACAATAACGTAGCCAACACATGAAACCGAATTATGGAAAATTTCCAACAATAAACAAGAAAATAATTATCAAAACTCGCTTGCAATAACATGATAATTGTCAAAAATTAAACAAAAGGAAAACATGCATACCTATCCCAACCATCCTAAATCTACGAATACAACACAACGGAAAGCCCAGAAGCAAAAATCATTCGGTGTGAATATTAGGGTTCACATAAATAAGATATCTACGAAATTATGTACCTGAAGAGGAAACACACAAACATAAGAACAAAAACGATCTAGAGATTAGAACAAGTAAGGTTCAAATAGATTAAATTGATTTGAATCGTCCTTTCCGCCTATGAGTGTGTTCGCACAAACGTGCTGGAGAAGAAAGAGCGATTATTTCCATGTCCAATGAGGAAGAGCATGTGTTCAAAATTGAATATTAAGTGAAAGTTTATAAAAATACCCTTTGTGCCAAGATTTACAGTAAAAGTGTCACACGAGATTTTAAGTGAATAGAGGATTTGAACTATATATTGCCTTAATCAAAGCTAAATTATGTTGAGTGTGGGTTTGAAAGAAAAATAAATTAGAGTGTAATGTTTTGGAAATTAACCCCAATCAATGTGGCAAAAGTAGAACTTTGAGAAATCTTTTTGGTGAGTAATATTTTAATAATAATAATAATAATAATAATATATATTTTGAAAACCTAGTCTGAAATCTTAATAAGATTAAAACTGGAATAAGATTGCACTCAATTGCTAAAGTCGTGCCAAATCAACATTGTTTATAGTATATTGATACTATATTTTGGATTTTACTAATATTAAGCTTGCATTCGCTTAATCTCATAAAAAAGCAATTAAATGCACCAGTTTTGTATAATCAACAAATCTGATTGGATATTATTACAGTTTCCCTAATTAAGAACAAAATCTCACAATTATAAATATAATATAAAACCTTTTACTAAGACAATTTAAATGGCAATCAAGTGATTGTGGGCATTGTATATAAACATGCCCATTTCCGGTTCCGGTTAAGGTTACGGTTTAAAACCGTCGGTAACAATTTGTTAAAAACTGAAATCGAAACCGAACCGTATGTAGACGGTTGACGGTTCCGGTTTGAAACCTCCGGTTCCGGTTTCAACTTACCGGTTTCACGGTTTTCATAAATTTTATTTTTTTAATTACTGAATTAATTTTTTATTAATTTAAAAAAAATACCTTTTTCGGTTTCGAATCAAGTCAGTAATAAATTATAAATTAAATTGTACAATCTCATGAAAGAATTGAACAATTAAATTTATTAATACAATCTCGTTGTTGATTCTTCATTACCATCATCATTTTAGAAATAAATTTTATATCATTGTTTTATCTTCTTTGTTGTGTAGTAATTATTAAACAATATTTAATATTATAAGTTTTTCAGTGATAAAACTTGAACAATTTTTTATCCCATATATATCTTTTGAGAATGTTAGTATCCATTTGCAATTATACTATATACAAAATAATGTTTTATCCTTTTGTATACTACTTTAAAATATCAAAATTGGTAGGATTTTGTATTTTAAATGAATAGTTTGTTTTAAATATAAGTAAAAATTAGAAGATTTAGATCTTCAATGATGTTTTTAATTTAAAACTTATTTATCTAATTAATTAGATATCTTATTTTTGATAATTTTAATAGGTGAAATCGTCGATTTCACTCGGTTTGGAACCGACGGTTTGAAACCGATGGTTTCACTGTTTGAAAAAGAGTAAATCGAAATCGAACAACAAACCGACGGTTCACGATTCAAGATGGTTCCGGTTTGCACCGATTCCAGTTTATGCCGATTCTGGTTCTGATTTGAAACCAGAATTGAGTCGATTTCGGTTTAAAAATGGGCATGCCTAATTGTATACAAATCCGAAATATTAATTATTTTTCTTGAGTTGGGATATTGAAATTATAAAAATATAAACAATAATAATAACTCCAACATTAATTTCGTTCGCATCCCAACCTCCTTTTCCCTTCTGTTTCCTGCACAGAATTTTCCTTTCACAGATATAAATATCCACCCGTGTGCTCTCATTACTGCACTGCACCCCCAGCCCCACCGCCCTGGGTCTTTCTTCTTCTTCTTCTTCCTGTGCAATTGGTTTGTAGCAATCTTTATCACTAGCCATGTTCGCCCTCTCCCTCATCCTCTTCTTTTCATTCTCTCTATCCCTATACATCCTCCTCCGCGCCAGCTCCCGGCGGCGGGGCCGCCTACCTCCGGGAAATCTGGGGCTGCCCTTCATCGGAGAGACGCTGCAGATCATTTCCGCCTACAAGACGGAGAATCCGGAGCCCTTCATCGACGACCGGGTTTCCAAGTACGGGTCGGTTTTCACGACCCATTTGTTCGGCGAACAAACCATATTCTCGGCCGACCCGGACACCAACATGCTGATTTTGCAGAACGAGGGGCGTCTCTTCGAGGCGAGCTACCCCGGTTCGATATGCAATCTCCTGGGAAGATACTCCCTCCTGCTGATGAAGGGCAATCTCCATAGGAGGATGCATTCGCTTACTATGAGTTTCGCCAACTCGGCCATCATCCGAGATCATTTGCTGCTCGACATAGACCGCCTGGTCCGGCTCAACATGGACTCCTGGACCGGCCGGGTTCTCCTCATGGAGGAGACCAAGAAGGTAAACAATTAAAAAGAATTTCAGGTCACTCCCTTTTTTCTTAAAAGCGCACTTTAGAACTTGGGATACAAAAATCTAGGCGCAGGTTAGCACGCAATCGAGTTTGATTTCATGGTTTGAGTGCATGCGTGATGATTTCATGTTAGGGGCACTTTTTATTTCTTAAAAATATAAAAAAAATCGAACTGGATGACTCGGATTCCCATACACAAGTTACCATCCAACAACATAAGGCAAATCTCACACAACACACACACCCGAGCGGGTGTGTGTGTGTGTGTTTTTTTCTTCTTTGTTTTATAGCTTTGTGATGTTGCCTACATGATTGTTGGTTGAGCTTTAGAAGCACGATGTACCCACACACATGTGCACGTAGTATGACTCTTTGATTCTCTTGCCCTTTTACCCCATTACCTTTTGTTTTCTCATCATTGTATGGATATGCTAAGGAAGGTTCTCCCTAACACATGGATTTTATTATTTTTAAAATTTTGTTAGATGGGATTTAATATTTCTTTTTATTGATTTCGATTTTTTTTTTTTTTTGATAAGATTATTTAAATTGATGATGATGTTGAATGTGCAGATAACTTTTCAGTTAACAGTGAAGCAGCTGATGAGCTTTGATCCGTGTGAATGGACTGAGAATCTCATGAAAGAGTACATGCTAGTTATTGAAGGCTTTTTCACCATACCTCTCCCTATTTTCTCAACCACATATAGAAGAGCTATCCAAGTATTATTTTTTTTAATTCTATACTTTTTTTTTCTAAATCTTAATTTTAAATAAAAAATGGTTTTAATTTTATTAGTCTTGGAATTTTGTAGGCTCGCAGAAAGGTGGCGGAGGCGTTGAGTTTGGTGGTGAGGGAGAGGAGGAGGGAGACTGAAAAAGGAGGTGAGAGAAAGAACGATATGCTGGCGGCGTTGCTGGATGTGGAGGGCGGAGGAGGAGGCTTTTCCGATGAGGAAATAGTGGATTTTATGCTGGCTTTGCTGGTGGCTGGCTATGAGACCACATCCACCATTATGTGTCTTGTCGTTAGATTCCTCACTGAGACCCCTCTCGCTGTGGCTCAACTCAAGGTAACTATCCTCTCACTCTTTTCTCCTTTTTATTTCGAAATAATATGTTTTAATTATCTTACCTTTTTAATTATGTAATATACTTATTTTATATACTTTAAAATTATAAACTTTAACTTTTTTAGGTAATGATAAAGATGAATAGGCTGGATAGCCAAAATTATCTTAGACCTACATTTTTGAATAATCTAATTTACTAATAAGAAAGGCCTTTTCCGAATTCAAATTCATTAGGGTCATAAAGTATATAATAAATCATTTATAGTATATTTCGTATTTCGTGCATAATAGGTAATGGTTTTTTGCTGTAAAATTCACATAAGCTCTCCACATTATGGTTTATTTTATATTTCTTCCATCCCAATTATAATATCTAGTTTCCCACTTCTAGGTGTCTTAAATATAATGTCTAATTTTCTTTCTAGGCAAATTATTAAATACAATTTTATTATAGAACCCGCACATTTATATTTCTACTCACAATTAAGAGTTTTTCTTAAAAATCGTACAAAAAATAAAGTGGAGATTATACGGAGGAAGTATTATTTTTATGATGGACATAAACATATATAAATTAATTAATACTCCAATCTCAAAGATGTTTAAAAACCACTCCAATCTCAAAGATGTAGCCTACTATTCCTGGTGGACCCTGCGGTCCGTAGGCATCCAGATGTGGTGACCATCTCTCTTATCCAAAATCTCATCCAATCCAATACCAGTGGCACAGACAAAAAATGCTAAATTATTTCCAATCTAGATTATAATAATTTGAAAGTATACATTTTCTGAATAAGGAAATCGTAATTAAAAAATATTTTAAAAATTCCTAAAATACTCCAATTTGAAATCAGCCTGCTAAAAACCCAAGTAGGTGTAAATTTTCTCTACTTTGTGCAGCTTGCCATGATTATGCCGGCAGGTTGCAGGTTTGCGGGCCTAAGCTTCTTTATAAAATCACTATGGTTCACAAATATAGTAACCAAGAAACATTTCTAATCATATTTATTACCTTTTCTACTACTAGAAATTAACTATTACTCCCTCCGTCCCGTTATTTGTGGCTAAATTGGTTTCGGCACGGGAATTAAGAGAGTAGATGATAAAATATGAGAGAGGGAGTAGATGATAAAGTATGAGAGAGAAGATGAATAAGATAATGAGAGAGTATGAGAGAAAAATGATAAAGTAGGAGAGAGAATGTAATAAAGTAGGAGAGAGAAGATGATAGAATATGAGTAATTTTTTACCAAATTAGGAAAGTGGGCACAAATAATGGGACACTCTTTTTGGGAAAGTGAGCCACAAATAGCGGGACGGAGGGAGTATTATAGTAGTATACACTGGCAACTTGTGTTAATATTGCTAGATTGGGTTTTATTTCATACACCCTAATATTATTATAGGGAGTAATAATATTAGGGTGTATGAAATAAACTCAATAGGCTATATTGGGTTTATTTCATACACCCTAATATTATTATATTGGGGTAGACCAGGAAATCAGGAATTTAAATTCTGAAATAAAATTATACAAGGAGAAAAATACGGTTGGAAACTTCTAACTCAAGATTTAAGGGTCGACCATCAATTAGTAGTGTCATTTGTGTTCTTAAATTATACAAATAATATAATATTAACTACGTAATCCATCAATATATCGTAGTAGTTTGTATCTATCAAATTCGTATACTCTTTTGTATATCACACCACAACGGTATTGATATGTGACATTTTTCATTAAAAAAGTGAGCTACATTTACCACATAACAGTACCCCTAAAATATGATACACACAAGGATATATAAAAATAATATACACAAACTTTAGTACTAATACACTCATGATACCAATTGATTGATGGACTTAGTGATCTTTACAATTTTGGACTAGAAGATCCTAGGTGGGAAAAATAAACCATAGTTTCATAATATTTTATGGTGCATGTTATTGAATGAAAATAATAAGGTATGAAATCTTTTCTTAAAAATGTACTATCACATTCTGTTCTAAATCAAATTACATAGTTTTGTAAAAAGTAGAGGCTAAGAGAGTAAAATGAGTAATTGTATTAATATAAAAAGGTGAAATTTTTACTAAAATTACGTAGTTTATTTTAGGAATATAGTTTGAACATGAAATTTTGGGACAACAAATTTGGTCCAAGTTATGTAGGTATGTAATTCCGGGTAATTAGATGTATATTTAAGAAATTCTCAAATTTATTTCTTTCCTGAAATAATTTTTTGTCCCTACTAAATCATGATTTATGATTTTGGATCTGTTCAAGTTGTTAGCAATTAATATTTTGTGATTTCCATGTAAAAGTAGGATTAGAGATAGCAATAGAATTAGAACACATTAGGAGGGCTTAAATTTGGAGAATTTTGCTTTCCTCTCAAGTAGTAATTGTATCAAAAAGTTTATTCCAATTGACGGAGAAGTTGACAAACCGACAAAGGAGAAAAATGTGGTCAGTCCACAGACAACCACACGAGTGGGCATGACTCGAACTTCCCTAAATTATCCTCTTTCTATTTTGTTTTTCCCATAAAAATAATTTTTTAAAAAATAAAACCGAGTGAGAGTTAGAGTAACGTCAATTTTAGTGAAAATGATGGTTCACCATTAAAACCCTCCAACTTTCATCTTCACACGTGCGCCTGTTAAGTCATATATCAACTGATAACTAAATTTCCCATTCTTCATTCCCAAAATCTCCTTGGATCCTCTGTCCATCGCTTAATATTTTCTTTTCTTTTTCGGTTCACCTTCTATCATGTGATTTGTTGGTGCTTTGTTTATAATAATAAGTGTATATATACAAAAATAAAGAAAAAACATCATAGTCAAGAATTAACACCCTTAATTATAGCTATAGTGGTCTAGTCAAAGTTGCGCAGACGGACAACGTTAATGGTGGCCAGCAGACGACAAACGCTCTGCATGCCTATGACTCAGCCACGTTGGAAATAGCAGTCTAGGGTCACTTTTCTCATTCAACATCTTGAATATTTTACTCCCTCCGTCCCGCTAAAAACGTCTCAGTTGACTTCGGCATGGATATTAAGAAATTTTAATTTAATGTGTATTTTATGAGTTTTAATTGTATAAAGAAAATGACACAGTTTTCGAAGAGTGGTTGGTGAAAAGAAATGAGAATTATCCAAATTTTTGCAAGGCTAGTGAAAGACAATCGATTTTTATTTTTTATATTTTTTTTATATTTTATTTGAAGAAATAATCTAAAGTTTTCAAAAAGATAAAAATCATGATTTTCTGAGTTCGGAGCGGAACATAAACGAGTGAGAGATAGATTTTTGAAGAGATAGAGTATAAGAATGTGGGGGGTTGAGTAGTGAGTAAGGGGAACCCACTTCATTTTATGTTTAAAAGTAATTTTTACTATTTTAGAAAAGAGGACAGAAATAGCGGGACAGCCCGATTAGGCAAGTAGGACAGAAATAGCGGGACGAGTATTATATTTGTGTTCCACTTTATCTCGTTACTTGTAACAGTGAAATACTATTAATAAGAAAAGGAAAACGGAGTATAATTTTATGCTGATCGCTCATTTCATTTGCGTTGACAGGATGAGCATGAAGAGATCAGGGCAAAAAGGGGAGGAAGAGAAGCTGTTCAATGGGAAGATTACAAATCCATGGCTTTCACTCAATGTGTAAGCTCTAGAACCCAATTTACTTTTTCTCGTAATTTTGAAATAGAAAATCTCTTGTGCTTTATAATCGACCTTCAATTCTTTATTCATCTTTAGGTGATAAACGAAACTCTTCGAGTAGCTAACATAATCAGTGGCGTATTTAGACGAGCAATGACCGATGTCCCAATTAAAGGTGAGAATTAGCGTTCCAACTTCTTTCCAGTAAAATTATTGTAATGCTAAAATAATTCCTAACCTAATTGTAACGTATTTCATATTAGAAGGCCGCTACGTAATTCCCAAAGGATTTAAGGTATTCGTTTCTTTACGAGGAGTACACATGAATCATCAGCACTTCAAAGATGCTCGAATTTTCAATCCTTGGAGGTGGCAGGTAACTTAATTTTCCCTCCAATTCCTTCCTTATATGTAAAATTTATATATGTCTATAGCAGTTCTATTTCAAGCTAGTCTCTGATTTTATTTAATATGTTCCTGAACCACAGAATAGTTCGGGCGCAACTAACACAGTAAACGCATACAACCCATTCGGAGGGGGGCCGAGGCGGTGCCCCGGAGCCGAGCTAGCTAGGGTAGAGCTTTCGGTTTTTCTTCATCGATTAATCACTCAATTCAGGTAAAGACTTGATCAATTAGACCACATCTTTGGTAGAGATGATGAGTTTTGAATGTGTGAATTAATATTATTTGATTGCAGTTGGGAGCCGGCAGAAGTAGACAAGATAGTATTCTTTCCAACGACGAGATTTCTAAAGAGGTACCCCATCAATGTGCAAAGGCTAAAAGGAGGAGAGGCTGAGTGAAGCAGTAGGGGGGGAGCACAGAAGCTTAATTTTCTAGCAAATTTTTAGTAAACACAATAAAAAGTTGTTGCTAATATAGCTTCATTATAAACTACAGTGTAGATTGTTCTTTGTTCATCTTTCCTAGTCTCGATGTATATTGTTTAGCTTTTTGGAGAGAGGTAAGAAACCCACCTTTTCTCCTGTTAAAAGACACGCATGCATAGTAATTGTTTGGTTGATATCACGTTGCTCAAATGGGCTTCTAAGTTCAGTTTAGTAATTGCAGTTTAAGCCCGGATTTTCGGCTTAAATCGTTTTAGGCCCTGAATAATATAGTGCATACTAGGCTTTTCAAACAACATTTTGGGTCTGGCTATAATATACAGTAATCCGCTAGCGGAGAAAAAACAAAGAGACATATTAAAATTATTTAAAGCCGCGGAATTGGACTATTTCTTACGCGTACCAATTGAAGTATTTTGATTTTGAGAACGGAACTGGGCTGAAGAACTAATACTTTCTCGCCAGAAGGGAAAAAGCACAAGAATCCTTTTTTTTCTATAAGTAAGTGATACTTTATATAGAATAATAATACTAGCTAAAGTCTAAATTATATTCATATTTTTTTTAAAACTAAAACCTATTTGCATAAACTTGATATCTTCGTTGATTGGCGTGAGAATAGTCTTACACAGTCGTGCTTTGAATATAGTTTAATTTAAGTAACAAGGTATATCACCATGTGTGAAATGAAATACCCCTCAATTGTTAAATTTGAGTATAACCCCTCCTAACTATTCGAAATTATGCAAAATGCTCCCTCCAATCAATTCTGTCAATATTCCTTCAAAACTAACTTGAGGTATCGAGTTCAACAAATTTTTATGTGGGGTATGTCTATAAAAATTCAATCTTAACATATCCAACATAAAAAAAACTAGCCTCGATAACTATAGAAGTTAGTTCTACAAATTTCTTGGAGTCAACACGCCCAATATAAAAGGATATTTTTATTTCCATAATTAAATTTAAATGAAATTCAAACTTTATTTACGAATTGAATTAAAATTCTAAGTTTATGTACAGATTTAAATGAAATTCAAAATCATGTGCAAAACGAGAACTATTATTGTTGGTCTCAAGTCAAACGTTCAAGTGTGGGGGGAGGGGGGTGAATACACCTGAATTTTTTTTCTCAAACTTGAACGCGAACAATCCGATAACAGAGATTGTCTGCTGAATGAGTTCACTAGACCAGACAAGATGTTCTAGATCGCGTGGACAAAGTGACTGAAGGTGCTGAGCTCTGCTAACTGAGTGATGTCAGAATTCAGACGTGTTCAATAGTGTTCAATAGAGTGCGGGCCCAATTCAGTTTGGTTGAAAACGTTTGTTTATGAAAATTGTTTCAGTTGATTGGTGCAGTCAGTTAAGCTTGTTACTGAAACTCAGTTGAATGATTTTCTAAAAGGATTTTCAGTATGAATAGTAAAATCAATGCAAAAGTTATGAACACAGGGACTTTTAAAGTGGTTCAGATACGCAAGATCCTACGACCACTATCCTGAACTAGGCAGAATGCTATTTCATTATACTGAGTTAGTCTTTGTCAGTTTGTTCACTGGACGAACACCGTCTTGTGATTATACTGAGCAAGTCTCAATTTACAGGGTCAAACAAAATTATGTTTGAATGTATCTCTAACGATGAAGGAGTTCTTAACACTAAGAACAGTTTAATAAATTGAACTCCTTCGGTCTAAGCTATAGATAGATAGAGTTGAGCTTAGGTTAGAGGGAAAGGGAACAAGAAAGACTTCTAGAGTGAAGAACAGTGAGGAATAATCTCTCTGAGTTCGTGTTCTTCACTTGGATGCTAGAAGCTTGAGTTTTAAGTAAGCTTGAGTTCCCTTAGAACAGTTTGTATGCTTTTCACGCTAAGATATATCGCTAAACTTAGTCGCGAATTGCTTGTGTTCTTGTTTGCTTGATGATCTGTTCGTTGTTGTATCTCGTGTGTTCTGTATATTTTTGAACAATTTGATTTTCCCTCTATTTATAGACGTGAGCTATGGATAGATCCGTTGGAGATGAACTGTCCACGTGTCACTCTATTTGGGTAGCTAACAGCTCTTTTGAATTTCCGCAGAGTCCACTATATTTTCAGGAAAGTGGTTGACTTGCAATTTTTGACAAATACTTTAACAGCTGGCTGCTTGTCATTGGTCGAAGTACGGAGAGTGGTTGAAACACTTGCAGACTTCAAGGTTGATACTGAAGCTGACTTCTCTCAATTGTACTACCTCGGACCATTCTACTGAAATGACATTGAAGTCCTCAGTGAGTCATGGAAACTGACAGGTCGTTGCTGAGTCTGACCCATAGGTTCAGTAGTATACTAACTTTACTGAAGGTCATGACTCTGAGTTCAGTAAACTGCTCCTATTGAGTCCAGTTCTACTAACTCCTGAACACCTTTCAGAATGCTACTCCTGTTGAGTCCAGCACTACTGAATCCTCACTGCATGGTGCTGCGGCGGATAGTCTACTGAAGGACAGCAGATATAACTTCTGAGTCGGAACCATGCTGAAGGCTAGTCTATTGAGTCTGAAACACTCAGAGACAAAGGTGATTAACTTTTACAAGGAAATAGTTCACCAATCAACATAGGGTTTTAAGATCAGTCAAATCAACAACTGAATCACATCCCATCAATTACAAAGTTTGTAAATTTACAGGAAGAAAAAATTCAGACTTTTGGTTCGATGCTGACTGGACTGCCATTGTTTAAAAGATAACTTATTAAAAAATTAAACCAAAACAAGTAAACATAAATTTACGAAATATTATAGTTATGTTTGGATAAATAATTTATATAAATAAATGTTTATTTAATGTGTGTTTTACAAATATTTATTAAAAGTGATTCTTATATTCTTTTGTTTAAAGTTGAAAATTTATTTTTACAAATAGTAGAGGATTTTTTATATCAATGCAAGAAAATAAATATTTTTTGGTATTCGCAGAAACTATAGTGTTTTGAGCATCAAAAACATCTTAATCGATGCTTTTAGATTTAAGCAATATGTTGGTGCCTGTATGATTTCAGGTATATTGGCGGGGGAGGGTGGAAATATACTTGATTCCAAATGTTGCCCCTTTTGGAAACACTTTTCAATGTAACAACAAAAAAGAGAATATCCAACGCAATAGTAAGCTGAAAGAATTTAGAATGTAAATGACATAGAGATTTTATAGTGGTTCGGATACACAAGATCCTACGT
The DNA here is from genome assembly GCA_028984105.1 of Lavandula angustifolia. NCBI lineage: Eukaryota > Viridiplantae > Streptophyta > Magnoliopsida > Lamiales > Lamiaceae > Lavandula > Lavandula angustifolia. The sequence goes on along the minus strand of CM054818.1, from coordinate 6,687,871 downwards.
CCACTTTTATGCTTTCAGCAGATATCCACTAAGGGTACTTGAAGACTGTCGAGTTCAAATCAGTTACAATTGAACTAACAAACTATCAATCTAACAATCAAACCAAACTATCAAGAATATTAGATTAGTGTTTTTATACTCTTCACCTAAACAAGAGTATAAGACACTCTTGACTCCAAGCTTATGATGTGTATAGAGATACACTTGGAGTATGAACAGAAGTGTATTTATAGCAATGAAACAGTAAGAAATTTGAAGGCTAATTGGTTGTTCTTTGCCTTTGAGAGTTGTATGCTTGAACTCATGAAATTCCATTAACCTCTCAAGGTGAGAGACCTTCTTTATTTATAGGTGAGCTAAGAAAATATTAGTTGAACAAAGATCGGCATTCAATTGTCTCCGTGTTGACAATGGTCTTCACCATTCAGTGTATGGACAAATGTCGCGTTCTGCTTGCTTTTGCAGATAGAATACTGAGGTATTGTTCTTTACCCTTTGACGAGGGCTAACTTGGCAATTTGGTATTGGTCAATGTTGATATGGTACTTATCTTTTCCTCTGTTGACCATCTTCTTTGAAGTTCGTGTCTCGTACCTGATGGAAAAATAGGAGTTGGAAGAGATTGTACCTTCCTCCGCGTATATTGTAGTCGCTTTAATTGTTGCTCCTGATCAGATCTTCTGCTCTGTGTCCCGGCCATTTCGTCCTCCGAGTGGTCAGAGAACTGAAGAAAATAACTTTGTCTCTCTCTCAAACTCGCGTGTATGAACGTGTGAGTAAGAATGCGTGTTCTGATTATGAACAGAATACTAATATATATAGGCTTCAAAAGCCAATATTATATTAATATTTGTAGCCCATTAATTATATTATATCCCTAATGGGCTTCTACATAATTAGCCCATAATATAATTAATTAATCTATTGGGCTACTAATACTTATCAATTAATTCGCCCAATCAATTAATTCTAGATAAATAACATTATTAAATAATTTAAAATCTATTAATAATGATTTTTGAGAGACAATGAATAACTAGGCAACTAATTGGGCCAGATTAGGGATCTAATACAAGAAATAAAGTTGGGCCTCAAATTAATTAATCATCTGTGCTCAGTCCAAAGAAAAATTAATTAATAAATACAGATTCATTCCATTAGAGAATTCGTGTTGACTTACCCCTTTATTCCAAATTAAGCAAAGGCTTGTATTTTAGACTTAATTGATCCCCGTATTGAAGATAGAAATATCCGTTAATTAATTAAACCCACTAACATATTAAATTAATTAACATCTTATTATATTCCTGAGTAGTACCACTTGTTGGTCCCGAGAACATCTTATTAACATCAACTTAAACGCGAACAGTCCTTTTTCAGGATGATATCGTACTGAACAAGTTCAGCAGACCAGATAAGTTGTTCTGAATCGTGTTGGCAGAGTGACTGACTCTACTGAGACCTGCTAGCTGACTGAGAGTCAGAATTCAGTATCTTGCAGATAGAGTTCAGTGGTGCGGAATAGTGTAGGCCCAATTCAGTTGAGTTGGAAAACGTTTTTATTAAAACAGTTTCAGTTGATTAGTGCAATCTCTTAAGTTTGCTGAAACTCAGTTGAATGATTTAAAGAGGGTTTTCAGTATGAACAGTAAATTAATGCAACAGTTAAGAACAGAACACACGACACAGAGATTTTTAAAGTGGTTCGGACACAAAAATCCTACGTCCACTGTCCTGAAAGATCAGGAAGCTATTTATTATACTGAGGTAGTCTCAGTTGGTTTGTACGCTGGACAAACACTGGTCTTGAGATTTATACTGAGCAAGTCTTAGTTTACACGGTTATCAAACTGAGTGTTTGAAAAACTCTCCAACTATGAAGGAGTCCTTTACAATAAGGATTAGTTCAAAGATGAACTCCTTCGTCTAACCTATGGATATATGCTATTGAGGGATAGGGAACAAGAAGGTTGCCTCTAGAACGATGAACAACTGAATATAGCTTTGGGTTCGTGTATCGTCGCTTGGATACTAGAGGCTGAATGAAACAGTTAAGCTTGGTTCCCTATGAGCTAGAATGTAGTCTTTCGCCGGAGATAAAATTCTTCGAACTTCTTGCGGAAGACTTTGGCTTTTCGAATTTGCTCGTTTGAATGCTCTGTGTTTTCTTCAGTAGTTCATTTTTTCACGTATTCGTGTTCGTTTTTCTCGTGAGCTTCAAATTTGATTTATCCCTCTATTTATAGAGAAGAGATTATGATAGATCCGTTGGAGACGACGATCCTTTGTCTCTCTCTTTCGGGTAGCTAACGGCTCTTTTGAGGTATGGTGGTAGTATCCTTTCCCTCCTTTTCTGGAAAGTGGTTGACTTGCAGCTTTAAGTAGATATAGGTTACGTCTCTGCTTGTCATTGGTCGAGGTTCAAAAAGTGGTTGAGACAGAACAGACTTCAAGGAGATCTGAAGCTGACTTCTCTCTTCCTCGTATTGACTCTGCTGAAAAGTGACTTCAAAGATTCCGACAGTCAGAAGACTCTGTCCGTTGCTGAGTCTGATCTCTGATTCAGTGGCGTGCTCCTGCTGAGTCGGCTCTACTGAAGATCAGCTCTGAGTACAGTGAACTACTCCTACTGAGTTCAGTTCCACTGACTCCATTAAGTATACTGCTCCTGCTGAGTCCAGTATTACTAAGTCTTCTACTTTTGGTGCTGAGGCGGATAATCTACTGAGTGCCTGAACCAGAGCAGAGGGTCTGCTGAGTCTGAAACCTGGGAGACAACAAAATACAACTTAATGGTTCACCAATCAATATAGGGTTTTGGGTTCTTCAAATCTTCATAGATACATTCAAAGTACAGGGCTACTGACTGTTTGACAACATAGAAGACTGAATCATTTCCCACTATTAAACAACACTGCTGAGTATAGAATCATCACCCAACAATTTCCCCTTATTTGATGATGCCAAAACCTAATAGATGTCAACACAACCTAACACTATGACTTATCAGAAACAGAGCTCCTTACAAGTTTTACAAGTAGAATCAGTGGAGTTGTTCTTCAAGTCCTAGACTACTGAGGGGATCAAGGCAGAAAAAAAGAGTCTGAACGACAATTCCCCCTGTCTTAACAACATTTTCCCCTTACAAAGCTATCAAATCTATCAGAATCTAGCTAAGAAACAACTGACAATAAGTAATCAGACAGTGAGTGTGTGAGTCAGTAATCACTTCAGTGATTCTGAGTGTTAAGCATAAATAAACACGGCTGCTCAGATAATAAGATATTGTCAAAGCCAAACAGAGATATATTAAATATGTAAAGAGGTTCAGTACAGTTACATCTCTGCTAGACTAGAAAAAGAAAGAGGTACAAGGAGAAAACAAAAGCAAGTCATTTGAACTGCCTAATCCTGTCTTTGAAATCTTTGGATTGAGTTTCAGGAAGAGGCACTCCATACATACGATAGGTGACCTTTCTCAGCTTCTGTATCTCAGCAAAGTCCACTGGATCTTCTTCATCAAGAAATTTGGCTTCAGCAGCGTCCTTCACTTCTTTCTCTATAACACCATAGTGAACGGATCCATCAAGTCTCTGTGGGGGTGGCAAGATTCTAGGATCTGGAACTCTGACTTCGACATGTTCATTAACAGCTTTCTGCAATCTGGCATACATGTCTAGGCCTGCTCGCATAATCCATTCAGTGTAAGCTTCTGCCTTGCACTTGTCAGGCCAGAATCTCCAAAAGTAGTTCCTTTTAATGAACTCTATCTTCAGCGCTTCCCATCTCTGAGTGAATTCTACTGGCATCCATTCATCAGTTCTAGGCCATCTATGAGTCTTAAGATCCGTAGGCTTCCTGAATCTTCTGTATCGGTAAGGGATATCAGCCTTTCAGGGGATCCTCTAACTCACTTCCTTTTCTGTTCTCAGCCTGAGGGCTTCAAGGTCTGCTATATGTAATCTTTCCCTGGCTGCTTCAATCTGCCTGGCCTCTTCACCTCTGTACAAGTATCTGTCTAAGTGAGCCCAGATCTCTTCCATTTCCTGTTCTTGTTCCTTAGAGGCAGTATAGGAAGGCTTGTGAGGTGGCTCTTCTTCTGAGTCAGCAGGAGTAGAAGATTTTTATTTGGAGGTGCCCTGCTGCTCAGTAGACTTTTGTTGCTGTTGCTCCTTCTCTTTTTGCTTGTCAGCTTCATCGCTGAGTTTAAGTGTTCTGGGAGGCAGCCTTGACCTTGTTCTCTTGCCTCCAGCTGGAGCCTTTGTTTTGCCTTTGACAGGCTTCGGTTTAGGCTTTTTGGCTGCTTCAGCTTCGGCAATCTCCCTTGCCAGCTTCTCGTCAGCGGCTATCTGAGTCACCTCCTCCGGGGTTATGAACCTCCTGGGTCCTTTCTTCTTGGAGGGAGGTGTTGGGAGTTTCAGTACTTTCTTGCCTTTGTCGGCAATAGGAGGTGGAAGAGGAGCTTCTTCCTCTTCTGAGTCCTCCTCATCAGCATACTCGACAACTTCTCTAATGATATCGAGAGGAGTCTGAGTTGCCTGAGTCGCGACTTCTCTGGCTCCTGAGCCACTTGGGCCTGTCTCAGTTGATGCTTGCGCAGCCGGTTGAGACACCACCGGGCCTCGCCCGGTTTCGGTAGGTGCAGTAGGGGCGGATGTCTGAGTTGTTGCCCTTGCTACTGACCTTGCTCTCTTCGGAGCCTTCAGTATCAGCTCCTTGGCAGCTTCGCCCTTAATTGATTTTTCTATTAGACTTTCCCCCTTAGCCAAACTTTCCCCTTTTTTGGCATCAGCAAGTAGGGTTGGGGTTGGAGAATATACCTTCTTGTTCAAGCTTTTGTAGGAGGCTGACAGATCATCTAGTCTGGCGTGGATCTTGGTCAGCGCCTCATGCAGTTCATTTCTCTCGTTGGTCAGTTGATTGTTGTATTCTTTGTGTGAGAGATCTGCTGTAGCCTTGAACTCTTTCAGCGGCTGTTCAACCTTCTCTTCAAGGGCCTTCTGTACAGTTTGGAGTCTGAGTTCATTGCCTTGAGAGGTGGCTGCGACTAATTCAGTATGAGCGGTTTGAGCAGCCTTGTATTGATTCAGCAATTGATCCTGGCCTTCCTGAATAGTCTTAAGCTGAGCCTCGAATTCAGCTTTTTGTGTAGCTAAGGCTTTTGTCAGAATGCTGGAGAAGTCAGGGACCTGAGATGAAGAAATGGCTGAACGGAGTCCCTGCAGCTCTGCACTATGTGCCTCAGTGGTTTGCCGTCAAGTTTTGTGGACGGCATGGGCAAGAAGGCAATTTTGTGTGCCTTGATCCTTCAGTGCCCTGGCCACTGTTTTTGAGCGACGGCTCTTTGGGCTGGGCGCTACTTCGAAAGCAGATTGGAGAAGAAGCTGAGCAGGATCAGCTGCCTTCGAAGTACCAGCCACCGTCTGTCCAGGACCAAGGATGCTGAGTGGAGGGTCAGCAGTAGATTCAATGGCATCCTTGTCCTGTTGAGTTCCCTCATCAGGCTTCTCAGGGTCTGAATCATGGGGTGGGTCCTGACTATCGAGGTCAGACCCATCTGAGGGTGCGGGTGTTGAGACGGGTTGTCTCTCATTCAGCAATGCGAGCATAGCCGCCCTCAGATCCTCGAGCGTGCCGAGGTCAGATGGCTCTGAGTAGCCAATCTTCTCTCTTATCAGCAGCTCTTCATCATGTAGCTATTCACAGGTATGGTAGAGGACAAGGCGTTTCAGATTGGGCTATTCCTGGAACCTGATCAACATATGGAGCCTCGCCTGCCTAGCTAATGTGACAAGGTCTGAGTGGCTGGCGATCTCCGGTATTATTTCAGTAATCTCCCGGGAGGCTCTGGATATGAGCGTTGAGGCCTCCATCCCGACAGATTCTTTTTCTTAGGCTGTCTCCGAGCTCTCAACTTCGATGGGAGACGCCTGTTTCTCAGCAGATGGGATGTTGCTGAGTGGAGGTATGTCCGAGGGGTTGTCCAGTGTCTGGACTTCTTCAGTCTGGACTTCGGATTGGATCTCTTCAGCTTGGACCCCTTGGTCCATAGTCTCTACATGTTCAGTGGAGACGATCTTCTCCACTGATTGAGTCTTTTCAGAAGACTCAGGCTCATCTCTCAGCTGAAGTGGCGGCTGAGTAATGACGGCCTCTGTTTCCACTATAGTTTCAGTGGGCGCAACCTGGCTGACCTTCTTAAGCGTTTTGGTTGGCGTCTTTGGTGTGGATTTCGGTGGGGACCTCTTCTTCTTCGGTGTTGAGGTCTGCTGAGTCCCACTCGTAGGTGTAGCGGGCCCTGAGCCTATTTGTTGAAGGGCTGCTGACCTATTCTGAAATCTGACTTTCTTTACGTTGAAGTATTGTTTGTCAGTGAAGGTGACTTTGTCAGATTTGCATAAATCCTCTATCATCACTGAGAGTTTGAGTCCATAGAGGAGCTTTCCTTTGGCGCTCAGCCGGTTAGATGCTTTATCAAACTTGGCTGTCTGCAGTGTGAATTCTTTGATGAAAAATTATGTCCAGTTGATCTTGGCCTGATCATATATTGCCATCATCAGTTGCAGTTTGGGCCTAGATACCTGGTCAAACGAGCTTGCTTGACTCGTCAGTAACTGAGTCACAATGTAAGCTAGTGCTCTGTACTGAGGGAGCATAGCGTTCTTTGGAAAGCGGCTCTGGAAACGGTTGGCTTTCCGCAGAACTCAGTGAGGTATTCATCCATTAAGTCATCTTTGTAGTTGACTGTGCTGTGTCCAGAGCTGGGAAGGTTGAAGCTTCTCTGAAGGGCTTCACGTATGGACATTTGCATCACTTCAATCGCGTTCCGTGAGGGATCGTGTACTGGATGGACGACGAATCTCCCTCTAATATCTCCATCTACTGAGTCGTTGTTGGAGTAGATCTCGGCGACTTGGCGCGGAAGAAAGAAAGTCGATCTTCTAGTCAGGAATCCTTCTAGACCTGTTTCTCTGAGTGCGTAGAAAATTTCTTCCATGAAGTCCAAATCACACTCATCGAATTCCATTACTGGCTCGCACCAGACTCTATCCTTCTCGAGGATTTCTTGCATATTTGTTGGAGTAAGAACGGCATTTCCTGTCATCTTGAGAGGTTAGATTTTGAGAGATTGAAAGTTTAAGAGTAAGGGATATAGATAATCTCTAAAAGTATTTGGGTAAAAGATTTGCAGATTTGGAAATGGCAGTGTCAAAGATTTGAACTCATATATATATATATATATATATATATATATATATATAGAAGAAGATAAACAGTTAAATATCGATGGTTCATTTTGAACGCGCTTTTCAGATGGACGGCTAGGATTGAGTTTTATATAACAGGTAATGATCATGTTAGCCGCCTAAGTCAAAAGCCAGTTGTAAATAGCCTAAGAAGTAACTTGATACGACATGCATTAAATGCGTGGCAGAGTTCAGCATGCTTGTACATAGAATGTCGTGTATTAAATATGATCCGTTAAAAATTAAATGACATTTCTTAAAGCATTGAATGCGATGCTGAATCTCATCATAAAAGCACAGAATCGTTCTATAGGCTACTGAGTAGAGATACGCAAACCTGTCAGCTGAACATCGTAGTCAGCTGATACCTCGTGTAGTTGGTTGATGTCTCTACGTACTGATTTTACTCAGTACTGAGAGCGAACATTCCCCCTTACTGAATGCTCCTCTCCTGAATCCGCTTACTGACTAGAGTCAGTAGGGTCCAGCAGACCTAGCTCTACTGAAAGTTCTCTAAATCTGGCTTCATCGAGAGGCTTGGTCAGTATATTAGCCCTTTGATGGTCAGTATGGATCTTTTCCATCCTGATATCCTTCTTTTCGACATGGTCATGAATGAAGTGGTGTCTGATGTCCACGTGCTTGCATCTCGTATGAAGTTCAGGATTCTAAGTGATTGCAATGGCACTGGCACTGTCACAGAAGATCGGCACTTCATTCTGAAAGGCGTGATAGTCACGTAGCTGCTGTCTCAGCCAAAGGATTTGGGCGCAGCAACTTCCAGCAGCCATGTATTCAGCTTCAGTAGTTGACGTCGCTATTGAATGCTATTTCTTTGAGAACCATGAGATTAGCTTACTGCCGAGAAACTGACACGTTCCAGAAGTTGATTTTCGGTTGATTCTACACCGTGCATAGTCAGCATCAAGATAACCAGTTAGTTCTATATTATCATCAACTGGATACCATAAACCCATGTCTGGTGTTCCTCTGAGATAGCGGAGAATCTTCTTTGCTGAGTCCATGTGACTCTGCTTCGGATTCGCCTGAAATCGAGCACAGACACCTACAGAATAAGTTATGTCAGGACGTGTAGCTATTAAGTATAATAAAGAACTAATTATAGCACGAAATTCAGTTTGGTCTACTGATACTCCCTCTTTATCAAGATCGATCTTCATATTTGTGTTCATCGGGATCTTGATTGGTTTGCCGGATGTGCAACCGAATCTCTTGATGAGATCTCGAGTGTATTTGTGTTGATTAATGAACGTCCCCTTCTCAGATTGTTTGACTTGAAAGCCGAAGAAATAGTTCATCTCTCCCATCATTGACATCTCGAACTTATCCTTCATCATTTTCTCAAACTGCTGACACATGATGACGTTCTTCGAGCCAAAGATGATGTCATCAACGTAGATCTGCACTAGTAATAGGTCATCTTCCAGTCGAATGCTGAATAATTTGCGGTCTACTGTGCCCTTCTGAAAACCTTTCTGAAGAAGAAACTCAGATAGGGTATCATACCAAGCCATGAGTGCTTATTTTAACCAATACAGAGCATTTCTGAGTCTGTATACTTGATGTCCCTACTGCAAGCCGGGAGGTTGTTCCACATAGACTTCTTCTTTCAGCACGCCGTTCAGGAAAGCAGACTTCACATCCATTTGATAAACTTTGAATCTTTGATTTGTTGCGTAGGCTAGGAATAGTCTGATTGCCTCCAATCTTGCAACTGGAGCGAACGTTTCATCGAAATCTATCCCTTCAGCTTGACAGTAGCCTTTTGCCATGAGTCTTGCTTTCTTCCTTACTATGACATTGTTTTCATCACGCTTGTTCTTGAAGACCCATTTAGTTCCAATCACGTCCTGATGTCGGGGTCTGTCAACAAGCTCCCAAACTTCGTTTCTCGTGAACTGATTCAGCTCCTCCTGCATGGCTATGATCCACTTAGCGTCTTTCAGTGCGTCCTCAACTGACTGAGGTTCTTCAGTAGACAAGAAGCAGGAATATAAGGCGCTTTCTCCCTGACAGAATCTGGATCTTGTCTCTACGCTTGCTGAAGGATCTCCAATAATTAGGTCAGAAGTATGAGCATCCAGCCACGATCTACGATGTCTCAACCCTTCATCTGAAATTTGTTCCAACACAGATAGTAGGTGAGTTAGGCATTTCAGTTGTACTATTCTGAGATTGAAGCAATTCATTTACAAGAGTGTGATCTACTGAGTCACCAGGTTCAGGGGCATTTAGCTCAGGAACATCATTAGTTCCCCCTGAATTATTATTCTCAGTAGAGGTCTCAGTTACCAGGTTCAATTTCCTCATCTGAATCATCATCCCAACATAGCTGGATCTTTTCGACTTTATCTTTTAAGTTCGAGATCTCGTAGGCGCTTCTTGATGTCCTCGGATTCGGGTTCGTAGTTTACGCTCCCGTCTTCAGTAGCAAACTCATTAAAAACAACATGAGGGCTTTCCTCCACACAAAGAGTCCGATAGTTACAGACTCTGAAAGCTTTAGTGACCCGGGAGTATCCTAAGAACACCCCCTGATCTGACTTGCTATCGAAAGTCTTCAGCTGATCTTTCCCATTATTGTGGATAAAGCACGAGCACCCAAAAATATGTGAATAAGATAGAGAAGGCTTCCTGCCGTTCCATAGTTCATATGGTGTCTTCTTATGCTGCTTTGTCAGTAGAGATCGGTTCTGAGTGTAACATGCAGTGTCAGTAGCTTCTGCCCAGAATTTGGTTGGGAGTCCCGAGTGCTGCGAGCGAGGGGTTCTTGCTGCTTCTTTGAGTGTACGATTCTTCCTCTCAGCAACCCCATTTTGTTAAGGCGTGCGTGCAGCAGACGTCTCATGCTCTATTCCTTCTGCTTTGTAGAACTCCTCCACCATGAAATTAAGGAACTCAGTTCCTCTGTCAGAACGTATTTTGACAATCTTGGTGTTCTTCTCGACACTGAGCCTTTTCAGAAGCGTTGGTAACTCTGTTTTGACGTCAGACTTGTTGGCAATAAATATGACCCATGTGTAGCGCGAGTAGTCATCAATGACCACTAATGCATACTTCTTGCCTCTGATCGTCATCGGAGAGACTGGACCGAACAAATCCATATGTAGCAGCTGAAGGATTCCATCAGTGGAAGGAGATGGAACAGGTGGATTTTGTTTCTTTGTTTGCTTTCCCTTCATACATGCTTCACACTGAGTGTCTTTGTTGAATACTTCATTCGGCAGTCCTCTTGCTAGAGTGTTTCTAATCAATTTATTGAGCGTTTTGAAGTTGAGATGACTGAGTCTTCTGTGCCAAAGCCATCCCGTTCTGTTGTCATTCTTCGCCAACAAACAAACTTCAGGTTCAGCTGAGTTCCAGTCAGCTACATAGATATTCTTCTTGTGCGAACCTGATAACATTGTTTTCCCTGTAGATTTATCAATAACATCACAGAAACCAGCGTCAAAAATCACTCTATACGAGTTGTCACAAAATTGACTAACAGAGAGAAGGTTATGCTGAAGTCCTTCAACATATGATACTCTTGGAACTGTTGCAGTTCCAATGCTGAGTGTTCTATAGCCTCTGGTGTAGCCTTTAGCATTGTCTCCAAACTCGATTCAGGGTCCTTCTTAAGTAGTATAATTCTTCAGCAAGTGCTTTTGGTACGTCATATGTCTTGAGCATCCGCTGTCCACATACCAAGGGTCCTTGTGCACCTGCAAAACAGAATTAAATTTAGGTACCCTTTATTTTTGATTTTGGGTCCTTAGATGTTAGTTTTGGTAACCCATATCTGTCTCACATTCCTGGTGGTCTCAGATAGTTTCTTTCCACTTGTGTCAACATATTTAACCACTGGACTGGTTACTGCTGACTTCTGAGGCTTTTCATGTTCAGGAGTTCGGATCTTCTGAGTGGGTGGACTGCTGACCTTTACCTTCTGCACGGCTTTCTTCTTTTTCTGACTTTTGGGTCCTCTCTTGACTATTGGATCATAGTAATATGACCCATACTGAGCTGGATGTGTCAGTTGAGGAGGTCCATACTGATCAGCCCACTTTGCTTTGCTGGTTCCCCTTGACTGAACTAGGGTGATCTGGTGCTGATCTTCTTGTCAGATTGCTGATGGGTAGGATGAGGTGCCTTCATCTTTTGATTGTTTTTTGGCTAGGGGGTTTAGTATATCTGCATTGATGGTCTCCCCTCGAACAAACCTATCAGCTAGTCGGGTTTTTGAGCATACGGGGGTAAATGAGGAGGCTCCCTAGCTGAATCCAACTCCTTTCTTGCAATGCTTGGGCTTGTTGCTTGCTAGCATAGCCTCCAGCTTTTTTTCAGCGTCCACGTATCGTTCTGTCATCAGATTCCTCCAGACATCATCACTTTTCTTCAGCATTTCATGCTCGGTCTGAAGTCCTGACAACTCTTGCTTCAGTAGACTCAGTTCAGTATCTTTCTGAGTCAAGTCTTTGGTCAGGACTGAGATCTGATCTTCTTGATGCTGAGACTTGGCCAACAGAGAGTTTATCTCCTCCCTGAGTCTCAATACAAGTCCTTCTGACTCAGTAGCAACCTGACTCTCCTGAGAAAGTCTCTGATTCTCCACTTTCAGGGTATCCAATTCCTGAAGAGTCTTACTGAGCTGCAGACTCATCTGAATCTGCTCGTTGAGTAGTTCTTTATATGCGATCGCGGCGTCCAGATTCTCGTCTACACCTGAAAGAGTGTCGTGTGTGCAGTGTGAGGAGGAATTAAATGGTTCATGAGAGTTTACCTCATCCTCTTCTCCTGCCATGAGACACTTTTTAGCATCTTCTTCAGCTTCAAGTTCTAGGGCCATGAAAGCTACTTCATCATCAGATGAATCCATGAAGGAGTCGACTTCTTCTGAGTCGACTGAGAGTTCACCAGCAATGTATGCTTGTCTCTTCTTGATGAACTTCTCCCTTCTTGCTTTACGTGTTGCTCGTTCAGAAGTACTGAGCTTAGGACAGTCATACTGATAGTATCCTGGCTTCTTGCAGTTATAGCAGGTGGTGACTCTTTCTTCCTTGCTTTCACTGTCTTTCAACTGTGCTGAGTCATCCTTTTTCCTGCATTCAGAAGTATGCGAGTCAGGAGAGCGCTTTGGCGTATATTCAGACTTACCCTTGGATTCTCTAAGGGCTTTAGTCACTTTTCTGCGCCTCTCCTTCTCCTTCTGATACTTTACGGCAAGCAGTGCGTCTGTCTTGGCTAGATTTCCTTCTTGTATGTCAGTGAGTGAAGGTTCAGCCTTGCTCGACGCTGGAGATGTTGTGCTGACTGATGCTTTGAAGGCATGGTCGACTTTGGTGTCAGCTTCAGCTCGCTGCTTCCTCTGAGGTATGCCAAACTCGAATTCCTCTGCTTGAAGTTCTGAAAAGATTTGGTCAGGAGTAACAATATCTAAATCAGAATGACGTAATAAAGTGGCAAAAGGAGTCCAGTGACCGTCTGGCAGTGCCCTCAAAATTTTAAGATTCATCTCTCGGTTGGAGAATGTCTTTACCAGCCCGTTGATAGAGTTCATCAGATTCATAAATCTGACATTGAGATCTTCAATGGTGTCACCAGGCATGAGTGACAATCTCTCCAGCTTTTGGAGTTCCAGCGCAAGTTTATTTGCTTCGATCTTCTGAGTCCCCCGACTCAGTAGCGCTAGAGCATCCCAGAGTTCCTTTGCAGACTTGCAGTCCTGAACTCTCCCGAGATAGGAATCGCTCAAGGTGGTCAATATGGCGTTTTTGGCGACGCGGTCTAACTTGTGAAGCTTCTTCTCCTCTAGGGTGAAGAGACTTCTATCCTTGGGAATCTTCTTCCCGGTGACCATTCCACCTCCGGTTGCTGGATCCTAAGCTACGACGCTATCGATCATGGGAACGACAGGTCCTTCCTGTAGAACCTCTGTCATGCTGTCGTGGAGGGAGGTCAGATGAGCCTCCATTCTGACCCGCCATACTCCATAGTTCTCTACTGAGAACATGGGTACCATCCTTATACCTGACATATCAGACATGATAAATAGTGATATGAATGAAGAATGATATGCAGTGAAAACGTTTTTCTGGATCCGTTAGAGTAGACCAATTTTAGAATAACAAGAGTCTTATAGAACTCCTGCTCTGATACCAATTGTTGGTCCCGAGAGACATTCAGGTGTAGGGGGGGGGGTGAATACACCTAAAACCGATTTTCTCAACTTAAACACGAATAATCCTTTTTCAGGATGATGTCGTACTGAACAAGTTCAGCAGACCAGATAAGTTGTTCTGAATCGTGTTGGCGAGTGAGCGACTCTCCGAAACCTCGCTGGGCGGCGAGAGTCGAATTCAGTATCTTGCAGATAGAGTTCAGTGGTGCGGAATAGTGTAGGCCCAATTCAGTTGAGTTGGAAAGCGTTATTATTAAAACAGTTTCAGTTGATTAGTGCAATCTCTTAAGTTTGCTGAAACTCAGTTGAATGATTTAAAGAGGGTTTTCAGTATGAACAGTAAATTAATGCAACAGTTAAGAACAAAACACACGACACAGAGATTTTTAAAGTGGTTCGGACACAAAAATCCTACGTCCACTGTCCCGAAAGATCAGGAAGCTATTTATTATACTGAGGTAGTCTCAGTTGGTTTGTATGCTGGACAAACACTGGTCTTGAGATTTATACTGAGCAAGTCTCAGTTTACACGGTTATCAAACTGAGTGTTTGAAAAACTCTCCAACTGTGAAGGAGTCCTTTACAATAAGGATTAGTTCAAAGATGAACTCTTTCATCTAAGCTATGGATATATGCTATTGAGCTTAGGTTAGAGGGATAGGGAACAAGAAGGTGGCTTCTAGAACGACGAACAGCTGAATATAGCTTTGGGTTCGTGTATCGTCGCTTGGATACTAGAGGCTGAATGAAACAGTTAAGCTTGGTTCCCTATGAGCTAGAATGTAGTCTTTCGCCGAAGATAAAATTCTTCGAACTTCTTGCGGAAGACTTTGGCTTTTCGAATTTGCTCGTTTGAATGCTCTGTGTGTTCTTGAGTAGTTCGTTTTTTTCGCGTATTCGTGTTCGTTTTTCTCATGAGCTTCAAATTTGATTTATCCCTCTATTTATAGAGATGAGATTAGGATAGATCCGTTGGAGACGATGATCCTTTGTCTCTCTCTTTTGGGTAGCTAACGGCTCTTTTGAAGTATGGTGGCAGTGTCCTTTTCCTCCTTTTCTGGAAAGTGGTTGACTTGCAGCTTTAAGTAGATATAGGTTACGTGTCTGCTTGTCATTGGTCGAGGTTCAGAAAGTGGTTGAGACAGAACAGACTTCAAGGAAATATGAAGCTGACTTCTCTCTTCCTCGTATTGACTCTGCTGAAAGGTGACTTCAAAGATTCTGACAGTCAGAAGACTCCCTCCGTTGCTGAGTCTGATCTCTGATTCAGTGGCGTGCTCCTGCTGAGTCAACTCTACTGAAGATCAGCTCTGAGTACAGTGAACTACTCTGTCGAGTTCGGTTCCACGACTCCATTCGATATCTTGCTCTCGCTTGAGTCCAAGATATGCTGAGTCTTCTACTTCTGGTGCTGAGGCGGATAATCTACTGAGTGCCTAAACCAGAGCAGAGGGTCTGCTGAGTCTGAAACCTCAGAGACAACAAAATACAACTTAATGGTTCACCAATAAATATAGGGTTTTGGGATCTTCAAATCTTCATAGAAACATTCAGAGCACATGGCTACTGACTGTTTGACAATATAGAAGACTGAATCATTTCCCACCATTAAACGACACTGCTGAGGATAGAATCATCACCCAACACCACTCGACCTTATTAACACACCTGAACTTAATCAACCGGCCGGGTTTAGTGTGCTAATCCTTACGAGTTCCTCAGGGGATGTTATCAACCCATTTTACTAGGATACGGTTTCAAGATATAGAAAACCATCCTGAGCCACAAATAACTACTAACACCTAAGATACGTAGATTCGGTCGCGATGACATTCACCATAGTAGGTCAAAGTGATAGATAGTCAAATGCACTCAGCTGAAGTCTTACCAAGCTTAAGACCAGCTAAGCTTGCCTCAGCTTCTTATCTAAACTAAGGTCAGTCAGGAGAACACATCTCACTATGATCCATCAATATACCACCTTAAGTTATCCTTAAGTTGCCTCAGCTTCTTATCTAAACTGCAGCCTAAACCGACAACTTATCATTAAGTTGCATCAACTGTGATAATTGTTTATGTCTTGTCAGTTCAACCAATTTGGGTAGTCTTCTGTGATACCCGACACATTACACAAATCTAACTTTTATACAAGATAAAGGATTACATGTGCATATATATAAATATTTATCAAAGATGAGAATAAAATAGTGGTAAGGACAAAAACACATTTTATACAAGCATAAAAACTACTTCCAGTATACAAAATCCCAACAATTCTCCCACTCATATTGAAGCAAACTTTTAGTATACAATGTGTCAGTTCTTGGTACAAACTAGTACTCAACTATCTATCATATCTATCACTGTATCTTCTCCAAGATATACAAAAGTTTCTGCAGTCCTAACTGGGGGGCATATCTACCACTCCTAAGCCACGAACATGCTTCTCGTAAGCCAGAACTAGTAAACTCTTCGTGAAAGGATCAACTAGGTTGTCTTCAGTTCTAACTTTGTCAATCACCACGTCTCCTCGATTTACGTATTCTTGTGTGATGTGGTACTTCCTATATATGTGTTTAGACGCCTTGTGGGTTCTGGGTACCTTCGAATTTGCAACTGCACCCGAATTATCCCAATAAATTGTGATAGTCTTAGGCAAATTCGGAATGATATCAAGATCCAGGAGGAAATTCTTGAGCCAAACTGCCTCTTTCGAAGCTTTTGAAGCAACCACATACTCTGCTTCCATGGTTGAGTCCGCAATGCATTTCTGCTTTGCACTCCTCCATGAGATGGCTCCACCTCCCAAGGTAAACACATATCCCGAGGTAGACTTCTTCTCGTCTCTATCAGCCTGGAAATCCGAGTCTGTATAACCCCAAGGCACTAGACTGTCTGATTGGTAAACAAACCTATAATCTCTACTCCTTTTAAGGTACTTCAGAATATGCTTTACCGGAGTCCATAGGGTTAGACTGATATCTTGAGACCATGCCTACATCATAAGAGATATTGAGTCTCGTACAAAGTATTACATATATGAGGCTACCGACAGCGGAAGCATATGGTACTAGCCTCATACTTTCTATCTCTTCAGGCGTTTTAGTGCACTGATTCTTGAATAGAAAAATGCCATGTCTGAAAGGTACTGAACATCTCTTGGCATTTTGCATGCTTTACGAGCAATAACAATGTCAATGTACGACGCTTGTGACAAGCTTAATATCATTTTCTAGCAATCTCAGATAACCATGATCTCAAGGACGTAAGCAGCTTCACTTAAGTCCGTCATTTGAAACTGCTCGGATAACCACGTCTTTACATCTGATAACACTTCAACATTGTTGCAAATGAGAAGGATGTCATCTACGTAAAGTGTAAGAAACACCACTGATCCGTTAACACAAATACGATACACACACCTCGTTAGGACAGGATAGAAATCCATAGGATTTGACTACCTCATCGAAATGTTGGTGCCATAACCGAGAAGCTTGCTTAAGTCCATAAATAGACTTCTTAAGATTCCAAACTAGATGTTCTTCGCCCTTCTTCACATAACCTTCTGGCTATTTTATGTAGATGTCTCTTCCATTTTCAAGGTGACTTTTTAGGAATGCGGTTTTGACATCCATTTGTTAGATTTCTAGGTTCATGTGAGCCGTTATAGTAAGGAGAATCCGAATGGACCTGATCATTGGTACAGGCGAGAAGGTCTCTTCATAATCGATACCTTCTTTCTGGGTAAAATCCTTCGCCACTAGCCTGGCCTTAAACGCCATGATCTCTCCATTCGGTCCTCTCTTTCTCTTGTATACCCACTTACTACCAATAGCCTTGCAGCCCTCAGGTAGTTCAGTGATCTCGTATACATCCATATCAGTTATGGACATAAATTCAGAGTCCATGGTGATTCGCCAGAAGTCTGCATCTATATCTCCCACTGCTTCATTGTAGGTCCAGGGATCAACGGTATCCTGTTCATCTGCCGGGAGATGATCAGATGTCTCCCAGTGAACATATACCGATCAGGAGTAAATATCAACCTCCCACTACGTCGAACAGTATCAGACACTGTGTTAACATAATGTGCAGTTACTCAAGGAGTACTATCTTGCACACTTAGCCGTTCAAGTGGAACTCGACCACCTTGTAATTCCACAAGGATGATGTCGACTCGAGACTTGTGGTTACTAATATAATCCTCTTCTAAGAACTGAGAATTAGTGCTAACAATGATCTTATGTTCTTTAGGACCAAAAAATTATCCACCCATCATTTCCTTCGGATACCCTATGAACAACATCATTTCTGAGCGTGATTCCAATTTATCGTCCTGCCTATTTAGCACATAAGCAGGACAACCCCAAATCCTTAAGTGGTGCAAACTAGGCTTACGCCTGTTCCACAACTCGAAAGGGGGCTTTTGTACTGACTTGGAAGGCACACAGTTCAGCAAGTATGTTTTAGTCTCTAGGCCTTATCCCAAAAAAAAAACTGGCAAAGTTGCATAGCTCATCATCGACTGAACCATCTCTAAGAGAGTTCGGTTCCTTCTCTCTGACGCACAATTCTGATGAGGCGTGCCCGGTGCTGACAGCTGGGATGTAATCCCACATTCTGTTAAGTAGTCATTGAACTCGTTGATAGAAATTGTACCTTCCTCTACGTATGTATTTTGCAGCTCTAATTATTGCTCGTGTTACAGATCTTCTTATATATGTCCCGGCCCTTCCGCTCCTCTGTGTGGACAGAGATCTGAGAGGAATGAAATTATTTGCTCTCAGACGTTCACTCACGTTCTCTCCTCTTCACGGTTTTCTATGAATTGCGTGAAATATATATGATATGTTTTTTGAACGTGTATATATTTATAATATAATGTATATAACATTATATTATAATTGTGGCCCACTAGTAATTATATTTCTAATGGACTTCTAATAAATTATTAATATCAACCCATAATATAATTAATAATAACTGGGTCACTTATTTATCAATTAATTGGCTCAGCCAATTAATTCCGGATAAATAACTTATATATTATTAAATAATGTATAAGTATAGTAATCTATTAATAATATTAATTTTCGAGAGAGCAGAATAAATGTTGGGCAACTAATTGGGTCAAACCAGGGATCCAATACAAGAAATAAAATCGGACCTCAAATTAATTAATAATCTATGCTCAGCCCAGAGTAATATTAATTAATAAACACAAATTCATTCCACTAGAGAATCCGTGCTCACTTACCCCTTTATCCCAACTTGAGCACGGGCTTGTATTTTAGACTTAATCGATCCCCGTTTTTAAGATAGAAATATCCGTTAATTAATTAAGCTCACTGAGAGCTTAAATTAATTAACATCTTATTATATTCCTGAGTAGTACCACTCGACCTTATTAACACACCTGAACTTAATCAACCGATCATGTTTAGTGTGCTAATCCTTACGAGTTCCTCAGGGGATATTATCAACCCAATTTACTAGGATACGGTTGCAGGATACAAACAACCAGCCTGAGCCACAAATAACTACTAACACCCAAGATACGTAGATTCGGTCACGATGACATTCACCATAGTAGGCCAAAGTGATAGAAGACAAATGCACTCAGCTGAAGTCTTACCAAGCTTTAGACCAGCTAAGTCACCGAGATCTTGATTCTCCACTAAGGTCAATCAGGAGAACACATCTCACTGTGATCCATCAATACACCACCTTAAGTGTACCAGTAAAGACAAGCAGATAAGACAAGACTCTTCTTATCTAAACTGCAGCTTAAACCGATAATTTATCCTTAAGTTGTCTCAGTTGTGATAATTGTTCATATCTTGTTAGTTGAACCAATTTGTGTAGTTTTATGTGATACCCGACACACTACACAAATCAAACTTATATACAAGATAATGAATTACATGTGTAAATATATATTGATCAGATAGGAGAATAAAATTGTGATAAGGACAAATCACATTGCATACAAGCATAAAATTTTCTTCCAATATACAAAATCCTAACACTCGTTGGACAGGTATTCCCCAGCACAATCAGATCACAGTGTTTTGATTTCTTTACCTAGCTTCTTCTCCACTTCTGCCTTGAATTCTTTAAAGGGTTCAAAGCAATACGACTTGTGGTGAAGAAGGTAAACATATCCATACCTTGAGTCATCGTCGGTAAAAGTAACGAAGTACTCATACCCTCCACAAGCCTATGTAGACATAGGCCCACACTGGTCAGAATGTATCAAACTTAATGCTTCTGGGACTCTATAACCATTTTCATTGAAAGGCTTAGTCACCATCATTCCTTCCAAACAAGGTTCACAAGTTGGAAATTGTTCAACTTGGAGAGACTCCAATGATCCATATTCCACCAACCTTTAAATCCTATTAAGATTGATGTGACCTAGTTTTAAGTGTCACAGGTAAGTTTGGTTTACCTTAGAAGATTTTTTCCTCTTCTTAGGATTTGATGATGAGAAAACAACATTAACAGAATTACGTGGTTTAGAAGTAATAGTATATAAAGATCCGTTGAATGGCCCGCCACAGATAAAATCATCGTCTTTCATGATAGAAACTTCACTATCAAAACTTGATTTATAACCATCCATGGTGTAGGGTTTTGAAACAAAAATTATGTTTCGCCTAAACTCAGGCACATACAAAACATCTTTAAGTACTAAAACAGAACTATCAAAAGATAGATATAAATCTCCAATGGTAATTGCAGGATCTCTCGATCCATTGCCCACTAAGACTACCACCTCGCCATAGCTCAATTCCCTTTTCTGTAAGAAACCTTGCAAGGTGTAACAAACATGATCAGTTGCCCCCGAATCTACTACCCAATCGTGGGTAGAAGAGGAAACCAGAGTAGTTTCAGTTATAAGAGCGACTCGGGTCTTTTTGTTTTTCCTTGACATCTGGATAACAATTCTTCCAGTGTCCTTTCTTACCATAATTGAAGAACTTTACTTTCTCCTTTGGCATTCGCATGCCGCCGGTAAGGACCGTCTTTTTACTCCTACTGCTCTTCTTGAACTGACCACCCAGCTGAGGACTCTTGCCCTTTCCTATAACCTCTTTCACCGCTAGGAAAGATTTGAGTAACTTGCTCATAGTAAACTCGTTCTTAGACATAGCGGTCCTAAAACATAAGTTCTTATAGGACCTTTACAGAGCATTTATTGGGAATGAAAGATATCTCTTCTACTTTGAAATTATTTAAACCCGTTAGGGTTTGGTTGGTGAGACTGTTTAGGAACTCGAATTTTTTTTTAACAGACATATCTGAAAAATATAATTAAAAGCATGTAAGAAAGTTATATTTACACATAATTCATAATTAATCATCATTGTAACCTTTGTAAAAACCAATGATGTTAAATACTCGAATAGCCCTAGAGATCACACTCGTAAGCCACTCAGGTGGACATTTACTTGTGCACCCCTAGACCAAGCTATATACCTAGCTCTTTAATTTCAATACACGTCTAGGTTCTTAAGACGAATGGAATTAATAATCCGATATTTCTGGACCAAAACACTACTAAAACGCGGGAAGGGACTTCTCAGGAAGTTATACCCACGGTGACATCTAAGCTTTGACCATTAATTTAACCGAATTAACTTCAAATTCTCGAAATTGACATACTTACGTGAACCATACCGCATTCAATTTGATTTAATTGGCCATCCTATATAATTATTATCTGCTAGAGTACTCGTGTTCAATAAGCACGTAAGCCACTCAGGTGGACGTTTACGGCTTCGCTCCCACAACTCAATAATAATTAAATATTCTTGTGAAAAACCCATCTCACAAAACTCGTGGTTAAAAAATATAAAAGCAAGCCACTCAGGTGGACGTTTACTTACATAATTGTTCCACTTTTGTGTAGGGTCCAATTAATGGAGGTCCGAATTAATGTTTAATATCCAATTTGATTGGAATCTAATTAAACATTAATTATTTTATTAAAACATGATCGCGAAAAATAAACATGCTTTAAAATAAATTAAATCATATTCACATGTTTTTCTAAGTGCAATTAATCACATAATTGCATACTAAATCATTATATTAAATAAATGCGCAAATAGGAAATTTAAAACGTTATTATCGGGCTAAAAACAAACAGATAATTCATATCAATTACATTGCTCGAACAAAATACAGCTCTTCGGTCTTCAAAATCTTCGAAATTGGAAACTGCATCAAAAACTATCTCGTGCAACGTCGTCCGACGTCAGCAGGTCTTGCACAGTCAGCAAAGGATAACATCCGCATCTCGAGCGCACACGCAACCCTTCTCCTTCACGCAGCAGCCCACGCCGCCGCCGTTATCCCGCTCTGCCACCACCGTCGGCGGCCTATTAGCGTCTGCTATGGGTCGCCGCACTGCCTGGAGGCATCTCCGGCCAGTACCCACGCCTGAATGGGCGCTACAGCGCCGCCGCTTGGTGCTGAGGAAGAAGATCTGTGCGTGGCAGAAACATTGCGGGAAACCACCGCCGCGCCTTCCTCCGGCCGTCCCCGACCTCCTCCGTCGTCGGTCTTCCCTACAGGATGTCTGGGCTGTGAATAACAACCGCCAATCGCCGCCGTTACGACCAGGAGCTGCTCAATTCCGCAGCTCCTCGTCGGCTAAATCTGTAGTTCGAAATTACCTCTTTCCGATTTGCTTCGATCAATTGAAAGAAGGGAAACGTAATTGGAACACTCATGACCACCGTGTAATAGATTTTGCCCGAGATTAGTTCCTCAATTTCCCGAATTTCAAACAATTCGCTGGAAATAATTCATGGTGAACAGCAAACTTTCGACGTCGATTTCGGTCGCATCCGAGGTCGTATGACCCCATACAACACATCGACGCATAGCTTGTGAAAAGACAAACCAAACGGCATGAGCCGCTTGGCCGGAGGATTCCGGACTCGCCGCCGCAAGTTGCGGCGGAACCCTAGAAAACTAGGGTTTCGGCTGCATTAGGGTTTCTTCTTCGTCTCGATCTTTGTGCCTCCCGGAGCGAAATTACAGTACAAAATTGCAAATACAAGTATGCACATTGGTCCTATTAACTACTTGTGTATTTTCTCACGAGAAAAACTTTACAACTGGGTCAAAATAGTGGCTCACAGGCTGCCCCAAACACGAAAATAGCCCGATAACGACGATAAAAACCCTAGACATGCTCCTAAATAGCAACAACCAGAGCCTAAACCTTGCTCTGATACCAATTGATGGAAAAATAGGAGAGGAAGAGATTGTACCTTCCTCCGCGTATGTTGTAGTCGCTTTGATTGTTGCTCTTGATCAGATATTCTGATCTGTGTCCCGACCCTTTTCTTCCTCCGGGTGGTCAGGGAACTGAAGAAAATAATTTTGTTTCTCTCTCTCAAACTCGCGTGTACGAACGTGTGAGTAAGAATGTGTGTTCTGATTATGAGCATAATACTAATATGTATAGGCTTCAAGAGTCAATATTATATTAATAGTTCTAGCCCATTAATTTTATTATATCCCTAACGGGCTTCTACATAATTGCCCTATAATATAATTATTTAATCTATTGGGCTACTAATATTTATCAATTAATTGGCCCAGACAATTAAATTCAGATAAATAACATTATTAACTAATGTAAAATCAATTAATAATGATTTATGAGAGACAATGAATAACTAGACAACTACTCCCTCCGTCCCGTTATTTGTGGCTCAATTGGTTTCGCAACGAGAATTAAGAGAGTAGATGATAAAGTATGAGAGATGGGGTAGATGATAAAGTATGAGAGAGAATATGAGTAAGCTAATGAGAGAGTATGAGAGAAATGATGATAAAGTAGGAGAGAGAATGTAATAAAGTAGGAGAGAGAAGATGATAGAGTAGAAGATATGATAATAATTTTTTACCAAATTAATTAATAAACACAGATTTATTTCACTAGAGAATCTGTGCTGACTTAGAGCATCTCCAACCGGACTCATTTTAAGGATTTGCAGTTCGAAATCAAGACCAACCGAACTTGATTTCCAACTACAAAAATGAGAAGATTCTCATTTTCTCTCTCCTAGAACTGGATTTTTGGTGTGCACTGTTCAAGAACTGGATAACTACATAAAAATTGTGAAAATTGCAAAACAACCCTTTTGATCAGTGTGGAAGTCACATGAGGGAGATGCTCTTAATAAAAGAAGAAAGAAGCAAGAATTGGAGAAGAAAGAAGACCTTCGAGCACAACTGGAGAAGAAACAAGAAAGAACTGGAGAAGAAAAAGAAGAAGGGCGGCGCTCATGGAGATGACAAGTTGGTGATAATTTGATATTTAACCTATTTTTAATTTAATTGGGCTTGGTCAACAGTAAAAAGTAGAAAACATTTTTTGGGGCTTGAGCCCTAATTAACTCATATGGTAATTTAGACTTATTTTCTGAATCATTAATTTAGCATGTGAGATGCATATCCACGTAAATCAGTTAATTTGTTAATTTCAATAATAAACTCTATGCGTACATGTTACATTAAGAACAATAACATAGAACAATAATAGTAATAGAAAAATACTAGGAATATATAGAATAGGCGATAATAGGAACAATAATGTGTAATATTGAGAAATATATAGGTATTGTTGTAAAAATAGAAAAAGTAGTATGAAATGGAATATATGGAGAATATTCTTTTTGATGATGAATTTGAGGTTGTGGGTTGGAGTAAGATTGTTGTTTGATGTGACAGAAACTGCAAAATGATGTTAAAAATAAAGTCTCCGGTTAGAGATGCTCTTACCCCTTTATCCCAAATTGAGCAATGACTTGTATTTTAAACTTAATTGATCCCCGTATTTAAGATAGAAATATCTGTTAATTAATTAAGCCCACTGACAACTTAAATTAATTAACATCTTATTATATTCCTTAGTAATACCACTCGACCTTATTAAAACTTGGACTTAATCAACCGGCCGGGTTTAGTGTGCTAATCCTTACGAGTTCCTCAGGGGATATTATCAACCCATTTTACTAGGATACTGTCGCAAGATACAGACAACCAGCCTGAGCCACAAATAACTATTAACACCCAAGATACGTAGATCCGGTCGCGATGACGTTCACCATAGTAGGTCAAAGTGATTGTTGGTCCGGAGACGATAAGTCAGGACATTATCAACCCATTTTACTAGGACATCTGACATGCTAGGACATCTGACATACTGTCGTGGAGTGACGTTAGGTGTGTCTCCATACGTACGCGCCATACCGTGTAGTTCTCTATTGAGAACATCGGTACCATCCTAATACCTGACATATCAGACATTGTAAGAGTAAGAGTATAAGGATGCTGAAAAGATGCTTATGCAGTGAAAACGGTTTTCAGGATCAGTTCGAGAGGACCAGTATTTCAGAACCGGCAATAAGTTGAACACCGTGAGCTCTGATACCAATTGTTGGTCCGGAGACGATAAGTCAGGTGTAGAGGGGGGGTGAATACACCTGACCTCAGTTTCTTTTTCTCAATGAAGGTCAGCTGAGCTGATGATTGCAACTGATGAACAGTGCCAAATAAGCCTTCGATTGCGGGACAGAGTGAGTCAGCTACTGAGCTCTCTCCTACTGAATGTTGTCAGTACTTTGAGAATCAGTCGGAGACTGTTGTGCGGAAAGTGTGGGGCCCGGAATTCGTCTCTTTTGAAAACACGTTTTAGCAAGTTAAATCTTTTGGCTGTGCGCTTTATAAATATGTTTTATGCAAGCTTATGATTTTCAAGTCAGTTGAATGTTATGCAATAAAACAGTAAAAGAACACAAGCGATTTAACGTGGTTCGGATACGCAAGATCCTACATCCACGGTCCTGAACAAGGCAGGAGAACTTGTTGATTATTCTGAGCAAGCCTCAGCAGGGATACTGTGCGCTGGACGGGTTCCCTCTAAGTTATAGTCCTTAGCGACTTTACAATCCAAACCTAAGTCTGAAAGGGAAGGGAATTTTCTCCAACTGAGAAGGAGTTCTTACAATAAGAACAATTCACTAAATGTGAACTCCTTCGAATCTAAGCTATAAATATGACAATGAGCTTAGTCTAGAGAAGAAAGGGGTCTAAGAACTCTAGAGAGAAAAACTGAGAAATCTTCTAAGTACGCAAGTTTTCCTCTGGATGATCTTTGAGTGTTCTAGAGCGTTTATGAACTTGAGCTTGTCCCTTTTGAAATTTTGTCATTCGGAGCTTCAAAAACTTCTCTATTTATAGTTGTGAGTTATGGCATATGTCCGTTGGAGACGACGATGCCACGTGTCACAAGCTTCCAAAGAAAACGGCCATAATTCGAACTTGTTGCAGCAGGGCAGTTAATGCACTGTTCATGAGAGCAGCTTTACTATGTAGAGTAGGTAAGCGTTGTCGGCTTCTCATTGGTCGAGGTTTGTAGTTGGTGAGAATGTCAGAGTTTACCGTTCAACAACCTCGTATGTCTTCTGCTGAACTTTTCGAAAAGACTTGAATAGTCGGGTCGCTTTCCGTAGGATACGATGGGACCGAAAAGTCTCTCGTCTTCTTCAGCGAGTCGGGCGACACGGCATCTACCGAGTAGGTCACCGTGGCGACTGCGAAGGTGCTGTGCTTGTTTATCGTTCTTACGCGATGACTATCACCGGGAGTAGTCTTCTGCGAAGATTTGTCGGTGATGCGCTGTCTTCGACTGAGTGGAAGATCAGCTGCTGACTGAAGAACACAAGCGATTACACTGATGACGTGGGGTTCTGAAAAGTATCTTCGACAGAAGATCAGTTCAACAATTACCCCGTACAGGACTTAGACAAAAATAATAATCAATACATCAAGTCTAGCCTATACATCAGCTAATCCTAACGACACACTAATCTACTGATATCTGCTAGGTTTTGGGATCTTCAATTCCATAGTACTACTATGATTTCCCCCAATTTTCTTTTAACCGAACAACAGCTGAGTATCATCTACTGACTCATATCCAACAATTTCCCCCTAATTGATGATGCCAAAACCTCTACCTCTACCTCTTAAACTTCTCAAGTCTATAAAAGATGCTATCCTACTGACAACAATTTCCTCCTTACAACATTCTGAGGAAAAAAAATAAAGGAATATCAATACTTCAGTAGGTGTGAGATAGGCAAAATTAGAGAAACTGACTGTGAGTGTGTGTCAGATCACTTAGTGATCAGTCGTGAAAAACATGATGCAAAGAGCTGGAAGACAATGAGTAATTTTCTAACAAGCAATAGGAACTGATATATATAATCAATGATGTACAAGCTCCTACAGCTATTACAACAGAAATCAGAAAGGAAGGAGAAATCACTGCTGACGTTTGAAGCGTTGAGTCCTTTCCTTGAAATCAGCAGACTTCTCAACAGGAGGATCCAGGTAATAATACTTGTAAACTCTGATCCTGATCTCCTGGATTTCTTCGTTGTCAAGAGGATTGTCAGGCAGCAAACCCAGATGGAAAGCAGCTTCCTCTATCTCTCTCTCAATGTCCTTCGTGCACAGCAGTCCTCTAGCAGTTCTTGGCGGAGGAATACGTCGGAAAGCTGGGGCACGGAAAGGAATATTCTATTCTTCCATAATCTGTCTCAATCGATCTCTGAATGAGATATCAAATCTCGAGATTAGTTCGTCGAATAACTGATCAACTGGACAGTCGAGAGGATAAATGCGCCATACAAAATAGCCTTTAATAAAATCCTCTTTCAGTCTTTCCCAATGGACGTTCATATCAGCCGGCACCCATTTATCCACATGCGGGATAGGAATATTCTTAACATATGGGCCCCTGATGAACTTGGATCCTCTTGGGATCTGCCTCCTCGGATCAGCTGCTGGCTTGAGAGATAAGCTACGCATTTTCGCCAAGTCAGCTATCCTTTTCTTTTCGCGGAGTGCGGCTGCTCTACTGTCTCCTCGCCTGAGACTCAGACCTTGCAGCGTCGCCTCCTAGGTCGCTTGATCTTCCGCTATCTGCTCAGGTGTTAGAGTAGAAGTGGGAATACTCTGAGCAGTAGCTTGGATCTCAGTCGGAAGAGCCTTAGCAAAATCTGCTTGGGCTTTCTTCTTCTGCTCTTCGACCGACCCGACTTTTTCTTGCCTTTGCCCCTAACAACTTTGCCCTTGGGCTTCTTTGCTGCTTCTGCTACCTCTTCAAGCTGACGCTCATGGTCGAGCTTATCCTGCAGTTGTTGGGCAATATTGAGGTCATAAGCCTCTTGCTCCGCTTTTGATTTGAACTTATGGACCGGGGAGGAAGGAGGAGTAGATACAGTTGCAATCTCCTTCCCGGGCCTCTGCGGTGGTAATTGTTCAGGCTCTGGCTCTTCTTCTTCTGTCTCCTGCTCAATAAAGTTTGCTACTTCTTCAATGTGAGCAGCAGAAGAGGAGATGGGGGTTGGCTGAAGTGGAAATTCTAGGAGAAGGACCTCAGAAGAGTTCTTATCCTGAGTAGTAGAGGGTCCTTCCTCCTGAGCCCTTTCCCCCTGAGTCTGTGCGGGTTCTTCAGCTGTGGAGGGTCTCTCCTCCTGAACCCTTTCCCTGATTATCTGTACATCAGCTGTATCCGTTCCAGGTTCATCTTTTATTATACCTTCCCCCTTTTTGGCATCGCGCGCCTTTTATCGAGGTTGGTACGGATAGCCGTGACTTCTTTCTCGAGCTTGTAGACCGAGTCCTTGATCCGAGTAATCGTAGAGTCGAAGTCCTTGACCAAGTCACGATATTGCTCCCGGTCCTTCTCTTGAGCTGCCCTAGATCGATTGAGATGAGCAACTGACTCTTGGCGGAGTTTCAACAGGGCTAGATCATTGGATTCCTTCATCTCCTTCGAATCTCGTTTAAGGCCTCGGCTGTTGCTTAATAGCGATCCCGGAGGCCGCTTGTAGCCAACTTGTTCCGCTCATCCATTTGAGCTAGGATCGTTGTGAGAGCATGAGTCAGTTGCTCGAGTAAATGTTTTGTCTTGAGCTTGGAGCAAAGAATCGACTCGTGCGGATAGATCTGCTTTCTGCGCTATCAAAGCTTGCTCGATCATCTCCTTAAAATCAGGATGCGAAGGAGCCTCTTGAGGAGTGGAGATGCCAGCGACTAGCTTATCCAGGCTATCAGTCTGCGCCTTCGTATACTTCTCCCATTTGATATGGACGTCTTTGGCGAGAAGTCTGTTTTTAGCTCCTTGGCGTCTGATTGCCTTATTCACTGATTTGGAGGACACGGAACCAATGGGTTGAATCTGGTAAGAGCTTGTTCCGAGCCTTTGATCAGAAAACACGAGGAGCTACTCCCGACTGTACTTCGGAGCGCCCTGAGCCTCACCTGATGTACCAGGGGGTGGTGATTGGCTCTTCTCATGGGGAGTTGGTCCCTCAGCAGAGCCTCCCAACTCTGCATCCTTGGGGTTGCCTTCCATCTCCTGATTTTGTTCTTGGTCATCACCCTCATCAGCAGGAGGAGATGGAGGCGGAGCATTACCAGCAGGAGTTGTGGTACGCAGGCTAAGAAGATAGAGCATAGCAGCTCGAAGATCCTCGAAGGATGCCAAATCAGCTGGCTCCCCGAATCCGATCTCTGCCTGTAAATCTTGCTCCTCTGTCAATAGATCGATGGCTGACTGAGTTTTTGCAAAATCTATCAAAATATCCCAGTTTAAAAACCTCAGTAGCATCTGAACTCTTGCCCTGATGGCAATGTCAACCAAGTCTTCATGCTCAGCTATCTCTGGAATCTGATCGTGAATCTCAGCTGTAGCACGTAGACGAGTGGTATGAGTTGTTGTCCATTCAGTCTCTTCAGTTGGCTCTCGAATGTCCGACTGAGTGTCATCGGAGCTGATGACTTGAGCTTTCTCCTTGAGGGTGGCTCCTTCCATCCCTGTGTCGGAGTCCAAGGTTTGCTCATCTTGAGGTGGAGGAGGAGCCTGTTCTAAGACAGTTATCGGCTGAGCCACAGTGACCTCAGCTGGTCGTGACTTGATAAGCCTCCTCCTCTTGGGCACATCAGCGGGAGATGGCAGGGTAGGAGCAGCTCTCTTCTGCTCAGGTGGCCCTTTGCCAAAAGACTTCTCCCTCGCTTCTTTAGTCTTAAACTTTATCAGCTTGGTGTTGTACAGCTTTGAGTCTTCGAAAGCTGAGTTCCTCTGTACAACACTCTCTATTAGGACAGACATCTTAGTCCCGAATAGAAGCTTACCCGTACTGGCCAACCTCCTCTCGCCAGTGGGTAGAGTAGTGAATTTCTGGGCCTGGGCTTTCATCTGAGTCGTGTAATAGTCAGCCCAGTTCACTTCTACTCCGTCGTCAATAACCATCATCAGCTGAATCCTTGGCTTGGACAGTTGATCATACGATCCAGCTGAGCTTGTCAGTATGTGCGAGACCACATACGCTAAACCTCTGTACTGAGGTAGCAAAAGATTCCTCGGGAGAGCTGTCTTGAACGTCAGATCACTGCGTCCACAGAACTTTTGTACATAGGCATTGATCTCCCACTCCTTATATCCGATAGGTGAGATACCAGAATTAGGAAGCTGAAATGCGAGGACTAAAGCCTCTCGGATGTTGAAGGTGTGCTGAGTCGGCTTCCACTTGTTCGGAGTTGTTTCTCTCATGTATGAGAAGGAAGCTTCTTCTCCTCCGGCAGCCACTGAGTTCCAGTTGAAATATGCTTCTGCCACTTGCCTTGGCAGATGGGCACGCGGATGCTTGGTCACAAGGGTCTCCAACCCTGACCTCTCCAGAGCATCGAACATAGGCTCCAGATATGGAATGTCCACCTGGCGGAAAGCCATTGTGGGTTCGAACTGAATTCGGATGGCCATGATCTCCACTATTGGTTCAGGAGTGCGTACGATCGCCATAGAAATCTCGCAAAACACATGTTAGCACTTGAAAATAGAGTAAGTCGGTAGTTGTCGCAGATTTGAATACATTACCGAGTATGAGAGCTTGAGAGATGCACAGGCAAAGCAGTTATAAGAAGTTTGAGATGGAAACTGATTTGCGATAAAAGCTCTTAGGATTTGATAATGGCGAAAAGTGAGGAAAAAGATAGAAGATGAAAGATTTTGTATATGTTGGCTTGATTGTAAGTTTCAATCCAACGACTGAGTTTTAATCTTCCAAAAACTATGAACGGCTAAGATTTAATGTTATAAAAGGAATGATTACAAAAGCCGCCTAAAACATAGATCTACGTAATAAAGGTAAGTGAGAAGACATGCATTAAATGCGCGACAGACAACATTAATTACTCAGTTTATGCAAGTGAAAAGGTTTCCTACTGACCTTTCCTTAAACTATTAATGGCGGAAAATGAATGCACATTAACTACTGAGTGTGAGCGACTGATGCAATAAAAGCGAGCATGCTAAAAAAAAATAAGTACACAAAATTACGCAAACCTCTTCAGCTGAACTTATCAGCTGGTGACCGAACCTCTTCAGCTGAACTTATCAGCTGGTTACACAACCTCTTCAGCTGAACTTATTAGCTGGTGACCGTTATGTTTAAGGAGAATGGTTGTCATGCTGATGACTATGTTCCCCCTTGCTGTGTACAGTGTGACTTTCCCAACTGAGTCACTGTACTTAGTTATCCCGACTCGTCGTGCGATTCCTTATGCCGATACCAATTGTTACCAATTGTTGGGCAATGATGTTCTCGGTAGTCGGCATCTACCGACGCATCTCGGTAGGGATCCAAGTAGACCTAGCTCAACCGATAGTTCTCCGAACTTTGTTCTCGGTTAGTGGTTTGGTCGGTATATCGCCCTTTGCTTGTCGGTATGGATCTTCTCCATCCCGATATCCTTCTTCTCGACATGGTCTCTGATGAAGTGATGTCGGATATCCACGTGCGTATGTAGAACCGGGTTCCGAGTTATGGCAATTGCACTTGTGGAGTCGCGGTAGATGGGCACTTCATCCCGAGTTATACCATAATCTCTAAGTTGTTGTCGAAGCCAAAGGATCCGGGCACAACAACTTCCTCGCAGCCCATGTACTCGGCCCGGTAGTGGACGTTGCTGCCGAATGCTTGCTTCTTTGAAAACCAAGAAATCGGCTTGCTTGCCTAGGAACCGACAAGTTCCGGAAGTTGACTTTCGATCTATCCCGCATCCTCGCATAATCGGCATCGAAATAACTTAGTTAGTATTAAGTTATCATCCGCAGGATACCATAACCCAGCATCAGGTGTTACTCTTAAATAGCGCAGAATCTTCTTTGCTGAGTCTAAATGACTTCGCTTGGGATCTGCTTGGAATCTTGCGCATACACCTACAGCATAAGTTATGTCAGGACGGCTAGCTGTTAAATAAAGTAAAGAGCCTATAATAGCTCTATAGTCAGTAGAGTTAACAGAAGCTCCCTCATTGTCTAGATCGATTTTAAAGTTCGTGTTCATGGGGATTTTGACTGGCTTGCTGGAGTCGCAGCCGAATCTCTTGAGAAGATCTCGAGTGTATTTGGCTTGATTGATGAAAATTCCTTCAGGTGATTGTTTCACTTGAAATCCAAGGAAATAATTCATCTCTCCCATCACGGACATCTCGAATTTCTCTTTCATCATCTTCTCGAACTGCTGACATATGACTTCATTTCTGCAGCCGAAAATGATATCATCCACGTAGATCTGCACCAGTAGAATGTCATCTCCTGACTTTATGTTGAATAGGGTGCGATCTACTGTCCCCTTCTGAAAACCTTTCTGAAGTAGAAAGTCTGATAGGGTATCATACCAAGCCCTGGGTGCTTGTTTTAACCCATACAGAGCTTTCCTAAGTCTGTACACCTGATGTCCCAGCTGAAAGCCGGGCGGTTGTTCCACGTAGACTTCTTCCTTCAGTACGCCGTTCAAAAAAGCTGACTTCACATCCATCTGATATACCTTAAATCCCTGATGTGTTGCATAAGCTAGGAAAAGACGAATGGCTTCCAATCTAGCGACTGGAGCGAACGTTTCATCAAAGTCAATTCCTTCTGCCTGACTGTATCCTTTAGCAACTAGTCGAGCTTTATTTCTGACGATGACGTTGTTTTCATCTCGCTTGTTCTTGAAGATCCACTTAGTTCCAATCACGTGCTGATGTCCAGGTGCGTCGACAAGCTCCCAAACTTCATTTCGACGAACTGGTTCAGCTCTTCTTGCATAGCAATGACCCGATCGGCATCTTTAAGTGCGTCCTCTATCGATCGAGGTTCTTACGTAGACGTAAAAACAAGAGTAAAGTGAGCTTTCTCCTTGACTTAATCTTGATCTCGTCCTTATAGTTGCTGATGGATCTCCAATGATAAGATCTGAAGAATGAGCATCGAACCACGAACGCCTGAGTCGGGCTTCTTCTTCTGATACTACTTCGCACGCCGGTAGGTGTATTAGGCATTTCGATAGTACTATTTTGTGACCGTAGCAATTCAGTAAGAAGGTTAGGATCTACTGAGTTTCCAGGTTCAGGGGCATTTAGCTCAGGAACATTAATCGTTCCCCCTGAGTTCATATTCTCAGTAGAGGTCTCAGTTACCATAGGGGCTTCCTCATCGACCGATGTTACCTGTTGTTGATTCTGTTCGATAGAATCAACTAGGTCAGCCTACATCGATTGTTGGTTGAGTCCGAGTTTGTTCATCGTCCGACTCATCATCCCAACAATGCTTGGATCTTTTCGGCTTTATCATTCGATCCGAGATCCCGTAGCTTGCTGTCGACATCTTCAGTATTTGACTTTGTATCTTTCCTGTTCTCAATAACAAATTCATCAAAAACAACATGAGGGCTTTCCTCCACGCAAAGAGTCCGATAGTTAAAGACTCTGAATGCTTTGCTGACTCGAGAGTATCCTAAGAATACTCCTTGATCGATTTGCTATCAAAGACCTTCAACCGATCTTTCCCATTATTGTGGATAAAGCAAGGACGATACGAAAATTTGAAAATGAGAAATAGAAGGAATTCTCCCTTTCCACGGTTCGTAAGGCGTCTTCATGTGTTGTTGTGTCGGTAGTGAGCGATTCCCGAGTATAACAAGGCGGTGTCGGTAGCATCGGCCCCAAAAACTTTGAGGGTAGTCCGAGAATCTGCGAGGAGCGTTCTTGCTTGCTTCTTTGAGTGTTATGTTCTTACGTTCGGCAAGTCCGTTCTGGCGAGGGGTGCGTGCGGCTGATGTCTCGTGCTTAATTCCCTCTTTATCGCAAAGTATGTCTTAACTACCGAGTTTAGAAACTCTGTTCCTCTCGTACGAGCGTATCTTCTTAATCTTGATGTTCTTTTCCATACTGAGTTTCTTTAGTAGATTAGGTAACTCAGTCCGGAACATCGATTTGTTGGCGATGAAGATGACCCAAGTATATCTCGAGTAGTCGTCTATGACGACGAGGGCATACTTCTTGCCTCTTATAGTCACTGGAGAGACTGGCCCGAATAAGTCCATGTGAAGCAACTAAAGGATTCCATCAGTGGAAGGTGACGGAATAGGTGGATTGCTACTCTTTGTTTGCTTTCCCTTTAGGCACGCTTCACAATTTCTGTCTTTGATAAACGATTCTTTGGGAAGTCCTCTGACTTTGGAGTTCTTGACTAGCTTGTTCATGGTCTTGAAGTTCAGGTGGCTGAGTCTCTTGTGCCATAGCCAGCCTGACTTGTCACCTGATTTAGTCTGTGCGAGCAAGCAAGCCTCAGGTTCTGCGGTATTCCAGTTTGCAACATAGATGTTCTTCCTCCGCGAACCTGATAACACTGTTTTCCCTGTAGATTTGTCAACAATATCACACAAACCAACGTCAAAGATTACTCTGTTAAGATTATCACGAATGATCGATCGAAAGGAGATTATGTTGAAGTCCTTCAACATATGTTACTCTTGGAACTGTGGCAGTCCCAATATTCAGCGTTTCGTATCCCCTTGTGTAGCCTTTGGAGTTGTCACCGAATTCAATTCTGGGACCATCTTCTTGTACGTAGTTGGTCAGCAGGCTCTTCTAGTAAGTCATGTGTCTCGAGCATCCGCTGTCCACTATCCATGGGTCCTTATGCACCTGCGAAACAGAGGCATTTTTAGGTACCCTTTGGTTCAGTTGGGTCCTTACTGGTTAGTGGGTGATTTCGGAACCCAGATCTGTCTCGGGACCTTAGAAGTCCTAGACTTCTTCTTCTGAACCTTATCAGCTTTCTTCTCCACAGGACTTGGAGATACTGACTTTCTGCTGATGATTTTGGGTTCAGGCGCTTTCTTCTTCTGAGTCTTAGCGCTTCTCCTGACCCTGTGCTCATAGTAGTACGAGCCGTACTGAGCCGGGTGCTCATACAGTGGCTCCTTGTACTGTTCTGCCCATCTGACCTTCTTGGTTCCCCCTGAATTTGATTGCGGTGTCCTGGGGCTGGAACCTTTGGTCAGCTGCTTGTTGCTACTCGGCTGAGGTGCAATCATTTTCTGTTTGTTCTTCGCCTGAGGTGTGGTGTCAGCAGCTTGCACCTTTCCTCTGACGAACCTATCAGCCAGAGTTGCTGAGCTTTTGGAGGTGGAAGCTTCGTGGGTATAGCCAAGGCCTTCTTTCACAGCAATTGGCCGTTGTGCTCTAAGCATGCTTTCAAGCTTCTCCTTCGCTCTCAAGTATTGTTCAGTCATAAAGCCTCTCCAGACCTCGTCACTCCTTCTGAGTGAGTCATAGTCATTATGTACGTTTGTGAGCTTCTGACTGAGCTGGGCTATTTCAGTCTCTTTCTCAGAATTGTCCTTGGTCAGAACTGAGATCTGAGTCTCTTGAAGCTGAGACTTCGTCATAAGAGATTCAATCTCTTCCTTGAGTCTCGCAACTAGATCCACTGACTCAGTAGAAACCTGACAATCACAAGAAAGTCTCTGATTCTCAGCCTTTACCTGTTCAAGTTCTCCGGATGGTTCTGCTTTGAACTCTGCTCGCCTAATCTGTTCCTCTAGTAGATCGTCGTAGGCTTGTACCACATCTAGAGGATCATCTGTGACCGAGCACGTGTCTTGTGTGCTGTGTGAAGAAGAGGTAATAATGTGTTTAGAATTTACCTCAGCCTCTTCTCCGGTCATCAGACAGTATTCGGCTGACTCATCAGGAACTGTCTCTGCGACCTCAACTGCGACGAATGCGGCTTCTTCTTCAGAAGAATACATGAATGTATCCTCCTCAATTGAGTTGTCGGATATCTCTCCGGCTATATAGGCCTGCCGTCTCTCGGCGAATTTCTTTCTCCTGGCTCGCCGTTCTTGCTCTTTGAGCGGTTGAGAGTTCGGGACGATCGTGCGATAGTGTCCCTCCTTCTTGCGGTTGTAGCGAGTGGATGTTCTGCTTTGCTCTTACCAACCGAGTCTTTAGACGGACCGGCGCAGACTCCGATTTCCTGCATTCAGTAGAAGGATTAGATTCTTCTTTCTTATGATAGTCTTTCTTACCTGAAGAAGAATCTCGATTGTATTTCCTCGGCCTTTCGACTCTCTCCTTTTCCC
Organism: Lavandula angustifolia; assembly: GCA_028984105.1. Taxonomy (NCBI): domain Eukaryota; kingdom Viridiplantae; phylum Streptophyta; class Magnoliopsida; order Lamiales; family Lamiaceae; genus Lavandula; species Lavandula angustifolia. The sequence goes on along the minus strand of CM054818.1, from coordinate 6,651,929 downwards.
TCCGATATTTGAGAGCCATCGGTGCTAGGCCGGTCGGGGCCCGAAGTCTCGGAAGACTTTGCTACGATGTGGCCACGGCCTTGCTTGAGGAAATATGCTTGGCTTCGGTATTGCTGACTGTTGCCTTGAAGGCGTGATCGAACTGTGTGTCAGCTGGAGCGCTTAAGCACTTTTGGGGTAGGCTATGCTCGAATTCCTCCGATTTTAATTCTGAAAATGTAACATCAGGAGTTAGAGCATTTAGATCAAAGCGACGTAAATAAGTAGCAAATGGAAGCCACTTCTGTCGGGGCAACGCTCTCAAGATCTTGGTGTTCATCTCCTTGTTGGTGAATGACCTCCCCAGCCCATTGATGACATTGACTTGATTGGTGAATCTGACACTCAGCTCGTCAATGGTTTCAGTAGGCTCCATTGCAAAGGCGTCGAACTTCTGAAGCTCTAGTTCGAGCTTGTTTTCTTTGATCTGAGGGGTTCCATGGCTCAGTACAGCCAAGGCGTCCCATAGCTCTTTCGCCGTCTTGCAATCCTGTACCCTTTCGAGGTGTGAGTCACTGAGCGTAGTCAGTATGGCATTACGAGCAACTCGGTCAAGGTTGTGCAACTTCTTTTCTTCAGGCGTGAAGGCAGTTTTATCTATGGGAACCTTAGCACCAGTTTGTGCTCCCACGCCTCCTCCAGCAGCAAATACTACGTTGTCGATCATGGGAATGATCGGTCCTGACTCTAGGACATCTGACATGCTGTCGTGGAGTGACGTTAGGTGTGCCTCCATACGTACGCGCCATACCTTGTAGTTCTCTATTGAGAACATCGGTACCATCCTAATACCTGACATATCAGACATTGTAAGAGTAAGAGTATAAGGATGCTGAAAAGATGCTTATGCAGTGAAAACGGTTTTCAGGATCAGTTCGAGAGGACTAGTATTTCAGAACCGGCGATCAGTTGAACACCATGAGCTCTGATACCAATTGTTGGTCCGGAGACGATAAGTCAGGTGTAGAGGGGAGGTGAATACACCTGACCTCAGTTTCTTTTTCTCAATGAAGGTCAGCTGAGCTGATGATTGCAACTGATGAACAGTGCCAAATAAGCCTTCGATTGCGGGACAGAGTGAGTCAGCTACTGAGCTCTCTCCTACTGACTGTTGTCAATACTTTGAGAATCAGTCGGAGACTGTTGTGCGAAAAGTGTGGGGCCCGGAATTCGTCTCTTTTGAAAACACGTTTTAGCAAGTTAAATCTTTTGGCTGTGCGCTTTATAAATACGTTTTATGCAAGCTTATGATTTTCAAGTCAGTTGAATGCTATGCAATAAAACAATAAAAGAACACAAGCGATTTAACGTGGTTCGGATACGCAAGATCCTACATCCACGGTCCTGAACAAGGCAGGAGAACTTGTTGATTATTCTGAGCAAGCCTCAGCAGGGATACTGTGCACTGGACAGTTCCCTCTAAGTTATAGTCCTTAGAGACTTTACAATCCAAACCTAAGTCTGAAAGGGAAGGGAATTTTCTCCAACTGAGAAGGAGTTCTTACAATAAGAACAATTCACTAAATGTGAACTCCTTCGAATCTAAGCTATAAATATGACAATGAGCTTAGTCTAGAGAAGAAAGGGGTCTAAGAACTCTAGAGAGAAAAACTGAGAAATCTTCTAAGTACGCAAGTTTTCCTCTGGATGATCTTTGAGTGTTCTAGAGCGTTTATGAACTTGAGCTTGTCCCTTTTGAAATTCCGTCATTCGGAGCTTCAAAAACTTCTCTATTTATAGTTGTGAGTAATGGCATATGTCCGTTGGAGACGACGATGCCACGTGTCACAAGCTTCCAAAGAAAACGACCATAATTCGAACTTGTTGCAGCAGGGCAGTTAATGCACTGTTCATGAGAGCAGCTTTACTATGTAGAGTAGGTAAGCGTTGTCGGCTTCTCATTGGTCGAGGTTTGTAGTTGGTGAGAATGTCAGAGTTGACCGTTCAACAACCTCGTATGTCTTCTGCTGAACTTTTCGAAAAGACTTGAATAGCTGGGTCGCTTTCCGTAGGATACGATGGGCGAAAAGTATCTCGTCTTCTTCAATCGAGTCGGCTGACACGGCATCTACTGAGTAGGTCAGCTGGCGACTGCGAAGGTAGTGTGCTTGTTTCTGTTCTTCTGCTAATGACTATCAGCTGGGAGTAGTCTTCTACTGATGATTTGTCAGCTGATGCGCTGTCTTCGACTGAGTGGAAGATCGGCCTGCGATCGAAGAACACAAGCGATTACACTGATGGCGTGGGGTTCTGAAAAGTATCTTCGACAGAAGATCAGTTCAACAATTACCCCGTACAGGACTTAGACAAAAATAATAATCAATACATCAAGTCTAACCTATACATCAGCTAATCCTAACGACACACTAATCTACTGATATCAGCTAGGTTTTGGGATCTTCAATTCCATAGTACTACTATGATTTCCCCCAATTTTCTTTTAACCGAACAACAGCTGAGTATCATCTACTGACTCATATCCAACAGTGATAGATAGCCAAATGCACTCAGCTGAAGTCTTACATAGCTTAAGACCAGCTAAGTCATCGAGATCTTGATTCTCCACTAAGGTCAGTCAGGAGAACACATCTCAATGTGATCCATCAATACACCACCTTAAGTCTAACAGTAAAGACAAGCAGCCAAGACAAGTCACTTCTTATCTAAACTGCAACTTAAACCGACAACTTATCTTTAAGTTGTCTCAACTATGATAAATATTTATATCTTGTCATTTCAACCAATTTGTGTAGTCTTTTGTGATACCCGACATACTACACAAATCTAACTTTTATACAAGATAAAGGATTACATGTGCATATATATATATATATATATATATATATATATATATATATATATATGTATCAGATAGGAGAATAAAATAGTGGTAAGGACAAAAACACATTGTACCCAAGCATAAAAACTGATTCCAGTATACAAAATCTCAACTATACCTCGAACTTATCTTAACATCAGGATCCTTCAGTTCAGACTTGACGAGGATCTGATCCATCGCTAATTGCATCTTGGTGTAGTCAGCTTGTTAAAGTTGGACTTAGCAAATTCTACTAGCTGAGCGATCACAACCTGAATTAACCTAGTCAGAGAAAACAATCAGCCAGTCTATATAACAACAGGCTGAGAAAAACATAATTAAAATACATCAGACTAGTTCATCTATCAATAGCGTTTTGAGATTATTCCGAACTTATATTATTTCTAACAATGTCCTCCATTTTAATGATGCCAAACCCTAAACTAACTTGAAAACAGACTTGGGTAAAGTACATCTAACATAAGTTGAGATAAGAAATGTAAGGGTAATAAAGTTTTGTTCAAAATAAAGAAATGAGCCCGAATAAAAGTTATTGTCGTTATGTCAAGAATAACAAGGAAATATTTCCATTGATGTCGATCAGTTACAAGTACAGTCGTGCTAGGCTATTACAAAAGAAAATCTCAGACTATGTATGCAGGTTCAACTTTGATCCTGAATCTTCTCTCAAACTCTTAGTGCATCATAACGGTTTTCTTCAAAGTGTTCTTTTTAGTTTTATATCGTTCTTCAAAAATTTATTCAGGCTTAAGCTTATAAAAATAGAATACTAACTTCCTGAGGTTCTTCATTCGTCCGTATGGGTTTCTGACATCGATGTAGTTCTTCTCGATGCAGGCTTTCCTATACTCATCTTCAATCTTCGAGAAGTCTATGCTGAATTCTAGATTCTGTCAGGCAACTGAGAGTTTCATGAATCTAGGCTCTGGACACTTGAGAAGCAGATTAGCTTTGTCAGTAAGTTCCTTAATCAGAATGTATAGCTTGAAAGTTCTGCGCCTGACAAATTCTAAGAACATCTCATCATTGTGCTGAATAGTTTTGATACTGCCCTAAAGTTTCCAACAGTAGAATCTCTTGATGAAGTCTACCTTGACTTGTTCCCAATCCTCTCACAGCTCAAGAGGAACTCATTTGTCGCACCATGGATAGAGAAGAACATTTCCGGACTCGATCTTGGGTTTCCTTTCAGCAACAATAGCTCTCAAGACATTGGCTCTTCTTTTCTTCTGATCAATGATACTTCTTGTCCTTGGCATCCTATCAGCCATTCTTAGGAGCCTTTCATCATCTTCTTTCATCCTAATGGTGTTCCTTTTCAGGCTTTCCCTGAGGGTGAATTACTTTCTTTTTATTTGATCATCAATGATTTGTGCCCAGGATGCTCGGTGTATTCTAGCATTTTGCAAATTTGTTCAATCTGAGCACTTTCGTGTTCAGGAGTCATTTTTGTAAATCTAAGCCTCAGTCTTTTCACTTCTTCAGATTCGTCAATTTGTTTTTGAAGCAAAGCAACTTTTAGTTTTTCTTCTTCTATCTGTTTTAGTTTAGCTGCTTCTAACTTCTTTTGAGCTAACTCTTCATCTCTTTGAATTTTCTCAGCCTCTGCTCTGCTGAGATCTTTGTTTATCAGGTCAGTGATGTCAGAGAAAATAAGCTCTATAATAGAGTTGTCTTGAATCTGAGATTGTGCAGTTTCTTCTTCATCTCTCTTTTCTTCTTCAGCCTTAGGACGGGCCTCCTCTTCAGCCATTCTTATCTTATCAACCACCTCAGTGGTGAGCCTGAGGTTGTCTTCTTTCTCCCTCTCAGTTTCTCCTTCGGCTTGTTGTCCATACTCAACTTGTGTTTCCATCTTAATATTATCATTCAGTGAGGTAACATCCTAAGGCTATTTCCAACTGAACTAGCCTCTTCTCCCTTTTTGGCATTATCAAAAGGGCTCAGGAGGGATAGAAGGCCAGCAGAGAGTTCTTTGAAGAGCTTTTGCGGAGATGAGATTAAAGCATTCTGGTATGCAATCTAAGACTGTTATTCCGCAATATGAGTCTACTGAATCTAAAGCAAGCGATCCACTTCTAATTAAGTTGTGGAAACCATAGTGGAGATCGCAGCCTCGGCTGATTGCTTGGTGAGATCTAATAGCTTAGTACCTTTGGAGATGAGAGAGTGATAATGCTCCTTTTTAGTTTAAAAGCACTGACATGTGGCCTTTCCAGAGATTCTCATCACTGCCTCTAGGAACTGATTCACGACACTTGTGAGCTTGATGAAGTTGCAGTCAGTAAGATCAGTGTTTTCTTTGAATATGGACATGATGTCCGATATTCCTTCAAAATATTGTCCTGTACTAACATTCAATTGCTCCATGCTGACTTTCATGTTTGATACATGTTTGTGGAGTTGAATGACTTCCAATCTCTTCACCCTCTTATGAGTGGAATCTATTTGATGCAGTGTGAGAGCTAGGATTGTGCCAGTTGAAGTCAGAGAAGAAGAGGCAGTCTCCGTACTAGAGTCAGGCTACGACTAAATATCACCGCCTGTAAAGTCGTTATGGTCTGAATCATGTTGAGCTTCAGATATAACAGCGGAATTGGCAGCCTATTTTGAGATCATGTGTCTGATGGCAACCTTCACGTGCTCTTCCTTGCGAAGATCATCGGGATTATTGAAGATCAAGAGAGACTGAAGTAGTCTCTCTTCCTTGATGAAGTTCGGCGGTATATGCACTATAAATGGCTTAAGGCTCTTCTGTCCAAAGCGATCTAAGATTAATCATCATTTGACCGACGATTGGGCATTTGTAAGGAGAGATAGGCCTAAGAAATCATCTTCTGCTCATTGTCTGAGGGGACATCCTTATACCGTCGGGTGGCTCCTCGAGCATCTGATCAACAGACGTTAGAGACGTCTGATGGAAGAAGTCAGTAACAGTGAGAGGTACGTTTACTTTAAGTGACTTCATACGATGTATATCCGTCATTTCCAACTCGTCCATCATCTGACTTATCATCTTAAGCTACTGTCAGTAGAAGCTCTTCAGTAATTGGTCGATTAGCAGTGGCCTTCTTAGATATAGGTGTGGAAGAGCTGGGAATTTCAGTCACTTCTATATCAGCGTCCTAATTAGGATCAATTGATTCCATCAATATTTGTTCTTCTTCCTGAGGCTGAGTAGATGGCTAAGGACATTTTGGATGAGGAATGAAGTAGTTCTTCAGGTTGAAGGAACTCTGAACAGACAATCAGCTCGCTGAAATCAGTTGTGTCAAGGTTAGTAGACTCAGGTTCCAAAGGATGAGTGGACCTTTGTTTTGTTCAGTAGCCTCCCGAGTTTGATCACTCTCTGGTTCATCGTAGTAGGTTTAGTGATAATGTCTGCCTACTGTTCAGGCTCAGCAGTAGGAGTGTTATCCTCGTTAGGATGAGCACCGAAGTCCAGGGTGCACACTACTAAAGCAAGAGTCTCAATACTTGACAGGTCACCGGGTCTTGCTTTCTTAACTAGCTGAATGGTATTGTCTTCTTCTTCAGTAGACACCTAAGCTATTCAAATAATCTGAGTCTCTGGCTCACATTGAGTCCTGGTGCGTTTCGTCCCCTGACTTCCTTGCTCAGGTTGTTTCCTCTTCTTAGCCGGTTTGGGAACAACTGACTGAGGATCTTTCTTCACTTTCACAGCCTTAGGTGCAGGTGCTTCTAACTGAGATGGGGCACCTAGCCTGCCTTTGCCTATTTGATCTTATATTTATAAGTAAATTCCGTCATCTTCGCTGGATCATATGGCCTAGTCGTGCGCCATTGAATCTTCAGAAATCCCATGGAGTCAGCAACTCGAACCGGCAAATATGAAAGTTTAGTGTCCCACTTAAAGGTGGTATCATGAGTCAAAGAGCATGTAAATACTCTAGGATATACGGTTTCTGTCGTTCGACAGTCTTAAGCAACATGTTGTACCTTCAGCAGAAAGTGGGTTGCCGAATCTATTTTTACATCATTATATATGCCCATCATAATCCTAAGACCGACCTTCGATAGCTGATCATGTGAACCTGCCTTGCTCAGGACGCTAAGAGTGAGAATGTACAGTAGAGTCTTGTACCTAGACTTGAGAAAATTCTTCTTAATGACCTTCGTTAGGAAGCTATAGAAATCCCTAGATGGCTTCCGTCACATCAAACTCAATGACCTTCCCCTTCGGGTGCTAATCGCACGTGATATTAATTTTCGAAAGGCCTTCCACTTCTCAACCTTAAGGTAGAAATACAAATCTATAACAAGTCTGGGGATGAGCATGTCCAGATCAGCATAGATGAAGCGCTTCAGGCCAGAGTTTCGGAGAGACTTGACCACGCGGTCGACGAAATCTAGTACCCTGATGTTGAAAAAAATGGCGAGTCATAAGTCATGTTGGGAAGAAGCTCTGCTTCGTTACCTAAGTAGAAAAAATAGAAGGTCGGACGGTGACCTCCTTTGTTGGAGCTTTGGGTACCATGGAAATCTGCAAGACATAGGTTAGATTCGGGAATAGTGTATAATAATCGATGTATGATACTAAAAATACCATTTGGTTAACGCGAGGGGGTGAGTGGAGTGCATTAAGAAGATGTAGAAAAAATACAAGAACATAGAGAATTTTTTAGAGTAAAAGTTAAGTTCTTAAGAATAAAAACTTTAAGTTCGAAAATGGCAGAATGATGGGTATTTGAATCGCCTTATTTTAGGTTAACGGTTGAGATTAAATCGTGTGAAATGAGATGAGTGGCTAACATTAAATGTTATAAAGTAAGGACTAATGGCAAAGTTGATTTATATGTTTTAATAGTTTTATATGCTAAATATGGACGGTGCATTAATTGCAAAATGATGTGCATTAAATGGCATTGGAGTTGTCACGAAAAATAGGAATAGAGTCAGTGGTATCTTGATAATCTCGAAGCTGTAGTTTTAACCATAGAATCTAGGTAGAACAGCTTTCAGCAGCCATATATTCAGCTTCGGTAGTTGATGTTGCGACTGAGTTTAGCTTCTTTAAAAACTAGGAGATCAGGTTGTTGCCAAGGAACTAACAAGTTCTTAATGTAGATTTCCGATCAATTTTACAACCTGCAAGATTAGCATCAAAATATCCAGATGTTTCGAAATTATCATTTGAGGGATACCATAAACCCAAACTGATAGTTCGTTAGATGTAGCGAATATTTCGTCTAGCTGCTTCCATATAACTCAGCTTGGGGTTGCCTGATATCGAACACATACCCCAACTGCAACCATGATGTCTGGTCTACTAGGAGTGAGATAGAGGAGAGATCTAATAATTCCTCGATGTTCAGTGTGGCTAACTGGATTTCTGCAAACATCAAGTTCCATCTTCCAATTTGTATTTATAGGTATTCGAACTGGTTTACTGTAGGTTAGGCCGAATTTAGCGAGTATGTCCTTTGCATATTTGGCATGATCTATAAATATTCCTTCAGCATATTGTTTAACTTGAAGTCCAAGAAAATAGTTCATTTCGCCTATCATGGACATTTCGAACTGACTTGTCATCATAGATTCAAATCATTTGTATAATCATTCTTCTGTAGATCCGAAGATAATATCTTCGACATAGATTTGAACTAGAAGTAGACAGTTGTTCTTGATCAGTCAAAATAAAGTCCAATCGATTATTCCCTTCCGAGATCTGTTGGTTAATAAGAATGCCGATAATGTATCGTACCAGGCACGAGGTGCCTGTTTCAGCCCACAGAGTGCCTTCTATAGACAATAAACCGGATTTTCCTGAATGAAACCTGGTGGTTGATTGACGTAGACTTCTTCTTTAAGTTCTCCATTCTGAAATGCACATTTAACATCCGTTTGAAAAACCATAAACTTTTGATGAGCTGCGAAGGCCAGAAATAATCTAACAACTTCCAAGCGTGCGAGAAGTGGTGCAAAGATTTCGTCATAGTCGGTTCTATCTGAATGACAATATCCATTGGCTACCAATCTGGCCTTATTTCTGACGGTAACACTTTCTAATCTCGCTTATTCTTGAAGACCCACTTTGTTCCAATTACAGCCTGATGAGTTGGTGTGTCCACCAATTCCCATACTTTGCTTTGTGAAAATTGTTTCAGCTCCTCCTGCATAGCATTAACCCAATTCACATCATTTAGTGCTTCTTCAATAGTTTCGAGTTCTTTCACACATAAGTAGCAGGATATCGTCGCATGATCAATTTTATGTGAAGTTTTAACTCTGGTGGATGGATCTCCAATGATGTCTTTTTGTTAGATCAGTATCTGATTCAATATTCGGTTGAGGTATGATAGATGGTATTGAATCTGAACCCAGTCAGCTTCAGGGTTGTTGGTTTTAGGATCATTAGACGTTCCCCTTGAATTTGTGACTTCAATTACAGTCTCAGTTACCACTGGGGTTTCTTCATCGATTGTTTGTACCTTACATTGAATTTATTCAATAGATTCACTCTTATCCTTTGTTTGACACTGAGATTCAGCTTCGTTTACCACTGATTCATTGTCTTCATCCCAAGTTAGGTTTGGAAAAATAGTATGACTATTCTTGTTGTTCAGATTCAGGTCCTCCATCTTTTTGTTGATTCTTTCATGATTAGGATTTGTGATCTTATCCTGTTTCCTATGCTCATTGACAAACTCATTAAAAACAACATGAGGTGTTTCTTCAATGCAAAGAGTCCAACAGTTAAAGACGTGAAAGACTTTGCTAACCAAGGAGTATCCTAAGAAAACTCCAGAGTTAGATTTGCTTTCAAAGGCTTTAAGCTTAGATTTGCTTTCAAAAGCTTTAAGCTGATCTTTCTCATTGCTATGAATGAAAAACTGATGGTGATCAATGTTTTCACACCAAATAAAACTCCTGCACACACTCAGAATCTTAGAATTAGTATAGAACAAGGTCGAATTGAACCTAGGGAAGAGTGGAAATCAACTATATCTATCCTTTTGATCAAAGTTTTGGTGATGCCACCACGTATAAATTTTGGATTTACTACCTAGGCAAAGGAATTTAAATAGTAGAAAAGTAAATTGAGGGAAAGCAAGTAGACAAAGGCGGACTCGGCTTAAGTAACTCGTATCAGACAACTACTTCAATCATTGATGCATAGATTTAACTAATTCATATAATCAACCAGTTATAGGATACAGTGTTGGACACGTACATATCCCAATTCCTACAAACTTAGTCGGTAATGGCTTGATAAACATTCCTCCACTTACTCGCTAACCTAACCACAACCTAGTTTGTTGAATAATCCTAGATTTAATGTTTATATAACATTATGATGAAGGAACTCGATTTTAATCTCTACCATTGTTGGACAAGCTGACATACACAATTAACCCACTTAATTCGACTACCTTTAGGATAGCTTCGCCACCTAAGTTGTTGAGCAATCTGGCACTAATCTTCATAACCTAAATTGATCAGGTTTAACCTAATCCAATTAAATTTTTCTACCCCGAATTAAGTCGAAACCCTAGTCTTTAATTACTACGTCCAATTAGATATCACAAAGTTTGTGTCTCAAACTCGCTACCTTCGCTGAAGCCCTAAAAGATTAGCTACGCATGATTAACTTAGACAAGCAGAAAGCAGTAACGAACATGATGAAATCTGAAATTGAAGTACGAGAATTTAAAAGCATGCAACAAAAGTGAAGTGCGAGAAACTGAAAAGTAGAGAATCACTTCTTATCTAAACTGAAAACCTGTATAGACGAGCAGCGAAGACAAATCACTTTTTATCTAAACTGCAACTTAAACCAACAACTTAGGGACGAGGACACTGAATCAGCATAGAAGGCTGATTCAGAAGAGAAGGCAAATTCAGCTGAGAAGGAGGCCTCAGCAGAGAAGGCTCCTTCAGCAGACCAAGAAGGTTCAGTGGAACATAGGACTTCACCTACAGCGATTACTCCGACTCCCCTCTCCACTGAACGTACAACCACTCAGTAGCTTGCCTTCTACTGAGAAAGCTCAGTCTCCGATTGATGTTGATGAGATGTAGATTGACACTGAAGCCGAGAATCATGGGTTCGAGCTTTCATTACTTCAATCCAGAGCAGCCCAAGATGTCTCTGAGTTTATACCTGAGATCGCCAGTCATTCTAACTTGGTCGATATTGCCAACAGGGCAAGGCTTCAGATGATATTCATATTCCGGGACTAGATCACCCTTGAGCAGCTGATCAGATTCAAGTCCTTGGAGATTCTGAATGCCTACGAGCTACAGCTTCTTCAGTAGATAAGATATGAGGAGTCTGCTGACATTAGCTCGTTCGACGACCTTAGGGCGGTCATGTTGGCCTTGCTAGAAGATTGTTATCCTTCTTCAGCCGCCGACCCTATGGAAGGTTCAGCAGGTCAAGATGACCCAGAACCACCCAATGATGCAGGAACTGAAAAAGCTGTTGAGGGTTCTCAACAGGAGAAGGAGGGAGCACAACCTTCTGATGATCTCTCTCACTCCCCGTCTCCTCCTAGTTCGGCAGCAGCAGGCACCTCTCGCCCTGCTGACCTAGAACAACTGTTGCTAAGGTCAGCACATGAGGTTGGCTTTGTTGCGAAGCGCCGAAAGTCGAAGGCAGTGGCGAAGGAACTCCTGAAGTAGGGGACTCGGAATCGTCTCCTTGCCAGAAACGTTCTCAAGCTATGGCGCCAGTCCACTGCAGCTCAGTGCGAGGAAGTCAGGGCACTGAAGACTTCCATTCAGAACATCCCTCCTGTCCCTGACTTCAGCTCTATTCTCACAAAGGCATTAACTGCACAGAAAGCTGACTTCGACAATCAGCAAGTGACGGTCCAGAAGCTACTGAAGGATGCCCAGACCTCTATTCTTGATTCCTTCAAGGCAGCTCAGACTGAGCTTCAGGACCAGATCTCTCAGCACACTCAAGCTCATGAGCACATGATCAAAGCACTTCAGGATGAGTGCGAGCTGAAGATCAACACAAAGCTGACCAAGATTGAAGAACTTGTAGATCTCTCTCAGCGCAAGTACGCTGAAGAATTGAAAACTGAGAGGAATGATCTGCATTTAAAGTTCGAAATCTTTAGAAGACCTTGGTTGAGCTATCTCGATCTTATAAAATGCTCAGTACCAAGGTATTTAATTCTCCCACCTCCCAGACCTTATTAGATGATGCCAAAAAGGGGAAAGAGATTAAAGGAATAAGGACTAAACAGTCTAAGGGGGAAGTAACTCGGGTTATTGCTCAGGGTGTCTCAGCAGGGGATGTAGCAGCTGACACAGGCCCAAGCAGCTCAGAACCCAAAGAGGCAGAAATCGGCACTAATGAACCTACTCAGAAGATTATAGAAGTGACCGCGTTCTTAGAGGAGTCGGATGATGAAGATACTCCTCTTCCTCCGCCTGTACCTGGGAAGGGAAAATCATTGCTAAAAATTCCCCGACCTAAAAGATACATTAGCCCAGCAGAGCAAACACAGATAGATTCTGACGAGAAGCTTGCTTGCAAGATTGCTGAGGCTGAGGCAACAAATAAGCCAAAGAAGACCCCTACGAAGGCCAGAACAACGATACCTGCCAGAAAGCCCATTCAGAGGTAGGTGGTCAGGAAGCTCTCTCTCCGAGACGATGCTGACAAAGAACAAGGGAAGGAGAGAGAAGCTGAGAAGAAGAAGGTTGACTCATCCCAGCAAACTAGGAAGAAACCAGTTGAGCCTACCATCGACGAAGTGATCGAACTCAACATAAGAGCACTCGAATCCAGAGTTGAATGGCATCAACTCGCTGAAGCCAAAAGGAAAGAGGCGAAAGCCAAGGAGAGGGCGGCTGAAGAGGCACGTGAAGCAAAACCACGGAAGCCGAGGCCGCTACCTCCTAAGGACAGGGACATCCCCACAACCTCCAAATTCTTCAGACGAGGCAAGAAACCTAATGAGCTGAAAACGTACATATGGCCTCGTGTAGATGAGTGGACGCCCTGGGAGAAGACTCAGGCTTGGGAAACGATCAAAGCGAATTCAGCAAGAGATATTACGTATGGCAGTTTTGGCCCAACTCCATCAGAACTGAGCAGTTTGCTGAATAGATTGTGAAGAATGATAATGATGAAGGATAATTGAGTGTTAGAAACTGATACCTTACTCCTTTGTATGTTGTCGCGGCTTTGATTGTTGCTCCTGTGTTAGATCTTCTGATCTGTGTCCCGGCCTTTTTCTTCCTCTGGGTGGTTAGAGAACTAAAGAAAATAAATATTTCGTCTCTCCCTCACTCACGCACGGCGTTACAAATTTTATGAATGAGTGTAATCTGTTTCTGAATAGAATACTAATATATATAGGCTTCAAAAGCCAATATAATATTAATATATTTGTAGCCCATTAATTTAATTATATTCCTAATGGGCTTCCATATAATTAGCCCATAATATAATGAATTAATCCACTGGGCTACTAATATTTATCAATTAATTGGACCAGCCAATTAATTCCAGATAAATAACATTATTAAATAATGTAAAAATACATTAATCCATTAATAATGATTTCTGAGAGACAATAAATAACTAGGCAACTAATTGGGCCAGATCAAGGATCCAATACAAGAAGTAAAGTTGGGCCTCAAATTAATTAATTATCCATGCTCAGCCCAGAGCAAAATTAATTAATAAACACAGATTCATTCCACTAGAGAATCCGTGCTGACTTACCCCTTTATCCCAAATTGAGCAAGGGCTTGTATTTTAGACTTAATCGATCTCCGTATTTAAGATAGAAATATCCATTAATTAATTAAGCTTACTGACAGCTTAAATTAATTAACATCTTATATTCCTGAGTAGTACCACTCGACCTTATTAACGCACCTGAACTTAATCAACCAGCCGGGTTTAGTGTGCTAATCCTTTCGAGTTCCTCAGGGGATATTATCAACCCATTTTACTCGAATACGGCTGCAAGATACAGACAACCAGCCTGAGCCACAAATAACTACTAACACTCAAGATATGTAGATCCGGTCGCGATGATGTTCACCATAGTAGGTCAAAGTGATAGATAGCCAAATGCACTCAGCTGAAGTCTTACCAAGCTTAAGACCTGCTAAGTCACCGAGATCTTGGTTCTCCACTAAGGTCAGTTAGGAGAACACATCGCACTGTGATCCGTCAATATACCACCTTAAGTGTACCAATAAAGACAAGCAGCTAAGACAAGCCACTTCTTATCTAAACTGCAGCTTAAACCGACAACTTATCCTTAAGTTGTCTCAGCTGTGATAACTGTTTATATCTTATGAGTTCAACCAATTTGTGTTGTCTTCTGCGATACCCGACACACCACATAAATCTAACTTTTATACAAGATAAAGGATAACATGTGCAAATATACATATTTATGAGATAGGAGAATAAAATAGTGGTAAGGACGAAAACACATTGTATACGAGCATAAAAAGTGCTTCCAGTATATAAAATCCCAACAAATGAAGTTTGCAATATAGTCCAGAAGGCCCTTCTTTAAGATTACATTGTGGTTAGAACACCGGCCTTCAGAACTCTGCCACCACTGAGAAAATTAGACGGATCACTCTTCACAACCCACATTGAAACAGAAGTTAGGAATGCAGCCAAACCTCTTGATCTTGAACCGACTGATCTAGATGATATTCCGAAGATTCAGAAGCTGAGGCGTGACACTTTCAAGATGTATGGACTTCCGTTGCCCGAAGATAAATCGAATGATTTCAAGGCAATGATTCAACGCTTTAAATCTGCTAGGAAGTAGTCTAGCTTGTTTATGTCAGTTGTATTCCCTAGTGTACCAATATGATGTATTGTACTCTATTTCTCATCTATTAATACTTGGCCTGACAATTCCTTATTGTCTTCATGGCCGGCTTCGTTTTTATTTAACACTCAGAATCACCTAAGTGATTGCTGACTCACACACCCACTGATTATTTGTGTGTTCGGTTCTTGCTTGGTTTAGAAGACTTGAAGATACTCTCCATAGATTCTCATTGTAATATTTGTAAGGAGTTTGTATCTAATAGTTCTTTAGATTCTTAGATAATGTTAGAAAGTATAGGGATAGGTTTTGGCATCATCAAATAGGGGAAAATTGTTGGGAGATGATTCAGCTGTTGTTTAGTGAGTAGTAGATTTGGCTGATCCCAAAACCCTATGTTGTTTGGTGAACCATTCCTGTGTAAAAGTTAACACCTTTGTCTTTGAGTTTTTCAGACTCAGTAGACTCTCCTTCAGCATGGTCTGGCTCAGTAGTTCCGTATGCTGTCCATCAGTAGACTATCCGCCGCAGTGCCATGGAGTGAAGATTCAGTATAGCTGGACTCAGCTGGAGTAGCATACTGAAAGGTGTTCAGGAGTCAGTAGAATTGGACTCCGCAGGAGTAGTTTATTGAACTCAGAGTCTTGACCATCAGTAGAGTTGAACTCAACAGGAGTATACTACGGAACCTGTGGGTCAGACTCAGCATCGACATGTCAGTTGCTTTAACTAACAGTGGACTTCAAAGCCAGATTCAGTAGAGTTTTCCGAGGTCGTACATCTGAGAAAGGTCAGCTTCAGTATCAACCTTGAAGTCTGAATATGTCTCAACCACTTTCTGTACCTCGACCAATGACAAGCAGCCAGCTGGCAAAGTTTCCGACAAAAGTAGCAAGTCAACCACTTTCTGCAAAGAAGCGGTGTTGGTCCCGAGTCAAACGTTCAGGTGTAGAGGGGGAAGGGGGTGAATACACCTAAAAACCTTTTTCTCAAACTTGAACGCGAACAGTTCGATTATGGAGATTGTCTACTGAATGAATTTAGTAGACCAGACAAGCTGTTCTAGATCACGTGGACAGAGTGACTGACTATGCGAGGTGCGCTGGGCGGCGATGTCGAATTCGATCTTGTTCACTAGAAGTTCAGTAACGTGCGGAATTTGTGTAGGCCCGATTCAGTTTGGTTTAAGAACGTTATTAATTAAAACTGTTTCATTAGATTAGTGCACTCAGTTAAACTTTTTACTGAAACTCTGTTGAATGATTTTGTAAATAGTTTTCTGAGTGAGCAGTAAATCAATGCAAGAGTAAAATGACACAGCGACTTTTTAAAGTGGTCCGGATATCCAAAATCCTACGTCCACTGTCTTGAATAAGGCCGAAGGCTATTTTATTATATTGAGTTAGTCTTAGTCGGTTTGTACAAAGGACAAACACAACCTTGTGATTATATTGAGCAAGTCTCAGTTTACAAAGTCACAGAAAATATTTTTGAACAATTCTCCAACGATGAAGGAGTTCTTAACAATAAGAACAGTTCTAGAGATGAACTCGTTCGGTTCTAAGCTATAGATAAATTCAGTTGAGCTTAGGTTAGAGGGAAAGGGAACAAGAAAGGGCTTCTAGAGTGAAGAACAGTGATGAATAATCTCTCTAGGTTCGTGTTCTTTCACTTGGAAGCTAGATGTTTTGATTCTATGAAAGCTTGGGTTCCCTAGAGCAGTATGAGTGCTTTTCGCAGTTGGTTGTTTTCTCTGCAATTCGTCGCGGAAACCTTGAGTTCTTGTTTACTTGATGCTCTGTTCTTATCTCGTATATTCTCTCTCTTCAATGATTTGATATTCCCTCTATTTATAGAGGTGAGCTACGGATAGATCCGTTGGAGACGAACTGTCCACGTGTCACTCTATTTAGGTAGCTAACGGCTCTTTTGAAATCGTGCAGAGTCCACTATCTTTTTCAGGAAAGTGGTTAAGTTGCAGCTTTTACCAGTACTTTAATAGCTGGCTGCTTGTCATTGGTGGAGGTGTATAAAGTTGTTAAGAAATTCAGACTTCAAGGTAGATACTGAAGCTGACTTCTCTTATGTGTACGACCTCGGACAACTCTACTGGTTTATTCTTTGAAGACCATTGACAGTTAAGGAAACTATCAGGCCGTTCTTGAGTCGACCGGGGGGTTCGATAGTATAGTCCCTACGAGTTCAACTCTGCGAAGGTCGACTACGAGTTCGATTAAGCGCTCCTGCTGAGTCCAGTTCTACTGACTCCTAAACACCTTTCAGTATGCTGCTCCTGCTGAGTCCAGCACTATTGAATCTTCACTCCATGGTGAGGGCGGATAGTCTGCGAGGATCGGCGGACGGAACTTCGAGCACGGGACCATGCTTGAAAGCAAGTCTAGCGAGTGCGAAACTCTCGGGAGACCAAGGCGTTACAAATACAAAAGAATGGTTCACCAATCAACATAGGGTTTGGGGATCATCCAAATCTTCTAAACATTCTACTGCTGAATCATCTCCCAACAAGCGGACTCCACATAATTCAAAGGAAAGGAGTCGTTTGCTACCTATATAGAGTGACACGTGGACAGTTTCGTCTCCAACGGATCTATTCACGCTCACTCCTATAAATAGAGGGAAGGTCGTGATCTTTCAAGTCGCACTACACGATCACACAAGCGACCATACGGGAACTCAAGCATTCAACGAATCAAAGCGCTAGAACACTTAGCGATTATTCAGCTGAAGAACAGGAACCTAGAGTTGATTACTCCTCTTTGTTCTTTGCTCTAGAAGCCTTTCTTGTTCCCACCCTCTAACATTAAGCTCACTGTAATATCTATAGCTCAAACCGAAGGAGTTCATTTATTGAACTGTTCTTATTGTTAAGAACTCCTTCATCGTTAGAGATACATTCAAACAATATCGTTTGACCCTGAGACTTGCTCAGTATAATCACAAGGAAAAGTTTTTCGTACGTACAAACTAACTGAAACTAACTCAGTATAACAAAATAGTGTCATGTTTTGTTCGGGACTAGTGGACGTAGGATCTTGCATATCCAAACTACTTTAAAAACTGTTGTGTCATTTAATTATTGCATGATATAACTGCTCATACTGAAAAATATCTTTACAAAATCATACAAATGCTATTTCAGTACAAGCTAAAACATTGCACTAATCAACTGAACAACTTTAATAAACAAGCATTTTTTAAACAAACTGAATCGGGCCTACACATTTCCGCACACTATTGAACATTCGTTGAACGTTTGTGAATTCTGACATCAGTTATCTAGCAGAGCTCTCTACACCTGAACGTTTGACTTGGGACCAATACACCACCTCTTCCTTCATTTGGTGCCATCATCTCAGCACTTTCTACCTCTCAACACAAGAACCCACCATCTGGTGAGGCCAAGCTGTAACGCCCCAAAATTTTCAAAGTAACATTGCATATCTATTCATGCATGTTATCAAGTGTTTTAATTCTGTAACTCGCGCCTTAGAAACTTAAATGTAAATTAAAACATCTATCTTATTTGTCATTAAATGATTTTTATTATGTAAATTTATTTAGAACTTTGAATGTGTTTATGTATATCATATTATGATTATATTTTTTATTATTGAGATGGAAATAATGTTAGAATTATGAGGCAAGAATAACATTTATTTACTTAGGATTTCCTAAACCTACTAGGATTTATGAAGGTATTGAATATTTTATGTTTGTGTGAATAATTAGGAGATAATTTTATATTATATTTTATGATTAAAATAGATATTTTATGTGTGATATTCATGTTTAGGATCAATTTTAATTGTGTCTATATCTTAATCCAACTATGATTGAATCTCTTATATGGTAGGTGATAGACTAAATTCTATCTAATTATATAAGTACGAAAATAATTATGGCTAAAATATATTTGATACCTTTTATGATTAGGGATCATTATATAATTTAATCTAGGCCTATAAATACACCTTAGTCTCTCATAATCTAGCATCCTATAAAATTTTCAAAAATCTGCCAGCATATCTGCGAGCTGTTTCCAAAATTATTTAAACATCTTCCCGTTGTCATATCATCGTGAAAATTTAGGATCGTCTTTCTCGGTATGACTAGTATACTCTAATATTTTTGTAGAATTGTACAAGAATGATAAGTATTTGTTTAAAATTGTTATTCGTAACCTGCCAGTTTTTGATAGCATGTTCATGAGCTTAATAGGAAAATTATTTTTCATGTTTTCTTTATATTGTTTGCGACCATGCTGAATTTTTAATAGGATATAATATAAGTTAGGTCATTCATGTTAAAAATATAGAATTTTTAGGATACGTTTACTATTTATTTATTAATTTATTTCTTTGTGCGCCAGATTCTTTTGTCAATGTACATATATATTGAAAAATAAAAAATTTCATGTTACTACTAAACGAATTCTTGATTATGATAATTTTTATTGTGATGGAATAGGTAATATGTTGTTAATGTTAGAGATCTATAATTTTTAGGACAAAACTTTTATGATTTCATTAATTTATTTCATGAATTGCCGAATTAGTTGATGCACAAATGAATTGTCTATAGAAATAAGATTGTGTTTAATATACTTAAGATTATTACTATGTGAAATCGTTAAAAATGCATGTTAATAAGTAGATTATATATGTATAATATATATTGTTGATTATTATGATCTACTTATATTTATGAATTATTGAAATTGTTGATGCATGCATGACATTCCATGTAGAGTCATTAAGATAAATTTTCATGTATAGAATCGGCGCGCATGACTTAAACATTGATATCCATTATTTTTCATCAAGTCAAGGTTAAGGTGGGGAAGTTACCGTTATCCCTATTATATATTTTGTATAGTATTCATGTGTTTATGAGAGGCATGGAAATGAGAATAAAATGGGTCAAGGTCAAGAAGAGGCCTTTGACCGGGGTGGGTCAAGAGGAGGCTCTTATGAAAAGTTACGATCAAGAGGAGACCATGTGAAATGAAATGGATTCTTAGGGTCAAGAGGAGGCCCTAGGATTAAAGTTATTTATGATGCATGTTTCATATCCGTATTTAATGACATTTTATATAGTTTGGATATACGCGTTATACCCCACTGAGTAGTCGTACTCATCCTTGTCATTTTAACATTTTACAAGAAATGGCTCGGCCAATGCGTAGAGGTGTTGGAGGTGATGGTCACGAGGATAATTTATCGTATTAAAATTATTGCTTTTAGTTTATGAACTTTACGTTATTTCTTTTGAAATCTTAGAGTTAGTAAATTTTTATTTAAGAGTTCCGCTGAGTATGAAAATAAATTGAGTTTTTCCATGATTCTTTTTGTTGGATATGAGTCAGTAGATGATACTCAGCTGTTGTTCGGTTAAAAGAAAATTGGGGGAAATCATAGTAGTACTATGGAATTGAAGATCCCAAAACCTAGGCGATATCGGTAGATTAGTATGTCGTTAGGATTAGGCGATGTATGTATTGTTTATTATTTTTGTCTAAGTCACGTACGGGGTAGTTGTTGAACCGATCTTACGTCGAAGATACTTTTCAGAACCCACGTCATCCGTGTAATCGCTTGTGTTCTTCCGTCCGCCGCTGATCTTCCACTCCGTCGAAAGACAGCGCATCAGCTGACAAATCATCAGTAGAAGACTACTCCCAGCTGATAGTCATCAGCGGAAGAACGAGAAACAAGCACGGTACCTTCGCGGTCGCCGCGTGACCTACTCGGTAGATGCCTGTCGGCCGACTCAGTGAAGAAGACAGAGACTTTTCGGTCCATCGTATCCTACGGAAAGCGACCCGGCTATTCAAGTCTTTTCGAAAAGTTCAGCAGAAGACATACGAGGTTGTTGAACGGTCAACTCTGACATTCTCACCAACTACAAACCTCGACCAATGAGAAGCCGACAACGCTTACCTACTCTACACAGTAAAGCTGCTCTCATGAACAGTGCATTAACTGTCCTGCTGCAACAAGTTCGAATTATGGCCGTTTTCTTTGGAAGCTTGTGACACGTGGCATCGTCGTCTCCAACGGACATATGCCATAACTCACAACTATAAATAGAGAAGTTTTTGAAGCTCCGAGTGACGGAATTTCGAAGGGACAAGCTTAAGTTCACAAACACTCTAGAACACTCAAAGATCATCCAGAGGAAAACTTGCATACTTAGAAGATTTCTCAGTTTTTCTCTCTAGAGTTCTTAGATCCCTTTCTTCTCTAGACTAAGCTCATTGTCATATTTATAGCTTAGATTCGAAGGAGTTCACATTTAGTGAACTGTTCTTATTGTAAGAACTCCTTCTCAGTTGGAGAATATTCCATCGCCTTTCAGACTTAGGTTTGGATTGTAAAGTCGCTAAGGAAGTGAACTGGGCTGACTATTATACAACTCAGATGAAAGTCCAAGCCCAGAAGTTCACTACGCTACCCACTGGCGAGAGGAGGTTGGCCAGTGTGGGTAAGCTTCTATTCGGGACCAAGATGTCAGTCCTAATAGAGAGTGTTGTACAGAGGAACTCAGCTTTTGAAGACTCAAAGTTGTACAACACTAAGCTGATAAAGTTTCAGACTAAAGAAGCGACGGAGAAGTCGATTGGCAAAGGGCCACCTGAGCAGAAGAGAGCTGCTCCTGTCTTGCCATCTCCCGCTGTCGTGCCCAAGAGGAGGAGGCTTAATAGGCCACGACCAGCTGAGGTCTCTATGGCTCAGCCGATAACCATCTTAGCACAGGCTCCTCCTCCACAACAAGATGAGCATATCTTAGACTCGACACACGGGGATTGAAGGAGCAACCCTCAAGGAGAAAGCTCAAGTCATCGGCTCCGATGACACACGGTCGGACGTTAGGGAACCGGCCGAGGAGAATGCGGCCCGAGTGGACAACTATTCACACCACTCGTCTCCGTGCCGCAGCTGACGTACACAATCATATTCCCGAAATTGCTTGGGCACTCGGACTTAGTCGACATAGCCATCGTGGCTAGGGTTGAAATGCTTCTTAGATTTACGAGTTGGGATATTCTAGAAGACATAATCAAAACCCACTCAGTTCTCTACCCGCACGATGAGGAGCGAAGCTACAAGAAGTAATAGGGTACGGAGAACCGGTGACTTAGCTACTCTTGAAGATCTCGGAGCCGCAATGCTTTACCTTCTAAGCTTGCGAGAGTCGAGTCCACGGTAACACTCCTCTACCCCCATCTCCTCCTGCGATGATAAGCACGATGATGATGACAACAATCGGAGGAAGGATGACACACCCAAGGATACGAGTTGGGAGGCTCGGCGAGGGTTCAACTCCCCGTGAGAAGAAGCAAATCACCAAACCCCGATACATCGGGTGATGCTCAAGGTGTTCGAAAGTACGGTAGGGAGCGGCTTCTCACATTTTACGAGCGAGGCTCGAAACCGGTTCTTACCGATTCAACCCATCGGTTCCGTGACCTCAAAATCTGTCAACAAAGCCATCCGACGCCAAGGAGAGAAAAACAGACTTCTCGCCAAAGACGTTCATATCAAATGGGCGAAGTATACTAAGGCTCGACAGAGAGCCTGAGGCAGTTAGCAACCGGCATCTCAAAGACTCCGAAAGCTCCTCCGCAACCAAATTTTCAAGAGCTTATTGAGGCCGCGTTATCGGCTCGTAGAGTCGATCTAGAATCTCGAGTCGGCGGTTGCTCCGAGAATCGGCATAAGATATTTTCCGAGCGGTGACTCAAGTTCTTGAATCTGTCAAGACAAAGATCGATGAAAGAAATACGATTGCAACCTCTAGCCTTCGAAAGCTATTACTCAACGGGCGGAGGCTCGAAAACTATTCGAAGGAAATGACCGAATCGCATGATCGGGCTCTGCTTTGAAACTCCGTGCGGAGTCAATCCGCACGGCTCAAAACATCTAGAGGCGATCAAGAAAAAGACTGGGAATTATCTTTGCGATCTCGTCAAAGACTTCGAATCCGACAAAGAAATCGATTAAGGATTCAGTCCACAAGCTGGAAAAGGAAGTCACAACTATCCGTACCAACCTCGATAAGGCTGCTGATGCCAAAAAGGGGGAAGGTATAATAAAAGATGAATCTGAAACGGATACAGCTGATGTACAGATAATCAGGGAAAGGGTTCGGGAGAAGAGACCCTCCACGGCTGAAGAACCCACACGGACTCGGGGGGGAAAGGGCTCGGGAGGAAGGACCCTCTACTACTCAGGATAAGAACTCTTCTGAGGTCCTTCTCCTAGAATTTCCACTACAGCCGACCCCCATCTCCTCTTCTGCTGCTCACATTGAAGAAGTAGCCAGATTTTTTGAGCAGGAGACAGAAGAAGAAGAGCCTGGCCTGAACAATTGCCACCGCAGAGGCCGGGGAAGGAGATTGCAACTAAATCTACTCCTCCTTCCTCCCCGCTCCATAAGTTCAAATCTAAAGCGGAGCAAGAGGCTTATGACCTCAATATTGCCCAACAGTGCAAGATAAACCGGGCCGAGAGTGTCGGCTTGAAGAAGCGAGAAGCGACAAAGAAGCCCAAGGGCAAAGCGTTAGGGGCAAAGGCAAGAAAAAGGTCGAATCGGTCGAAGAGCGAGAAGAAAGCCCAAGCGAGATTTTGCTAAGGCTCTTCCGGCCGAGATCCCGGCTACTACTCGAGCATTCCCACTCCTACTCTAACACACGAGCGGATAGCGGATGATCAAGCGACACGGGGAGGCGACGGCTGCAAGGCCTAAATCTCGGACGAGGAGGCGTAGGGGCGGTGGCTCTCCGAGAAAAGAAGAGAATGGGCGATATGGCTAAGATGATTAGATTATCTCAAAAGCCGGCGGTGATCCCGAGAAGACAAATCCCAAGAGGATCAAGGAAGAGAACACCTCTCGCCAAGAAGGACTCGATTGTTTATGTCGATCGATGGGTTCGGGTGAGGTTAATGATCAATGGGAAGAACTTAAAGAGCAATTTATCAAAGGCTACTATGTTTGGGGATTCTATCCTCGAGAGCAACCTATCGATCAAGCCTTTGATGAGTTCATGTTTATCGTACAATTCGGGGCGAGGGAACGGCTCAAGGAGATCATGAAGAGACGAGAATATTCTATTTAGAGCTCCGGCTTTCGGGCGCATCCCACCTCCTAGAAGCTGCGCGGAGTTCTATGTACGAAGGACATAGAAGATGAGGTTAGTCTTTGCAGGCATTCCGCTTCAACACCGAGTGTCCACCTTCTTTGAAGACGACGAGGCTATCCGGACTACGAGGAAGAGAATCTATTCATACTATCGTCCGGAACCTCCCATGGACCAGATCTGCGGGATTCGGGGAATGCACTCAAGCCTTCGGGCGTGCGTAGTCTTTCTCTTTTCTCTCTTTTGTAATAGTGATAGGAATCTGTACTTCATTGATTATATATATCAGTTCCTATTGCTTGTCAGACAATTACTCATTGTCTTTCAGCTCTTTGCATTGTGTTTTCACGACTTATCACTAAGTGATCTGACACACACTCACAGTCAGTTTCTCTGATTTTGCCTATCTCCCACCTACTGAAGTATTGAAATTCCTTTATTTTTTTCTTTCCCTCAGAATGTTGTAAGGGGGAAATTGTTGTCAGTAGGATAGCATCTTTTATAGACTTAGGAAGTTTAAGAGGTAGAGGTAGAGGTTTTGGCATCATCAATTAGGGGGAAATTGTTGGATATGCGTCAGTAGATGATACTCAGCTGTTGTTTGGTTAAAAGAAAATTGGGGGAAATCATAGTAGTACTATGGAATTGAAGATCCCAAAACCTAGCTGATATCAGTAGATTAGTATGTCGTTAGGATTAGCTGATGTATAGGTTAGACTTGATGTATTGTTTATTATTTTTGTCTAAGTCCTGTACGGGGTAGTTGTTGAATTGATCTTCTGTCGAAGATACTTTTCAGAACCCCACGTCATCAGTATAATCGCTTGTGTTCTTCGATCGGCCGGTGATCTTCCACTCGGTCGAAGACAGCGCATCAGGTGACAAATCATCGATGAAGACTACTCCCGGTGATAGTCATCGGCGGAAGAACGAGAAACAAGCACATTACCTTCGCGGTCGCCGGTGACCTACTCGGTAGATGCCACGTCGGCCCGACTCGACTGAAGAAGACGAGAGACTTTTCGGTCCTACGTATCCTACGGAAAGCGACCCGACTATTCAAGTCTTTTCGAAAAGTTCGGCGAGAAGACATACGAGGTTGTTGAACGGTCGACTCGACATTCTCACCAACTACAAACCTCGACCAGATGAGAAGCCGACAACGCTTACCTACTCTACACGGTAAAGCTGCTCTCATGAACGGTGCATTAAGCGTCTGCTTGCAACAAGTTCGAATTATGGCCGTTTTCTTTGGAAGCTTGTGACACGTGGCATCGTCGTCTCCAACGGACATATGCCATAACTCACCACTATAAATAGAGAAGTTTTTGAAGCTCCGAGTGACGGAATTTCGAAGGGACAAGCTTAAGTTCACAAACACTCTAGAACACTCAAAGATCATCCAGAGGAAAACTTGCATACTTAGAAGATTTCTCAGTTTTTCTCTCTAGAGTTCTTAGATCCCTTTCTTCTCTAGACTAAGCTCATTGTCATATTTATAGCTTAGATTCGTAGGAGTTCACATTTAGTGAACTGTTCTTATTGTAAGAACTCCTTCTCAGTTGGAGAATATTCCATCCCCTTTCAGACTTAGGTTTGGATTGTAAAGTCGCTAAGGACTATAACTTAGAGGGAATTGTCCAGTGCACAGTATCCCTGCTGAGGCTTGCTCAGAATAATCAACAAGTTCTCCTGTTTTGTTCAGGACCGTGGACGTAGGATCTTGCGTATCCGAACCACGTTAAAATCGCTTGTGTTCCTTTACTGTTTTATTGCATAGCATTCAACTGACTTGAAAATCATAAGCTTGCATAAAACGTATTTTATAAAGCGCACAACCAAAAGATTTAATTTGCTAAAACGTGTTTTCAAAAGAGACGAATTCCGGGCCCCACACTTTCCGCTGCTTGATCTCCGAGGCGATTCTCAAAGTATGCGACAACGATCGGTAGGAGAGAGCTCGATGGGCCGACTCACTCTGTCCCGCGATCGAAAGCTTATTTAGCTTCTGTTCATCGGTCGCGATCAACGATTTCAGTGACCTTCATTGAGAAAAAGAAAGCGAGCTCGGGTGTATTCACCCCCCCCCCTCTACACCTGACTTATCGTCTCCGGACCAACACTTTTCCATTAAGATGTTTTGAAAGAATTAAGATATGCATGTTAAGTATGAAGTAACGTCCCTAGTTAAGTTTTGAAAATTGGGGCATTACACAAGCTCAATCGATCCAGCTAACAAGCTAAAGAGATAAAGGACGCTTCAATTGCAACAATAAACAAGTGCCTAAAGCGTCGAAGGTAACAAGAAGCTGTCTTCTTGCCCGATGACGTGAACATCAAATGGAACCCATCTACTCGGGCTCGACGCAACAAGCGAGTGACTTGACTACCTCGAATTGCGGAGGATCAATACACCAATAATTCATAATACCGATGAGATCCTCCGCAAGGCACTCGAGGCACAGAGGATAGATCTTAATCAGCAATTCCAACAATTACTGTAGTCTCAGGCCCAAACCTTTTCTGAGAAGATGGTCACTGCATTATCTGATGTCCTCAAGGCCGTAGAAGGGCGAAATAGATTGACCACTGATAGTGTCTCTAGAGCACTTGTGGAACAAGTTCATGCCGGTCGTGCTATCAAAAAGGAAGTCATTGAGCTTGTTGAAGCATATCTGAAAAGGAATGAGGCAGCTAAAGCAGATACTCAGAGTCGCCCAAACTGAACATGATAAACACAGGGAAGAGTACACAGACACTGTTAGAGACGTTGAAGCAAAGATTGATACAATAGGCGACTCAATCTTAGGCCTTACTGAATAATAGAAGATGCCAAAAAGGCGGAAGGAAAGGGTCGGGACACAGTCCAGAAGCTCCAGACACGAGCGAGAATCAGAGGCTATCCAAGGACGCACGTATATCGTCCTCCTAATCCTTCAAAAGCTTATTTGGCAAATTGGCTTGTTAAGTAACACTATTAAGTAGATACTGACTTTCGCGTTTGAGTTGAAATTTGCACTCAGTGCTTTGAATGTTTGGTGTTCCATGTCGTGTCTTCATCGTTTGAAGCTCGATCTATTTATAGTCTTGACTTGAGAATAGATCCGTTTGAGGGAACCTAGACACGTGTCAAAAGTGACAAGGAAAATGGCCATCTTCAATTTTGAACGTTATTATAGAGATTCTCTATTTTTCAGTCTTGAGGGCAGCTTTCATCAGAACAAGGTACGGTGCTAACCGCTTCTCATTGGTCGAGGTAGAATGGTAGGTAATGTTTGTTCAAACTCCAAAGCAGATGTTGAGTTGACTTTCTCTGATTCCTCGAACTGAGTTATCTCTACTGACATTCTTCTGAAAAGATCAGTCTCGTGCATTTTCCTGTCCACGGATTCAGTAGGTCCTCACTAACCATACTGAGTGAAAAGATCAGTCTCATGCATTTTCCTATCCACGAATTTTTGACCGGTGTGCAATTTAAAACAAATCAAAAATTCATGTATTTATTTATTGATTTTAAACTTAGTGTGCAAAATAAGAATTTGACAAAAATAAATGCATTTTGAGGTATTTCCCTATTTTTTATAATTTGTCCACAATCACCATATTTAATGCATTAGGTCCAATATAAAAATTGGTCTTTTTTGCCTTTCTAAAAGCACCGCAACTGTTATAGGAGTCCTAGGATAATTATTGAACGTAATGTACTCCTTTGGAAAATCTTCTTTAACTATGAAAGTCAAATATATTTTCCGCCGTAATAAATTTACTGATCAATGCATGATCGATAGAAACGAATTTACGAATGACTCACCTAACCATGATTTGACTTGGGGACCTGGGGTAGAAGGCTTGCTCAACTTTTTCTATATTTAATTTAAAGTTAGCCTATGCTCAATTATCAAAATTCACCAAAACTAGTTACTATTCCATCAGTCGTCGTATTATATTGGAAGACATTTTTATCCTTATTAATTATCGCACATAATACTAGCTATGTTTTGAAACCCGGTCCGGCCCAGCCGGTTCAACCGGTTTGACCCGGACCCGGTCAAAAATCCGGGCCGGGTTACGTACTGGCTCGTTTTGGCTATCGACCCGGTGCGACCCGGCCGGTTCGACCGGTTAAACTGGTACCCGGGAACCGGGTCAACTCGGTTTTTTTTTTTTTTTTTTTTTTTTTTTTTTTTTTTTTGCGCAGAAGTGGAATACCAACTACACTACATGTGAGCCGGTAACTCGGTTTGAATGTAAAAAAAAATAAAATTGAAAAAAATAAGGTTGCAAATCGGTTCGATTTTAGAAATTCAAAACCGATCGATTTTTCTGTTGGCCGATAACCGATCCATGTTCGATTTCAATTAGTATGATAACCGAAAGCAAAACCCTATTTTCATAAATGAGAAATGCTTAATAAATTTAAACTGCATTTATGTTAATGTTGGTAGACTAATTATTATTACCAACTGTTGACAAGTTGTTAAAACAAAGAGGGAGGGATTTATAGGTTAATTTTCTGTTTGGTTTTCTTCTCTATTCGATGTGGGATGGTTTCTTCTTCTTTTTCATCAACTTTTTTTCCATCTAACTACTTACACTCATCCCACATCGGTTGAGAGTCGTAAATATGCTTATATTTATTTTATATATTTGTAAGTCATTTTTAATATTTATTAGTATTATTAAAATACCTATGTATTTATATAATTTAATAATCATATATTTATGATATCACACCGGGTCAACCCACCGGTTGAACCGGTTCGACCGGTTCAACCGGTAAAAAATATTTTTCCGGGTCAATGACCGGGCCGGTTTTAAGAACACAGAATACTAGTAGGCTTTAGAGAGATACTAGAAGGCTTTAGAGATACTATTGGATATCTACAAGAAATTTTCATTAGGATTCCAACGATGGATAGTCATAAATAGTTTGTACCTTTTTTTTTTTTTTTTTTGATTCACGGAACCCGCAGCCGCTACCTTCGGTGCGCACTGGGTAAACCACGCTGGGTAAACCACGCTCCTTATGCAGTAGCCTGCAAACCACACAGGAGGGTTCAACAACCCTTAATGTTACAGGGTGACAGGCAACACCTAGCGGTCTTGGTGGGAATTGAACCCAGGACCTATCGGTCCCGGGCCACCCACCTCGACCGCTAGGCCATCCCCAAGGGGACAAATAGTTTGTACCTTTTTTTTTTTTTTTGATTTGAGGAACCCACAGCCGCTACCTTTGGTGCGCTCTGGATAAACCTCAACTCCTTGTGCAGTAGCCTGCAAACCACACAGGAGATTAAACCACCCTCAGGTGACAAGCTCACATAAAATGGCTTCAGTGAGGATTGAAGCCATGACCTGTCGGTCCCGGAAAACCTCACCTCAACCACTCTGTCATCCCCTCTACGTAGCGGGACAACAAATAGTTTGTACCTTGTTCTGTATATAGATGGACAACTAATTAGATAACTAGAAATTAGTGGAAATATTTTGATTTTTAGTACCCCCAACATAGTCTCAACAACGAGTCAAGTAAATAAATAGTGTATTTTTTACCACTTTTTTGCATTTTCCATTATTCTATTGATAGAATAAGAAAACCTGAACTTGTCAGAGAAATATTTATTTCCTTTTATACTATAGTCTGGATAAAACGAACACCACCTCCCTGTCAGAATTAGTCACACCCCACTTGTTTATACAGTGCATTTTCCATTATTCTATTGATAATTGTTTAAAATTAATATTTTATCCGTCCCAAACATTTTGTCCGATATATCATTTAGGGTCGTTTTATGTTCAATTTCATTTTTTTTCAAAAATATTATATATATAATTTTTTTTTAAATCGCGTCGAAAAATAACTGAACAATATAATTGAGACGGAGGTAATATAAATTCTTAAACGATATTTTTAGCATACATGCATATAAAAATATACGACACAAACTAATCTATTGTTAGAAAAATGATGCACTTTAACTTTTATTTGAAAATGTTCACTAAACTTAAATTACGTAAGCTTCATCAAATAGTGATTGAATCGAACCGGGCCTTTGTTAGAAGGCCTTAAATCTCCATTTGTCTAAATGAGTATTTAGAATAGTTGAATTTTATTTAAAGTGTTGAAAGTTGATAAAATTCGTTCAATATAATTTATATTAAAATATGTAGGTGTATGTAGAAAAGTTTGAAAACTGCTGAAACTAGTGTTAAAAAAAGTGCTGAAATACTCTTTTTTCAAATTAAAAATCAGTTTTGTCCTCATATTCATGTAAGTATTTTATATAATATTTACACTAATGTTATATAAAATGTTATTTTTCGAACAATCTAGAAATATTTATTCTTACACAATAAAATATTACGCGACTTATTTATTCTTATGCAATGAAATATTATGTGACCTTAATTAATGAATAATTTTTTTGACGTATTTGTCGGAAGAAGTATATAAATATAAATTAATGTAGAGGAAAATTTCGGAATTAAGGAAATTTATGAAGGATATATTTATTCGAAAATTATGGGTAGAGATAAGATAGTGTTGAAAGCATCTTCAAGAAGGGCCGGAATAAAGAGAAGCTCCTCTATAAGCTCCGTTATTCAAACTCTTCTCTTACAACTTTCAGCTATATCTACCGTCTATCAATTATCCAACCACCCCTAAATGCAAATGTACTAAAATTATATGTAATATTCAAAATTATTTTTACTTACCGATCTAATTAAGATACATTAATTTATTTTTAATAAAGAAGTAGGCGAATATTCATTAATTAATATGACAACAGCAATGCAATATAAAATTTGGAAAATTGCATTTTCAGTTTCTGTAACTTCCATATATTTAACGATTCAGTTCTAACTTTCATCATTACATTTTTTTTTCTTTAACTTTTATTTACTTACGGCTTCAGTTCTATGACTTTTAGAATAGTAATTTTAATTCCGTAACTTACAAAGCAACGATTTTACTCATATAACTTTTCAATACTTAGTGATTTTGATTCCATGACTCATTCATTTTTTTCTTTTGCTAATTGTTCATATAATGTGGAATTTTATATTGATAAATTATAAAAATTAATTAATACTATTTTTATCCCATTAATATCGTTCCTTTCATTTTGGCACGTATACTAAGAAATTAATACAGTTTTCGATGAATGGTTGGTGGGAATGAATGATAATTTATCCAAATTTTATTAATGCATAGTTGAGGCAATTGATTTTTTTTTCAAATTATAATTGAATAAATAATCTAAAGTTTTTAAAAATTTAAAAGTCATAATTTTATGAGTTTGAAGCGAAATGAAATTGTATGAAAGAGAGACTTTTGGAGAGAGAGATAGTATAAAAATATGGGATGGGAGGGTTCACCTTAAAGTTAATATTTCGCTATTTTAGGAAATGGAAGGCGTCTCAAAAAGAAAAAAGGGAGGACTCTATTAATGGTATTGATGGAGTACTATTTGATTACTATTTTTTAGCATGGTTCTCTTAAATTTTCATGTAGCATCGTGATTTCTGTATTTGTATTCCTCTTTTTTTTTTCTAATTCTTTCTTGATTTCGTTAATTTTCACGATTCGATTAAATAAATCAATTAGTGGCCTATCATATGTTCAAGAGAAATATTATGTCACTAATCCACACACCTATTTAAAACATGGTCAGGTGCTTATAATCTTTAAATTCACCATTTTTATTTATTATAATTAATCATCGGGGCCAAAATTCAGCCTTTAAAGCAAGAAAATTAGTTTAAGAATAATTAGAAAAAAACTGAATGAGTTGGCAATTTATATAGAGATTGGAATCAAAATTGCAAGTATACACTATTTACGTACTAACATTGCAGCACCTAAAATTACGAGGCCGAATTACAAACATTGAGAAGTTACGAAATTAAAATCTCGCTCTAAAAGTTACAGAATTAATATTGTAAATAAATAAAAAAATATAATATTTAAAAGACAACAACGAAAATTAAAGAACTAAAGTTATAAGTAGATAAAAGTCACTGGACTGAAAATTCAATTTCTCCATTATAAAATTTTATATCGACCGTCATCTAAAAATCAGAAAATAAAAGTATATTTATACCGACAGAAATGCCGTGTTCACACGTGTTTCTTTGATACTCCAAAGTTCAAACATAAACTACACAGAATTATGTCATCGTCTATCACGTCTAATGTAAACTAAAGATTCTTATTTTGAGTATTTATAATTATTGTAGCAGTACAGATTTGAGTATCCACAACTGTTGTTTGATTTAATATATGTTAATAATAATGATATGCTCCGGATTTAATTGAATACGTCCAGATCCAACAAATCAACCGCTTTCCCACTTGTTAAAATAACATGCAACTTGACAATTTCGGCTTTTATCAAACCATGTTGCCAAAAAATAAATAAATAATGAAAAAAAGAAGATTTTTAAGGAAACAATTTATAGCTACATATTTTATTGATTCGTGATACATGTGACATTGTGGACCAGACAGGTCGCTACTACATATCAATTCGTTCACGGCGCCGTAATGGCTAAAATCAATCTAACTTTCCTCACATTTATAATAATGTTTTTTAGTATATGCCCAAATTAAAACGTAGAACATCTTTTCTTTTTAATATTTATTTTTGAGTTTGAATACATGGGCAAGTTTATACACACATGCTGATAAATACATGATGAAGTGGCACGCACATATACAGTCGTCGAACATTAACGCATTTCGGCACTAAAAAAACATTTAAAAATTGACATTTTATACAATCCCTCTTTTTTGTCCACACGATTATCATACACAAATTTCACGTTCTATTCTCTTCTTCATGTCAACTTCAACAAACAATACCACCACCACCACCACCTCATCCCTTCCCCTTACCCGTATTGCAAATACTATAAAGACTCCATCCGTTTCAATTGATTCCTGAAAACAATAACATGGCTTGCCCGAGTGATTGGCCGGAGCCCATAGTCCGAGTCCAGTCGTTGTCAAGCGACGACACCATTCCTGATAGATATGTGAAGCCACTAGAAGCCCGGCCTTCATTCAGGCAGGCCAAGGTCCCTAGTGAAGAAGTTAACATACCTCTCATCGACCTCCAAGGAGGGTTGTACAATGAGACGGTGTTGGCGCAGGTGGCCGAGGCTTGCCGCGAGTGGGGATTCTTTCAAGTGGTGAACCACGGCGTGAGGCCGGAGCTGATGGACTCGGCCCAAGATGTGTGGCGGCAGTTCTTCCACCAGCCCATGGAGGTCAAACAAGACTACGCCAACTCACCCAAGACCTACGAGGGCTACGGCAGCCGCCTAGGGGTCGAGAAGGGGGCTGTGCTTGACTGGAGTGACTATTACTTCCTTCACTACTTGCCTTGCAACTTGAGAGATTTTAACAAGTGGCCATCTGTCCCATCTTCCCTAAGGTAATTAAAAATATTTCATATGGTTTAATGCATGTAAATGTCTTGTTCGAATTTAACCGTTTGGCCATTTCTTTTGTGTGTTTTGTTTCCACACGACTTTACTAACTTGTTTCTTCAATTCAATTCGTATCACGTGTTTAATTCTTAGCATTGCATTCATTGTGGAAGATATATAATTGATTAGTAATGAATCCTTAATTTTCTTTTATAGGGAAGTGGTTAATGAATATTCAAAAGAGATACTGAGACTAGGCGGGGTTTTACTTAAAATATTGTCGATAAATCTTGGATTAAGAGAAGATTTTCTTCAAAATTGTTTTGGGGGAGACAATGTCGGGG
Organism: Lavandula angustifolia; assembly: GCA_028984105.1. Taxonomy (NCBI): domain Eukaryota; kingdom Viridiplantae; phylum Streptophyta; class Magnoliopsida; order Lamiales; family Lamiaceae; genus Lavandula; species Lavandula angustifolia. Next base: position 6,618,323 of record CM054818.1, on the reverse strand, counting down.
CATGTTTGCGGGTCAATTTCTACCCGAAATGTCCGCAGCCGGACCTCACCCTAGGCCTATCCTCTCATTCAGATCCGGGCGGGATGACCTTTCTCCTGCCGGATCAAAATGTCCCAGGGCTCCAAGTCCGACGGGGCGACGAATGGATTACGGTGAAACCGGCCCCGCATGCCTTCATTGTTAACATCGGCGATCAAATTCAGGTTAGTAAATTCTCCTCAATTTTATTCATCATGCATATGTATGTATAATAAGTGGTGTGGATCACCTGTTTAATTTTTCTGTGTTTAATTTATCCCGTCAATAGAATATTAACACATTTACCCATTTAATAATAATATATTATAGTATAAAATTATTAACCATAGAGAATAAATTATTTTAAGTAGTTTAGGAGTAAATAAGAGGCGTATTGCCATTTGATTAGCTGGACACTAAAAGTTTGACTTGCAAATCACATTTCATAATAAGGTATTTGAATACGAATGTGGACCGAAAATGATCTTTGATGGACCTACCAATTCCTCATAAGAAGACAGAAGTAAAAAAACAATTCCCAGTGATTGAAAACGTGCAAATATTAGATAAACTACTAATTGTCGGTATTTGAAATCGAAGTTGGAAACAATAACTAGTGGGTCCATTATTTCACCTCTAGTGCCTTACTCGCTGTTCTGGAATATTAATTGTGCAGATGTACAATTGTCTCTTATTCTATTGATCTATGTTACATGTGCGTTAACAATTTACTTCCCATATATATAAATAAAAGATAGTTGTAAGATTTATTAGATTTTTGCTTAAAAAATGGAACAGATGCATGAATAGTTAAGTAGTCAAGCATAAATATTGGTTGCGTAAGAGCATATAATTTACCTAGTGTGTCACATGATGTAGTAAGGTGGATTTACCTCGTGGTAAGAAAAATATTGGTTGAGTGTGTTCTAGAACAAGTTCAACATGGAAATAAATAAATATGTGGGGATATATAGGAAACATTTGGGTATGATGGATATTTCAAGATTGGTGAGCGGATACTACGTTTTAATTTTTATAGGTGCAATTATATAAAAGGATAAAATTCGTCGTCGAATTTGAAAGAAATTCGAGTATGTCGGCAAAAAATATTTTGATTATCTCAAATCGGTGCATCGCACGTGGCCAATTCTTGATCAACTTGCCTTTTCTATTCCGTGATTGCTCCTGTCTTTTTGTCAGTAAGATTTATACTACTCCTGCTTTAACTGTCTAACTATATTTAGGTCAAAAGGCAGAAGTAAAATGCGAAGAGACACGTTTACATTGATACTCGAAATAAGTTTTATTAATAAAAAATTAAATACATCGTGCATTGATTTATATCAGACCATCAGTGATATAATAGTTTTATTAGTTGTACAAAACATATACAGTTATTAATTCTATAAAGTAATAATCTTGGAACTGTGAAAAAAATATTCATTTAACGATGTTAATATTTTATTGAACATTATTTTAGTACATTGATCCATATTATGATCGGAAAAAATTATTATTTTAACGAGATTATTACTTTATCGAATATTACTTTTTCGAGGTTTAACTGTATGTATTTATAATTATTCTGTGAGGATATATTTTTATGTTATAAATTCCATCCACGCATTTCAAAATATAAAAGTCGGTACGGATGAGGAATATGTGATTGAAATTGAAATACGATATGATAAATGTGAAAAGACAATAATTGAGAGATGCAGATATTGAGTTTGAGATTTGATAGTAAGTTTGGATATGTATTTCAATATAATAAATTTTCTTTCACTTCATATAGTTAAATTTCGATAAAGTAATATTCGATAAAGTAATAATTTATTTAAGATGATAATTTCTTTCGATCCCGATATAAGTCATTGCATTAAAATAATGTTCGATAAAATAATAATCTCCTTAATGAATATTTTTTCGATCCAAAATTATTACTTTATCGAGGTTTAACTGTACATATGTGTCATATTTTGAAATCACATATTCAATATAGGTATGTTAAATATGGAATTTAAATATAGTTGTAAATTTAATAAATGTATATAAAGAGATGGACCGTCACTCAGAAGTTGATGAACCATTTACTACGACACATGGTCCCAACTTCAATCGTAAGTAACGGTTCCAAAGTCATTGACAATTCGTGATCCGAGCTTTAACCAGGAACCGACTAATTCTATTTTTAGGAACCATGAAAATGTTGTTTTTTTAATTTTTTGATTCAAATCGCATAGTTTGAATCATATTATTTCAGTTCTGAATTCTAAAATTGGAGAATCAGTTATTCTCCAATAATTAATATTTTGACCCTTAATCAGTCCCTCATGTGTACATATAATTAATACATAATATATTTCAAGTTCATAATATTTTTCTTAAGAACCCATGAATAAATTAATTACGTACTTTGCATGTAAACCTAAGTTTATTACTGTATTATGCTAATCAAATTAAATGCTTATATTGTAGGTGTTGAGTAATGCTAATTACAAAAGCGTTGAGCACAGAGTAATTGTGAATTCAGCGAAAGAGCGCCTTTCATTGGCGTATTTCTACAATCCGAAGAGCGATCTATTGATACAACCGGCGAAGGAATTGTTGGCACCGGACAGACCCGCACTGTACCCAGCGATGACCTTTGATGAATATAGGCTTTACATTAGGACCAGGGGCCCTAAAGGAAAATCTCAATTAGTAGAATCCTTAAAATCTCCAAGATAAAAATATATATTTATTATCTTATTATGTCTCTCTTTTAAAAATATTACAATTTGGATATAAATTATATTATTTATAGGTTTATCAAATTAATTGTGTATCTTGTAATCTGAAAAAGATGCACATTATAGAAATGAAATTAAGTAGATATTTTATTAGCTATCAATGTATTTATTCTCTTTATTGGCAAAAACTTGTGTGCATCATGTTGCACATGCAACATGATCCAATTACCCAATTTTGACCCGTTTTAACCCGTGTTTAACCCGTTGACCCGCATTGACCCGTGTTTGACCTACTGACATCAGCATGACATCATTATTTTATTTATTTATTATTATTATTTTTTTACTCTTTTTTTTTTACGTTTTTTCCCTTTTATTTTATGGACGGACGTGTCACTCTTTGCATACGAAAGTATCAATCGTAACAAACAAAAGTATCAATCGCAACAAACAAAATTTTTTTCATTTTTTTCCCTTTATTTTAAGGACGGATGTGTCACTCTTTGCATATGAAAGTGTCAATTGTAACAAACAAAAGTGTCAATCGTAATAAATAATTTTTTTTATTTTTTTCCAATTTTTTTGATAAGGAGGCGTGTCATTTGTAATGAATAAATGTGTCATTTGTTACTTATCCAAAGTATCAATCGTAACAAACAAAAGTGTCATTTGTATTTGAATAAAGTGTCATTTATATCATTTATTGAATATCAATTATTTTTTTTAAAAATGCGATTTGTTTCGAAAAAAAATGTCATTTGTTTATGAAAAAAGTGTCAATTACAACGAACGAAAGTGTCATTTATCTTAAAGTATCAATCACACTGAAGTAAATTGGTACTCAGAATTAAGGAACGTGTCACTTTCATCTACTAATCAATATGAAGCATAATAACCAGAAATGTTACCCAAAGTGTCAATCGTAATAAACAAAAGCGTCAGTTGTCCCGAATGAAAGTGTCATTGTTTAGAACAAACGAAAAAAGGGTCATTGTTTAGAACAAACGACACTTTTGTATACAAAGAGTGACACTCTCGTCCTTATAATAAAGGGGGAAAAAATAAAAAATATTTTTTGTAATTCAAAACGAAAAAAAAAAAAAAAAGTGTCGTGTCATTCTTTGTATTTCCGACAAGACGAAAAAAATGAAAAAACGAAAAAGACGAAAAAAGGCGAAAAAGGCGAAAAAGGCGAAAAAAAAAAAAAGACAAAAAAAAAAAAAAAAAAAGCGAAAAAGACGGAAAAAATGAAAAAGACAAAAAATGCGAAAAAATGAAAAAAGACGAGAAACAAAAAAGGCGAAAAAAAAATGAAAAAGACAAAAAAACGAAAAAGACAAAAAAACGAAAAAGACGAAAAAAAACAAAAAAGACGAAAAAGGCGAAAAAATGAAAAAGATGAAAAAATGAAAAAGGCGAAAAAAACAAAAAAGACGAAAAAACGAAAAAGATAAAAAAAAAAAAGGAAAAAACAAAAAAGATGAAAAAAAGACAAAAAAATTAAAAAAACGAAAAAAGAAAAAAAAAGTAAAAAAAATGAAAAAAAATAAATACGAAAAAAAAACATGTCAACACATGAGTCAAAGCGGGTCAACAGGTCAAACATGGATCAAAATTGGATAATTGAATCATGTTGCATGTGTAATATGATGCACAGTAGTCCATCTCTTATTTATTTGAGTTGTTTTAGTACTAATCAAAGCTTTTTTCTTCTCTTTGTCTTGTATTACTAAATTGCTCCTTTTTATACAGAAACAGTAAAAGATTACATAGATGTTTTCTAAATGCTATTTTGTTTTGTAAAATAGTTCAATTTTTGAATACCCACCAACTGTATAATAATAATAATAATAATAATAATAATAATAATAATAATAATAATAATAATAATAATAATAATAATAATAATAATAATAATAATCTATTCTGATAGGATTCTGGAGGAATTGTGGAGTATTATGAAAGTTGATATCTATTCTTTACTTGTAAATACCAACTATTTTATAATATTACCACGGCAAATTGGATTTTTAGTCCTCAAATTATGAGATCTTGGTCAATTTAGACTCTTATTTTCTTTTTTAATTAATTTGATTTCCAAACTATAGAATTCTTTCAATATTTGGATATTTTGGTCCTCATCAAAATTATACTGAAAATGGCCTTTAAAAATCAATGACTAACAGTTATCTAACCTGAAATTTAACGAAATGATCAATTTATTTAAGATTCTATAGTTTGGGGACCAATTAATTAAAAATATAAATAAATAACCAAATTGGTCAGAATATCATAATTTGGGGCTAAAAAATCTAATTTGCCTTTTACCACGGACAAACGTAGAGTAATTTTGAGAAATTCATATACTTGAAAATTATCGTTTTTTAAACGTATAATAGAGTAAAAAGATAATATTAATTATTTAAATAGCTACGTTTTCTTAGAATTTGTTCGGCTTCAAACTACTACGACACACGTGGAGGGGTCCAGAGAATATCATGAAATAGCCCACTAGTCGATATTGCTTTTATCGTCCAATAAATTGCGTTTCTCCCCACTAAATAAATAAATGGGGTAATTCCATCAAAAGGAAAGAAACAAAATTAATGATTAACCAAAAAAAGCAGAAATGGGGCATTCTGATAATTTGCTCGAACCATGTGATGCAAATCAAGCAATGAATAGAAATGGATCGAATGTAGAAGATAAGGTTTAGACAGAGAAAATATTAATTTTATATTTCAAGTGGATGTTTTGTGTTACAAAATAATATTCTACATCCTATATTTATGTAGGAGAACTAAAAATATATAGTAACAAATTTAACTATTCTAGCTAACATTTTGGAACAAGATCTAACCAATCAAATCGCACATTGATTTAACAAACTAATCATTTTGGTACGTTGTCTTCAACGGAGCGGCTTGTATGTAACACATTTTATATCCTTATGGTATACTACACACAAGGGTATACAAATGTACATTGAAACCTTTGTACTCCCTCCGTCCCATTATTTATGTCCCATTGGGATTGGGCACGGTAATTAAGATAGTGGAGGTAAATGTGTAAAGTTGTGGTGTAAAAGTATAAAGGGGTGGGGTCCACTTGCTTAGATTGATTGTGGTCCATTCATTTATTTTCTTATTTGGTATGGGACATAAATAATGAGACAATCAAAAAAGGTAAGTGAGACATTAATAATGAGACGGAGGGAGTATGTCTTAAGGTGTTGCATGAGCTACATGCCATAACAAATTTTCTCCTTGATTTCATAATCAAGATTAAATCTTGATTCACAAGCGGGGCCCTGAAGTTGAGAATCCAAGAATGTGAATTCGAACCTTGAAAGTAGAAAAGAGAATTGAGAACAACCAAGTGCCCTCGTGAACAAAACTGCAGGTTGGTGAGTGGAGGGTACATAGAGCAGATGCAAGCGTTAAGATAGAACACAATCCTAATAAAACGATAGGCAATCTCTATATATTTGGTTCGTTCGTGATGAACATGATTAACTACTAAGGCTATATGACTTGCTATTCAAGAATAAGCTTCCTTATTCTAGGGGAAAATCGAGGTCCTTAAATATTTGCAATAACTATAATACTTCTTTCGAGGTAGTGACCAGAGCTCTATACTCAGCTTCAACAGTGTTGCGAGAAAAGGTAAGTTGTTCTTTTATTTCCAAGAAATAAGTGAATCACCGAAGTATATGCAAAAACCAGTGATCGATCTACGTGTATCCACACAAGCAGCCCAATCTGAATCACAAAAACCCTTCAACCGGAAGTCAGAAGTAGAGGAATAATAAAGACCTTAACCAATGGTACCTTTGAGATACCTAAGAACACAATGCACAAACCAGGTTTGTGCATGTATTGAGCTAAGGTGTTCATAGCATAACTAAGCTTTGGTTGTGTAACCATGAGGTACAATAGTTTGCCAACAAGGTATCGGTACGAAGAGGGATCAGATAGATAATGATCATCATGTTGGCCAAGTTTCAGCTTACTATCCATGGGAAAAAGACTGGTTTGGAGCTAGTATATCCTTCGTCCTCTAATAGATCAAGAATGTATTTGCGTTGGCAAATTAAAGAGAAATACATGCAAAAGACTGGGCAACTTCAATCCCTAGGAAGAATTTTAGAGGACCTGAGTCCTTGATCTTGTAAGTTTCATTAAGAAAGTTCTTCACCTTCGGAACTTGTTGTTAATCATTATTTGCAACTAAAATATCATCCACATAAATCAATATAACGAGTGTAGCGGAAGATGAGTGAATTCTGAAGAGGGAATGATCAGATTTAGATTGAGTGAAAACCATAATATAGAAGAGCTTCTGAAAGCTTAAAGTACCTTTTTCGACGAGCTTGTCTAAGTCCATAAGAGCTCTTAAGTAAATAAACAACATACTTTAGAAGGAAAAGACTTAGGATAGCCAGGAGGTAAAAGACATGTATACTTCCTCATGTAAGTCACCATGCAAATCATGCATTATTCACGTGTAATTGTTCAAGGAACCAACCTTTGGTAGTAGATAAGGCAATAAGACTCCTAACCTTAGTTAATTTTGCAACCAGAGAAAAAGTTTATGCATAGTCAAGACCCTCTTGTTGTGTGTATCCCTGGCAACGAGTCGGGTCTTGTACCATTCAATGGTATCATTAGCATGATACTTGACTTTGAATACCCATTTACACCAAATAGGTGTCTTACCAGGAGGGACGTCAGTGATAATCCATGTTTGGTTTGCCTCAAGAGCAGAAATTTCACACGGCATGGCAGTCTGCCAGTGAGGATCAGAGGTAGCTTGGGAGTATGTGTGAGGTTCAAAGGTATTGGACACATCAAGGGAAAAGGTTTTATAGAGAGGAGAGAAACAAGAATAATTTAAAAATTTGGTGATAGGATGAGAGGACTTACCATGGTGAGTAGGAAAAGAGGTGATTGACAAAGCTGTTGCATGAGTATGACTTATAGTAGTATGAGCATAATCCCTCAAGTAGGAAGGTGCTTGTCTTTGTCTAGCACTACTCTTAGGTGGAGGATTATCATCAGAAGAGGTGGCAGAAGGTGGAGTAGTAGATGAAGAAGGCGGAGTAGAGGAAGGAGGTTTAATATCTGAGACAGGTAGGGGAAGATCAAACTTATGTGTAGAGAAAGAGACATGAAAAGGAAAGACGTCTTTTGAATAATCCAGAGTAGGGGAAGCTTGATAGAGGAAACATTATTCATGAGAGGTTATATCACTAGATGAGGAAGGATTGAGAGTCAAGATTAAAGAGCTTGTAGCCTTTACAATTTGAAGGATAACCTACACATATACATCTCCTAGCCCTTGGAGCAAATTTATGTTTATGGTTCTGTAGATTGGCAGCAAAGGCAAGGCATCCGAGTAGGAAGGAGGGGTAGAGTGGAGAAGTTCGTAGACACTATGTTTTAATGGTTCCTAAATATTAGGTTTTAACAACTGCGTGGAAAGAGGATAAGTGGTGAGATGTTTCAGATTTTTGTTTCATTAAATAGTACCAAGTGACATGAGTAATCAAAAATTAGGATACATTATGGGAAAATCAAACTTCCATCGAAAAAGATGGAAGAATTGAATCTCTTCCTTTTCAAGATAGTTGAATAGCTTACTTCTTAGAGTCAATATTAGTACTATCTCGTGTGAAGTTGAAACCCAGGATGAGTAGGAATTGAAGGGGCCCACACATCACATTGTAGCTTTTTAAAAGGAGAAACTACTTTTATTGAACTAAGAGAAAAGGGGGATCGATGGTGCTCGGCTAAAGGACAAATAGTACAACCCTTATTGCTATCTGTTAGAATACTAGGAATAGTACCCTTTAATGAACAAAGCTTAGCATCAGAAGCATGTCCTAAGCGTTTCTGCCATAAGGCAGAAGTTGCAGTAATAGAATGACAATGACACCCTTTAATAGTACCCTTTAATATACAAAAGTGTCGTTTGTTCTAAACAATGACACTTTTGTTCGTTTGTTCTAAACAATGACACTTTCATTCGGGATAATTGACACTTTTGTTTATTACGATTGACATATTTAGGTAATATTTCTAGTTATTATGCTTCATATTGATTAGTAGATGAAAGTGACACGTTCCTTAATTCTGAGTGTCAATTTACTTCAGTGTGATTGACACTTTAAGATAAATGACACTTTCGTTCGTTGTAATTGACACTTTTTTCATAAACAAATGACATTTTTTTTCGAAACAAATTGCATTTTTTAAAAAAATAATTAATATTCAATAAATGATATAAATGACACTTTATTCAAATACAAATGAGACTTTTGTTTGTTACAATTGATACTTTGGATAAGTAACAAATGACACATTTATTCATTACAAATGACACGCCTTCCTTATCAAAAAAATTGGAAAAAAATAAAAAAAATTATTTGTTACGATTGACATTTTTGTTTGTTACTATTGACACTTTCATAAGCAAAGAGTGACACGTCCATCCTTAAAATAAAGAGAATAAAAATGAAAACAAAAATGAAAAAAAATTTGTTTGTAGCGATTGATATTTTTGTTTGTTACGATTGACACTTTCGTATGCAAAGAGTGACACGTCCGTCCTTAAAATAAAGGGAAAAAAGTAAAAAAAAAACTTAAAAATAAACGTAAAAATAAAAAATAAAAAATAAAAAATAAAAAAAATTAATGATGTCATGCTAATGTCAACGGGTCAAACACGGGTCAATGCGGGTCAACGGGTCAAATACGAGTCAAAGCGGGTCAAAATTGGGTAATTGGATCATGTTGTATGTGCAACATGATGCACATAAGTTTTTGCCAACTTCCTCTAGCCTGCATCATCGTTTTGATTGTCAAGTTTCAGTTGTTGATATCTTTCTTCTATCAATGGAACAACTGCAGTCTCATTAAATTGCATGTTCGTCTTTTATTTCTTCAACGATGTAGATTATTGTTGTTTTCAAGGTTCTTTATGATAGAATGCATGCTCGTTGTGCTTGTCCATGGTATTATGACATTTATCTGGCTAAATAATAAGTAGAAATTTGAAAACTTGTTTATGTATTAATTATTGCTTGGGATGAGAGTTTTACTTGAGGTTATATGTATACCTCACATGCCGATAAAGAGGACATTCACAGAAAGTTTCTTATGCATGCTTTATGTTTTCATTTGGCTTTGTAGCTCTTTATATATGTTAAACAAATTACCCAAAATGTAGATGTGATAGGAAGAATTTAATTTTAGAGTTTTAATTGATCGTTTTTACTTCCCCAACTTTTCTGATGTTAAAAATTCTTAAGCATGCAGGGTGTGGTTTTGCTGTGTGACTCGATTTCTTGAGGATAAAAGTTTAAGAATGTATTTAGATATCCTTAACTCTTTCATAAAGTTTAAGAATGTGCAATAAAATAAGAATGACAAGAAAGTTAATTAGGACTTTTACTTTCAATATTTAATTAATCTTTTTCAAGAGGTTAGTTTTATCATGTTTGTTTGTATTATAAGTTTCTTTGAATTCTGTAAGCTAGTGGTTATCAAAGTAAGATTTAAGATTATGATTATTTTTTTTCAATTTATGTGGTTGTTTGAGTGAAATGCATATTCATACATGAATCAATAAGCATAAATTATTTAATGTTCAGGACAAGTGCGTGAGGGCTTAACTAGATATACATTCTCTTTTTGTAAAAAAGTTTAATGTGGGTTTTTTATTTTATCCTTATTATACACTATAGAATTTTTTTCATGTGTTATTCAGTACAGACAGAGCCTTCATGCTATTCACGAGTAAAACCCTTGGGTTACGCCTACGGGCAATTCACACAGTAAAACCATCGGTTAAGCCTTCGGGCTAGCATGTCTAATCTCTCATGTTAAATTCTTTACAGTTTATAATTTGAATAATGTTTGACCTCACTGAGTCGTTGTACTCACCCTTCACCTTTTTTCAGATCATGGTTCGGCAGATGCTTGGAGTGGCTGATGGTGATCGTCACACGAGAAAGGAATTTGAAACTCTTTACCGCATTAATTTAGTTTATAATGAACTTTGCATTTTTTTTCGATAACTAGTAGCTGCACTTGCTTTAATTTTAAGACTTTCGTTGTTTATGATATTTTTGAATGAAAACCTCTTTTTATGAAATATATTATTATTTTTTTTTTTAATTTATTTTACTTGAATTCATGTATGAAGTGACGTCCCTTGTAAGTTACGAAAATTGGAGCGTTACATCATAGGTAGTGGCCGTTTATGAAATTCGTACATGTGTAGGCCATCCCATGGGGACATCTATCGCAATTTTGGTTTGGCCAATAATGTATCAACGCCCGTAGCTGCTCCTTATTTGGTGCGAGGAAAACTGAGTGTTAATTGCTGATATGTGTCCTTTAATTAGACTTAATTTTCTTTATTTAAAGATATTTATGAGATTCAAATTCTTAATATTTGATTTCAAATTCATTTATTGCAAAAAAAATCCCAAAGGGTATTTTCATTTCAAGGAACAAAATATATCTTCAATTTATTGGTAACAGTTCTTTCAAAACAAACAATTATTGGTAAATGCATACCGTATGATTATTAGAGTTGGATGAATAGTGGATGGTCATACATAAAACAACTTTTCAAAAATGATGATATATAATATCACATCAATTGCTGAGTAATAAGCATTGTAGGGTGTTGGGCCTACACTAGAAAGCAAATTCTTACTCAGAACGCGAAAGTCAGTAAGAGTGAATATTGCTATTGAAGAAGTCAGTTGTCAGTTAAGCTTTCTAGATCGCATGGGCAGAGAGTTCCTCTACTGAGTACAGTCTACTGACTTATGTCAGTAAACAGTAGTTTAGTATCAGAAATTATGTGCGGAAGTGTAGGCCCAAAATATGTTTGTTTCAGTTGAAAACCCGTTTTATGTTATTTGATTTAAAGTCAGTTTTATGCTATGTGAACAATTAACAGTAAATCAACACAAGCAATTTTTAAAGTGGTTCGGAGACGCCGGATCCTACGTCCACTGTCCTGAACAAAGCAGGAGTTCTTGATTAGCTTATATTGAGCAAGTCTCAGTCGATCTGTTCACTTGACATATGCATTCTTGTTTTCTTATACTGAGCAAGTCTCAGTTAATCTGTACGCTGGACAAATATCTACTTATAGTCGTAGTGACTTTACAATCTCAACCGTGAAGGTTTGAGTTTCTCTAACTATGAAAGTGTTCTTACAATAAGAACAGTTCACAAAGATGAACTCCCTCGAGGTTTCTAAGCTAATGATATTATAATAAGCACGCTTAAGTTAGAGAAGGGAAAGTAAAGAATTTCTAGAGAGAAGAACTAAGATGATCTTTCAAATAAGAAAGTTATTCGTTGAGTTTGGCTTTGAGTTCGCTAGAGTATGTTCGCTTGAATACTCGGTTCTCGGTTGTCTTTCTGCATGAAGACTCTTCTCTATTTATAGACTTCGATTCATGAATAGATCTGTTGGAGAAAGTCTAGGCACGCGTCGATTAAGACAAGAAAAACGGCCATATCAATTTTGAATATCGCTGTAGAGATTTCCACTTTTTCAGTCTAGGAGCAACTTTATGGCAGAGCAGGTAGGGTGCTGGCAGCTCCTCATTGATCGAGGTTATGAGAGTATGTGAGGTTTGTTCAAACTCCAAGTCTACGATGAGTTGACTTCCTCTGAATCCTCGGACTTTTTACTGAATTGTCTCCTACTTCCATTCTCATACTTCTGAGATTTCATCTTGTGGCTCGAATTCCTTTGCAGATTTAGTAGATTATAGCTTACTCAATTGATTTCTTCGATACTGAGTTTCTTCGGCTGAGTGGCAGATCTTCTACTGAATGCATCAGCTACTGAACTTTAACCTATTGAGTTCCTAACATGCTGAAATCAACTATACTATTACATTATCGAAGGGTCATCATTCAGCTAGGGGTTTGAGATATTCAAATCTTATTATATCGAATCTCATCCCAACAATTTTCCCTTATTTGATTATGCCAAAACATTTTACAAACTATCTCTAACAATAAGGCTGACTATCTAATCCCATTATTATTGACTTATTTCTTAAGATAAAAGATCGTGGCCTCAAATTTTATATATTCAAGAAACAATTTTACCTAATGAAATTAGTAAATTTGAGATTTCAAGTGGTCTGAGTTTTTAATGGGATGGAACGAAACCGAACCAGAAGAATTCATTCCAAAAGTACCGTTACAGATAGTGGAAGCAATCAATTAAAATCCAAAAGGCCACCTCAATCAAGAGAGATACTAATTTAAAATTGGGAAAACGATGTAACACAGTTAAAGTATTAACTACCAACAATGTAGTTGGCATTGCTTCGTGCAGCCAGATGCTGCTAATCCTATTAATTCCTTATCATTATCAAACAATGGACCTTACATTTGTTGTCATCTAATCATAACAAATGAAGAAAGTAGGTAAAGATTCATGTTTGGATCCCTCATATTTTACTATAATTACTAATATACACGTAACAAGTATATTGATTGGAGTCCATTTGACCTTCTAAATCCCTTGGTATAACAACGTCGGAGAGCAAATAGTTTCATTAACTATACGCCTCAAAAAGTATCTAACTCTGCCTTTACCCATTAAAACCCTTAAAAGGAAGATGGTCTTACTTTTTGATTACTTAAAATCCAGCATGAAATTATAAATAAAGAATGAATGTCTGAGCTGTTATGTCTTTGCCATGATCTGTAAAACATGTAATAATATGAATGAAGGAGGTACTTAATTAGTGAGATGTGAGTTGGAGGTGGGTACAAAGAGTGTGGTGGCTGGCATGGCATTTTGTATTGCTTGTTGGACCTGAGCTTTAGATTCTCTTCTTTCTAAAGGGTATCTTATCCATCCTTCTATATACCTGCATTGTATACTATTATTATTTCGTATGTAATCATGTGGGAGAGCCAAGAAATGGGATATGTTAACAGTACTTGTTCATTATATTGTGAAGTTTGATCATCTATTAAAAAAACATTCCTAATTATTTGAGATTTTTGGAACAATTGCATGATAATGTTAGTAAATATTGAATTTGTCATCAGTTAACGCGATGCGTGGAACACCAAGAATTCGATGTTAGTTTGCAAGTGAGGAACAGGTCTATTTTCTAGTTTGAATAAATCTAAACTTCTTAGAAACTAGTATGTATTTACATGTGAAGAACAGTCACAGCACACTTCTAATTTCTATACAAAAATGGCGTATGTATCGTATATACACATCTCTGCAACTCCTTTAACTTGTCCAGATCTCCTTCGGATTAACCTGAAACATGATCCCGCCATATAACATAACTTGTTCTTTTCAGTTTGTCCTTGCTTCTTGGAGTTTCTTCTGATATCTAGGGAACCCATTCTTGCATGCTGAAACCTGCACATAAGGCTTACTATTTATTTACTTAAAGAGATAAAGTAATAATATTACACAAAAACGTAGTGTGAACAAATGTGACAATCTACATTTGCGACAAATTAGTTGAGAGAGAATTAATTGACTTACAGCCTCGATATCAATTTTGTAAACGAGAAGCTTTCTTCTCTCTCTACAACTAGTCCTGTACGCCACCACGACGTGCGCCACCGCCAACACCCACGACGAAAGGAACAACGCCACCTCCATCGATCTCGCGTATCCGTCCTTGCCGTGACCGCTAATCACGAACACGTACGAAGCCTTCAACGACACGAACACCACCGACGCCGCCGAGCACACGGTGGCGATCGTCAAGTACGGCCCCCTCGAAAGCCCCGGCCTGTCGCAGAAGCTATAAACACCTGAAAAAAAAAAAACCCCAATCTCAATATTCCGACCTTCAATTGATTTAATTAGCTGACAATTGTGGAATTCTTACATAATATGACGGCGGAGCGGACGATGGAGACGAGAGGGATATCGATGAGCGAGTAGCGGAAATCGTAGTTGCTGAGGTGAGAATACACCGTTTGGAGATTCAGGGACGACGGCGACATGGCGGCGGAGAGGAAGGCTGAGGGGAGGAGGGCATCGGCTACGACGAGGAGAATTGGGGCGGAGAATACGAGGAGAGATATCAACATCGTGATCAGGAAGAACAGAGTTTTGATCCATCTCGGAATCGTGAGCGCCGCCCTGCCGAACGTTTTCTCGTCTTTGGAGAATCCCATCTGCCTGCTCGTGATGAAGAGAGAGAAAAAAGGGGGGGGGGACGAGTGATGAGAGTGAAGGTTTAGTGGAAAGAGAGGGGAGAAGAAATTGAAAAACGTTAGGAAAGATTTGACTGAAATATTAAATCTTAATGGAAGAGGACACGGAAGTTAGAAATATACACGGAAAAGTAGTGGTCAAATAGGGGAGGCTACTTGGTCTTCTCTCTCTACACTCTCTCTCTCTATATTCTCTCTCATGTATTCTGTTGTTAAATTATTCGAGGGGTTTTAGAACTGTAATACCGAAAAACTTCTCCGCCGTAATGGAGTGTGGTGGTGGTGGTGGTGGTGGTGGTGGTGGTGGTGGGATTAATTTATGTAAGGCGGGAGGGTATTGTTGGCCGAATAGAATACGCGCATTATTCGAATATTTTTGCATTCATAATAATAAAATTAAGAAATGGGGTTTTACCTAATAATATTCGTGGAAGTATTTGGTGTATACCGACTATAGCGTGGTATTAAAGTTGGTGTAAATCAAATCAAATTTGTCAATCTTAAATTAAATTGCCTTTTTGAATAATGTCTACATAAATATGGAAAAGAATCTGTTGCTTTCCTTATCCCCCTAGGTGTATTATTACTAATATTTCTTTCATTAGCTACCTCTCGTTATAGCTTTTTGTGAATAGTTGAGAATGAAATTTTGTTTTGTGTGGAAGTATATAAATTGATACATTTAATCAAGGCGTCCGACATCAAGATCCATGATTTTATAATTTATATATAATGTTTATATATAATAATGATTTTTTTGTTTTATTATTGTTGACTTGTTTTGCAATCGAAAGACAATATTCACATCATACCTTCGATCAGTGGCAAAGCTACAGCCTGTCCATTGGAGACACTTGATCCAGTTCAAAAATTATCATTTGCATTTTATAGTAGAATAAATTAATTAATTGTATCATAGTGTAGTGGTAATTCTTTATCTTTTCATTTAAGAGGTCCTGGAGTTCATTTAAGAGGTCCTGGAGTTCAAACTTTATCTTTTCATATTTTTTTATCCCTTTACTCATTATTTGGCGCCCTTTATTTTTTTTTTTTTTTTTTAATCTTTCTCAGTTTTTGATTCGGCTCAATCTATTTCTGACTTCGTCACTGCCTTCGATAGCGTATGTGGAGTTTCTTCGTCGTAAAAAAATTAATACTTCCTCCGTCTCATAATTCTTGTCCGGTACACCAAATCGGGACGTTCCAAAATTCTTGTCCAGTTTCCTTATTTGGCAAAAAGTGGAACAATTAATCTAACTTAATCATACTTAAAAATAAATAACTATCCCTTAATTAAATTAACATATTAAATTATTACACCCCTCAATTACTCAAATCACATTTTACTCTCACTACTCTTATGAAACCCTACTTTCATTCTAAACCAAAATCCGCTGCCACCCAACCAAATCTTGAAACCCTTTTCTTCCTCAGGAAGAACTTGTTCTTCGAAAACTCTCTTTGCTTCTATGAAATCGGAGCCATAGGTCGGTCTCACGGCCGATGACTTCTACCACAAACCCCCACTAGCTGACGGGAATTGGGTGTCGGTGAATAATCGAAGCAACTGGGAGAACGGTGTGAGGCCACGACCATACCGTGGTCGAATCCGACGCCCTCCGTCCTTAATAAGCCCAAGTCGCCTTCTTCACCGACTGATCCGCCGAGTTCTGGCGGCAAGACGTTGGCCATCGGCGACACCACAGTCGTTGTGATGAAACCGGAAGAATATTTCTCCTGCAACCTTCCCCTTCGCTGTCCTGCAGTATTTTTGGAATATATTATTCAGAGTTGGTATCTTCATTAAGTTATTTTAGCATCAATGTTCCAGAAAATTTTAATTCAAATGTTTGGCAGTGACAACGAGAAAAAGCACCAAAGAATATCAAGTCATTATTTTGGATAGTTAGTGAAGAGAGATAAAAGAAAGTAGAGAGGGAAGAGAGAGAAAAGATTAACAAAAATTACAAATTGAGGACCCACCACAACTACACAATTAACAACCCTCCTAAAAAATCGCGCTGAAACCAAACTGGACAAGAATTATGAGACGGAGGAAGTAATAAATTAAATTTGAGCTCATTTGGTTTGTAAGAAAAATAATCCGATTTCAAATTATTAAATTCTCATGTTTGATAAATAAGTAAAGTAATTTGGTTCCGAAAATTTAAAATTCTGTGTTTGGTTAATTTTAATAAAATAAGAAAAGTAATAAAAATCCTAAAAACGAGAAATATAATCTTAAATTTCAAAATTCTTTTTCCGTACTCTATGTTGGTTAATCTTTTCCGGTGATACGGAGATTTTAATATAAATTTCTACCAAGAACATACACAGTGAGATCTTATATCTCACTTTTAGTATCTCGATACATGTCCCACCAATGATGTGGTGACATGTGTATTTTTAATTCAATAAAATTATTAATCAAAATAATTTACTCAATTTTTAACACATACAATAATGATAAATGTACGCATGCTACCATCTCATTGGTGGGACATATATTAGGACATCAAAAATGGAATAGAAGATCCTTAGATGAACACTAACTAGATCAATTTTCACAAAAACTACTACACACGATCCTTCACCATCCCTTTCCTTTCCTTCTTAATACGTTATCAAAGTATCACGATCCTGTAAGAGTAGCAGTAGTGCCCAATGCCCATCATCCGCAAGTACATGCACAATCCGTACGAGTATTGGTTTTGTCTCTGTTGGAAATTATTGTCAAAGAGGAATTATTAATTGGAAGAAGAATGAAGAACGAAAGTTTTATGTTCACTATAAATTGGCATCCTTCAAATTTGAGTTTGGGGTTTGCGCCGATTGATTCACAGTTGATTTGAAATTGGATTGCTTCGAAAGATTCACGATATATTTAAATTGGTTGCGTTTGTTCGTGGATTGGATTCACGCCTCTTCATCAAGCTGGTAGATGTTGAAATCAATTGTTGCAATGGAACCGTTATGATTAAGCTTTCCGATGTGAAGTTTCAGTCCAATTGATTGATTTTTGTGGCTAGGCTTTGTGATTGAGGGGAAATGGAGGGTTAAAACGCTCACCGGTGGGACGGTAGTGAAGAATAAGGAGAGAATTGATTTTTTTTTTTTGTATTATTTTAGTGTGTAATATATTTTGTTGTTATTGTAATGGTTTTCACTTTATTAATAAGTAAAAAAATAAAAATTCGGACAATTTTTTTGTATTCTCCGAACAGAATGAAGTAATATGTTTTCCTTCGAATTATATTCCACGAAATCAAGTTTACAAACAATTTTAATTTTCTAAGTCATATTCCGTATAATAATATTTCATCTACACCAATTTTACTTTCCTAACAGCCACACAAACCTTTCAAATTAGATGTAGTTCATGTTTTTTTTGAAAAGAAATGCATGATTAATATCATACAGATCTTCTAACTCATTTTTTAAGTATCATTATATGATCCATTAGTCATGTAATGTAATTTTACGAGGTTTGCTCGAGTCAAACATACATTTTTTTCGCTTCCTCATTATATTAAAACTTAAGTTTTAAAATTTAATTGTCAAGTTTCGTTGTCTTATAACTTCTATTCTTTAGTTACATTTTCATTTAAATTATTATATATTCAATAATTATTACATTAATGATGGTGACGAGTAATAAATATCCTGCCAAGTCGACAAGACGTGGACTTTCCTGTATTCACAGGGGCGTCTCCAACGAAAGCATCCGGAAATTCACATTATTCTTCTCACAAAATTGAAGTCAAACTCGTAAGTCTTTTCAATTTTTTTTCTGAAAGTTAAGCATAGTGGTCAGACTTCAATAGCCGCCATTCAGATCCTTTTCCAAAGCATGCTAAATACTCCCAAGATTCGTCGCACCCACATCAATTTTAAATGTCTAACAAATTTTATTTTAGTTTATTTCTGACAAATTGCAGGAAATTGTACTCCCTCCGTCCCATTGGAAGCGTCTTGTTTCCAATGGGCACGGATGTTAAGAAAATGATAATGTGTGGTGTATAATGTTTGACTTTTGGATAGTTAAATCTTGTCCACATATTCTTGCCTTTTTTTAGAAACAAGACGCTTCCAATGGGACGCCCAAAATGGAAAACAAGACGCTTTCAATGGGACGGAGAGAGTATTATTTTGATTTTAAAAATTATAATGTTAAAATTTTACGAGATATTATATTTTAATATATAGAGATATTGATGTGTTCGAACTAATATTTATTTATAGCAACCACTATGTAATTCATTCCCAACGAGGCATTAAATGACAAAATTTCAAAGTCTACACTTGAACATGACTGAAAATAATAAATGTAAAACTTTTTAATAAGACAAAGTGGACCAGTTTCAAAACCAACTGTATATATATCAAAGTAGCATGTGAGAAAAATATAAATAAGTAATTTTGAGAAAGACAATTAAAAATGAAATTTTGCTTCATGGGTATTAAACACGTTTTGCATGTCTGCATAAGATATATACATATGTTTATATACTTTATATGTAATAAAAATATTTAATATATATGTATTTGCATAAGAATAGGAAGTACATATATATTGAATTGGAATTATATTATATGGGCATGAGCATGCTTCTAAAACGTATAAACATCATTGTATATTTGTATTTCGTTGTTCACTTGTTTGTATATCTAAAACATTTATTTTCAACTGACGGATTATACAATATTTACGAATAGGTATGCTTGCACAATTACTTATAAATTGTAATGCATAGATACATCTATTTTAGGTGGTTTTTACTTTGTTATATGTATATAGACATAGGTATAGTGCTTTCTCGATTCATGTATTATTTTTTTTGGTATCTTTTCACTATTATTTTATCAAGAAGAACTTGCTGTCATTACCTAAAGTGCACAATTAATAAGTAAACTCCTTTATCATGTGCCAGCAAACCATTCACAAAGAATAGTACATGAATAGACCAATCATATATAAGGAACTCGATCTAAAAATATTGATGGAAATCAAATACTAATATTTGGCCACAAGAAAACCCACACTACTATTAAGTCCACCCGGGAGCAATTTCTTTCTATTATTGCGATATACATACTCCCTCCGTCCCAAATATATATGTCTATTCTCCTTTTTCATTTGTTCCAAATTTATATAACTAGTAACAATTTTTTGTGTTTAATTAAATCTTTCACTAACTTTAATACGTCTAATTAATGTGATAATATAGAAAAAAGACTTATTTATCCAACTTTTCTAATAACAAAAACAATTACGTCATTAACTTTTTAGTAATTTACTTTAATTTATTCATATTCCAATACCAACATTTATCTAACTTTTATATCATTAAATATTTTCTTAATATGTGTGAAAAAGCAAATAGACATATATATTCGGGATGAAGGAAATATTAATTAGTCCATTAACACTAATCGACTAGTCATTAATTATTACATAACGATTTGATGCCGGTAAGATAATCAATAAAGTATTCACGGATTATCTTGTTAAATAACTTTCATACCCTAATTCAATCGTCCCATACAGATTTTCCACCTTAAATTAAAATTTAAAATAGTGTATGGACCATTATACACTCGTCATCACGGCCTCTCAAGAAAGCAATGTGAAATTACTCAGATTTGCCAGACAAATATCGATAGTTTATCTCTCTCTCAAGGGGACAAGGAAAAATCTTCTGGTTTTTTTTAGCATTATCTTGTGATTAATTATATGTAGCAAATAGGCATAAATCAAATCCTTATCTTCAATTACAGGGGCAGGGACTCTTTCGGTGGTTTGCAACTAAATAAACTACAATTTCGTTTTTACAGATCGTCCACGTGCCATAACAAATTGTCTCGATTACTTTTTGTTTACATATGGTTTTGTATTTTCGATTTTTTTATATATTTTAATTATTTATAAACATGTAATGTTTGTCTGTGACTCGCGTCAAATCGTCAATTTAACAAATTGCGAGACTCGAGATTTGTATTGGTTAAAACATGCAAAGAAATAAACAATCCAATATTAGAATTAGGCAAAATAGATACAGATAATCCTCAAATTATACTAGTTTGGATGAATTGATCATTGATTAAATTTTCAGTTAGTCAACTATTAGTTATAAGAAATTACAAAATAAAAATTTTAAGACCAATTCATCCAATTTTTAAATTAAATTTTAACTTTTTTTTCAAATATTTTTTTTAATTTTTTTACAAATAATAATTTAAAAATTAATTTTGAAAAATTAATTAAATGTAGATTAACTAATAATTTAGTATCTCACGGGAAGGAGGGGAGCGCTCGGTGCAGCGACTGGGGAAGGTGTAGTATTCTTTGAGGCAGGAGATTGTTAGAGAGGAGTGACTCGACGACTTGAAGGTGGGAGAGGTAGCCGACAATGAAGGAGGAATGCAGACGATGACATAGGCATGGGGCTGGGAGATGGTGGTCTAGGCGAGGATGGCAAACTTGCGGAGTTTGTTGTTTGCGGTGACGGGCATGGCCGTGTTACGGCGACAGAAAGGAGATTTAGTTAGTTTTTTAAATTAGTTTATTATTTAAGTTTCTTATTTTTTTTTACATACCAAAAATTTTATTTGAAAAAAATTAATTAAAAAAATTATTTGAAACAAGACTATAATTAAAAAATATATTTGAAAAAAAAAAAGATTTAATTTAAAAATTGGATGAATGAGACCTAAAACTTTTATTCCGTAAATGTCTTATGACTAACAGTTGACTAATTTAAAATTTAACAAAATGATTAATTAATGTAAACTAGCATAATTTGAGGATTAATTATCTAAAAAATATCATAAACCAATTCATCCAAACTAAATAGGTTGGAAACTATATGTACCAATTTGGCTTAGAATTAATGTTTGCCTGGAAATAAACAAATTTAGTAATAACCTACGGAACGAAGATTGTATGACACTTTTATAATACTCAGAAATTAAATGGAAAAGATGATACTTTTTCTTAGAGCCAAAGGTTATTTATATCCTTTTCTTGTTAGCGAAGCCGAAGGGTCAATCAATCCTTAGAAAAAAATGTACACGGTTTAGACACGAAGCTTAGAGAAACACGAAACCATGTGGGTCCGATGTTGTTGTACACTTCTCTAATTTCTATAACATTTTGGCGTCACCTTTATTTGCTCTGATATTTTTTGTCTCTATATAATTCAGAAAACTTCTGTCCTTGGTACGATCATAGTTTTTCGGGTAAAACACAATGTCCCATGAAAATACATTGTTTTGGCATATTGCACTCTGAAAATATAATTTACTCATTACATCCTAGAAATACAATTTACTTGGTGCACTCCACAATTACAGTATCTTGGCATTGTATAATTTAATTCATTAGATATTTTCAGTACTTTAAATTTTTTTCCCACAATTTTAATACTTATATATATATGATTATTGTTAGTTTACTCATTTTTAACATTTTCGCCCAAAAATAATTAAAAATACGCCAAAAAAAAGTATCATATTCTTCAAATATATAAATATTACAACCATTTAAATAGCAATTTACAGTTTAATTTATTAAGTAATTAGTTTTTTATGTATTGTATTATTACTTTTGCTTAAAAATTATAAGTTCACATCATGTAATGTCTCATCTTATGATTTGTATTTAAAAATGTATAAAAATAATTGAAATTTGAAAGATTAAAAGAACGAAAATATGTTTACCATTTTTCAGAAAATTAAATGAAATGATGTTTTACTATTTTGCCCTTTTCAATTTTTGAGGGTGCACCCCAAACATTTTTAGGGTACAATATGCTAAAATTATATTTTCAAAGTGCAATGTGCTAAAATAGTGTATTTTTAGGGTGCAATATGCTTTTCACCCTAGTTTTCCTTTGATACATCTTTTTAAATGTATATTTAAATTATAATCATCATGATAGACACTCACTCTTGATATAATTCTCTAAAAGAAATTTAATGGGCCTAAAGAAATATCACTAATATATATAGGATGGTATGGACTGCAATAGAATATAAATTGGATTCAGTAATATTATGAAGTGGCGTTCATTTGTTTCTTGGCGGGCCCGTGTGAAAATATTTTTAGATCCGCGACATAACCAAGGCCCATTGTATTGTATATCCTTAAAAAATTCGAAAATTCCAATATCGTTGTGGCTTCTTTGATTCTCATAAAAGTAAGTTGTCATATTTTAAAATTCTACACCGTATAATACCGGCTGCACTTTCGTGCTCCACAATCATACTCTCTTCTATGTCACGTCCATATATATTTTAATTAAATAATAAAATTAAAATCAATTATGATGGATCACATGTGTCACATGTCAACACATGTATAGTCTTTGTGGTATAATACAGGATGGTAAACTTGTCAATAAATGTAATTTTATTAAATATGATTATGGGTAAAATAAATTTATTGCATATATGGAAAGTACCACAATTCTGAATTTTGTGTTTGGTTCACATTTATCAACTAAAGAATGCAATAATAACAGTTAACTAGAAACTAAAATATACAGATGTAATATTCCCACTATAATCAATAATGATATAAATACATATTAGACAAAGCCTTTTATCACACTCTCCCTCTCTCAAACAATACGGGCAACCTCCTCCACCCTTCCGTTACCCACAAAAAACCCAAATCCATTACTCTCCTCCTGGCGACCCGCTCAGTTGACTCCTTGGCCCCACTGATTTGTTTTCAATCATAGCATCAAGCAGCGCGACCCAATTTTATCGAGTTCAAAGTCATCGAGTTGACCCGTGATTTCGTCGTGAGTCACACAGGAGAAGCTGACCAGTTCTGCGATTTCGTGCCAGAATTGCCGTGTGTAAAAGACGACGAAAGTGAATTCAAAGTAGTCCTTCTCATGGCTCTGCAAGTTACACTCTTTCCTAATCGCGCTATATCTCTTGGTATTAGCTTACATGCATTGTCTCGGAGATAGGAGAGCATTTAACTCGAGCTTGATCTTTTCTTGGGCTCTGATAAATAAATTTGGTTGGAATGATGATAAGACCTTTTGTTGGTACATAATAGATGTAATTGTTCGTGGGATATTGAGTTTATGTCTATTAACAATATCAATTACTGTCCTTCAGTTTGGAAGGTTGAACATTGTTGCACGATTAAATTTAGATAGTTTAATGATGTAATTGATAGTATAAATTCAACCGAAGAACCATATATCTGTCGGTGGCCCGAAGCTAATGCGAATGTGTTTTCTTTATACGAACAAAAGTATCAGTTGTTCGAAATAACAGTACCACTTGTGCATAAAAGTATTAATTTTTCCAAATAAAAGTATCATTGGCCGTAAAATTGAAGTATTACTTATTATGGATAATTAGTACTTATTCTTAAACAAAAGAATCACTTCACTACCATAAATTAGCTTATTAGTGACGGAAAATTCCGTCATTATACATGAACATTCCGTCACTATTTCTCTTCAGTGATGGAATAGCGACGGATTATGTCTGTCAAAATATTTTTGTCACTAAATATTTGGTGACAAAATTTAGCTTCCGTCACCCGTTGGTGATGGACATAACAACGGAAAGTCCGTCGCCAAGGTTACATCGGTCGTCACATCTATGGGTGACGGAATGGTGACTGATGTTCCGTCACTACGTAGTGATGGATATTTTCCGTCACCCTGTAATGACGGACGGTCCGTCACTAATTGGTCAATCATGTTGAGTCACACTGTTTAATTGTGATGGAATATCCTTCACTGATTTGTTACGAACAGTTTCCGTCACCATTCTGTAACGAATGTTTTCTTTTATTTTTACTTTTATCCGTGATTATTTTTTAGAATAATAAGTAAATTTATTTTATTTTCAGATTCCCCCAATTTCCGAAAAGCACAAAAACACAATATTTAACAAAACTAGTAAGACCGATACACACATGAAAGCAATTTACATATCAATAACATCAATTTTCAATAGATACGAATATAATAGTAGATGTCTTCTAAACATTTAAGATAGACATAAAAATGCATGTTCTCGTAATGCTAATGTATCTAAAAATAATAATAAGCAACCATGCGAAGAGGTAGTACCATCATCTCGTCTATGCTGGTTTGCGATCTGCTGTTGTAGTGCCTCGAATCTCTTTTCAAACGCCTCATCCCTTGCGAGTTGTTCGGCCTTATTATTCTCTATTTGCGCACTCAGCTCATCCACTCTAGTCATCAACTCCAACTCTCGGGCAGTCGGACCTTCACAATCCAATTTAGGTATAGTGAGAAATTATAAAAAAACAAATACATATTCATTAATATCCAATGACCACGTACTATTCCTCGAAGATCTGTCAACCTGCAATAGGCTTTTTGCAAGGCCACCAAGGACAAATAGTCATTTTTTATCCAGCCTACCTCCACACACCTCTACATAAATCTGACTTCTATCGGCTTCTTCGCCTCGTTGTGAGATAATCTCATCAACTTGAGACTAGTTCACAAATAAAAAATGCACAACTAATTATAAATCACAACACATTAGCAATAATTTAGTTATATCATTCAAGCAGTACTTACAAAAATATTTGATGCCTTCTGGGTCATATATTCACCATCCTTAGTCGCGTGAAGGCTCCTAGTAACATCATATAGCACATCCTCCATAGGAACTCCCCTTTCATTGGCCTATTTGTATATTATAAAACATATTACATTTTCAAATAATATTACTAAATTTAAATTTTAAATACTAAACAGCTTCAGCGCGCGTATGTCAGCGGATTTAGATCCTTGCATGTGCTTGCTGATTCGAGTGTCTGGCCCTTGGAGCTCTGACATCCTACACCTCTGAGAAATCTCAGACTTCTGAATATTCTTTGGGTCATCCCAGTAATTGCACATACTCCTCCAGCACTCCTCGGTCATATACTCCGATTTTTCCTTTCGATCAAGACGGCGTTCTATTCACGACATTTTACTAAATGATTACTTGAAACAAAATATAATAGGTTTAAAACAATCAAATGTTAAATTAAAACTCACTCTTTATTTTATGCATCCAACTACGGAAACGTTCAGTTGCCTTCTTGTTGAACTGCTCATGTACTCCATCCTCCCATTCATCTGGCCAATAAAACCGGTTATGTACTTTTATTTAAAAGCTATGTACATTTATTTAAAAGTGTTTAACATGTTAAATTTTTGAAGTAATTATAATGAAAAGATAAAATGATAAAGAACACTAATTAGTACTCGATACTCTTCAAAGTAGGCATCCTGAATTGATTTTGGAGTCGTGCACCATGTGTACCCTGTTGGGTTCGCAATCAACTTAAAAGAGTTTACTATTACACTTGTCATCAGCTGCTTTTGTTTTAATTTTCTATTTGTAGGAAACATAAATTTAGTAACAATTTAAATTACAAATAAACAAAAATAATTAGTAAAAAGTAAAAAAAATAAAATCTTTAGTTAAACAAACTCCCTCGCATATCTCTCTATGATGAGAATCCTGCCAGTTGTGGCTCCTCTGTTGACTATGTCATCCTCCTCCTCCTCTAATGGAGTATTTGAACTATCACGAAAATTTTGTCTACTCTTGCGAGCACTCGAATCTAATGAGGTGCCTCCCCTAGAAGATGTCAAGCTCGTCCTAAGTCCACGACCTCTAGGAGCCATATCTAAAACAATATGGAGGAGAATTAATGGTACTCATTTTTGCAAATTGATTCATTCGTATGAATATAAATTATAAAAAAAATAATGAAAACATAAATAAATAAACTTGTGACTGTTCTACTATTCGTCATCAGACTCACTATTTTCATCTTTTGAGGATATTACATTTTCATCTTTTTCACACTCATCGTCTTCTTCATCGATTTCTTTTGTCCCACCAAGCGGATGAACCGGTGTTGGATTGTCATCTATAATCACTTCACTCCTTATGATCAATTCATCCTCTTGAAATGGTGGATCTAAAGTTGAACTAGATGATGCGATTGGAACTTTATTTTGAATCAAGGTCTAACTTTACATGCTTCCATCCAATCCTTCCTAGCTTCAATCATGTTCGGATAGGAGCAATAGTAGACTTGAGTAGCTTGGCATGCTAGGAAAAAAGGTTCGTACTTAATATACTTACCCTTCATGTTTATAAAAATCAATTTGTAAACTAGATGCACACAAGTCCGTGCGGCTGTTTGGTCAAACCACTTAGAGTTGAATAACATCTTTCTCTTTATTGGTAAACCAGGGTAACCCAATTCACAAACCTCCAAAAGTTTCTCATAATAATCCTGCTCAGAACTGCCATAATTCTGTCCTAGTTTGCAAACACCGCTATTTGAAGTAGCTTTATGTCCTCCGTACAATACAGTATGGAACTTGTACCCATTTACAACATATCCAGGATATATCTTAATCCCAGATAAAGGTCCTTGTGCAAGAGCACTGATGGGATGTGATTCAGTTGTTGATTTGACTGATCCCAAAACCCTATGTTGATTGGTGAACCATTCCTTTGTAAAAGTTAAACACCTTTGTCTCTGAGTGTTTCAGGCTTAGTAGACTAGCCTTCAGCATGGTTCCGACTCTGAAGTTCTGTCAGTTGACCTTTAGTAGACTATCCGCCGCAGCACCATGGAGTGAAGATTCGGTAGGCTTGGACTCAACGAAGCGACTTCGAAAGGTGTTCGGGAGTCGGTAGAACCGGACTCGGCGGGAGCGGTTTGCGAACTCGAGTCTTGATCTTCGGAGAGTTGAACTCAGCAAGAGTATACTACTGAACCTATAGGTCAGACTCAGCAATGGCTTGTCATTTTCCTTGACTGATAGAGGACTTCAATGTCATTTCAGTAGAATGGTCTGAGGTCGTAAACTGAGAGAAGTCAGCTTCAGTATCGACCTTGAAGTCTGCAAGTGTCTCAACCACTTTCTGTACCTCGACCAATGACAAGCAGCCAGTTGGAAAAGTATCTGCCAAAAGCTGCAAGTCAACCGCTTTCCTGAAAAAAGATATTGGATTCTGCAGAAATTCAAAAGAGCCGTTAGCTACCAAATAGAGTGACAAGTGGACAGTTCGTCTCCAATGGGTCTATCCATAGCTCACGTCTATAAACAGAGGGGAAATCAAATTGACGAAAAACAACACATCGACATACGAACATAGCATCAAGCATACAAGAACAAGCTATACACGACGAGCCTTATAACTTATTTCAAGCGTGAAAAGCATACAACTTGCTCTAAGGGAACTCAAGCTTACATAGAACTTAAGCATCTACCATCCAAGTGAAGAACACTGCTGAACGGGTCTGAATTCTGACATCAGTCAGCTAGCAGAGCTCCGCAACTTCAGTCACTCTGTCCACGCGATCTAGAACAGCTTGTCTGGTCTACTGAATTCATTCAGTAGACAATCTCTGTTAATCGGACTATTCGCGTTCAAGTTTGAGAAAAATGTTTTCAGGTATATGAAGGAAATTAGAAGGTGAAGAATCGGTATACCTTCCTCCTACGTATGTTGTTGCAGCTCTGATAGTTGCTTGTATGTCAGATCTTCTGATCTGTGTCCCGACCTTTTTCTTCCTCTGGGTGATCAGATAACTGAGGAAAATAAGATTATGTGCCTCTCAATACTCACGTCGTGCATGTGTAATTATGTGTGTGTATATTTTGTTTATGAACAAAATACTAAAATATATATGCTTCAAAAGTTAATTTAATATTAATATTTGTAGACCATTAATTTAATTATATTCCTAACGGACTTTCACATAATTAGCCTATAATATAATTAATTAATCCATTGGGCTACTAATATTTATCAATTAATTGGTCTGACCAATTAATTCCAGATAAATAACATTATTAAATAATATAAAATTAAATTAATCTATTAATAATAATTTCTGAGAGACAATAAATAATTAGGCAACTAATTGGGCCAGATCAGGGATCTAATACAAGAAATAAAGCAGGGCCTCAAATTAATTAATTATCTATGCTCGAACTGAACAAAATTAATTAATAAACACAGATTCATTCCACTAGAGAATGCGTGGCCGACTTACCCCTTTATCCCAAATTGAGCAAGGGCTTGTATTTTAGACTTAATCGATCTTCGTATTTAAGATAGAAATATCCGTTATTTAATTAAGCTCACTGACAGCTTAAATTAATTAACATCTTATATTCTCCGAGTAGTACCTCTCGACCTTGTTAACACACCTGAACTTAATCAAGCGGCTGGGTTTAGTGTGCTAATCCTTTCGAGTTCCTCAGGGGATATTATCAACCCATTTTACTAGGATACGGTTGTAAGATACAGACAACCAGCCTGGGCCACAAACGACTACTAGCACCAAAGATACGTAGATCCGGTCGCGATGACGTTCACCATAGTAGGTCAAAGTGATAGATAACCAAATGCACTCAGCTGAAATCTTACCAAGCTTAAGACCAGCTATGTCACCGAGATCTTGGTTCTCCACTAAGGTCGGTTAGGAGAACACATCTCACCGTGATCCATCAATACACCACCTTAAGTGTACCGGTAAGGACAAGCGGCCAAGACAAGCCACTTCTTATCTAAACTGCAGCTTAAACCGATAACTTATCCTTAAGTTGTCTCAGTTGTGATAACTGTTTATATCTTGTCAGTTCAACCAATTTGTGTAGTCTTCTGTGATACCCGACACACTACACAAATCTAACTTTTATACAAGATAAAGGATAACATGTGCATATATATATATTTATCAGATAGGAGAATAAAATAGTGGTAAGGATAAAACACATTGTATACAAGCATAAAATTTGCTTCCAGTATACAAAATCCCAATAGTGTATTCACCCCCCCCCCCTCTACACCTGAACGTTTGACACGGGACCAACAATTGGTATCAGAGCGGTTGTTCTTCTGGACATTCGTTATCTGAAACTTGTCTACTCGAACGGATCCTTGAAAAAGTTTTCACTGCATATCATTCTTCATACATATACTTACCTAACATGTCTTATATGTTAGGAATCAGAATGGTACCCATGTTCTCTGTAGAGAACTGTGGGGTATGGCGTGTCAGAATGGAAGCTCATCTGACCTCCCTCCATGACAACATGGCTGAGGTCTTGGAAGACGGACCTATCGTCCCCATGGTCGATAGTGTTGACTTTTAGGAACCAACAAAAGTGGAGCTACTACTGGAAAAAAAGTTCCAAAAGACAGAAGCCTATTCACTCTTGAAGAGAAGAAGCTTCACAATCTAGACCGGGTAGCAAGGAACGCCATAGTGACCACTCTGAGCGTCTCCTATCTCGAAAGAGTTCAGGACTGCAACTTCGCCAAAGAGCTCTGGGATGCTCTGGCGCTACTGAGTTGGGAGACTCAGAAGATCAAAGCCAACAAGCTGGCGCTGGAACTCCAGAATTTGGAGAGATTATCACTCATACCCAGTGACACATTAGAAGATCTCAACGTCAGATTCACAGATATGACAAATACCATCAATGGGCTGGGAAAGACATTCTCCAACCGAGAAATGAATCTCAAGATATTGAGAGCCCTGCCGGACGGACCGTGGACTCCATTTGCTACTCTTTTAAGACATTCTGACCTTGATTTTGTATCTCCTGATCTTATCTTTTCAAAATTAAAGGCGGAAGAGTTTGAGTTCGGTCTACCGCAGAAAAAGCAGAGAGCTGAAGCTGACACCCAGATTGATCATGCCTTCAAGGCATCAATCAACACACCGGCTCCAAAGTCCAACAAAGCTGAACCTTCAACTAGCGCAACACAAGAAGGGAGCTTAGTTGAACGATACGCGCTGCTTGTACTAAAGTATCAGAAGGAGAAGGATCGGTGCAAGAAATTAACCAGAAATTACATAAACTCTAAGAGTAACGCGATCCTAACTCACAAACTTCTGATTGTAGGAAACATGAGGACTCTCCTCAACAGTCGAAAGACACTGACAGTAAAGAGAGCAGAGTCACCGCCTGCTACAACTGCAAAAAGCCAGGACACTATCAGTATGATTGTCCTGAGCTCAGCACAACTGAAAGATCTACGAGAAAAGCTCGAAGGGAGAAGCTGATCAAGAATTACAAGCATACATTGCTGGTAAACTTTCAGACGACTCAGACGAAGTCGACACCTTCATGTATTCATCTGATGATGAAGCTGCCTTCATGGCACGAGAGCTTTAGGAAGAAACAGAGGAGTGTCTAATGGCAGGAGAAGAGGATGAGGTAAACTCTCCAGAACCTTCTAACCTCCCTTTACACTGCACACAAGACACAATTTCTGGTGTAGACAAGAATCTGTACGTCACGATCGCATACAAAGAATTATTAGACGAACAGATTCAGATGAGTCTGCAGCTCAACTCTCTCTACAGGAGCTGGATGTCCTGAAAGCTAAAAATCAGAGGCTTTCTCAGGAAAGTCAGGTTGCTACTGAGTCGGAAGGAATTATTGTGAGACTTAGGGTGGAGATTAACTCTCTGATGATCAAATCTCAGCAGCAAGAAGGTCTGATTTCAGTATTAACCAAAGACTTGTTGAACTGAACTGAGCTTGTTGAACCAGAAGTACTCAGGACTTCAGACCGAGCATGAAACTCTCAAGAAAAGTGATGATGTCTGGAGGAACCTGATGACTGAGCGCTATATGGGAGCTGAGAAAAAGCTCGAGGCAATGATGGCCAATAACAAGCTAAAGTCCTGCAAAGAAGGACTTGGATTCAGACGCTAAGCCTCATCATCTTCCCCCACACGCTCAGAAAACCGGCTGACTGATAGGTTTGTTCAAGGGGAGACAATGAATGCTGAACCATACAAGCCCGCAACAAAGAACAAACAAAAGATGATTGCACCTCATCCCACCTATCAGAAATCTTACCAGAAGCTCAGCTCAAAATCACCCCAACTCAAGCAAGGGGGAACCAACAAAGTCAGATGGGCTGATCAGTATGGACCACCATAGCTGACTCACGCAGCTCAGTATGGGTCATATTACTATGATCCTAATGTAAGAAGGGGTCCTAAAGGTCAGAAGAAGAAGAAAGCCGTTCAGAAGGCCAAGGTCAGCAGTCCACCAACTCAGAAGATCAGGACTTCTGAACCTAAGAAGCCTCAGAAGTCAACTTCACTTAGCTCACCGGTGAAATATGTTGATAAAAGTGGAAAGAAGCTGTCTGAAACCACCGGGGTTGTCAGACAAATTTGGGTTACCAAAACTAACACTTAAGGACTCAAATCAAAAATAAAGGGTACCTGAATATAATTTTCTTTTTTACAGGTGCACATGGACCCATGGTACATGGACAACGGATGCTCAAGACGTATGATGTACCAAAAGAGTCTCCTGAAGGATTATATCAATGAAGAAGGACCCCGAATAGAATTTGGTGACAACCCAAAAGGCTACACCAGAGGCTACGAAACACTCAGCCTTGGAACTGCCACAGTTCCAACAGTATCGTATGTTGAAGGGCTTCAACATAATCTTCTCTCTGTTAGTCAATTTTGTGACAACTCCAATAGAGTGATTTCTGACACTGGTTTCTGTGATGTTATTAATAAATCAACAGGGAAAACAGTGTTATCATGTTCGCGCAAAAAGAATATATACACTGCTGATTGGAACTCAGCAGAACCTGAGGCATGTTTGCTAGCAAAGAACGACAACAGAACAGGATAGTTCTGACACAGAAGACTTAGCCATCTCAACTTCAAGATGCTAAACAAGCCAGCTAGAAATGCTTTAGTGAGAGCACTGCCAAATGAAATGTTCAGCAAAAACACTCAGTGCGAAGCTTGTCTGAAGGGAAAGCAAACAAAGAAAGAAAATCCACCAGTTCCATCACCTTCCACTGATGGAATCCTTCAGCTTCTTCACATGGATTTGTTCGGACCAGTCTCTCCAGTGACGATCAGAGGCAAGAAGAATGCACTTGTGGTCATTGATGACTACTCGCGGTACACATGGGTCATGTTCATTGCTAACAAATCTAACGTCAAAATAGAGTTACCTACGCTTCTGAAAAAACTCAGTATCGAGAAGGACATCAAGATCAGAAAGATTCGTTCAGACAGAGGAACTGAGTTCCTGAATGCGATGTTCAAAGAGTTCTACAAAACTGAAGGAATAGAGCATGAGATGTCTGCTGCACGCACGCCTCAACAAAACAGGATTGCTGAAAGGAAGAACAGAACACTCAAAGAAGCAGCAAGAACCCTGCTCGCAGATTCAAGACTCCCAACAAAATTCTGGGCAGAAGCTACTGACACTGCATGTCATACTCAGAACAGATCTCTACTGACAAAGCAACAACAGAAGAAACCATATGAACTTTGGAATGGCAGGAAGCCTCTTATATCTCATTTCCATATTTTTAGGTGTTCATGCTCTATCCACAAAAATGGAAAGGACCAGTTAAAGACTTTTTATAGCAAGTCAAACCAGGGAGTCTTCTTAGGATACTCCCGGGTCAGCAAATCCTTCAGAATTTTTAACTACCAGACCCTTTGCGTGGAGGAAAGCCCTCATGTTGTTTTTAATAAATTTGCTACTAAGAACAGGAGCATAAACTCACATTCAGAGTCTGAGGATATCAGCAAAGAGCTACGGGATCTGAGCTTAAAAGAAAATGTAGAAAAGATCCAACATTGCTGGGATGATAATTTAGAAGAAGAAAATGAAGTCACCACTCCTAAGTCACAGCCAGCAATGAACGTAGTTGAACTGATTGATTCTACTGAAAAGAATCAATCAAAGGAAACTCATGTCGATGAAGAAACCCCAGTGGTAGTTGAGACCTCCACTCAGTATAGTAATTTAGGGGGAACAAAACTTGTTCACAATCTTAATGCCCCTGAACCTGGAAACTCAGTAGACCCTAACTCCGTTACTGAATTGTTGCAATCTCATAACAGTACTACTGAAATTCGTAACACTCTAACTGTTACTGTAGATGTCATTTTAGAAGATGAAACTAGACAAAGAAGGTCTTGGTTAGACGCTAATACTATTGATCTTATTATAGGTGATCCTTCAGCAAGCGTCAAAACAAGACCAAAACTGCGCTTAGGAGAAAGCGTGTTGGTCCCGAGAGCACGTTCAGGTGTAGAGGGGGGGGTTAATACACTTGAAAACCGATTTCTCAACTTAAACACGAACAGTCCTTTTTCAGGATAGTGTCGTGCTTTGAACGGTTCGCCGGACCAAATAAGCTGTTCTGAATCGTGTTGGTAGAGTGACTGACTCTACTGAGATCTGCTAGCTGACTGAGAGTCAGAATTCAGTATCTTGCAGATGGAGTTCAATGGTGCGGAATAGTGTAGGCCCAATTCAGTTGAGTTGGAAAACGTTTTTAATAAAACAGTTTCAGTAGATTAGTGCAATCAGTTAAGTTCGCTGAAACTCAGTTGAATGATTTAAGAAGGCTTTTCAGTATGAATAGTTAAATCAATACAACAGTGAAAAAGAATACGAGACACAAGACACAGAGATTTTTAAAGTGGTTCGGACACAAAAATCCTACGTCCACTGTCCCGAATGATCAGGAAGCTATTCATTATATTGAGGTAGTCTCAGTTGGTTTGTACGCTAGACAAACTCTGGTCTTGAGATTTATACTGAGCAAGTCTCAGTTTACAAGGTTATCAAACTGAGTGTTTGAAAAACTCTCCAACTATGAAGGAGTTCTTTACAATAAAGAACAGTTCAAAGATGAACTCCTTCGTCTAAGCTATGGATATATTCTATTGAGCTTAGGTTCGAGGGATAGCGAACAATGAAGTGGCTTCTAGAACGACGAACAACTAAGTATGACTTTGGGTTCGTGTATCGTCGTTTGGATACTAGAGGTTGTATTTAACAGTTCAGCTTGGTTCCCTAAGAGCTAGAATATAGTTCTTCGCCGAAGATGAATTCTTCGAACTTCTTGCGAAGAACTTAGGCTTTTCGAGTTTGCTCGTTTGAATGCTCTGTGTATGCGGTTTTTCTTTTTCTTTCGTTTCTCGTATGTTCGCACTCGTTTTTTTTCCCTGAGCTTCAAATTTGATTTATCCCTCTATTTATAGAGAAGAGACTAGGAAAGATCCGTTGGAGATAATGATCCTTTGTCTCTCTCTTTTGGGTAGCTAACGGCTCTTTTGTAGCATTTGCAGAGTCTTTTCCCTCTTTTCCGGAAAGTTGTTGACTTGCAGCTTTAGTAGGTGTAGGACAGGTGTCTGGTTGTCAATGGTCGAGGTTCAGAAAGTGGTTGAGACAGAACAGACTTCAAGGAGATTTGAAGCTGACTTCTCTCTTCCTCATACTTGACTATGCTGATTGTCTTTGAAAGATCTGACAGTTCAGACGACTGTCTGGCCGTTGCTCTAGACATGATGGTTGTGGCATTAGAGGCTCAATCATCTGAATTTCAAGGTAATGAACAAGCTGGCAAGGGACTCAAAAGTCAGAGGACTGCCCAACGAAGTATTCAATCGAGACAGAAATTGTGAGGCATGCATGAAGGGAAAGCAGACAAAATCAAGCAATCCACCTATTTCGTCACCTTCCATTGATGAAATCCTTCAGCTGCTGTACATGGACCTATTTGGGCCAATCACTCCAGTGACTATAAGAGGCAAGAAGTATGCCCTATCGTTATTGACGATTATTCAAGATATACGTGGGTCATCTTCATAGCCAACAAATCTGATGTCAAGACTGAGCTACCTACACTACTGAAGAAACTCAATGTGGAAAAGTACATCAAGATTCAGATTATACGCTCAGATCGAGGCACTAAATTTCTCAACTCAATCATCAAGGAGGATTGCGCTACTGAGGGAATTGAGCACGAGACTTCAGCAGCTCGCACACCTCAGCAGAACGGTCTTGTTGAACGAAAGAACAGAACATTAAAAGAAGCCGCACGAACGCTCCTAGCGGACTACGGATTGCCCTCAAAGTTACGGGCCGATGCTACCGACCACCCTTGTTATACTCAAAACCGCTCACTACTGACAAAGCAACACATGAAGACACCACATGAATTATGGAAAGGGAGAATTCCTTCTATTTCTCATTTCCATATCTTTGGTTGTTCTTTCTTTATCCACAATAATGGAAAGGATCAGTTAAAGGTCTTTGATAGCAAGTCTGATCAAGGAGTGTTCTTAGGATACTCCGAGGTCGGTAAAGCCTCTAGGGCCTTTAACTACCGGCACCATTTGCATTGAGCAAAGTTATGTTGTATTTAACGAGTTTGTTACCGAGGACGGGAAATCAAGTGAAAAGTCAAATACTGAAGATGTCGGCGGCAAGTCGCATGATCTCAAGCCGAATGGTGAACCGAAAAGATCCGAGCATTGTTGGGATGATGAGTCGAGATGAAGAAGAAACTCGAGCCCGCCCCACATGAATATAGGCCGACTTAATTGATTATACTAAACGTAATCAACCTCGGGTAACCCTTGGTCGATGAGGAAGCCTCATGTGCTAATCGAGACCTCTACCGAAAATAACAATTCAGGGGGAATGAATGATGTTCCTAAGCAAAATGCCCCTGAACCTGGGAACTCAGTAGATCTTAACCTTCTTACTGAATTGCTTTAGTCGCAAAACAGTACTACTGAATTGTCTAACACTCCTACTAATTGTACAAAGTAATTTAAGAAGAAGAAGCCATGCAAAGACGATCATGGCTAGATGCTCACTCTTTTGATCTCATCATTGGAGATCCTTCAGCAAGTGTAAAGACAAGTCCAGAATTTGTCAATGAGAAAGCGTTTTATACTCCTGCTTCTTGTCTACTGAAGAACCTCAGTTGATAGAGGACACACTAAATGATGCTGAATGGGTTATTGCAATGCAAGAGGAGTTGAACTAGTTCGTCAGATACGAGGTCTGGGAACTTGTTGATAGACCTAGACACCAACACGTGATAGGAACAAAGTGGGTCTTCAAGACAAGCGCGATGGAAATAATGTCATAGTTAGAAACAAAGCTCGACTAGTTTCTAAGGGATACTATCAAGCAGAAGGAATAGACTTTGATGAAACGTTCGCTCCAGTTGCAAGATTGGAAGCCATTCGTCTATTTCTAGCCTACGCAACGCATCAAGGATTTAAAATATATCAGATGGATGTAAAGTCAGCTTTTCTGAATAGCGTACTGAAGGAAGAAGTCTACGTGGAACAACCGTCCGGCTTTCAATAGGGACATCAGTTTACAGACTTAGGAAAGCTCTGTACGGGTTAAAACAAGCACCCAAGGCTTGGTACGATACCCTATCACACTTTCTACTTCAAAAAGGCTTTCAGAAGGGGACAGTAGATCGTAATCTGTTCAGTATCAAGCCAGCAGATGACATTCTATTAGTGCAGATCTACGTGGACGACATCATCTTCGGTTCCAAAAATGTGACCATATGTCAACTATTCGAGAAGATGATGAACGAGAAGTTTGACATGTCAATGATTGGGTAGATGAACTATTTCCTTGGTTTTCAAGTAAAGCAATATGAGAAGGGAACGTTCATCAACCAAGCCAAATACACCCGGGACCTCCTAAAAAGATTTGGCTATGAATCGAGCACTGAAGTTTGAGATGTGTGACCCTACTAGATTAAGGGTGTGTTGTCTAAATGAATTAGATTGTTCGTTCAAGCTATTTGTATCAAATCATGGAAAATGAGGTGAAATGATGGTGAAAACTGCAATGATGGAGAATGAATGCTTTCGACAATTCCCAGTACCAAGTGCTAGCCAAAAATTCTTTCCAAATATTTCAAGAATCAGATTTATAGGAATTTGAAGTTCTCAATTAAAGACATGCAAGCTGAGGTTGAGAAACATTTGAAGCTACGTGTTAGTTTGGATAAATGTAAGAGGGCAAAACAGATTATAGTTCATGAGTTAAAAGGTAGCTTCAAGCAAGAGTTTTCCAACCTAGCAAAGATATGCCGAATCATTGAAAGAAAGCAACCTAGGAACTAAAGCGGAGATCCAATTGTGTGAAGTAGGGTTATCACACGGTAGGAGAATCTTCAAAAGAATGTTTGTTGTGTTGGATGCTTGTAAGAAGAATTGGTTGAGTGGTTGTAGACACATACTCAGTTTGGATGGATGCTTTTCGAAAAGTGTTTACCAAGGGCAATTGCTTATAGCAGTTGGAAAAGATGGAAATGATCAAGTGGTGCCTATTGCATGGGCAGTTGTTAGTAAAGAGAATAAGGTGAACTGGGATGGTTTTTATGTTGGTTAAGATAAGAGTTAGAACTTGGTGATGGTTCTAAAGTTATCATCATCTCTGATGTGTAAAAGGTTGGTTGATGTTCTTTAGTTATTATTATTATTATTTGTTACTTTAAAATAAAATGTTTTAGATTTTTATGCATAATCATTTTAATTTGTGTTTTTAGGGATTAATTTAGCAGTTCTAGCAACATTACCTACATATGGTGTGCTAGACTTATATACGCCAATTGGTAAGAAATGGAGAGGAGATGAACTGAAGAAAAGGTTTTGGATTTGTGCGTGGAGTACATTTGAAGAAGATTTTAAAACCAATTTATTGCAACTTGGTGAAGTGCATAAACAAGTAGCTGAAGATTTGTTGAAATATCACGTACATGCTTGGTGTAGAGCATATTCAAGCAACATGTGTGCTATATTCATGGTTGATAATAATATAAGTGACAGTTTCAATTCTACTATAGTTGATGCAAGACATAAGCCCATTATGAGCATGCTTGAAGAGAATCAACACAATGATTAGGATTAAAGATAGGAAAAACATGAGTGATACATGGGTCATTGAATGGTTTCCTGCTGCTATGAGAATCTATCAAGATAACAAAGAAAGAGCAATTGGGTGTAGGATTCTTCGGAATGGCGAATCTGGTTATGAAATTGGGGAATGGGAAGATAAGCGCACAGTTTGTTGGATAAAAGTGTATGCACTTGTAGAGCTTCGGAATTGACTGGGATACCATGTGTGCATGCTATAAGTGTTATGCATTATTCAAAAATAGATCCCCTATCAATGATGTCCAAATGGTACCACAAATTGACTTACCAAAAGGCTCATGAGAATCTCATCTTACCTGTTCTTGGAAACAAGTTCTTGAAGATAGATAATCATCAAGAAATTGAACCTCCATCATTAGAGAAGATGTCAGACAGGCCTAATAAGAAGAGTATTTGAGTTGTTAATGAACCAATGACATCTGGGAACAAAATGTCAAAGAAAGGGCAACCACAACAATGCAGCATTTGCAAACTAACCGGTCACAAGAAAGTCGGTGTGTCCAAACAAAACAACAATGGTAATAATTATTTCATTTTTATAGATTATATAGTTAAATTCTAACTAGTTTCTTTTAGAGTTGACATTAGTTGGTTGGAAATTCAACAACTGTTGCAAGCACATCAAGTTGACCAATAAAAATGCAGCCTTGAAGACCGTATAAGACATCTAAAAAATCAGCAGGATATGGATGTTATGTGGACTTAAATAGTGGAAGAACCACCATTAATGTAACAATTTTTTGCTTTATGAACTTCGTTTTCCATGTGTACGCTATTTTATTATCGATGTTATTGTTACCTCCTTGCAGCCTAGCCTTCCTTCTCAAAGAATAATTAGAGATGGTAAACAACCAACTCCACATAATAGTGATCCTGTTGTTAGAGGCCCGATACCAAATGAGAGAGATCAATCAAAACAAGACACAACTCAGATCTATAATGTTTGTGGGAGAAGGCTCTGAAGTGAGAGGGCCAAGTTCTTTACCATTCTGACCTCCATATTTGCAATGGAGAGGGGCATCATCTATCACTACAAGGCAATTGTTAGAACAACAACAAAAAAAAATAAAAAAATGAGCTCAAGGTCTTATTGGAGAACAATCTGGAACATCTTTTCCTAGTACTTAGTATGAGAATGGTTGATGGTTTTTTGGTTAGGTTTATTGATGCGTGATGATTATGACAAAATTGTGAAAGAAAATATAATCGTATCCTATGTTGGGAAGAATGAACTTCCTTCCTTTTGTTTTTATGGAAGCTTTATGACTTATTTGTCTTCATGCGTTTTTGGAAATCATTTTTTCTTTGTTTGTGCTTAACAAATTCAATGTTTATATGTTTTTCTAGTAACCATTAGCAATTGTTTGCAGAACACATCTGCTCTGATCTCTTTCAACTTTGTTTAATAATTTTTGTTTATCATTTTAATTGATCATATAGTACAAGTAAAAAAAATTAGTTTTGAATTGAACTGTTGGGAGATGATTCAGTAGTTGATTTGGCTGATCCCAAAATCCTATTCTGATTGGTGAACCATTCCTTTGTAAAAGTTAACACCTTTGTCTTTGAGTGTTTCAGACTTAGTAGACTCGGCTTCAGCATGGTTCCGGCTCAGTAGTTCCGTCTGCTGTCGCTCAGTAGACCATCTGCCGCAGTGCCATGGAGTGAAGATTTAGTATGGCTGGACTCAGCAGGAGCAGCAAACTGAAAGGTGTTCAGGAGTTAGTAGAACTGGACTCAGTAGGAGCAGTTTACTAAACTCAGAGTCTTGGCCCTCAGTAGTGTTAGACTCAGCAGGAGCAACATACTGAACCTTTCGGTCAGACTCAGCGACGGCCTATCAGTTGCTTTAACTGACAGTGGACTTCAAAGTCATTTCAGTAGAGTTGTATGAGGTCATACATCTGAGAAAGGTCAGCTTCAGTATCAACCTTGAAGTCTGAATAAGTCTCAACCACATTCTATACCTCGACCAATGACAAGCAGCCAGCTGACAAAGTCTCCGATAAAAGCTTCAAGTCAACCACTTTCAGCAAAGAAAGAGCACTCTACAGAATTCGAAAAAGAAGTCGTTTGCTACCTATATAGAGTGAGTGACACGTGGAAAATTTGTCTCCAACGGATCTATTTACAACTTACGTCTATAAATAGAGAGAAGGTCGTGGTCACTCAAGTCGCACTACACGATCATACAAGCAAACTATACGGGAACTCAAGCATTCAATACTCAAGCTCTAGAATTCTCAAGTGAATATTCAAGTGAAGAACACTAACCTAGAGTGATTAATCCTCTTTGTTCTTTGCTCTAGAAGCCATTCTCGTTCCCACCCTCTAACCTAAGCTCAAGCGTTATATCCATAGCTTAGAACCGAAGGAGTTCATTTATTGAACTGTTCTTAATTGTTAAGGACTCCTTCATAGTTGGAGATACATTCAAACTTAATTGTTTGACCCTGTAAAATGAGACTTGCTCAGTATAGTCACAAGTTACAGTTTGTCCTGGGCATAAACTAACTGAGACTAACTCAGTATAATAAAATAATGTCTTGCGTTGTTCAGGATCAGTGGACGTAGGATCTTCCGTATACGAACCGCTTTAAAATTGTTGTGTCGTTTAACTATTGCATTGATAACTTTTCATACTGAAAATTATCTTTACAAAATCATACAACAACATTTCAGTAAAAGCTTAAAACATTGCACTAATATACTGAACTGATCTGATAAACAAACGTTTTCAAAAAAAAACTTAATCGGGCCTACACATTCCGCACGCTACTAAACAGTTAATGGACGCTACTGAATTCTGACCTCAAGTCAGCGAGTAGAGCTCAGCACTCTTAGTCATTCTGTCCACGTGATCAAGAACAGCTTCTCGGTCTACTGAACTCATTCAGTAGCCATCTTCCATAAAATAGACTGTTCGCGTTTGAGTTTGAGAAAAAGGTTTTCAGGTGTATTCAACCCCCCCTCCCCTCTACACCTGAACGTTTGACTCGGGACCAACAATTGGTATCAGAGCAGGAGTTCTTTTGACTCTTGTTTTCTGAAATTGGTCTACTCGAACTGATCTTTTTGAAAACATTTTTCACAGCATATCATCTCTTCATTCATCCTTATTAGATATTGTGCATTATGTCTGATATGTCAGGAATCTAGATGGTACCCATGTTCTAAGTAGAGAACTATGGTATATGGCGCATAAGAATGGAGGCGCATCTGACCTCACTACACGACAGCATGTCTGATGTGCTGGAAATCGGTCTTATCATTCCTATGATAAAACAGTGACAAATTCATTAAGGAAGGTGGAGCCGAGATAGGGGAGATGGTCGCCAAAGACAAATCTAAATACACGCTGGAAGAGAAGAAGCTTCATAATCTAGATAGAGTTGCTCGTAATGCTATTCTAACAACTCTTAGTGATTCTTATCTAGGCAGGGT
Source organism: Lavandula angustifolia (assembly GCA_028984105.1). Taxonomy (NCBI): domain Eukaryota; kingdom Viridiplantae; phylum Streptophyta; class Magnoliopsida; order Lamiales; family Lamiaceae; genus Lavandula; species Lavandula angustifolia. The sequence goes on along the minus strand of CM054818.1, from coordinate 6,576,072 downwards.
TCAGGACTACAAGTTCGCGAAGGAACTCTGGGATGCTGGCCCTTAAGTACCAGAGAGAGAAGGATAGGAGGATTAAGCTGAAGAAATCCTACCAAAAATCCCGAGGTAAGTATGATTTACCTTCTAAAGGATATCATAACCAGATTCTCTCTGAATGCAGGAATGAAGAATCTGCTTCCAAGCCTAAAAAGTCAGAACCTAAATCAAGTAGACCCTCTTCATGCTACAACTACAAGAAGGATGTGCACTACCTGTATGAGTGTCCAGAGCTGAGTGCAGCTGAAAGAGCTGTGCGACAAGCTCGAAGAGAGAAGTTCGCCAAGAAGCGCCAGGCATTCATTCTTGGAGAGCTCTCAGATGATTCTGAGGAGCTAGAGAACTTCATGGATGTTGGGATTTTAAGCTTGTATGCAATGTGTTTTTGTCCCTACCACTATTTTATTCTCCTATCTGATAAATATATATATTTGCACATGTTATCATTTATCTTTTATAAAAGTTAGATTTGTGTAGTGTGTCGGGTATCCAAGAAGACTACAGAAATTGGTTGAACTGACAAGATATAAACAGTTATCACAACTGAGACAACTTAAGGATAAGTTGTCGGTTTAACCTACAGTTTAGATAAGAAGTGGCTTGTCTTGGCTGCTTGTCTTTACTGGTACACTTAAGGTGGTGTGTTGATGGATCACAGTGAGATGTGTTCTCCTAACTGACCGTAGTGGAGAACCAAGATCTCGGTGACTTAGCTGGTCTTAAGTTTGGTAAGAATTCAGCTGAGCGCATTTGGCTATCTATCACTTTGACCTACTATGGTGAACGTCATCGCGACCGGATCTACGTATCTTGGGTGTTAGTAGTTATTTGTGGCTCAGGTTGGTTGTCTGTATCTTGCAACCGTATCCTAGTAAAATGGGTTGATAATATCCCCTGAAGAACTCGTAAGAATTAGCACACTAAACCCGGTCGGTTGATTCAGTTCAGGTGTGTTAATACGGTCGAGTGGTACTACTTAGGAATATAATAAAATGTTAATTAAATTAAGCTGTCAGTGAGCTTAATTAATTAACATATATTTCTATCTTAAATACGGGGATCGATTAAGTTTAAAATACATGCCCTTGCTCAATTTAGGATAAAGGGGTAAGTCAGCACAGATTCTCTAGTGGAATGAATCTGTGTTTATTAATTAATTTCGCTCTGGGCTAAGCATAGATAATTAATTAATTTGAGGCTCTGCTTTATTTGTTGTATTAGATCTCTGATCTGACCAAATTAGTTGCCTAGTTATTTATTGTTTCTCAGAAATCATTATTAATAGATTAATGCATTTTTACATTATTTAATAATGTTATTTATCTGGAATTAGCTGTCTGGGCCAATTAATTGATAAATATTAGTAGTCCAATAGATTAATTAATTATATTATGGGCTAATTGTGTAAAAGCCCATTAGGGATATAATTAAATTAATGGGCTACAAATATTAATATAATATTGGCTCCGAAATCCTATATATATTAGTATTCTGTTCATAATCAGAACACACAAATATACGCATTAATGTGCATATGCATTTTTGAGAGAGACAAAAAAATTTCTTCAGTTCTCCGACCACGCAGAGGAAGAAAAAGGGTCGGGACACAGATAAGAAGATCTGAACAGGAACAACAATCAGAGCTACAACAACATACGAAGGAGGAAGGTATATTTCCTCCCCTAATATTTCCTTCAATTGGTATCAGAGCCTGGTTTAGGCTCTGATTATTTCTTTTAGGAGCATGATTAGGGTTTATTTCCGTTGTTATCGGGATATTTTCGTGTTTGGGGCGGCCTACGAGCCACTGTTTTGACCCCTTCGTAACGTTTTTTTCGTGAGAAAATCCACGAGTAGTTGATAGGACCAATATGTATACATTTATTTGCTGTTTTGTACTGTATTTTTGTTCGGGATGGATGAAAACTGAGGCACGACGGTGCCGAATTACGGAAAAAGGCGAATCCCTAGTTTCTAGAACATCACGACTGCCGACTTCAGGAAGCGCGTGGGGGCGCGTGCCAAAATATGTTTCCGATCCGTTGGGATATATTTGTTCGTTTGTTCGTTAGCTTCATCAGGATAGGTCGCACGACCCATTCCGATTTCTGATTTGTCCGGAATAGCTTCGGAAAGGAGAAGTGGTCGTGTTGTCCAGAAATCCCCAATCTGGCTTAACACCCTAATTTGGCTAAGGTTTCGCCGCATCTTGCGGCGGTAATTCCCGGCGCATCTGGCGTCCGATTGATGATCGGAATGTACCTCTGGATTCTTCGTCTCACGAGCTTCATGTCGATATGTCGTATGGGGTAATCCGATCCCGGATGCGACCGAGATCGACGTCTGAAGTTTGCTGCTCACAACTAATTTTTTCCGGCGAATCGTTTGAAAATTGAGGGAAATTAATGGACGATTTTGGCCGAAATCCGTTCATGGTGGCTGAAAATAATCTAAGGATCATTACCCATGTTTCAATTGATCGAATCGCAGCTCGAAAACACGTAATTTGAGCGGCGAAACTCGCCGATGACGGGATGCGAAATTCGCTTGATTCCCATCGCGACGGCAGCAATTGTCGTCGGATTTGCGCCACCCAGACGTATGGGTCACGCCTAGGGGTGGCAGGGGAGGACGAAGACAGCGGCATCGGGCCGGAGAGGGCGCGGTAGCTACACGTCTGCTGTCGGCAGTCGCGGCCGAGCACAGGCGACAATTCTTGCTGCTGCAGGCGGCGGCACGGGACAGGACCAGCGTGGCAAAGACCTTGGTTGCGACGGCGGCCTTCGGGTGGTGTCAGGGAGGCGGTAGCAGACCGCTATCGTCGGCGCCGGCGCAGCAGCAGCGCTGCTGCATTTTCTGCACGAGAATGAAGATGTTGACGTGGCACGCTGACATGGCGGTCTGATGACATGGCGTCGATGCAGTTTTCGATACAGCTCCAGATTCGATCCAAATACGAAGATTTTTCAAGATATTGAAGAAATGTATTATGTTCGGGCTATGTAATAGATAGGAATTATCTATTTGTTTTTAGCCCGATAACGATGTTTTTATTTCCTATTTGCGCATTTATTTTTTATTATGCTTTAGGATGCGATTAAGTGATTAATTGCGCTTAGAAAAACATGTAAATAGGATTTACATCGTTTTAAAGCATGTTTTATTTTTCGCGAGCACGTTTTATTATGAGCGCTTAGAAATTGCATGCTTTAGGAATTATGTGGTGAATGCATGATTCAACGAACCTTTTGAATAAAAAGACTAAGCAATTTTTAAATTAAGCGTTTAATAAGATTCCATTAATTGAGATATTAAACACTTAATCAGACATCCATTAATTGGACTCTACACGAAAGTAGTAAAATTATGTGAGTAAACGTCCACCTGCGTGACTTGCTTGCATCTTTGAGCTACCAGTTTTGTGAGATGAGTTTTCCGAAACAATATTTAATTATTATTGAGTAGTGGGAGTGAAGCCGTAAACATCCACCTGCGTGGCTTGCGTGCCTAGTAAACACGAGTACTCTAGAAGTTAATATTTAAATATGATGGCTAGTTAGATCGAATTGAATGCGGCATGGTTCTCGTAATTATGTCAATTTCAAGAATTTGATTCTAATTTGGTCAAATTAATGGTCAATGCTTAGATGTCACCGCAGGTACAATTCACTTCCCTCAAAGTCCCTTCCCGCGTTTTAATAGTGACATGGTCCAGAATATCGAACTATTAATTACATTCGTCTTAAGAACCTAGGCGTGGATTGGAATTAAAGAGCTAGGTAAATAGCTTGATTTAGGGTTACGCTAGTAAACGTCCGCCTGGATGGCTTACGAGTGGAATTCCTAGAGTTGTTCGAGTATTTAACTATCATTGGTTATTCAAAAGGTTACAATGATGGTTAATTACTAATTATGTGCAAATATTAATTTCATCCATGCTTTTAAATTATATTTTTCAGATATGTCTGTTCGAATATTTTTTGAGTTCCTAAAGAGTCTCACCAACCAAATCCTAACGGGTTTAATAATTTTAAATAATTTCATAGAGTTGAAGAGATATCTTACCTTTCCAATAAATGCTCTGCAAATGTCTTATAAGAACTTATGTTTTAGAACCGCTATGTCTAAGAACGAGTTTACTATGAGTAAGTTACTAAAATATTTGGTAGCGGTCAAAGAGGTTATAGGAAAGGTTGAATATCCCTAGTAGCTCAAGGAATCCTCCGAAAGGCGGAAACCAGAGAAAGAGCAGAAAGGTTGGCCAATTCAAGCAGAGCAGTGGGAGTAAGAACACGATCCTTACCGACGACATGCGAATGTCAAAGGAGTAAGGAAGGTTCTTCAATTATGGTAAGAAATGATACTGGAAGAATTATTATCCAGATGTCAAGGCAAAAAAGAAAGAGACGCGAGTCGCTCTTGTAACTGAGATTGTTCTAGTTTCCTCTTCTAACCACAAATGGGTAGTGGATTCGAGGGCAAAACAGAAAGGGAATTGAGTAATGGCGAGGTTGTAATCTTCATGGGCAATGGGTCGAGAGTTCCTGCAATTGCCATTGGAGATTTATATCTATCTTTTGATAGTTCTGTTTTAGTACTTAACGATGTTTTATATGTGCCTGAGTTTAAGCGAAACATAATTTCTGTTACAAAACTCTACACCATGGATGGTTATAAATTAAGTTTTGATAGTGAAGTTTCTATCATGAAAGACGATGATTTTATCTGTGGTGGGCCATTAAACGGATCTTTATATACTATTACTTCTAAACCGCGTAATTCTATTAATGTTGCTTCCTCATCATCAAATCCTAAGAAGAGGAAAGAATCTTCTAAGGTAAACCAAACTTACCTGTGGCACTTAAGACTGGGTCACATCAATCTTAATAGGATTCAAAGATTGGTGGAATATGGATCATTGGAGTCTTTCTAGGTTGAACCATTTCCAACTTGCAAACCCTGTTCGGAAGGAAATATGGTGACTAGGCTTTTCAAGGCAAATGGTTATAGAGCTACAGAAGTATTAAGTTTGAAACATTCTGACTTGTGTGGGCCTCTGTCTACACAAGCTCGTGGAGGATATGAGTACTTCGTCACATTTACTGACGATTACTCGAGGTATGAATATGTTTACCTTCTTCGCCACAAGTCGGATCAGGCAACAGTGGAGAAGAAGCTAGGTAAAAAAATCAAAACACTACGATCTGATCGTGGTGGGGAATATCTATCCAATGAGTTCAAGGACTACTCGACAGAATGTGGGATTACATCCCAGCTGACAGCACCGGGCACGCCTCAGCAAAATGGTGTGTCAGAGAGAAGGAACCGAACTCTTTTAGAGATGGTTCGGTCCATGATGAGTTATACAACTTTGCCAGTTTCCTTTTGGGGATATGCCCTAGAGACTACATCATACTTGATGAACCGTGTGCCTTCCAAGTCGGTACAAAAGACCCCTTTTGAGTTGTGGAATTGGAATAAGCCTAGTTTGCTCCACTTAAGGATTTGGGGTTGTCCTGCTTATGTGCTAAATAGGCAAGCCGACAAATTGGAATCACGTTCAGAAGTGATGTTGTTCATAGGGTATCCAAAGGAAACGAATAGTGGATACTTTTATGATCCTAAAGAACAGAAGATCGTTGTTAGCACTAACGCTCGATTCTTAGAAGAGGATTACATTAGTAACCATAAGTCTCGAGTCGACATCGTCTTTGAGGAATTACAAGGAGGTCGAGTTCCACTTGAACAGCCATTTGTGCAAGATAGTACTCCACGAGTAACTGTACAATCTGTTAACACAGCGTCTGACACTGTTCGACGTAGTGGGAGGGTGAAATTTACACCTGATCGGTATATGTTCACTGGAGAGACGTCAGGTCATCTCCCGTCAGATGAACAGGATATCGTTGATCCCTGGACCTACAACGAAGCAGTGGAAGATATAGATGCAGATTCCTGGCGAATCGCCATGACTCAGAATTTAAGTCCATAACTGATATGGATGTATACGAGATCACAGAACTAACTGGGAGCGGCAAGGCTATTAGTAGTAAGTGGGTATACAAGAGAAAGAAAGGATCGAATGGAGAGATCATGGCGTTTAAGGCCAGGCTAGTGGCGAAGGGTTTTACCCAGAAAGAAGGTATCGATTATGAAGAGACATTCTGGCCTATAGCAATGATCAAGTCCATTCGGATTCTCCTTGCCATAGCAGCTCACATGAACCTAGAGATCTGGCAAATGGATGTCAAGACCGCATTCCTAAACGGTCACCTTGAAAAAGGTAGAGACATCTACATGAAACAACCAGATGGTTATGTGAAGAAGGGCGAAGAGCATCTAGTTTGGAAGCTTAGGAAATCCATTTATGGACTTAAACAAGCTTCCTGGTTATGGCACCAGCGTTTCAACGAGGTAGTCAAATCCTATGGATTTGTATCATGTCCTAACGAGGTGTGTGTCTATATTGGTCCAGAGATGAGAGTCAGGTGTAGAGGGGGGGGTGAATACACCTGAGTACTGTTTCTTTTCTCAAACGCGAAGGAGAGCTAAGCTGTTGGATGCGACTGATGAACAGTGCCAAAAAGTAACCTTCGATTGCGGGTCAGAGTGAGCCAACTACTGAGTCTCTCCTACTGACTTTAGTCAGTAGTTGATTCTCAGTCGAAGACTTAGTGCGGATAAGAGTGTGGGGCCTGGGGGTTCGTCTCAGTTGAAAACATGATTTTCACAAGCCAAACAGTTTTGGCTAGTGCACTTCATGAATACATTTTATGCAAGATATTACTTTGTAAGCAGTTTGTATGCAATGCAATAAAACAGTAAACAACACAAGCAATTTTTAACGTGGTTCGGATACGCAAGATCTTACGTCCACGGTCCTGCTGAACAGGAGGTCTTGTTGATTAATCTGAGCAAGCCTCAGCAAGGTATCTGTGCACTGGACAGACCCTTCTAAGTTATAGTCCTTAGCGACTTTTACAAATCAAACCGAGGTTTGAAGGGGAGGAGAATTTTCTCCAGCAAGGAGTTCTTACAATAAGAACAATCACTAAAAGTGAACTCCTTCGAAAATCTAAGCTATAGATATGACTTTGAGCTTAGCTAGAGAAGAGGGATCTAAGGAACTCTAGAGATAAGAACTAAAGGTTTTCTATTGAGCAAGTTCTTCGCTGGATTTATCTTGAATGCGCTAGAGTTGTTTTGAAAGGTTGAGCGTTTGTCCCTTTGAAATCCCGTGCATGGAGCTCGGATTTTCTTCTCTATTTATAGTCGTGACCCAGGCATTTGTCCGTTGGAGAGGACGATGCCACGTGTCACAAGCTTCCAAAGAAAACGGCTATATATTCGAATTGTTGCAGCAGAGTTGTTGATACTGTTCATGAGAGCAGCTTTAGTTGGTCAGAGCAGATAATGCGTTGACGGCTTCTCATTGGTTGAGGTTTGTGGTAGGTGAGATATGTCAGACATCGGTCTTCATCGGAGTTGACTCTCTCTTATCCTTGTACGATATTTTGCTGACTTTCGAGTGATGTTAAAAGCTGAGTCGTTTCCTGTCGGATATAGTAGACTTGATGTAGTCTCTGTCTTCTTTGTCTGAGTCGGCTGACAAGATATTCTACTGAGTGTAGTCACACTGATGACGTGGTAACTTCCTACTGAAGATCAATCCAACATTTTACCCCGTACAGGACATAGACAAGAAAGATAAAGAAATTTAAAACAGTCTAGCCTATTACATCATATAGTCCTATTGACACTATACTACTGATATCAGCTGGGTTTGGGGATCTTCAATTCCATAGCATGAACGCTACGATTTCCCCCAATATTATTTTACCCAATGAAATGCTAAGTATCATCTACTGACTCATAACCCAACAATTTCCCCCTAATTGATGATGCCAAAACCTCTATAAATTCTAAGAGAATAAGTCCTAAACTACTGACATATAAGGACTTCAGTTAAAAACTGAGCAAATGACTTAAGGAAATCAGCAGTTGACAGATAGGCACATCAGAGAAACGGTTATGTGTGAGTGTGTGTCAGATCACTTCAATGATCAGTTGTGATAAACATAACACAAACAAAAGCCGTAAGACAATGAGTGATTGTCTGGCCAGAAGAAGGAACTATTATATATAAGAAATGAGTTACAGGGTTCCTATCTTCTATACAAAAGACATGAAGACTACTGCGAACGTCTGAACTTCTTAATCTTGCTCTTGAAATCCGCAGACTTGTCAGCAGGAGGATCCAAACCTTAATATTTGTAGATTCTAGCACGGAGAGTTTGGATTTCCTCAAGATCACCGGGCAGCTGAGAACTGAGATCATGGTGGTATGCTGCGGCGTCGACCTCGTCTTCAATCTCCTTGGTGCACAAAACACCGCGAGTGGTCCTGGGAGGAGGTACTCTTCTGAATGCGGGAGCAACGAGTGGCCGCTTCTCCTTAGCTAGGATCATATGAACTTGTGCTCTGAGTCTGGCGTTTGATTGATGAAGGAATTCAACGAAAAGTTGATCTGCCGAAATCTCAGTCGGATAGCATTGATACACATAGTACCCTTTGATGAACTCGATCTTGAGTTCCTCCCATTCCTCGTTTAGATTCCATGGTATCTACTTGTCTACGTGGCGGTGAGGAGTTTTCTTTTGATAAGTAGCTCTCGGAGCGCCTCGCCTGTAGTACTTGGATGACCTGGGTAAATGTTTCTTCCAGTCAATGACTGGTTTATTGGCCATCTTGTCAGTTGCTTCGATGATCTTGGCCAAGTCTTCTAGTCTTTTCTTTTCTCTGAAGGCAGCTGCTCTAGTGTCTCCGCTCCGGAGATTCAGTCCTTGCAGCGTTGCCTCCCAGGTGGCTCTGTCCTCCGCCTCCTGCTCAGGAGTTAGTTTTGGAATGTATGTCATTCTCTGAGCAAGGAGTATGTTGTCAGTATCAAAGAGAGCCTCAGCATCAGCTGACTGCTGAGCTTTCTTCTTCTTCTCTGCATCCAGAAGCTTTTTGGCTGCGCCCTTAGCGATTTTGCCTACAAGCTTCCTGGGCTTCTTAGCCTTCTGGATTTCTTCTTCAAGACATTGCTCATAGTCGATCTGGTCCTGAAGTTGCTGGGCAACTCTCTTGTCGAACTCCTCCTGCTCCGCTTTGGATCGGAATTTGGGCGTCGGGGAAGGCGGTGGAGTGTTTTCAGTAGCTTTCTCCTTTCCTGGCCTCTGTGGTGGCAGTGGTTCATCATCTTGGTCGTCTTGATCCACATACCTAGCGACCTCCTCAATGTGCTGAGCCGAGGAAGATCCTCCGGTCTGCTCCGGCACTCGAGTTAGTGGTATGATGGCCGGACTTTGGACTTCGGGAGTGGGTGCGGGGGGCTGGTCAAGCCTAAGCCTTCGAAGCTTTCACCCTTGGCAATTTCTTTTGCCTTTGATCCCTCACCCACTCCGAGCCTTCTCCGCCTCGGCCTTATCTTCCCCCCTTTCGGCATCATCGCCCGTGGGTCGACGAGCGCGGATGGCAGACACCTCCTTCTCCAATTTGAAAAGAATGTTTTTAATGGAGGTTATGGTGGTGCCGAAATCCCTAACGGCATCACAGTAGTGCTCCCCGTCTTTCTCTTGGTCAGCACGAATCTGCTTGATCTGGGCTCCTGTCTCCTGTCTCAGCTTCAGGAGGGATTCGTCATGGGAAGTCGTCATCTCGGCCTTGAATGAGCTTGAGGGCCTCCGCCCCGAATGGTTATGGCTTGTTGTACACTGGAGGTGGCCATCTTGTTCCGCTCATCCATAGTTGTTTGGACTGTGGCGAGGCTCTGAGTCAACTGCTCAAAAAACATCTTCTGTTGAGCTTGAAGAAGCTGCTGACTCTGAGCGGCTAAATCTACTTTCTGAGCTGCAAGGGCGGTCTCGACGATCTCCTGAATATTTAGAGAAGAGGTAGGAGCTTCGAAGACCTTCTTTACCTCGTTGGCAAGTTTGTCAACTTTCTCAGTCTGAGACTTGGTGTACTGAGTCCATTTCAGGTGAACGTCCTTAGGGAGGAGACGATTCTTGTCTCCCTGCTTCCTGATGGCTCTGTTGATAGACTTGGAGAACACGGAACCGATTGGTTTGATCTGATAGCTGCTGGTTCTGAGCCTCTGCTCAGGTGTGGTGAGTTGTTGCTCTCGACTGGGTTTCGAGGCAACTGGGGCATCACCTGATGTTGACGGGGGTGGTGGTGATTTGCCCTTCTCGCTGGGAGTTTTATCCTCAGCAGATCCTCCCTGGTCTGCTTCCTTGGGTGGTGCCTGATCCACATCATCGTTATTGTCATCGTTGTCGTCGTCGTGATGGGATGGCTGTGATTGGCTGCTGACTTGTTGTTCTGAGGATCTTAGGCTGAGTAGATACAGCATGGCGGCTCTCAGATCCTCGAACGAGGCAAGGTCAGCGGGTTCTCCAAACCCTATGGCTGACTGAAGACTCTGCTCCTTTGTCAGTAAGGACAGTGCTGACTGAGTCATTATCAGATCTTCGAGAACATCCCAACTCAGAAACCTCAGCAGCATCTGTGTCCTCGCCCGGATCGTGATATCGACTAGATCCTTATTTTTGGTGATTTTTGGGATCTGTGCAGTCACTTTTCCTGTGGCTCGGAGACGAGCCGACTGCATGGTCGTCCACTCAGGAGATGTCTCCACAGTCGTTTCAGCTTCATCCAACTGTGTCTCCTCGGAGTTGATACGTTAGAATTTGTCTTTCAGCGTGGCACCCTCAATGCCTGTGTCCACGTCCAGTATATTCTCCTCCTGAGTAGGTGGGGGAGAAACAGGCTTTGCTGGAGCTTCAGACGCTCCAGTCTTAGTTAGCCTCTTTTTCTTCGGTGGGTCGGCGCGAGGAGGCAGATCAGTAGTGATCCTCTTTAGTGCGGCTGCCCTCACCCGACTGACTTCTCAGCAGCAGCTCTAGTTTTGAACTTGATGAGCTTCTTGTCGAAGTATCGTGAATCAGCGAAAGACGCGTGATTCGATACTGAATCCTCGATTAGTACGGACATCTTCGTCCCGTACAGTAGCTTGCCCACACTAATAAGTCTTCTCTCTCTGGAGGGTGTGGCGACAAACTTCTGTACATGAGCCTTAAGCTCAGCCACGTAGAATTATGTCCAGTTGACCTGGACTCCATCCTCTATAATCATCATCAGCTGGAGTCGAGGTTTAGACAGCTGATCGAAGGAACCGGCGGCGCTCGTCAGGATATGCGTGATGATGTAGGCGAGCCCGCGGTACTCTGGTAGAAGCTGGTTCTTTGGCAACACAGATTTGAACGTGATGTCGTCTCTGCCGCAGAACCTTTGGACATAGGAGTTGAGCTCCTTCTCCTTATATCCAACAGGGGAGATCCCGTGGGCCGGAAGATCGAAAGATGCCTGTAATGCGGCCCTGATATCAATATCGTGATGATCGGACTCCCACTTCTAAGGGGTCACCTCCCTCATATAGGCGAACTGGGATACTTCCCTGTCCGTATGTTCCATCGATCTCCAATTGTAATAAACTTTGGCGACTTGTCGGGGGAGATACGCCTTCGGGTGCTTCGTGACAAGAAGCTCTAGGTCAGACGGTTCCAGAGCCGTGTAGATGGGCTCAAGATAGGGAAGCTCCGCCTGATGAAGAGCCATCGTAGGCTCAAACTGAACCTTCGACTTTATGATCTCTTCGACGTTACGTGGGGTCATCACAATCGCCATGAATATCTGCAAAAAAACTTGTTAGCACTTGAAAATAGAGTGAGTTAGTAGAGTTTTAAGCAGAGAGAAGTGAAGATTACCGTATACAAAGAGCTTGAGAGATATGCAAAAGCAGTTAGGAGAAGATGAAAAGCTGAATGCAGAGAGCTCTTTGAGGATACAAATGGCGAAAAATAGATTAGAGGGATAAGTTAGAGATTTTATAAGATATGCATATCAATCGGTTTTGATCTAATGGCTGAAATTCAATCTCGCGTTTTAATGACGGTTGTGATTTGATGTTATAAACGGAATGATTACTTAGGCCGCCTCTAACCTAGACCCACATAAGATATGCGCAGTTAAGGTAAGGTGAGAAGACATGCATTAAATGCGTTGCAGGCAGCATTAAAGTCTAAGCCTTTTAAATGAGAACGGTTTCCTACTGACTTAAACCTTAAAAATTTAATGGCGGGAAATAAATGCTCATTAACTACTGAGTGCAAATGACTGATATAATAAATGCGAGCATGCTTCTAATAAAGTTAAGTAAAACTACGCAAACCTCTTCAGCTGAACTTTTACGATCAGCTGGTTACCGTTTAGACTCAGGAGGACATTTGATGTGCTGATGACCACGTTCCCCCTTACTGTGTACTGTCTGATTCACCCGATTGAATCAAGTACTGAGTTTTCTGACTTGTAGTACTGTTTCCTTCTACTGACTTGATTCAGTAGGATCCAGTAGACCTAGCTCAACTGATAATTCTCTGAATCTGTTCTCAGCTAGTGGTTTGGTCAGTATGTCTGCCCTTTGTTTGTCAGTATGGATTTTCTCCATTCTGATGTCCTTCTTCTCGACATGGTCTCTGATGAAGTGGTGTCGAATATCCACGTGCTTGCATCTCGTATGGAGAACTGGGTTCTGAGTTATAGCAATCGCACTAGTGGAGTCACAGTAGATGGGCACTTCATTCTGAGATATACCATAATTTCGCAGTTGTTGAAGCCAAAGGATCTGGGCACAACAACTTCCAGCAGCCATGTACTCGCCTTGGTAGTGGACGTTGCCACCGAATGTTGTTTCTTTGAGAACCAAGATATCGGCCTTGCCGCCTAGGAACCGACGTGTTCCGAGTTGACTTTCTATCTATCCTGCATAATCAGCATCAGAATAACCTGTCAGTATAAGATTATCATCAGCAGGATACCATAACCCTGCGTCAGGTGTTCCCTTCAGATATCGCAGAATCTTCTTTGTTGAGTCCATATGACTTCGCTTGGGATTCGCTTGAAATCTTGCACATACACCTACAAAGATAAGTTATATCAGTGCGCTTGTCGTTAAATATAATAAAGAACCAATAATAGCTCTATAATCAGTAGAGTTAACAGAAGCTCCCTCTTTATCTAGATCGATTTTGAAATACGTATTCATGGGGATCTTGACTGGCTTGCTTGAGTCGCAGTCAAATCTCTTCAGGAGATCTCGAGTGTATTTGGCTTGATTGATGAAAATTCCTTCAGATGATTGCTTTACTTGAAATCCAAGGAAGTAGTTCATCTCTCCCATCATGGACATCTCGAACTTCTCCTTCATCATTTTCTCAAATTGTTGGCATATAGTCACGTTTCTGCAACCGAAAATGATGTCATCCACGTAGATTTACACCAGTAGGATGTCATCTCCTGACTTTATATTGAATAGGGTGCGATCTACTGTCCCCTTCTGAAAACCTTTCTGAAGCACAAAGTCTGATAGGGTATCGTACCAAGCCCTGGGTGCTTGTTTTAACCCATTCAGCGCTTTCCGAAGTCTGTACACCTGATGTCCCTGCTGAATGCCGGGCGGTTGTTCCACATAGACTTCTTCCTTCAGTACGCCGTTCAGAAAAGCTGACTTTACATCCATTTGATATACTTTAAAACTTTGATGTGTTGCATAGGCTAGGAACAGACGAATAGCTTCCAATCTAGCGACTGGAGCGGACGTTTCATCAATGTCTATTCCTTCTGCTTGACAGTATCCCTTGGCAACAAGTCGAGCTTTGTTTCTGACAATGACGTTGATTTCATCTCGTTTGTTCTTGAAGACCCACTTAGTACCGATTACGAGCTGATGTCTAGGTCTGTCAACAAGCTCCCAAACTTCGTTTCGAACGAACTGGTTCAGCTCATCTTGCATGGCAATAATCCAGTCAGCATCGTTGAGTGCGTCCTCTATTGTCTGAGATTCTTCTGTAGACAAGAAACAAGAATAGAGTGAGCTTTCTCCTTGACTTAATCTAGATCTCGTCCTGATTGTTGCTGATGGATCTCCTATAATAAGATCAGAAGAATGAGCATCGAGCCATGATCGTCTGAGTCTGGCTTCTTCTTCCGATACTACTTCTGCACAGTCAACAGGTGTGTTAGGCATTTCAGTAGTACTATTATGTGACTGCAGCAGTTCAGTAAGAAGGTTATGATCTACTGAGTTTCCAGGTTCAGGGGCATTTAGCTCAAGAACATTAGTCGTTCCCCTGGAGTTTATATTCTCAGTAGAGGTCTCAGTTACCACTGGGGCTTCCTCATCGACCGTTGTTACCTGATGTTGATGGGTCTGAATTTCCTCATCTACATGTTCAGTAGAATCAACCAGGTCAGCTACATTTCCTGTGGGATGGGTCTGAATTTCCTCATCGTCTGACTCATCATCCCAACAATGCTGGATCTTCAGTATTTGTCTTTGTAGATTTCCTGTTCTCAGTAACAAACTCATCAAAGACAACATGAGGGCTTTCTTCCGCGCAAAGAGTCTGATAGTTAAAGACTCTCAAGGCTTTACTGACTCGAGAGTATCCTAAGAATACTCCTTGATCAGATTTGCTATCAAAGACCTTCAACTGATCTTTCCCATTATTGTGGATAAAGAAAGGACAACCAAAAATATGAAAATGAGAAATAGAAGGAATTCTCCCTTTCCATAATTCGTAAGGTGTCTTCATGTGTTGCTGTGTACGCAGTGAGCGATTATGAGTGTAGCAGGCGGTGTCAGTACCATCAACCCAAAACTTAGAAGGTAGTCCAGAGTCTGCTAGGAGCGTTCTTGCTGTTTCTTTAAGTGTTCTGTTCTTTCGTTCAGCAAGTCCGTTCTGCTGAGGGGTGCGAGCTGCTGATATCTCGTGCTTAATTCCCTCCTTTTCGCAGTACTCCTTAACTACTGAGTTGAGAAATTATGTTCCTCTGTCTGAGCGAATTCTCTGAATCTTGATGTCCTTTTCCACACTGAGCTTCTTGGCCAGCTTTTGGTAACTCGCCATGACATCAGATTTGTTGGCTATGAAGATGACCCATGTATATCTTGAATAATCGTCAATAACGACGAGGGCATACTTCTTGGCTCTTATAGTCACTGGAGAGACTGGCCCGAATAAGTCCATGTGTAGCAGTTGAAGGATTCCATTAGTGGAAGGTGAAGGAATTGGTGGATTGCTGTTCTTTATCTGCTTTCCCTTCAAGCATGATTCATAGTTTCTGTCTTTGATAAACGATTCATTGGGCAGTCCTCTGACTTTAAAGTTCTTGGCTAGCTTGTTCATAGTCTTGAAGTTCAGGTGACTGAGTCTCTTATGCCACAGCCATCCTGCCTTATCACTAGATTTTGTCTGTGCAAGTAAGCAAGCCTCAGGTTCTGCGGTTTTCCAGTTTGCAACATAGATATTTTTCCTCCATGAGCCTGAGAACACTGTTTTCCCTGTAGATTTGTCAACAACATCACAGAAACCAGCGTCAAAGATAACTCTATTCAGATTGTCACAGAATTGACTGACAGAAGGAGATTATGTTGAAGTCCTTCAACATATGTTCTCTTGGAACTGAAGCAGTCCCAATATTCAGTGTTCCGTATCCCCTAGTATAGCCTTTAGAGTTGTCACCAAACTCAATTCTGGGACCATCGTCTTGTACGTAGTTGGTCAGCAGGCACTTTTGATAAGTCATGTATCTCGAGCAGCCGTTGTCTACTATCCAAGGGTCCTTATGCACCTGCAAAACAGAAATAGTTTTAGGTACCCTTTGGTTCAGTTTGGGTCCTTAAGTGTTAGTGGGTGATTTCGAAACCCAGATTTGTCTCGGGACCTTAGAAGTTTGAGACTTCTTCTTCTGAACCTTGTCAGCTTTCTTCTCTACAGGACTTGGAGATACTGACTTTTTGGCTGTTTTGGGTTTAGGAGCTTTCTTCTTTTTAGGTTGTGTGCTCCTCCTGACCCTAGGCTCATAGTAGTACGAACCATACTGTGCTGGATGCTCATATAGCGGTTCACTGTGCTGCTCTACCCATCTGACCTTCTTGGTTCCCCCTGAATTTGATCGTGGTGTCCTGGGGCTAGAACCTCTGGTCAGTTGCTTCTTGTTGCTCGGCTGAGGTGCAATCATCTTCTGTTTGTTCTTCGCCTGAGGTGTTGAGTCAGTAGCCTGAACCTTTCCTTTGATGGACCTATCAGCCAGCATTTCTAAGCTTTTTGATGTTGAAGTGGAAGCTTCATGAGTATAGCCAAGTCCTTCTTTCATGACCGTTGGCCTTTGAGCTCTTAGCATGCTTTCCAACTTCTCTTTAGCTCCTAGGTACTGTTTAGTCATCAGTTCTCGCCAGACCTCATCACTTCTTCGAAGTGATTCATAATCCTTTTCGACTCCTGCGAGCTTCTGACTGAGTCGGGCTATTTCAGTATCTTTCTCAGAATTGTCCTTGGTCAGAACTGATATCTGAGTTTCTTGAAGCTGAGACTTAGTCATAAGAGATTTAATCTCTTCCTTGAGTCTCACAACCAGATTCTCTGAATCAGTAGAGACCTGACAATCAGAAGAAAGTCTCTGATTCTTAGCCTTTACCTGTTCCAGTTCCTGAATGGTTCTGCTGAATTCTCTGCTCAGCTGAATCTGCTCCTTTAGTAGATCATCGTAGGCTTGTACAATGTCTAGAGGTTCATCTGTGACCGAGCACGTGTCGTGTGTGCTATGTGAAGAAGAGGTTATATTAAGTTTAGAATTTTCCTCAGCCTCTTCTCCGGCCATCAGACAGTATTCTGCAGTTGATTCAGGATCTGTCTCTCCGACCTCAACGGCGACAAATGCAGCTTCGTCTTCAGAAGAGTACATGAATGTATCTTCCTCGATTGAGTTATCGGATATCTATCTGGCGATGTAGGCCTGCCTCCTACAGGCAAATTTCTCACGTCTGGCCTGTCGTTCTGCTCTTTGAGCAGCTGAGAGTTCGGGACCGTCGTACTGATAGTGTCCCTGTATCTTGTAGTTGTAACAAACAGACGATCTGCTGCTTTTTCCAGCTGAGTCGTTGGATGGACTAGCAGCAGGTTCTGTGTTCCTGCAATCAGTAGTTGATTTAGATTCTTCCCTTTTTCGATAATATTTCTTATCCGAGGGAGAATCTATGTGGTATTTATTCAGCTTTCTGACTCTCTCCTTTTCTCTTTGATATTTGAGAGCCATAAGTGCAAGTTGGTCAGTGTCAGATGTCTTATAGGACTTTGCTTCTGTCGTGGCCACTGCCTTGCTGGAAGAAATGGGTTTGACTCCAGTTTTGCTGACTGTTGCTTTGAAAGCATGATCAATTTGTGTGTCAGCTGGAGCACTGGAACATCGTTGGGGTAGACTGTGCTCAAATTCCTCTGTCTTTAATTCTGAAAAGATAACATCAGGAGTTAGAGCATTAAGATCTAAGCGACGTAAATAAGTAGAAAAAGGAAGCTACTTCAGTCGAGGTAGCGCTCTCAGGATCTTTGTGTTCATCTCTTTGTTGGTGAACGTCCTCCCCAGCCCATTGATTACATTGATCTGATTAGTGAATCTGATGCTTAGCTCGTCAATAGTCTCATTGGGCTCCATGGTAAATGTATCGAACTTTTGTAGCTCTAGTTCGAGCTTATTTTCCTTGATCTACGGGGTTCCTTGGCTCGCATGCCCGTGGCGTCCCAAAGTTCTTTTTGCCGTTTTGCGCCTTACACCCTCCCGAGATGTGAGTCACTAAGCGTAGTCAGGATTGCATTTCGCGCAACTCGGTCGAGGTCGTTCAGCTTTTTCTCTTCTGGCGTGAAGGCAGATTTATCTTTTGCGATTTAGCACCAGTCTGTGCTCCTACATCTCTCGCATCAGCAAATTGTACGTTGTCGATCATAGGAATGAAGGGTCCTGTCTCAAGGACATCCGTCATGCTGTCATGCAGTGATGTTAGGTGCGCTTCCATTCTCACGCGCCATACCATATAGTTCTCTATGGAGAACATCGGCACCATCCTAATACCTGACATATCAGACATTATGGATAAGAGTATAAGGATGTATGAAGAGATGCTTGTGCAGTGAAAAATGTTTTCAGGATCTGTTCGAGAAGAACAGTAGTTACAGAACCGATGATCAGAAGAACATCGTTGCTCTGATACCAATTGTTGGTCCGGAGACAAGAGTCAGGTGTAGAGGGGGGGGGGTGAATACACCTGAGTACTATTTCTTTTCTCAAACGCAAAGGACAACTAAGCTATTGAATGCGACTGATGAACAGTGCCAAAAAGTAACCATCGATCGCGGGTTAGAGTGAGCCAACTACTGAGTCTCTCCTACTGACTTTAGTCAGTGTATGATTCTCAGTCGAAGACTTAGTGCGAATAAGAGTGCACAAGTCAAACAGTTTTGGCTAGTGCACTTTATGAATACGTTTTATGCAAGATATGACTTTATAAGCAGTTTGTATGCAATGCAATAAAACAGTAAACAACACAAGCAATTTTTAACGTGGTTCGGATACGCAAGATCCTACGTCCACGGTCCTGCTGAACAGGAGGTCTTGTTGATTAATCTGAGCAAGCCTCAGCATGGTATCTGTGCACTGGACAGACCCTTCTAAGTTATAGTCCTTAGCAACTTTTACAAATCAAACCGAGGTTTGAAGGGGAGGGGAATTTTCTCCAACAAGGAGTTCTTACAATAAGAACAATCACTAAAAGTGAACTCCTTCGAAAATCTAAGCTATAGATATGACTTTGAGTTTAGCTAGAGAAGAGGGATCTAATGAACTCTAGAGAGAAGAACTAAAGGTATTCTATTGAACAAGTTCTTCGCTGGATTTATCTTGAATGCGCTAGAGTTGTTTCGAAAGCTTGCATTTGTCCGTTGGAGAGGACGATGCCACGTGTCACAAGCTTCCAAAGAAAATGGCCATATATTCGAATTATTACAGCAGAGTTGTTGATACTGTTCATGAGAGCAGCTTTAGTTGGTCAGAGCAGATAATGCGTTGACAGCTTCTCATTGGTCGAGGTTTGTGGTAGGTGAGATATGTCAGACATCGGTCTTCATCGGAGTTGACTCTCTCTTATTCTCGTATGATCTTCTGCTGACTTTCGAGTGATGTTAAAAGTTGGGTAGTTTCCTGTCGGATACAGTAGACTTGATGTAGTCTCTGTCTTCTTCCTCTGAGTCGGCTGACAAGATATTCTACTGAGTGTAGTCAGCTGTTGACTGCGAAGGTACTGAGCTTTGTATAGGAGGTTCTTCTACTGATGTCTGTCAGCTGATAAGGTGTCTTCTACTGAGGCGAAGATCAGCTGATGACTTAAGAACACAAGCTCTTACATTGATGACGTGGTAACTTCCTACTGAAGATCAATCCAACATTTTACCCCATACAGGACATAGACACGAAAGATAAAGAAATTGAAAACAGTCTAGCCTATTACATCATCTAGTCCTATCGACAATACACTACTGATATCAGCTGGGTTTTGGGATCTTCCATTCCATAGCATGAACACTACGATTTCCCCCAATATTATTTTACCCAATGAAATGCTAAGTATCATCTACTGACTCATAACCCAACAGTGTACCGTATTTGTTTTAACAGATCAGTGGTGTTTCTTGCATTTTACATAGATGACATCCTTCTCATTGGCAACAATGTTGAAGTGTTATCAGACGTAAAGACGTGGTTATCCGAGCAGTTTCAAATGAAGGACTTAGGTGAAGCTGCTTACATCCTTGGAATCAAGGTTATCCAAGATCGCCAGAAAAGTATGTTAAGCTTGTCACAAGTGTCCTACATTGACACTGTTATTGCTAGTTTTAGCATGCAAAATGCCAAGAGAGGTTCAGTACCTTTCGGACATGGCATTTTTCTATCCAAGAAGCGATGCCCTAAAACGCCCGAAGAGATAGAAAGTATAAGGCTAGTACTATATGCTTCCGTCGTCGGTAGCTTCATGTATGCGATGATTTGTACGAGACCGGATATCTCATATGTTGTAGGCATCGTCTCAAGATATCAGTTTAACCCTGGAAAGGAACACTGGACTGCGGTCAAGCATCTTCTCAAGTACTTTAAACGGACTAGAGATTATAGGCATATTTACCAGTCAGACAGTCTAGTGTCTTTAGGTTATACAGACTCGGATTTTCAGCCTGAGAGAGATGAGAAGAAGTCTACCTCGGGTTATGTGTTTACCTTTGGAGGTGGGGCAATTTCATGGAGGAGTGCAATGCAGAAATGCATTGCGGACTCAACCATGGAAGCAGAGTATGTGGCTGCATTAGAAGCTTCGAAAGAAGCAGTTTAGCTCAAGAATTTCCTCCTGGATCTTGATATTGTTCAGAATTTGCCTAAGGCGATCACGATTTATTGTGATACGGCGGGTGTAGTGACTAATTCTAAGGAACCTAGATCTCACAAGGCGTCTAAACACATAGATAGGAAGTACCACATTATACGAGTATTCGTAAATCGAGGAGACATGGTGATTGACAAAATTGGAGCTGAAGACAACCTAGCTCATCCTTTCATGAAGAGCTTACCACTCCCGGCTTACGAGAAGCATGTTCGTGGCTAAGGAGTGGTAGAGATGCCCCACTTAGGACTGCAGAAACTTTTGTATAAGTGGGAGAAGATGTAGTGATAGATAGGATAGATAACTGAGTACTAGTTTGTACCTAGAACTGACACATTGTATACTAAAAGATTGCTTTAGTATAAGTGAGAGAATTGTTGGGATTTTGTATACTGGAAGCAGTTTTTAACCTTGTATACAATGTGTTTTTGTCCCTACCACTATTTTATTCTCCTATCTAACAAATATATTTATTTGCACATATTATCCTTTATCTTGTATAAAAGTTAGTATTGTATAGTGCGTCGGATATCACAGAAGACTACACAAACTGGTTGAACTGAAAAGATATAAACAGTTATCACAGCTGAGACAACTTAAGGATAAGTTGTTGGTTTAAGTTGCAGTTTAGATAAGAAGTGGCTTGTCTTGGCTGCTTGTATTTACTGGTACACTTAAGGTGTTGTATTGATGGATCACAGTGAGATGTGTTATCCTAACTGACCTTAGTAGAGAACCAAGATCTCGGTGACGTAGCTGGTCTTAAGCTTGGTAAGACTTCAGTTGAGCGCATTTGGCTATCTATCACTTTGACCTACTATGGTGAACGTCACCGCGACCGGATCTACGTATCTTGGGTGTTAGTAGTTATTTGTGGCTCAGGCTGGTTGTCTGTATCTTGCAACCGTATCCTAGTAAAATGGGTTGATAATATCCCTTGAAGAACTCGTAAGAATTAGCACACCAAACCCGGCCGGTTGATTAAGTTCATGTGTATTAATAAGGTCGAGTGGCACTACTCAGGAATATAATAAGATGTTAATTAATTTAAGCTGTCAGTGAGCTTAATTAATTTAACGGATATTTCTATCTTAAATACGGGGATCGATTAAGTCTAAAATACATGCCTTGCTCAATTTGGGATAAAGGGGTGAGTCAGCACAGATTTTCTAGTTGAATGAATCTGTGTTTATTAATTAATTTTGCTATGGGCTGAACATAGATAATTAATTAATTTGAGGCCCTGCTTTATTTCGTGTATTAGAACCCTGATCTGGCCCAATTAGTTGTCTAGTTATTTATTGTCTCTCAGAAATCATTATTAATATATTAATATATTTTTACATTATTTAATAATATTATTTATCTAGAATTAATTGGTTGAGCCAATTAATTGATAAATATTAGTAGCCCAATAGATTAATTAATTATATTATGAACTAATTGTGTAGAAGCCCATTGGGATATAATTAAATTAATGGGCTATAAATATTAATATAATATTGGCTTTGAAAGCCTATATATATTAGTATTCTGTTCATTATCAAAACACACAGATATACATATTAATGTGCATACGCGTTTTAGAGAGAGACAAATATTTTTCTTCAGTTCTTCGACCACGTGGAGGAAGAAAAAGGGTCGGGACACAGATCAAAAAATATGAAAAGGAGCAACAATCAGAGCTACAACAACATACGAAGGAGGAAGGTATATTTCCTCCTTTAATATTTCCTTCAATGGACTCATCAGATGATGAAGTCTCATTCATCTCGGTAGAAGTTGAAGAAAATAAGAAGTGTCTCATGGCTGAACAAGAGGATGAGGTAAACTTGTTGGTCCCGAGTCAAATGTTCAGGTGTAGAGGAGGGGGGGTGAATACACCTGAAAACCTTTTTCTCAAACTTGAACGCGAATAGTCCGATAACGGAGATTGTCTACTGAATGAGTTCAGTAGACCAGGCAAGCTGCTCTAGATCGCGTGGACAGAGTGACTGAAGGTGCTAAGCTTTGCTAGCTGACTGATGTCAGAATTCAGACGCGTTCAGCAGTGTTCAGTAGTGTGCGGAAAGTGTAAGCCCAATTCAGTTTGGTTTGAAAACGTTTGTTTATAAAACTGTTTCAGTAGATTAGTACATTCAGTTAAGCTTGTTACTGAAACTCAGTTGAATGATTTTCTAAAAGGATTTTCAGTATGAATAGTTAAATCAATGTAACAGTTATAAACACAGAGACCTTTAAAGTGGTTCGGATATGCAAGATCCTACGTCCACTGTCCTGAACAAGGCAGGAGGCTATTTTATTATACTGAGTTAGTCTCAGTCGGTTTGTACACTGGACAAACACCGTCTTGTGATTATACTGTGCAAGTCTCAGTTTACAGGGTAAAACAAAATTATGTTTGAATGTATCTCCAACGATGAAGGAGTTGTTAACATTAAGAACGGTTCAATAAATTGAACTCCTTCGGTCTAAGCTATAGATAAAAAAAGTTGATCTTAGGTTAGAGGGAAAGGGAACAAGAAAGGCTTCTAGAATGAAGAACGGTGAGAAATAATCTCTCTGGGTTCGTGTTCTTCACTTGGATGCTAGAGGCTTGAGTTCTATGTAAGCTTATGTTCCCTTAGAGCAGATTGAATGCTTTTCACGCTTGGAATAAGCTCTGAAGCTTGTCGTGTAAAGCTTGTTCTTGTATGCTTGATGCTCTGTTCGTTGTTGTATATCGTGTGTGTTGTGTTCAACAATTTGATTTTTCTTCTATTTATAGACGTGAGCTATGGATAGATCCGTTGGAGACGAACTGTCCACGTGTCACTCTATTTGGTAGCTAACAACTCTTTTGAATTTCCGCAGAGTCCACTATCTTTTTCAGGAAAGTGGTTGACTTGCAGCATTTGGCAGATACTTTTCCAGCTGACTATTTTTCATTGGTCGAGGTACAGAAAGTGGTTGAGACACTTGCAGAGTTCAAGGTTGATACTGAAGCTAACTTCTCTCATTCGTACGACCTCGGACCATTCTATTGAAATGACATTGAAGTCCTCTGTCAGTTAAGGAAACTGACAGGCCGTTGTTGAGTCTGACCCTTAGATTCAGTAGTATACTCCTGCTGAGTTCAACTCTACTGAAGGTCAAGACTCTAAGTTCAATAAACTACTCCTGCTGAGTCCAGTTCTACTGACTCCTGGACACGTTTCAGTATGCTGCTCCTGCTGAGTCCAGCACTATTAAATCTTCACTCCATGGTGCTGCGGCGAATAGTCTACTGAAGGACAGCAAACAGAACTTCTGAGCTGGAACCATGCTGAACGCTAGTCAACTGAGCCTAAAGTACTCAGAGACAAAGGTGATTTAACTTTAACAAAGGAATGGTTCACCAATCAACATAAGGTTTTGGGATCAGTCAAATCAACAACTGAATCACATCCCATCAAAACTTATATGTTAATTATGTACCCTCTCCACCATGCACACACAATACACAATCTACGGCAGGTGATCATCCTGAATCTGTACTGTGCTACGAAGCCCTATTAGATGAGCATATTAAGATGATTCTGGACTTCAATCAGACCCTTCAGAAGATGGATCTCCTGAGAGCTAAGAATGAGAGACTTTCTAAGTCTAGTCAGGATGGTTCTGAGTTGGCTCAACTTGCCAAGAGACTGAAAGAGGAGAATGAATCACTGATGATGCAGTCTTAGCATCAAGAAGGACTGATCTCAGCACTGAGCAAAGACTTGGCGACGAAAGTCACTGAACTAGGTCTACTGAAGAAGGAACATTCAGAACTACAGGCACAACACGAAACTCTCAAGAAGAGTGATGAAGTCTAGAAAGTTCTGATGACCGACAGATTTCTTGGAGCAGAGAAGAAGCTCGAAGCCATGCTTACAAGTCAACGACCTGTAACTCATAAAGAAGGGTTAGGCTACAACACTTTTTGTGCTTCGACCTCACCTCCATAGGATTCAGCAGCAAAGCTTACTGATAGGTTTATCAAAGGGTCTACTGAACGTTCAGAACTCCAGAAACCCTTGACAAAAGGCAAGCAAAAGGTGAATGTACCTCATCCCACCTATCAAAAGTCTGGCAGATCTCGCTCACAACCTCCCAGTCAGAAGCAAGGGGGAACTTCCGTGAGATGGGTAAATCAACATGGACCTTTGACTTTGACTCACCCAGCTCAGTACAACAATTACTATTATGAGCTAGTAGTCAAGAAGGCACCTAAGACCCAGACGAAAGCCACTAAATCAGCTCAGAAGGTTAGGAGTCCACCTAAATCCTCTCTGTTAGTCAATTTTGTGATAACAATAAAAGAGTGATATTTGACACTGGTTTTTGTGATGTACTTGACAAATCTACAGGTAAAATAGTATTATTAGGAACACGGAAGAAAAACATTTATGTTGCTAATTGAAAATCCGTGGAGCCTGAAGCTTGTTTGATAGCACGGAACACTAAAAGAAGCAGCAAGGACCTTAATCGCAGACTCTGGACTACCACTGAAGTTCTGGGTAGAAGCCACAAACATGGCATGCTACACTCAAAATCGATCCTTATTGACAAAGAAGCACATGAAGACGCCTTATGAATTATGGAACGGGAGAATTCCTTCTATATCTTATTTCCATATTTTCGATTGTTCTTGTTTCATTTACAATAATGGGAAGGATTAGTTGAGAAATTTTGATAGCAAATCCGACCAAGGATTGTTCTTAGGATACTCCACGGTCAGTAAAGCTTTCAGAGTTTTTAACCTCCGGACCCTTTGCGTGGAGGAAAGTCCTCATGT
Source organism: Lavandula angustifolia (assembly GCA_028984105.1). NCBI lineage: Eukaryota > Viridiplantae > Streptophyta > Magnoliopsida > Lamiales > Lamiaceae > Lavandula > Lavandula angustifolia. The sequence continues at coordinate 6,550,873 of CM054818.1, read as the reverse complement.
TGTTTTTAACGAGTTTTCTACTAAGAACAGAACGAAGCAACTCGGATTCTCGAATATGTAAGCCATAAGCTACGGAATCCGAACTTAAGCGAATATTCAGAAACGATTCACAAGTGTTGGGATGATGATTCAGTAGAAGAAGATATTCAGAATCAACCCACACTGAATGTAGCTGAGAAGATTGATTCTACTATACAGAATCAATCCCAGGTATTGGTCGATGAAGATACCCAAGTACGTACACTAAGACCACCACTGAATGCACCAACTCAGGGGGAACAAATACTGTTCTTGAATCTAACACCCTTGCAGTGGACGATTCAACAGAACCTCAACTTGTTACTGCACTTCTTCAGTTTCAAAACAGTACTATTGAAATGCCTAATACTCTTACTGTTTGCACTGAATCTGTTTCAAAAGAAGAGACAAGGAAATGACGTTCTTGGTTAGATACTCACTCTACTGAGGTTATTAATGGTGACCCTTCAGCTGGCGTTCAGACCAGAGCTAATCTCAAATAAGGCGAGAGTGCACTGTACTCCTGTTTCTTGTCCACTGAAGAACCTCAGAATATTGAGGAGGCACTAAATAACGCTGACTGGATTATAGTCATGCAAGAGGAGCTGAACCAGTTCGTACATAACAAGGTTTAGGAGCTTGTTGACAGACCCCGACACCAACATGTCATAAGAACAAAATGGGTCTTCAAGAACAAGCGAGACGAAAAAACCGGCATTGTTAGAAATAAAGCTCGTCTAGTTGCCAAAGGCTACAGTCAAGCTGAGGGAATAGACTTCGATGAAACATTTTCCCCAGTTGCAAGACTGGAAGGTATTCGTCTTTTCCTCGCATACGCCTCACATCAAAGATTCAAGGTATATCATATGGATGTGAAGTGTGCGTTTCTGAACGGCGTACTAAAGGAAGAAGTATATGTAGAGAAGCCTCCCGGCTTTCAGCAGGGACATCAACTATACAGACTCAGGAAAGCACTGTATGGGTTAAAACAAGCACCCAGGGCTTGGTATACCCTTTCAGATTTCTTCCTTCAGAAAGGTTTTCGCAAAGGTACAGTAGATAGAACACTATTCAGCATTCGATTGAACAATGATATACTTCTAGTGCAAGTCTACGTAGATGACATCATCTTCGGTTCTCAGAATGTGACCATGTGTCAAAAAATTGAGAAGACGATGAAAGATAAGTTTGAGATGTCAATGATGGGCGAGATGAATTTCTTTCTTGGAATCCAGGTTAAACAAACTGACAGAGGGATATTCATCAATCAAGCCAAATATACGAAGGAACTTATCAAGAAATTCGGTTGCGAGTTTAGCAAACCAGTCAGAATCCCTATTAACAAAAACTTCCAAATCGATCTCGATAAAGAGGGAGTTTAAGTAGCCTCTACTGATTATCGTGTTTTAAGTGGTTCATTATTATATCGAACTGCTAGTCGACCTGACATAACTTATGTTGTAGGTGTCTGTGCTCGATTTCGTGTCTGTGCTCGATTTCAGGCGAATCCTAAGCTGAGCCATATGGAGTCAACAAAGAAGATTCTCTGCTATCTCAAAGGAACACCTGACAGAGGGTTATGGTATCCAGCAGATGATAACTTTGAATTAACTGGCTATACTGATGCTGACTATGCAGGTTGTAGGCTCGACTGAAAATCAACTTCAGGAATGTGTTAGTTCCTTGGTAGCAAGCCAATTTCATAGTTCTCCAAGAAAAAACATTCAGTAGCCATATCCACTACTGAAGCTAAATACATGGCTGCCGGAAGTTGTTGCGCCTAGATCCTTTGGCTTCGACAACAATTGCGCGACTACGATGTAATTCAAGTGTCGATCTACTGTGACAGTACCAGTGCCATTGCAATCTCACAGAATCATGTTCTACATACAAGATGCAAGCACATGGACATTCAACACCACTTCATTCGCGTTCATGTCGAGAATAAGGACGTCATATTGGAGAAGATCCACACTGACATACAGAGGGCTGATATACTGACCAAGCCTCTAGCTGAAGCTAGATTCAGAGATCTTTCAGTAGAGCTTGGTCTCCTGGAACCTACTGACTTCACTCAGTAAGCATTTCAGACGGAGTGTCCTCAGTAAGGGGGAAACACTCGTTCGATACTGAATTCATTCAATACAGAGATTCAGCAACCAACTAAAGGTGGTATCAGCTTACTACAATGTTCAGCTGATAGGTTTGTATATCTCTTCCAGTAGTCAACTCAGCATATAAAGGTTTTATGATATAAGTTCAGCATCACATTTATTGCTTTAAAGAATGTCATTTATTAAAATCGTTTTTATTTAATACACGACTTTCTATGCGAACTGTGCTGGAAACATCTTTGCATTAAATGCATGTCATATCATCTTACCTCTCTAAGCTATTTTCGTCTGAGCTTTGACTAGGTGGCACAGTCATCATTACTTTTCTTATCAAATTAAGATCGTGACCGTCCAACTGAGGAGCGGATTTTAATCCCAACCGTCAATAGAAAAAGTTCCATATTCAAAAAACCTATATATCGACGTGATCATCCTAAAACCGCCATTTTCGTCATTTCTGTTCTGCGATCTATCTTCGAGTTCTCTGAAAAACATTCAACACACTACTTGTTTTCATCTTTATTCAGAGAATTTCGACTGTAAATCTTACTTTCTAAAGCACTATAACTGACTAACTCTACTTTCAAGTGCTAACCTTTTATTTTGCAGATAGTCATGACAAACCTAGTCGTCGTTTGTCCGGTGGATATTGTGGAGATTTTGGAGAAGGACAGGGTTTGGTGCGAGCCATTCATGGAGTTCGACTCCAGTGAGTTGGAGTTTTTGGATGAGGTCTATGATGCGCTGAGGGCATCTGGACCGGAGTCGTTTATGTCAAAGAAACCTTCTTACTTCCTGCCTCGCCAGATCGCTGAGATGTATCTCAACCTTGAGGAGAAAGACGGAGACTTGTTTGGGTCCTTCCAAGTTCATCAGATTCAGGACCCATCCAAGGCATCTCCGATTTTGAAGAGGATGTCACTGAAGCAAGCTCTTCTCAATAGCTTCAGTCTTCCTAACCAAGGCATCAGTCCTGCCGGATATAAGGGTGATGTTATTGATGACTACCTGACGATGTTCTGCGGGAAGCCCACATCGTTCAGAGTTGTCTTTCCAAAAAGCAGCATGCTTCCTCAGTTCAGAGCCTTGGCGTACATTGTGATGCAGATTTTGACAAGCCATACCGGTTCTTTTGATCAGGTATCGAGGCCAAAACTTCAGATGATGATGGCCTTTTGTGATAAAGCTCAAGTCAACTGGGCCGAAGTCTTCATCAAGGAGTTTCAAGCGCAAGGGGCGAAGTTCGATCGATCAACTGCTCGACTGAGTGCCAAGGGAAAACTTCTTTATGGAATAAAGCTCTCAGTCATGATCAAGGACTTCTGTGGAACTGATCAGATCGCCTATGCTGATAAGGAATACTTCAATCTGAAGAAGATCAGATTACACATCCAAGCCAGTTCTCTTCAGCAGATTAGCGTTGGTGTCGGCTAGGGTAAGGGCAAGAAGAAAGCCCAAACCCCAGTGAAGAAGAGTGCTACCCCGAAGAAGAAGAAGGCTTCTGAGCAAGCCATAGAAGTAGCCCCTACTGTCCTTCTGTTGAGAGATGAGGATACTGAGTCAGCAGAGAAAGCTGATTCAGAATAGAAGGCAAAGTCAGTTGAGAAGGCTACTTCAGCAGACAGAGAAGTTTCAGTGGAACAGGGGACTTCACCTCAAGTCGTTATTCCTACTCCCCTTTCTCCACTGGATGTACAACCGCTCAACAGCTTGCCTTATGCGAAGAAAGTTCAGTCTCCTATTGTCATTGAGGAGATGGAGACTGACACTGAAGCCGAGATGCTTGGGTTCGAACTTTCTTTGCTTCAATCCAGAGTAGCGCTAGATGTCTCTGAGTTCATTCCTGAAATCGCCACTTACTCTGATTTAGTCAATATTGCCAACAGGGCAACACTTCAGATGATATACAAATGATATACAGATTCAGGTTCAAGTCCTCAGAAATTCTGAATGTCGACGAGCTATAGCTATGACAGCAAATAGGCTACGAGGAGCCTGCTGACATTAGCTCGTCGATGACCTTAGGGAGACTATGATGGCTTTTCTTGAAGATCGATATCCTTCTTCAGCAGTCGACCCTGTGGAAGGTTCAGTAGGTCCAGAAGACCAGGAACCGCCCAGTGATGCAGGAGCTGAGAAGCCTGCTGAGGGTTCTCAACAGGAGAAGGAGGGAGAACAACCTTCTGATGATCATAGCAACTCCCCTCCTCCTTCTGGTTCGGCAGCAGTACGCACCTCTCGCTCTGCTGACCCGGAACAGCTGTTGCTGGGGTCAGCTTATGAGGTAGGCTTTGTTGCAAAGTGCCGAAATCGAAGGCAGTGGCAAAGACACTCCTGAAGCATGGGACTCAGAATCGTCTCCTTGCTAGGAATGTTCACAAGTTATGGCGCCAGTCCACTGCAGCTCAGTGCGAGGAAGTCAGGGCTCTAAAGACTTCCATTCAGAATATCCCTCCTATCCCTGACTTCAGCTCAATTCTCATGAATGCTCTATCCGCACAGAAAGCAGAATTCGACACTCAGCAAGCGACGGAGAAGCTTCTAAAGGATGCCCAATCTTGATTCCTTCAAGGTAGCCCAGACTAAACTTCAGAGCCAGATCTATCAGCACACTCTAGCTCATGAACAGAGTATCTCTAAACTTCAGAATGAGTGTGAGCTGAAGATCAACACAAAGCTGACAAAGATTGAAGAACTTGTCGATCTCTCTCAGCGCAAGTACGCTGAAGAATTGATTACTGAGAGGAACGATCTACATCTCGAAGTTCGACAGTCTTCAGAAGACCTTGGATGAGCTCTCCAAATCTTATCAGTAACAAGGTAGTTGCTCCTCCCACCCCTCAGACCTTATCGGATGATGCCAAAAAAGGGGAAATGAATAAGGGGGAAAGGACTAAGAAGTGTAAGGGGGAAGTAACACGGGTTGTTGCCTAGGGTGTCTCAGCAGGGGATGTAGTAGCTGAGACAGGCCCAAGTGGCTCAGAACCCAAGGAGGTTGAAACCGGCACTTCTGAACCTACTCAGAAGATCATTGAAGAAGTGACCGCGTTTATAGAGGAGTCTGATGATGAAGATACTCCTCTGCCTCCACCTGTATCTAGGAAAGGAAAGAAAGTGCTGAAAATTCCTCCTCGTCCCTAAAGATACATAAGCCCAGCATAGCAAGCTCAGATTGATGCTGATGAGAAGCTTGTTAAGGAAATTGTTGAGTCTGAAGCGGGGAAAAAGCCGAAGAAGGCCCCGACGAAGGCCAGGACAAAGGTACCTGCGAGAAAGCCTACTCAGAGGCAGGTAGCCAGGAAGCTTACTCTCAAAGACTATGCTAACAAGGAAAAAGAGAGAGAAGCTGAGAAGAAACAGGATGACACATCCAGGCAAACGAAGAAGCCGGTTGAGCCTACTATTGACAAGTTGATCAACCTCAGCATAAGAGCTCTTGACTCCAGAGCTGAGTGGCATCAGCTTGCTGAAGCTAGAAGTAAAGAGGCGAAAGCCAAGGAGAGGGGCGAGAAGAGGCAAGATAAGCGAGAGACCGAAGCCTAAGCCACTTCCTCCTAAGGACAGGAACATCCCCACAACCTCCAAATTCTTCAGACGAGGCCGGAAACCTAATGAGCTGAAAGCTCACTTATGGCTTCGTGTAGATGAGTGGATGCCCTGGGAGAGGACTCAAGCATGGGAGACGATCAAAGCTGAATTCATCAAAAGATGTTATGCATGGAAGTTTTGGACCGACTCGAACAAAGCTGAGAAGTTTGTTGAATGGATAGAGAAGTGCGATCCTGAAATCTACAAAATGGTTCAGAAGGCCCTCCTTGAAGATAATATCGTTGTTAGAACTCCGGCCTTCAGAACTCTGCCTCCACCACGAAAGTTAGATGGATCACTCTTCACAACCGTGATAGAAGCAGAAGCTAGGGATGCAGCTCAGATACTTGATCTTGAACCGACAGATCCTGAAGATCTTCCGAGGATTCAGAAGTTGAGGAAAGACACTTTCAAGCTCTATTGACTTCCATTGCCCGAGGATAAATCGAATGATTTCAAGGCAAGTATTCAGCGCTTTAAATCTGCTAGGAAGTAGTCTAGCTTGTTTGTGTCAGTAGCTTTCCCCAGTGTAGCAATGATGTACATGTACTCAGTTCTCTTATCATTAATACATCAGTTGTTACTTGGCCTGAAAATTTCTCATTGTCTCTATAGCCCGCTTCGTGTTTATTTTAACACTTAAAATCACCTAAGTGATTACTGACTCACACACTCACTGATTATATGTGTGTTCTGTACTTGCTTAGAATAGAAGACTTGAAGATACTCTCCATAGATTCTCATTGTAATATTTGTAAGGAGTTTGTTTCTGATAGTTCTTTAGATTGATAGAGTATTAGATATAGATATATAGTGATAGGTTTTGGCATCATCAAATAGGGGGAAATTATTGTGAGATGATTCAATAGTTGATTTGGCTGATCCCAAAACCCTATTCTGATTGGTGAACCATTCCCTTGTAAAAGTTAACACATTTGTCTTTGAGTGTTTCAGACTCAGTAGACTCACCTTCAGCATGGTTCCGGCTCGGAGTTCCAATTCTTGTCTCTCGGTAGACCATCCGCTATAGTGCCATTGAGTGAAGATTCAGTATGGTTGGACTCAGCATGAGTAGCATGCTGAAAGGTGTTCAGGAGTCAGTAGAACTGGACTCAGCAGGAGCAGTTTACTGAACTTAGAGTCTTGGACCTCAGCAGTGTTGGACTCAACAGGAGCAACATACTGAACCGTTCGGTCGGACTTCGGCGACGACTGTCGGTTGCTTTAGCCGGCAGATGGACTTCAAAGTCATTTCGGTAGAGTTGCCCGAGGTCGTACATCCGAGAAAGGACAGCTTCAGTATCAACCTTGAAGTCTGAATAAGTCTCAACCACTTTCTGTTCCTCGACCAATGACAAGCAACCAGCTGGCAAAGTCTCCGACAAAAGCTACAAGTCAACTACATTCAGCAAAGAAAGAGGACTCTACAGAATTCGAAAAAGAAGTCGTTTGCTACCTATATAGAGTGACATGTGGACAGTTCATCTCCAACTGATCTATTCACAACTTACGTCTATAAATAAAGGGAAGGTCGTGGTCACTCTAGTCTCACTACACGATCATACAAGCTACCTATACGGGAACTCAAGCATTCAAGACTCAAGCTCTAGAATTCTCAAGCGAATATTCAATTGAAGAACACGAACCCAGAGTGATTAATCCTCTTTGTTCTTCGCTCTAGAAGTCATTCTCGTTCCCACCCTCTAATTTAAGCTCAATCGTTGTATTCATAGCTTAGAATCGAAGGAATTCATTTATTGAACTGTTCTTAATTGTTAAGGACTCCTTCATAGTTGCAGATACATTCAAACTTAACTGTTTGACCCTGTAAACTGTGACTTGCTCAGTATAATCACAAGTTATAGTTTGTCCTACGCACAATCTAACTGAGACTAACTCAGTATAATAAAATAGTGTCCTACGTTGTTCAGGATCAGTAGACGTAAGATCTTGCGTATCTGAACCACTTTAAAATTGCTATGACGTTTAACTGTTGCATTGATAACTGTTCATACTGAAAATTATCTTTACAAAATCATACAACAACATTTCAATAAAAGCCTAAAACGTTGCACAATATACTGAACTGGTTTGATAAACAAACGTTTTCAAAACAAACTGAATCTGACCTACACATTAAACAAGTCATACTGAATAGATGTTGAACACTACTGAATTCTAACCTCAAGTCAGCTAGCAAAGCTCAGCACTCTCAGTCATTCTGTCCACGCGATCAAGAGTAGCTTGCTTGGTCTACTAACTCATTCACTACACGATCATACAAGTTACCTATACGGGAACTCAAGCATTCAAGACTCAAGCTCTAGAATTCTCAAGCGAATATTCAATTGAAGAACACGAACCCAGAGTGATTAATCCTCTTTGTTCTTCGCTCTAGAAGCCATTCTCGTTCCCACCCTCTAATTTAAGCTCAATCGTTGTATTCATAGCTTAGAATCGAAGGAGTTCATTTATTGAACTGTTCTTAATTGTTAAGGACTCCTTCATAGTTGCAGATACATTCAAACTTAACTGTTTGACCCTGTAAACTGTGACTTGCTCAGTATAATCACAAGTTATAGTTTGTCCTACGCACAATCTAACTGAGACTAACTCAGTATAATAAAATAGTGTCCTACGTTGTTCAGTAACTCAGTATAATAAAATAGTGTCCTACGTTTGAGTTTGAGAAAAAATGTTTTCAAGTGTATTCACCCCCCCGCCCCGGTACACCTAAACGTTTGACTCGGGACCAACATGAACTAATATTATAATTGCTTAAACGTTTGTTGTTAGTTTACTTAACGATTTCTTATTTAGTACTCGATTTTTCCTTTGCAATCTAAAGGCAGTATCTTATTTAAGAGTTAAAGTATTTTTTAATTCAAGAAAGAAAACAGACGGTTGGTTGTGTTAATTAAAGGGTATATATGCACTACTTTAATAAGTTGGAGGGTATTTGTGCCCTATAACATAATTCGAAGGTATATTTGCCCTGTGAAGTGAAGGGGTATTTATGTACCTTTTCCCTACATTATTTAATAATGTGAGATTTATTTATCTGGATTTAATAAGCTAGACCAATTAATTTATAAATAGATGACCTAGTTATTATTAATTATATTATGGGATAAGGTAGTGTTTGGAACAACTTTCTACTGCAACTTATAGCTTTCAGCTGCAGCTGGAGTGTTTGGAACACTTAGCTTTCAGCAGAAATTCCCTACAAAATATAGTCAAGATAGAGAAGCTGCTTAAGCTGCTATGACCCAGCTTTCAGCTGCAGCTTACTGCTTATCTAATTTATTAGACTATTTTATCCTTTAAATATTTCTATAATTCTCCAAAAATCGTTAATTTTAAAATTAATATTAGTTAGTAATTTGATAAAAATTATTTTATATTTATTATTTTTAAATTCTTCAAGTTTAATGAAATAATTATTATTAAATTAAATATAATTAAATATAGATGAATTAAAATAGTGGGTTCTGAAAATTTTGAATTTTAAATTTATATTTTTTCTATTTTCATTTAATGATAATTATTTCTTAGCTACATAATTATTAAAATTATATAAAAATATTATTATTAAGAATTTAAGTAAATAAATAATATTTAAAATATAATAGTATGATATGGTTATGCTAATATGATATATTATAAATTTATATAATATAAAAAATAATTTAATTTAATATTTATTTGTTTATTATAAATTATAGTTATTTAATAACATTGAGGGTACAACGGATATTTTATTTAAAAACTTAAAATAAGCTATTGATATCAACAGTTTTCCAAACACTATTTTCCCCACTTTCAGCAGTTTTCAGCACTTATTTCCAAACACCTACAAATTCTCAAATCAGCCGCTTTCAAGAAACTTTCGATCTTATCAATATGCTTGAATTCTCCCAAACACCCACTAAGTATTATTATTAATTAAAACTCATTAGCAATATAATTATTAATGGACTACTGTTATAATATGATTGGGATGCATTATTATATTATAAAACCCACACACATGCATAACTCGATAATACGCACAAGCATATCAAGAGTGAGAGAGCAGTTAACATTTTCCCTTCAATATGAAGTCCACACAAAAGAAGTGAAAGGGTTGGGACATAGATCAGAAAGTCTAATTGTGAGCAACAATCAAAGCGTCCTCAATATACCTAGCGTAAGGTAACGGATCTTAATCCTTCACAAAATAGAATTGTTGGAGAGAGATCTACAATGTAGACAGTTAGGGTTGAGGAAACAATCCAAAATGTGATTGAATTAAAGTTGGTCAACCTCCGTGCGTCGTCAACAAGGTGTCCGAGCGACTGTCATCGCCATAGTCTTCAAAAAGTGTGTCTCAATCTCATTGGTCGAGAGATATACAGTAGTAGACTTAGAATCAACTCGGGGATAATACCTCGTACTATTAGGGCTGAGTGACATTTGTGAACTAACAGATATATGAGTGAGTGAACGAGTTCTCCGACTTCTCATGTGAAATAATGACTTAAAGGGGATAAGATATAAGTATCTGTATCCTGACGCAAGTAGTCACTATCTTGGTCCATTTCAACCTCCCCTTCTCTGGTCAAGAATGAGGAAGTTCAGTCCCGCTACGTAGAGGGGATGGCAGAGTGGTTGAGGTGAGGTTTCCGGGGCCGACAGGTCATGGGTTCAATCCTCACCGAAGCCATTCTCAGTGTGGCTGTCACACCGAGGGTGGTTTAATCTCCTGTGTGGTTTGCATGCTATCTTGCACAAGGAGTTGAGGTTTACCGGAAGCGCACGAAGGTAGCGGTGCGGGTCCCTCAAATCAAAAAAAAAAAAAAAAAAAAAAGAATGAGGAAGTTCATAAGGCAGCACGCAGTCAGGATCTAAAACAGAAGATAAATAATGCGATATTTTAACAGCGTAGTCGTCTAAACTTAATAACTATACTTTAACCATGGTTAATCATTCATCAGGGTTTTTGGATATTAATCAAAATATCAATTAAGGATTCTTGCATGAGTAAGACTTCACTAAATAGGCATAAAACATTAATTTGTCAACTGCAAATTAATCATGAATTGCTCGTCAGAGCATCTAATGTTGTTTAGAATACACTAGAATATAAATTATTTTTCAAGAATATGTAATTTTTTTCGAGAATATTAATTATGCTACTTTAGGAACAATAATTAGTCGGTATTGTATGACATAGAACAGCTTAATGATATGGATACACTTTCGGCATGTAACAACTTTTACAAATTATTAAATTATTCAATGCCCCCATTACATCGGATCTAAATTGTTGTTTGAGTTGCTACCGATTTGTTCATCGATCAATTGGTAATCCATATAAATAAATGGATTAATTATGACAAGATAGCGTTTGTATTCGTATTTTATGTACCATTCAAGGAACTCAACCCAATAGCAATTACGAAACTAAATTGAAGATATTTTAAGAATTATTGGTACACTTACCGAAGCCAATTAACACATACTATGATCCACTTGAAATAGATTGCAATTTACAAAACCCTTTCACTAAATTATTCCCATAAGAAATTTCAGTCGATCCTAATCAAAATATTATCAAACATATCTAATCACATGAATATATCGACAAAATCCCAATTTAAATCGTCAATCACAGAATTTACAACCAAGAAATCAAAATCTGAATAGCCAACATATTGTAATATTCGAAGCTAGAATTACTCTTCAAGAGCATCTGAAATATTAATTGTGTTGCTTTATGAACGACTAAGTTAATATATTAATTTTTTAAAATTGTTTTATTACTTTTCAAAAACATGTACTAATTCTTCATAAATATTAATTTACTACTTTAAAAACAACAATAATAACAAGACAAATTGGCAAAAATAGTCCTCAAACTTCGCGTTTTTGCGAATTTTGTCCTCAAACTTCTTTTTTTTGTTTTTTTGACCCTCAACTCCTTGTTTTTGCGATTTTAGTCCTACCGTTAGATTTTCCGTCAATTTAACCGTTAATTCAAAAAAAAAATAAAAAAATAAAAAATCGAAAGGGCAAAATCGGAATTTTTATTTGCATGGACCAAAATTGCAAATAAAAAATGATTTGGGATCTATTTAGCAAAATAAAACAGTTTAAGGACTGATTTCACAAATTTTAGACAAATAAGCTAATTGCTTCGTATCGACGAGATTTTGCATTAAATTTTCGATTTTTCATATAACTTTATTGCTTCGTATCAAATATAAGCTAACGAAGATTTCGTACCAATATAAACAACATTTAATTCGAAATGCAAAATATATACTGTGAATTAATCATTAAAAAACAAAGTTATTATCACCCAAAACTTTTACTTCAAAATAACCATTTAGCGTATAATATTTACTTCAAAATAACTAGAATACAAGGAGAAGTGGGAGACGAATCCGCTGAAGTTGATGAACATGGGGACGAGGTAGATCCAGGCGAGGAAATGGTCGAGCTGATCATCGCGCTGGTAGCGGACGTGAGTTATGGTTACGGCCTTCAATGGCGGGTGGTGGTGTTGGGGATTCGTCATGGCAGTTCTATACAGAGAATGTGAATACGAGACTAACCTTATTTGCAGTAATTTTTTTGGCTTATTATAGTATTTGCAAATAAAACTAATATTTTCTGTTATTTACGAACTGATACATATTTTCCTCGTATTTTATTATTCATGAAAAATTACGAATTAAATGTTTTTTATAACATATTATTCATCGTAAATTACGAACTGACACATATTTTCCTCGTATTCATGTTATTTTGAAGTAAATATTATGCTCTAAATTGTTATTTTGAAGTAAAAAAATTTGGGTGATAATAGCTTTTTTTTTAATGGTTAATTCACAGTAATATTTTGTATTTCGAATTAAATGTTGTTTATATTGGTACGAAGTCTTTGTTAGCTTATACTCCCTCCGTCCCATAGAAAGTGTCTCCCTTTCCTTTTCTGGGTGTCCCATAGAAAGTGTCTTCTTTCCTAAAAAGGAAGTGAGTCCTACACCTTTACCTACTCAAATCAATTCAAAACAATTAATTAATTGCATGGGTCCCACCTATCTACCTCACAAACCCATTCTAAATACTACCTCCGTCCCGCTATTACTGACACAGTTTCCTTAAATGGACGTCCCGCTATTACTGGCACGTTTCCTTTTTTGGAAATACTACCTATCATCTCTCTCCTACTTTACCATTTATCTCTCCTACTTTTTCTTACTTTATCATTTTCTCTCTCTTACTTTATCATCTTCTCTCTCTTACTTTATCATCTATTCTCATTCATCTTCTCTCTCCTACTTTATCATTTACCCATATCTCAATATTAATCATCTACTTTCTTAATTTCCGCGCCGAAATGAAACGTGTCGGAAATAATGGGACGGGGGTAGTAATTTATTAATTATATGGACCCCACATCTTTACCAACTAAAATAACTCACCTAAAACTCCGTATCCCATAGAAAGGAGACACTTTCTATGGGACGGAGGGAGTATTTGATACGAAGCAATAAAGTTATATGAAAAATCAAAAATTTAATCCAAAATCTCGTCGATACGAAGCAATTAGCATATTTGTCTAAAATTTGTGAAATCAGTCATTAAACTATTTAATTTTGTTAAATATGTCCCAAATAATTCTTCATTTGCAATTTTGGTCCATATAAATAAAAATTTCGATTTTGCCCTTTTAATTTTTTATTTTTTAAAATTAAAATTTAATTACCGTTAAAATTGACGGAAAATCTAACGGTAGGACTAAAATCGCAAAAACAAGGAGTTGAGGGTCAAAAAAATAAATAAAAAATTGTTTGAGGACAAAATTCGCAAAAACGTGAAGTTTGAGGACTATTTTTGCCAATTTGCCTAATAACAATATTCGGTCGTGGACTCTTCCACCATAAATAATCAATATATTTTCATTATATTTTAAACAAACTCTAGGACAACTAAATGAAAAACAAGTCATACGCGACATACATATTCAGATTTTGCTACGGCAAAACGGAGAATAACATATAAATTGTGTATACCCTTACCTTTCTCTTATTTCATCTATCATGGGGCACAATAATAATTGTAGAGATAATATATTATAAATTAAAGAGAATATATAATAGCAACCGAGGGAATAAGAAGTATATTATTATAAGGATCAAACATTTCGTTTTTTTATAATGTATAGAGCTGGTTTTGGGGCCTCTAAGATTTAAATGATAATAAATATTTATATTAATATATTTGCAGTATAAAATAAATTATCACTCTTTTCCTTTCTTTTTGTTTCTTATACTTTCTTCTTTTTCCTCTCTTTCCATGCTTAAACCAAACTGCCCCATCTCTCTCTCGCAAAGGAGCAATGTATAGAAGATAAGATAATTATGTGGATCAGAATAATTATGATAATATGCATTAGAATTTGATGGGTTAATATTAAACGGCCGCAACAAAGGAAAGTGAAAGGCATATGGAGGTTGAGTGTCGTCCAACACATAAGTGCTGGACAAATATTGTTCGAAACTTTCAATCTTGACCGGACCAACAGCTCATATTTTTATAAAAAATATATTAATAGTATTTTAATTTATCAGCATAAATCAGTCGTGCCTGACCATTTCTTTCTCTCTTTCTAATTCAGACATTATTTACATTTTCGATTACAATGATTGAAGGTACGTAAGCCCTGACGCCAACCAACAACTACCATTTCTTGACACAAAACCACATTTCTTTATATATTATAATTCCAATATTAGTTCAAGCAATTCAGCAATATACTCCCTCTATTATTTAATTGAAAATAATAATGAGAAAAAAGGAGTTAACATAAAATAATACTCTAATATAGTCTAGTGAGATATATTATTTTATATTTTTACATACAAGAAACAATTTTTCTAACCATGCTGAAAATAAGATCAAGTGAACTGACTTAGACCCATGTAATGAAATAAAATATTGCGTAAACTTACTTTAACCCATGTAATGACGTATAATATTATATTACGGGTCCGTTTGGTTTGTGGTGATTACTTTCATGAGAAACAAGTTTTTTTTTTATTATGATGAGTTAACACTTGTTTGGAGCAAGGATAGAGCAATTGGACAAAATCAAGATGATGAATCATTTGATGAAGATGATATTCAGTTTGTATTGTTGAGAACTACATCACAGGGTAAAAGTACTTCAAAATATCATAATAAGAGGAAGAAAACTAACTTTGGTTTCATTATAAGCTTGGAGTGCGTGACCGATGCATTTACAGCTCAAATAGCTAAGTCTGATGACCACATGATTAAATATGATGAACAAACAGTCAAAATTGTGGAAAGTTTAGGTGATACAAAGAAAATTAAAAATCACGATAAGCTTAATAAGGAATTGCAGAAGTTTGAGATTTTAACAATTTCACAAAAACAAGCGGCGGCAGGCAATATTATTTGAGATCAAGATTTATTGGGTTACTTTTAATTATCCATGAATAACGATGTTGAGAAAGAAACATTTCTAGTAGAATTACTCAAATCTAATTAAGGTTATTTGTTTGGACTATACTGTTTATGTTTTTTTTTTTTTGAACTTGGGTCTATTTTTAATTCCATTGACTATTTGAATAAGTTGCTTAATTTAAATACATTAGACATGCCTTTTTTTCAAATACAAATTATATCTTTTTAATTTTATTCGTCGTGCTTTGAAGATTTTTTATATTTAGATATGTTCTCATTTTACTAATGTGTCATAAATATGATTAATAAATTATTTAAAAAAGAAAACTAAAATCCGAACAGTTTATTTGTAGTTTCCAAACATATTATAAACAATTTGTTTTCCTATGAATCACACACTTGTAGAATTATATTCTATAATAATTTTATTTTTCTGACAACCAAATGAACTCTACAAGAAATCATGAAAATAGTGACGAAGATTGTGCTAAGAAATTGAAGTCATTTTATGTTCATATGTTCTCGATAGACATAAAGAAATTATGACTATGATATGATCGAGAGAGACTATTTTCATTAAGTTGTAAAAGGTAATAAAGAAATTAAAAAGAATGTTTACGATTTTAGATCTATTATGAATATTTTAGGGTTTGCTTTTACCCGAATGACTATTTCAGATTCCAAACTCTTTTAATTTTTCAATAGGTTTGTAAATGATAATCAGCCTTTTGAAAGATTAAAATAGTTAATGTTTTCTTCCTTGTAAAGTCATAATCTACGAAATTGATTTGTATGTTTTGTAATAAATCGCTGGTCAATTAATTTCTTTAGCTAAGTGATTTTGTACTTCAATATTGAAAGAAAAAGAGAAAAATAAATGCTAGCCAATAATTCACCTGTTCATGAAATGAAGGGTGGATTTGCTTTAATGTCGAGACTTTTCGAGCAGTGAAAGGAAGAAGCACATTGTTTCATTTATTGCTCAAGTGGGGTTAGATTTTCTATGCATTAGTTTTGACTTGTTGCTTTATGAGTTTTTTTTTTTTTTTGTATTTGTATATAATAAATAATAATATGAGTTTTTTGTAGTATATAATACTCCATCCATCATGCTCCAAATGACACATTTTCTTTTGTCACGAGAATTAAGAAAATGAATAATCAAGTATGAAAGATGAGTAGATGATAAAATAAAAGAGAGAAGATTAATGAGATTGTGAGAGAGTAAATGATATAATAGGAAAGATAAATGATAAAGTAAAAGAGATAAATTATTAAAGTATGAGAGAAAAATGATAAAGTAAGAGAGAATTTATTATTATTTTTTAAAAGTTATTTCCATTTTTTGAAAACGGATCATTTGAGAAGAGACGCCTAAAATGGAAAATATGTCATTTGGAGTGAGATTGAGGAAGTAATTAATACTCCCTCCGTCCCATTAGTAGTGTCTCATTTCCTTTTTTTGGTTGTCCCATTAGAAGTGTCACATTTATAAAAAAGGTAACAAATATGTGGACAAAAATCAATCACTCAAAAGTCAAACAATACACACCACAAAACACCATTTTCTTAATAACCGTGCCGAAAAGGAATGGGATACTACTAATGGGACGGAGGGAGTAACATGCAAATGAATTATGCAGGTATGGAGGTGTAAATCTTAAATTTTAAGATGTCACGATCTTCAATTTTTAGGTGGGAATCCGTAACCCCTAAATCCATCTTTGTGTATGATCGAAAGGTCATAGGTTTAAAATCTACCAATACGGCTTTGTGTGTGTCTGTCATCTATGGTTAGTCTCTCTTTTATTGTTTGCAGACTAGAAAATAGGAACGATGTTCATTCAGTGTACATATCTAGACTTGGATTTCTCTTGCATCAATAATTTAAAATAAAATTATCCCTAACTTTGCACGTATGGTCATAACTCTCACTTCATTCCTATAATAACTTAGATAATTCAACGAGCAATAAATTGTATATTTTTTTAATTTAGGAGACAGAAATATACAAAATAATATCCAAGAGCTTTAAATTTTAACACTAAATCCCTAATATTTATTTACAAGAAAATAATCTCAAACTAATTTGTCACTCGCTTATACTCCCTTCTCATAGATGTTTTCCAATAACTTTTCAATACTGAATTTAATGAGAGTTATTGGTTATATGTAGAGTGGTGAATTTCTCAACTTGTGAGTAATTTTTAGCCCATAATTTTGATTTTTTAAAAAACGCATCTATGGGACAATCTAAAAAAAAAAATGGGACAATATTTATGAGGCAGAATAAATATTTAAAAAAATGGACAATTTTGGACTTTTGTGCAAAAGGCAAGTCCAATCAATTATTGACATCTTTGACAGGGTCCTTTTTCTTTTTTGTTTTTCTCCCACTGATTACTGAAACGCGGTTTGTATGCTTATATGAAAATAGAGAAAATTGCGATTTTGGTGCTTATACTTCCACTTTTTTTATTTTTGATGCCCATTTTTTAAAAATTGCAATTTTGGTGCTTATACTTCAAAAATTATTTCTGTTTTGGTATCTCACAATTTAACATCTATTTTTAACAAATTAAACATACATTCTTATAATAATATTATTATCAAAAGAATTTAATAATTATATATATAGCTATAACTTTTAGACCTCATTTTAACATTGTAATATTTGTGCAACATTAAAAAGAAATTATTTACAAAAATTAAAATAAATTATTACGTTATTTTAAATATTGAAAATAAAACATAAATAATTAACTATTAAATAAAATTAACATAAAGTATTAAATTATCATAACCTATTCTTTAAAAATTGCAATTTTGGTGCTCATACTTCACAAATTATTTCTGTTTTGGTGTCTCACAATTTAACATCTATTTTTAACAAATTAAACACACATTCTCATAATAATATTATTATCAAAAGAATTTAATAATTATATATATAGCTATAACTTTTAGACCTCATTTTAACATTATAATATTTGTGCAACATTAAAAAAAAATATTTACAAAAATTAAAAAAATTAAAATAAATTATTACGTTATTTTAAACATTGAAAATAAAACATAAATAATTAACTATTAAAAAAATTAACATAAAGTATTAAATTATCATAACCTATTATTTTAATAGTTTAAAATCATTATTATTATAAAAAAAAATTTAAAAATTTTACATAATCTTACAATTTTACCTTTCTTTAAATCAATATGATATTATTTAATTCTTAAAATAATAAAAGACACCAAAATTGCTAGTGTTTCTTAAGTTTAGGCACCAAATATACAACTTTTGAAATAAGGACACCAAAACTCAAAAATTTTAAAAATTTAGAGACCAAAATGGTTAATTACTCTATGAAAGTATATGTTGGTCATTGGAAAAGTGAACTTGCGTGTTTGGACCGTTTGAACATTTGATACTCCCTCCGTCCCGTTATTTATGGCTCAATTGGTTTCGGCACGGGAATTAAGAGAGTAGATGATAAAGTATGAGAGAGAGAGTAGATGATAAAGTATGAGAGAGAAGATGAGTAAGATAATGAGAGAGTATAAGAGAAAGATGATAAAGTATGAGAGATAATGTAATCAAGTGTGAGAGAGAAGATGATAGAGTAGGAATAATTTTTTACCAAATTAAAAAGTGGGCACAAATAATGGGACACCCCTTTCGGGAAAGTGAGCCACAAATAGCGGGACGGATGGAGTATAATGATACTATTGTGTAGTAATACAATTTATTTTTATTTTTTATTTTATCAGGTTACCTTCTTTTTTTTGCCCCAAGAGTACAGTAATAATTCATACATTTAGTAGTAAAGTTTATTTTGTTGATTATATGTTTTACGTGTTGTATTAAACGGTTGTTTGCTTATATTTTAACACATATACTGTATTAGTAATTGGTGATTAGTACTTCATCTATTTCATTAATTTTATTTTATTTTTCTTTGATTGTTACATTCATCTTGTTATCTTCTAAAAATAGTAATGTATTTACACACAACTACCCACGTGTGCCACGAAAGAAGTATTTATGTCACTTCTATGATGAGGAGGTGAAATGGTAGTGTGCCTTAAATACTAAATTATACTCCTTCCGTCCCACAAATCTGGTTCCATTATTGGTTGGGCACGGTATTTTAGGAGAGTTGTTGGTTGTGTGTAGAGTGGTGAGTCCCTCAACTTGTGGTTGATTCTTAGCCACAATTTTAATTTTTTAAGGAATGAAACAATATTTATGGGACAATAAAAAGAGGGAAATGGAACAACAATTATGGGACGGAGGGAGTATCATGTGACTTTGAGTCCTTCTATGGCCTGGGCCAAAGTAAAAAACGGTCCTTATTATATTAAAATAAAATTTAAGTTTTATTAAAGTAAAATACTGCATTCATCCACTCATCTTGCAACATTTTCCTTTTCGGGCCGTCTCACTTATCTTGCAACGTTTCCTAAAATAAAAAAATGAGTGGACCACAACTATTCTAAATAAGTGGATCTCATTATCTTTTACTTTACATCACTACTTTACACATTTACAACACTATTTTATACCTTTACACCACTATCTTAAACTCCGTATACAATCTAAAATGTTGCAAGATAAGTGGAACGGAGGGAGTATAACATAAAATTTGGACAAGACTAAAGAGACGAACAGAGCTGAGAGAGTAAAATGTGGAGTATATGTAGATTTATTTGTTCAGGCCTTCAGATAGGATAATTAGATCTGTTAATGAATTCCTTCTGTTGGCGAATAGAAGGAGTTATGATTTTGTTAAAATTAATTTGTACTTTTTTTATTATTCTTTAAATTTATATTTTCTCATTGTGTTGATAACAAACAATTGAATTTATAATAAAATAATATAAAACATGAATCGAACATTAAAAATACAGATCTCATCTACTTTTTAAATCAAATCTCATTACAAATCATTAAGCTGAATTTGCGGTTGTGGGATGTTGACTGCATTATTATAGGCTATTATGTTATATGGTATCGTAACAAAACCTAATTCCTAATCTCTTTAGAATACTTCCAATATTAATAATAATAATGAAAAACTTATCAAAGTATTCTCTTTAGAATACTTTATTATAAAATCTCTTTAGAATACTTTAATCATAATCTTTTTAGAATAATTCTAATTAACTATTTTAATTTAGTTTTAACAAAATACAAGGAAAAGTAATGACAAATATCATTAATAAGTTATTAATAATAATGAAAGACAGTAACAACGGATAATTCAATAAAAAAAAAAATAGACAGTAATAACGGAAGGGACCGAGTATTCTATAGCGTAATAATACTCTGTGATGATTGTAGAAGAGCACAAACCCTAAATACGTCAAACCCCAATTATTTATTTATTTATGTTGTGTAGCCACATGGAAACCACCTCTTCGGTCTTCTTCTTCTCCATCCTTCTCCCCACAAGTTATCCTTTTCACACTTGAAAACCTTCTCGCTCGCCTTCCTAATTCTCTCTCCCCCTCTCTTTTACACTCATCGCTAATCCTATCCCTTCAGATTCGCTAGGTATTTTTGTCATCAACAACTGTGTCGTTTTATTTTTATGCTGAACAGAGCCACCACCGTCGGACGAATCCTGATTTGGTGGTCGATCTGATTTTTTCTTTTCTTCTGTTTGATTCACCAGAAAATCCTTGTTTTCGTTATTAATAATAAGAGACATACATTTTTATGTCTTTTTAATTAGAAATAGAATTAATTTCTGGTAGGTTTTCTTTTGGAAAGCTAGGTTAGCGGCTGGGTTTTCTTTTTATTCCGAATCTGATAAAAAAAAAAAAAAAAAAAAATCTCCTCTCCTTGTGAGGAGATGACGCTGTCGGTGTCCAGCAATCTCTCTCCAATTTGATGCGTTGTAATTGTGTTTGTCAAGATAAACCTTATAGTTTTGTTAACTGTCTTAAATTTATGATATAAAACATCAGGTGTTCTGGAGTTCGTTTTCAGATAGCTTTCCATTTTCGATTAGTGTGGATCTTATAAGCCAGCATCTTATTTAGTTAAAACTTGTTTCTGATCGATTGGCTGTTTTTTGCAGGGTATTTTAATCTAGACTCATGTCAATTCCAGGAAATGCAGAGGTTTTGCATCTATCTTTAGATTATTTTGTAGTTGTTAATATTTGTGAGCTTGAAAGATTTTCGACTAAATCGTTGTCGCCTGTAGCCTGGGGCGTTTTCCCGGCAGCAGCAGGTACAGCATCAGCAGACTATACCTATAAAGAAGAGACGATTTCCGATAATCCAGTCATTTTCTCCCCAAGAAGAAAAATCTAACATTGATGATGGAGGGCTGTCGTCAGGTGAAGCAATAAATAAGACCGACGCAGCGCCGGCTTCTGTTACGGGTGTTAAGAATGAAGTTGTGCCTACAGAGACTCCATCAGGGCAAGCTAATGTGGATGTTGATGCATCCAAGCCTGTGGAGGCAAAACCTAGAATTAGTTTAGGTCCTAACAAGGTTGGCTTGCAGAATGAAAATTCTCCGGAGCCTAAGAATCTTGATAGTTCTTTGATTGCTCAGACTCGGACGTCAGATGTGAAACGGGAAATTATTAGTGCACAAACGGAAGGTGCCTGTCGACTTAAGCTTTCCGGTGGCAAGATGAACGTCGAATTGTCATTAGGACCAAAAGAACCACTTGTTCCAGCTCCGAAAACTCAGGATGAAGCTATTCTCCATAGTTCGGACAGATCAGATTCTTTGTTGACTTTGGCTTTACACGAAGAGAAGGTAGTTATGTGTGACAAGACCACGGACACGGTTAGCAATCCATTATGTGCTAACCGATCGAATTGGGATTTGAACACTACTATGGACGTATGGGAGGGTTCTACCACTAGTGATACAGTTGCTCACGGTCTAGTTAATATTGGCGGCTTCAGCAAGACCAGTAGTTATCACGATGATAGATCTTCATTAACTAAAGCTGGTACACCTTTCCTTGGTTCTGATAAAGGAAAACAGGTTTTAGATGGTCATACATCGAGTTCTTTGAAATCATGTACACAACTGTGCAAGATTGATGTTTCCCTTGGGCTTAGACTTGCTATGTCGAATATGGATACTAACTGGGAACCCTCTTCTTTATCTGGTAACTTAGACTTCACTAGCGTTAGTCCAACTTTGAGTTTGAAAAAAGTGCAGCTACCTATTGTGGATGCAAGTAGGACCGTGAAATCGGAGCCAGTTGATGACAATTCAAAACTTGATTGTAGCATAGGTAGTTCTAGCAGTAATAATGTAGAATTGTTGAAGCTTACTTGTGTGAAAAGAGAATGTGCCAATAGCCACGCTATAGCAGCAAAATTGCAGTCATATGTAAGTCGGGAGAAATTAGATGACCGAAGATTAATAAAGTCTGAAGTGGTTCAAGAGCGCAAGCAAGAAGGCTTGAAGTCAAAAGATGCTGATGTGCTGTCTTTTGCAAGAGTAATGCAACATCAAGAGAGTTGTGCATCTTCTTCACCTTTGCCAGTTTCTTTGTTGTCTCAGGGTCCATCTCCTGCATGGTTACCAACTTGCTCAGAGCTAACTACAGCTGAAGATTTTTCAAATCAATCCCAACAATCCTTTCATAGTAAGGAATCACAACACAATGATGAGCTGACGCCAATACCTGTCATGCAGAACAATAACAAGTTAGGGATTTCCAGTGTTGTAGATCAGGATAAGTGCAAATTGGCTCGGATTGATGAGCATACAGTTAAATTATGTCAGAATGATGAAGATGTTGAAGAGAAGAGAAACATATCAAGTGAAATGCTTGAAGAAGATACATCTGGGTCTGATAGTGCTGTTGATGTTATGTCTGTAAAAGAAGATGAAGAATATGAAGATGGTGAGGTTCGAGAGCATGTGCGGCACTCAGCTGAAGGAGATCCTACTATTGAGGTAGAGGACGCTGGAGATCCTATTGATAAATTAGAACTTGTGAAATCTGATTCACAAAACTTGCAGCCTTTTGTTCCTTCAGCTGACCAAATCATCGGCGAAAGCGATACTGTGAAGAAAAATCTTGATGAAAACCACTGTGAACCGATAAAAGATTGTGTCAGCATGTGTAATGAGCCTAACAATGAAAACAAATCATTGCAAAAGCCTTATGAAGTGTCAGAAGTAGTAGCTGATGAGACAAGAGCAATCAGTGTCATTGCAGATAGAGAAATTGATCAGTCAGGAGAAGATGTTAAGGAAAGCCCTAGAAAAGAATTATACCGTGATATTCCAACTGATGGAAGCCTTGATAATGTTGTTACAGAATACTGCTTAGTAGAAAATGATTTGACTTTGTCTAGGGTTGAAGCGTCTCCAAATGGCAATGATTCTGCCAAGGACTCGAACAATGCCAACAATAAGAGCCGCATCATAAATCTATCTAGTCCTTCTGTCATGGCTGCTCCTTTCAGAACAAAATCTATATCAAATAGGTTAATGACATCACGAAGTGGAAAAGGAAGATATTCGGATTTTAGTGGAGAGGTCCGACCACGGGGAAATAGGTAAATATTTCTTCATCTCTTTTTCTTTTATAATGTATTCTGTACCTATTTTTAAGACGGTTGCTTATACTTCTGTTCCTCTTCGACTTTTCTAACAGAGATGAATTTTACACTGGTGGTTCAAACAAGTTTGTCAAGGATCGGGTTCATGATCAGTCGGTCAGGAATTCTAGACCAACTTTCATGCGTGGAAAGGGGAGAGCGTCGGGCTATTTTGGCTCCGGTCGTGGACGTGGATGTGGTGATTGGGATTCTCGTCACGACTTTGCATCTGAAAGTTCTTATGGCCAATCTGATTATGGAGTCATCAGACGTAAACATGCTTCATCTACTGATGTCGATCTTGTAAACAACGGCTATAATATTCCTCAAGATGATAACAGAAATAAGACAATAAATGACGAGCTTCCTTCTCAACGCCGAGGATCCTTTAGGAGACTCTCTGCTGGAGATAGAGATGGTCCTGTATCAAGGGGCTTTCAAATGCTTCGCCGGGCTCCAAGAAATATGAGCCCGAGACGTTCTGGCGAGGCTGGTTCTGATATGATAGGGCCTGGAAATGATGACAAGTTTATGCAGCATTTATCTGATGACATAGTTAATCCTATCTACGGTCACCCACAAGCTATGTATGACGAACATGATAATCAGCAGCTTGTGCGAGGGAATAGGAACTTCTCTACCACCTTGCAAAGAAAGGGCTATTCTAGAGTTCACTCAAAATCTCCAGTTCGATCTCGAACACGTTCACCTGGCCCATGGTCATCTCCAAGAAGGAGATCTCCCAATGGAGTTCAAGAACATGGTCAGCATCGATCTCCAGCTTTCTATAGGATGGGGAGGATGAGATCTCCTGACCAAAGTTGTTTTCATGATGAAATGGTTGCTAGAAGACATGGATCTCCTTCCTATGTCGCACGGCATAATAATGACTTGAGGGATGTTGATCCCGGAAGGGAGCATATTCATCCACGGTCTGCTGATTCTAATAGGAGAAGCTCTCCGGGACGTGGTGGTTTTCTTAGGGGTGGTAGGAGAACCGATGGATTAGATTCTCGAGAGATGGGAGACGGTGATGAGTATTTGAATGGGCCATCACATTCCAATAAGTTTCACGAGCTTCATGGTGATGGTAGCATTGATGACGGAAGAAAGTTCAATGAGAGGCGAGTACCTCAGCGACCTTTTCGGCCAAATTATAACAATCCTGATAATGAAAATTTTCGGTTTCATCCAAATGATGGAGTTAGGCCATACAGATTCTGCCCAGATGCTGATACAGAATTTGTTGAGAGAAGTAATACTCGAGAAAGGGAATTTGATGGTCGAATAAAGCATCAAAATCTCGCTGGACCACGGAGAATTAGAAATATTGAAGATCAGCCGGATGGAAATTACAGACCTGTTGAGCGGGTATGGCATGATGATGGATTCACTGATGGTAGAGTAAAAAGAAGAAGATTTTGAATTGCTCAAAGTAATTTGTGTAAGATGGTCTGTCACATTGAGCTTCGTGGAAAAACTCGTCTCGGGTTTACCCTGGAGGTTCGATACAGCATCCTAAGTGAAGTTTCTAAGTCTTGAGTTTATGTTGGTGGTCATATCACTTGTAAATTCTCAGGGTGAGCCTCCAATTTATTTGTAGCTTTAGGTGCAATCTCCATGTCCGGTGGGATGGAGGAATAAAATAAAGATTTCATCACAAGTTGGACTAAGATTCATACACAGACATATTGCAAATTGGATGAATGGTGGTTAGCAGACTATTTTTACTTTCACTCTTTTGCTGGAGTTGGAAGAGCTTTGATTGAAGTCTATGTGGATATCTAGGGAACTGATTTCAGAACCAGTGAAAGATGTATTTTATCATGTCTGGCATTATTATTATCTCCAAAAAGCAAATGCAATTATGGGTTAAAGATGAGTTTCTTGTGGTATTGAATAGAATCCAGAGCTTCGATTGCTGACTTTGTCATAGGGGAATGTGTTTAGAAGGAAGAGGCAACCAAGTGTGGAGATTCATTGGTGCATATAAACCCACTACAGTAGCATTTTTCTAGCAGGAAACAAAATAAGTCCGGAATATTATTGATTTCTTTCAATTTGAAAGATGCTGGTAAATGAAGCTTGTTAGGTTTCGGCTACTAAATTTATGAGTGAATAAAGACATCCTGTAAAATGTAATTGATCTGATAGACGAGAAGGATATCATTTGGATGTTGGAATTAAATATTCAATAAACTTTATGCATATTAAAATATTTTGATGCTTACGTTTTGCAATTAATAAAAATTCAAATGTTAACTTGAATTAACGATAACCAACACCACTCAATCAGATTATATGAAATAAGAAATACAAAAGTTCTCCACATATTGGCAAATTGGCAAAAAATAGTCCTCAAACTTGCGTTTTTGCGAATTTTGTCCTCAAACAATCTTTTTTTGTTTTTTTGACCCTCAACTCCTTGTTCTTGCGAATTTTGTCCTCAAACTTATTTTTTTATTTTTTTCACCCTAAACTCCTTATTTTTGCGATTTTAGTCCTTAAACTCCTTGTTTTTGCGATTTTAGTCCTATCGTTAGATTTTCCGTCAATTTAACCGTTAATTCAAAAAAAAAATTAAAAAAATGAAAAATTGAAAGGGCAAAATCGGAATTTTTATTTACATGGACCAAAATAGCAAATAAAGAATGATTTGGGACTTATTTAGCAAAATAAAATAGTTTAAGGACTGATTTCAAAAAATTTAGACAAATAAGCTAATTGATTCGTATCGACGAGATTTTGCGTTAAATTTTCGATTTTTCATATAACTTTATTGATTCGTATCAAATATAAGCTAACCAAGATTTCGTACTAATATAAACAACATTTAATTCGAAATACAAAAGATATACTATGAATTAATCATTAAAAAACAAAGTTATTATCACCAAATATTTTTACTTCAAAATAACCATTTAGCGCATAATATTTACTTCAAAATAACTAGAATACGAACTAAAACTAATTTACGAACAAAGTTATTATCACCCAATATTTTGGCTTGTTATAGTATTTGCAAATAAAACTAATATTTTCCGTAATTTACTTAACCGATACATATTTTCCTCGTATTCTATTATTCATGAAATATTTTGAAGTAAATATTATACTCTAAATTGTTATTTTGAATTAAAAATATTTGGGTGATAATAACTTTTTTTATTGATTAATTCACGTATATATTTTGCATTTCGAATTAAATGTTGTTTATATCACTACGAAATCTTGATTAGCTTATATTTGATACGAAGCAATAAAGTTATATGAAAAATAAAAAATTTAACGCAAAATCTCGTCGATACGAATCAATTAGCTTATTTGTCTAATTTTTTTGAAATCAGTCCTTAAACTATTTTATTTTGCTAAATAGGTCTCAAATCATTCTTTATTTGCTATTTTGGTCCATGTAAATAAAAATTCCGATTTTGCCCTTTCAATTTTTCATTTTTTTAATTTTTTTTTGAATTAACGGTTAAATTGACGGAAAATCTAACGATAGGACTAAAATCGCAAAAACAAGGAGTTTAAGGACTAAAATCGCAAAAATAAGGAGTTTAGGGTGAAAAAAATAAAAAAAATAAGTTTGAGCACAAAATTCGCAAAAACAAGGAGTTGGGGGTCAAAAAAACAAAAAAAAATTGTTTGAGGACAAAATTCGCAAAAACGCGAAGTTTGAGGACTATTTTTGTCAATTTGTTCCCACATATTCCTTTAATTATTATATAAAAAAAAAGATAGATATTGAAGCAAATTCGAAAGTAAATTTGAAAATACAATTGAAATATAATGATGACATATGAATTAAAGTTAATAATTCGACGGAATTGAATTCATTGGTCGCAAATGCTGGAAAAACGAAAGTGGTATCCTAAAATGTGGATAATTTAGTTTAGGGTTGGAAAATTATACAAAATATTTGGTATATTATTTATTTCCTAGTAAAAATTCAAGATTGGATTATGAGATCACAGCTTTGCCAAGCAGCATAGTCTGCATGATCAGGTGCAGGAATATGCTTATCAATTTCGACAGAATGCAATTTTTTCTTTGCACCAATAGCTATATGCATCGATCGATTCCACGAATCAAAATTATCCCCATTGAGTAGCAGATTGATTAGAAATGTGCTAGGAGCGTTGCTTTGATGAAGGTAGAATAGACTACTTGAATTGTCAGCCGCCATTGATAAATGACGAGGTATAGGAAATAGATTAAAACACGTAATTAACCACCAAGATGACAAGTAGATTTTTGATTCGATGAGAAATATGGTTTAGTTTGCAAGCATGTCCTTGAATGGAAAGGGGGAAACAAGTAAAAGAAGTATGAAGTGATTTTCGTTGATGTATCATATAGTATTTTTACATGAGATTTTATTATCTATATTTATACAAATTAGAATGGATTAGAGTGAGTCAATTCATCACATACAAAAATATCTCAACAATCCTAACAAGTTATCCATCCGGCACATGTTCTATAACCTTTCTTTATTACTCGTTGATCAAGATTAGATCTTGAGTCACAAGAAGCGATTCAGAAGTGTGTATTGAATAAACTATACTTCTCTATAATAACCTTCTTAAGCTAACTATGTGTGATATAGTCAAATGCACATCAACGTAATCCGTAACTTTCAAATCCAATACAAGCACCTCAACTGTTGTATTTCCAAATGAACAACTCATCCCAACACTTTCTTTTAGCATAGATAGTAATAGAGTGAATATCATTTTATAATTCTTATTTTTCAAATAATATTAACCAACTTATTTGCAATAAAGTGACTAAAGATGGGCTAAAAAGTAATATACTCCCTATTGTTATATATTTGATATGAAAAAGTAGAGGAGACCCCTTGTTTAATTATTGTGCAAGTTTTGGATTTTATCATATGCAGTTAGTTATGCACATACAGCTTTAATACTTTTTCTCTGATTAGACGAAAAAATATTTAATTAGTTGGAGGTGCGTTATAAAAGTGATAATTTACCAACCTAAGGTAACTTGGAAGTCGAAGCAAGAGGTGCAATTAGACATGGATAAACAATTCATGATTCCAAAACCCAGATTCCATGCTTTTGAGATTCACAACTGGAACGAACCATAAGGAAATAGGGTGACAATGTTTTAGATTTTCAAATAATTCAAATTTGAATGTTGTTTTGATCTCAAACGTTTGAAAAATGGCTGAATTTCGAATATAAAAATACAGTTGACAATTCCGATTAAAATCACAACTCGTGGTGAATGATTCGTTGACCGTTCTAACAACGGGGTTCGCGGTAGAGTGCCCATCTCTTGATACTTGTCTCAACCTTTGTAACTTCATTCATAAATAACTTAGCAAAGCACCTCCAACAAATGAAAAGAAGTTACTTTAGTGTTTTTGAAACTTCAACAACACATCTATAGAAAAATCTATATATAGAGTCTGTCTGCCTTTGGTTAATTAGTTATTACTCCCTCCGTCTCATTGATCTTGTCTCCTCTACTTTCGGCACGATTATGAAGGAGAGTCAAAAGTTATGTATAAAGTAGTAGATCATACAAGTGGGTAGTTATGTATAAATAACTTGTTATTTTTGGAAGATGACAAGATGAATGAGACAAAATGAACGAGATAGAAGGAGTAATTGATTGTGTAATTATGTAGGATATGAGCTGAAAGAAAATGTTTTAAAATAATATTTTATTTATCCCTAATTCAAAGAATCTAATCCCTTTGACATAGGAGTATATAATTATGGCTTTCCACGTAAAACATGAACCATTCCTTAAATCATAAATCATTCCACTTCTTCGCCTTTTCAACTTTAATTATACCACTTTTCTGTCGACTATGGGGTGCCGATCACGTATTCGTTGTCAATTCCTCCAGCTTTCTTTAATCATTCCGAATTTCGGTCGGAATAGATTTGAAGTTTTCAAAGTTGTTGGAATTGGCCGTCAATTCGATGTCGAAGCAAACCTACAGAGTGTGCTTTTGCTTCAGACGGCGGTTCCGCCTGGCCGCGGCGGAGGCGCCGGCAGACGTGAAGGAGATCTTCGAGCAGTTCTCGCACAACGGCGCGATGAGCGTGGCAGATCTGCGGCGGTTCCTGGCGGAGGTTCAGGGAGAGCAGAATGCTACGGTGGAGGCTGCTCAAGGTATCATGGACGGACTGAAGCATCTGCACATCTTTCAGAGGAAGGCACTCAATGTCGAGGGCTTCTTCAAGTATCTATTTGGGGATGTGAATCAGCCTTTGGATCCCAAAATCGGGGTAAGCCTTCCACCGCTATTCAATGTAATGTATTAACCCTAGTGAACAATTAATTATGTTAATTTGTTCTAATCTAATTCGTGCAATATATAAACAACAGATTCTGATGTTTGATTATCATTATTCATCTTCATAATTCATCCCTTGCTTTTGCTCTGTTTTAGATTCACCAAGATATGACTGCTCCACTGTCTCATTACTTCATATATAGTAGCCATAACACCTATCTAACGGGGAATCAAATAAGCAGCGACAGCAGTGATATCCCTATCATACATGCGCTCCAGGGAGGTGTTAGAGGAATCGAGTTGGATTTATGGCCGAATTCTACAAAAGATAATGTGGATGTTCTGCATGGGAGGTATGATAACTAAAGCAGTACAGCGTACACCTAAATGTTAATTACCATGAATTTTGTTCAGGGCGTTGTAACTGTGTTCTTGGTGTTGTAGTCTTCATTTGACATTTCACGGATAAATTATGTTTCTCTAAGCTCAGAATTTGTCATTTTGTTTCTCTTATTAATTTTTGATTGTTCATCCAGGACACTGACTACTCCTGTTACACTCATCAAATGTTTGAGGTCAATTAAAAATCATGCTTTTTCTACGTCTGAATACCCTGTCGTAGTCACACTTGAAGATCATCTTACTGCAGATCTTCAAGCTCTAGTTGCTGAGGTGCGTTGGTGTATATACATAGTCTATAGGGATTGTTTATATACATCTGCGACTTAACATTGCCATAGTTTCTTGCTAAATTGTAGATGATCGTTCAAACATTTGGAGAAATGTTGTTTGCCCCTGAATCAAGCTTTCTAAGAGAATTTCCCTCCCCAGAATCGCTGAAGAGAAAAATTATTATATCAACCAAACCGCCCAAGGAATGCAAAGAGGAGAAAAAGGCTAAACAAGAGCAGGGACATAGTTCTCTTGAGGACGAAGAAGTTCCCGATCTTGAACCAAAAATTGATCATGATCAGGTGCATGATTAAAGTTGGACTTTTTAGGAAAGTTCTCTTTTTTCTTGAGCTCAAGTGACCAGAATTTCTCTTCCAGGATGATGATACAGATGGAGATGGCATGGACACAGATGAAGATGACGAAAAGGATCCGACAATAAGGAAAAAGGCTGTACCAGAATATAGGAACTTAATCGCTATTCCCGCTGGAAAGGGGAAGGGAGGCATGCAGGCTTGGCTGCAGGTTGATTCTACTAAAGTTAGACGTCTTAGCTTAAGTGAGCAAGAACTTGAAGACACAATATCAAAGCATGGAAAAGACATTGTTAGGTATAATTTCATAATAATCTGATGCTCTTTTGTTGCACTATTTCCATGTCAAGATCATTTGATATCACTACTTTGCTTCTTCAGTACCATCCTTCACCCAAATACATAAATCGTAGGCAAGTAGTCAGAGATGCATTTGTTTGTAATTCATGTTGCTACTTGGAGGGTCTATTTGAGGCTTTTATGAAACATCTATAGATGTATTTCACTCTTTTTGTTTTTTACCCTTTTAGTATTTGTCTAGATTCACACAGCAGAACATACTGAGGATATATCCCAAAGGGATTCGGTTGGACTCCTCCAATTATAACCCCTTGACTGCATGGATTCATGGAGCTCAGATGGTTGCATTAAATATGCAGGTTAGTAAAACACACTTTGTTTTTCTAGCGTGAATAATGATGTTTTGCATCTACTCTTGTTGCAGCAATGTTAGTATCTTAGATTCTGGCAAATTTTGGCAGGGTTACGGTAAGTCGCTTTGGTTGATGCACGGAATGTTCAGGGCAAATGGCGGATGTGGTTATGTTAAAAAGCCAAGTTTCTTATTGAAGAGTGAGGTCTTCGATCCTAAAGCTGATTTGCCCATCAAAACTACTCTGAGAGTAAGTGAAGTATTTGTTATTAGAATGGATGCATATGCTGATAGTGATATGCATCATTAGCCCTTTTGCTTAAATACTTTGAATCAGGTGACATTGTATATGGGTGAAGGATGGTATTACGATTTCTCTCACACGCACTTCGATACTTACTCTCCCCCGATTTTTATGCAAAGGTAAGTAAGCTTCAAGAAACTCTATAAACAAAATTATGAGCATTGATAGAGTTATGGAGCAAGTGTATTTTGGGATACAGGTTGGGATTGTGGGTGTGGGTGGTGATACGGTGAAGAAGAAAACAGAGACAATAGATGAGAATTGGATCCCAAGATGGGATGAGGTGCTTGAATTCTCATTGAGAGTTCCTGAAGTAGCTCTGCTTCGGGTGGAGGTTCGGGAGGAGGATGCATCTGGACAAACTAAGTTTGCAGGCCAAACATGCCTCCCGGTATGGGAGCTGAGAACAGGTATTCGAGCCGTGCCTCTCTACAATCGCAGGGGAGCTAAGTACAAGTGTGTCAAGCTTCTTATCAGATTTGAATTTCTCTGATCCATCATTCTCACATTTCTCTACATAGAATTCTGTACTGTTTTGGTGTTTGGATCTTTCTGCCAATATTCTTCAACAAGGACGAAAATGAAGTCCATTTCAATTTTCTAGTCACTTCTTTTTTGTTATACCGAATAAATAAAATAAAGATATGATGATGTTGCAAGAATTTTCTATAAAATTTATTCCCTAGAGATTTAATACTCAAAACTAGACGCTTTAAAAAAGAAATTTTGATCAGCCACCAACTAATAAGATAACATATATCTTATTACTATTGGTGACTACAATACACTCGCTCTCTAACTAATTGACGTATATATATTTTACTTCTATATAATTTTTCATTGCACAATTGTGTACTACTAAAACATAAATGTTTATTCGTAGCAGATGAGATCGACAACGTATAAGTTATAACGACGTCTAATTCTCCAAATTTGGTCGAATGATTTAGTTCCAACAAATGGTAGCGTATGACATTATTTACAAATAAACAAATCTTGCAAAAAAACTTAAATGTGTACGTTAGATAAAATAATAATTTCGTTTAAATAATAATTTATTTCGATCTTCGATTTGGATTAATAGATAAAATAATAATCTTTTTAAATAAATATTTTTTTATTTTAATGTTATTATTTTAAAGAAATTTAATTGTATAAAACTTGGTATGACGGCGTACTAAAGTTTCTACCTCATAATTGTGAAGAAACGTTAAATTTACTCGATTTAAATCTATTTTCCGCATATACTTTATCATTATTTATTATATAAGAATTTAGTTGTACTTCCATTTATCATAATGAAACCCATTCTCTAATTCTGTAGGAGGGATATTTGTTGTTGTATAACCCGAAAATAGTGATTATGAGAATTTTATCTTCTAAATTTACAAAAGATTTTTCACAGTTAAAATTCGTGGTGTGATTTTCTGAGTTCGATTAAATTTTCGTCTTCAATAACTGGAGTCGTAACTGCAAATTACCTTACGAGAAGAAAGGGAAAACTGACAGTATTAATGGCGACGTGGTTGATGACAAAAGCGCGGCCAATCCGCGGTGAGGGTGATCTGTCCAACTGCCTCCCCCCACCCCCCTACCTACACTCGATTGCTGTTCAATCTATGCTTTTCGTCTTTAACTAACCACCAAGTTCCATTTCCGATTCCAATTCCAATTCCATACCCTTGGAAAATGTCGGCTAAGCAGACCTACCGCGTGTGCTTCTGTTTCCGGCGGCGCTTCCTCCTCGCCGCCTCCGAGGCCCCTGCCGACGTCAAGGAGTTGTTCGCCAGGTACTCGGACAACGGCGTCATGGACGCTCAAAACCTGTGCCGCTTCCTCGAGGAAGTCCAGGAGCAGAAGCACGCCTCTGCTGAGGAAGCGCAGTCCATCATTGATAGCTTCAACAACCTCAATATTTTTCATCGCCGCGGCTTCAATCTCGAGGGTTTCTTCAAGTACTTGTTTGCTGATATCAATCCGCCTCTCAACACCAAACTTGGGGTAATTTCTTCGAACCGATCACTGTGATGGAAATTTAGAATTTCCTGGTTAAATGACAAAATATGATTGGAAACTTGAAGCTAACTTATGATGCCTAAGTTTCCTGAAAAATAGCATTGATTTCCTAAGATTATCAAATCTTTTTCAGGTGCACCATGACATGGATGCTCCTCTTTCTCATTATTTTATATACACGGGCCACAATTCCTATTTGACGGGGAATCAACTAAGTAGCGATTGTAGTGATGTTCCCATCATCAATGCATTGCATAGAGGTGTCAGAGTTATTGAATTGGACATATGGCCAAATTCTACTGGTGATAATGTCAATGTTCTTCATGGAAGGTCTGCATTACTTACATTTGTTATAATTTTTGCTTTTCTATGATTGTACAGAATCCAATGATTTATCTCGATGATAACCTGAGGATTAGGCCATATTTTATAGATGGAGTGAGGTAAAAAAGAAAAATTGTAGTCTTACAAATAATATAACCAACTATCACCAGTCCATGCATCATCAAGACAAACCAGTTTATCATCAATAAAACATTTCTTTGGTTCACTCTCAGGAAGGTTCTCATATGCGCTCAAAGTCACTACGGGTGCAGATCTGTATAAGCTGTACTGTCATGCTCTCATTTATTTTGTTACATTTGTGTGTGTAGGACGCTAACCTCTCCTGTTAAGCTCATCACATGTTTGAAATCAATCAAGGAAAATGCTTTTGTTGCATCTGAATATCCCGTTGTAATAACACTAGAAGATCATCTTACTACAGATCTTCAGGCTAAAGTGGCTGAGGTATGTCTTTGGAAATTCTAGGGGGGAAATTAAGCAATTTCACCGTGTGTAATAACCTTTCCCATTATTGAACCTAGATGATCAATCAAACTTTTGGAGACATCCTGTTTGCCCCTGGTTCAGAATGTTTGGAAGAGTTTCCTTCCCCAGAGTCTCTGAGAAAAAAGGTTATTATATCAACCAAACCGCCGAAAGAGTATTTAAAGGTCAAGGATGTTAAAGTAAAAGAGAGCGACTTAAACAAAGAAAAGGATGATGAAGCTTGGGGTAGTGAGCCGAAAAGTTTTAAATCCAAAGTGGATGAGAAGGTAATGTATTAAGCTATTTCCCTCTTTATACTGAGTAAGCTCCATCTCATTTACTTGCCCATGATTTTTCCTCTAGGATGATGAAAATGAAGTGGATGATGAGGAGGATGAAGAGGATACTCAGGATCAGCAAAATGAAGCACCAGAATATCGGCAGTTGATTGCTATTCATGCTGGGAAAGGGAAGGGTGGAATGAAGGACTGGCTGAGGGTTTACCCTGATAAAGTGAGACGTCTTAGCTTGAGTGAGCAAGAGCTTGAGAAGGCCATAGTCGATTATGGAAAAGACATTGTCAGGTGACATATACATAATAAGTTGGTTTTAGTTCATTATCTCTACCACAACATTGTGAAATTGCTCTCTCTAGAAGCTACTAAAGCTCGGCTATCAATAAGTAAAGCAAGCAAAGACCATATCTAGATTTATGCATTGCCTCTAACATAGTTTCACCTCACTCCCTGTATACTACTGTTTATGTAGCTCCTCTTGTCAAACAAATGAGGCCATTTAAAAGGAAGTCTAATCACAAGAAATATTAATAATTATCTGTAGTTATATATATATATACACTACTGTTTTAACCAACAAATAATGCACATACATATGTATATCTGAAGTGTTTTATATATTAACTTTCCATAGTATTTCCTACATTTCCCAATCTAGCTAAAATGTTTTAATGAATGCAGCTGCATGTATGTGGAGTCTTTCTGTATTCATAGGTCTAAGCTTAAATAATTGAATACCACATTCATTGTAGTGTTTTGATTACTAGATTGTAGATGTAAGTTTCTTAGTCATGGGGAATCTGATTCCTATATCAGATCATAGAAACAAACACAATTGACAATGTGAATTCCGAATCACAATTAAGTTCCCCCAATTCTTCTTTTGAAGTTTACAAACATGAAAAAGCTAATAAATCACTCTCCTTCCATCCTATGCCTCCCAATAATTTCCTATGCGTCCTGCAAGGTATTATACAGTGATGCCAAAGAAAAGAAACATGTTTTACTACTGACAGTCTTAGGCATCTAATATACCTGTTCTCTCAAATTTCTGTTCTTCAGGTTTACACAGAGGAACGTGCTTAGAGTATACCCTAAAGGTATTCGTTTCGATTCATCCAATTACAATCCCCTAATAGCATGGTCACATGGAGCTCAAATGGTTGCGTTCAATATGCAGGTTTGTTATTGACTCGGAGAAGGAGTTATTAGTTCCTCATTTCTATCACACACTATAATAAACCCAAATTTTAAGAAATTCAAATCAATAATAATGCACTCCTGTTAAGTCCAACTTGCATGTTTATAGCTGCAATAGTTGATGAGAAATAATCTTCTTGATGCCATGTAAGTCTAGGTCTGAAAATGTAAGCCTTTGGTGTCAACAAGATGATGAACAGTTTTGCTACAATTACTCCATATGAATGTCTTGATTTCAACACATTTTTTATAAATGAATAATGATGAACAAGAGGATAGTTATGGAACCAAGGTACAGCTAGAAGATGTCTTTTATGGTGATGGAGTAATATTTTGGCAGGGTTATGGAAGATCGCTTTGGTTGATGCAAGGCATGTTCAGGGCCAATGGTGGTTGTGGGTATGTTAAAAAGCCCGATGTTTTGTTGAAACCTAATGCATATGGAGAGGTCTTTGATCCTAAAGCATCATTGCCTGTTAAAACCACTTTGAGGGTAAGCTGAAAGTGTTGGCAAACTTATGGGTGCGTCTGATATGCATCGACTGAAGCTGCCTGCTTTATTCATAAACAGGTGACTGTTTACATGGGTGAAGGATGGTATTATGACTTCCATCATTCGTATTTTGATGCTTATTCGCCTCCAGATTTCTATGCGAGGGTAAGTAAGCCTTTCTTGGTTTGTATTACTGCTACGAGTTGCAATAATTTGTTTGGTAACTGGTAAGGTTGGAATTGCTGGAGTGGCTGCTGATACTGTTATGAAGAAAAGTAAGACGCTTGAAGATAATTGGATACCAAGTTGGGATGAGGTGTTTGAGTTCCCATTAAGAGTTCCGGAGCTGGCGTTGCTTCGAGTTGAGGTTCACGAGTACGATATGTCGGAGAAGGATGATTTTGCAGGGCAGACGTGCCTGCCGGTGTCGGAGCTCTGCAAAGGAATCCGGGCTGTTCCGCTTTATAACCGGAAGGGGGTCAAGTACAACTCTGTCAAGCTTCTTATGCGATTTCAGTTTCTCTGATCTGCAATGTCTCCTTGACCAAACTTTGGAACTGTCCATAAAGGGCCGTTGTGTGTATGATATGATTAAATATAATCATTTATAGTTTACAATTTTAACTTGAAATGCGAAAATCATATAATATAGACCGAATTATGAACAGAAAGCGAAAAATAGTTTTAAAATGTAAAGCAAAGAATAGTTAATTCTGAATAATACTAATACATTTCAAGTGTTATTATAAAAAGTTATACTTTTTCCGTCCCATTTAAAATGACACGTTTTCCTTTATAGGACGTCCTAATTAAAATGATACGTTTTCTTAAATGGAAATAACTTTAAAAATGTTGTTTTATTTTTCTCTCTTACTTTATCATTTTTTTCTCCTACTTTATTAGTTATTCTCTCACAACTCATTTATACTCTCTCTTATTTTATCATTTAAATCTCTCTCATACTTTCTCATTCATTTTCTTAATTTCCACGTCCAAAGAAGCGTGTTACGTTACATTTAACGGAGGAGCATTTTGCTATTTGGGATGAAGAGGAAAAAACCATTTATTAAATTAATGAGGAAGAAGCAACAGAATTTATAGTTAAACGTGTGGCCATATTAAACGGCTCTAATTGACTTTAAGTAGGAATCCAAAAGCCAATTATCATGACTTTAGCCTCTGAAAAGACTTCAAATTTGGAGCACCCTTGTTTAGACATCTTCAATCACCCATAGCATTCCTCCCCATTCTTCATGAACTCGTACACCAACAGCCTCTCGTCTTTCTCTTCACAATACCAAACCAGATGCAGGCGAGATAGAAAGCCTAGCTCCGACTCGAATGCACTCTCATTTTCTTGAACCTTTTTGGCCTCACTTCGTTTGATAGCAACTTCACGCCCTCTATAAACCACTCCGAACCTCCCACCTCCGATCTTGTTCTCCGAGGAGAAATCATCGGTGGCCATCACGAGATCATGAAGCAACAACTCCGCCTCATCACCCTCGACCCTGTTGGATTGGCATATTAGACTTGGACATGCCTCATTTTCTGCTCTACAACATATTTCAGAATGTACTGCAGAAGCTAAAGCTAAACTTGCTATCTGTGACATCTTTCATAAAGCAAAGCAGTGTCGAAATCCATTTCCTGTTCTCAACAGGAGGAGTGATATTCCTTTTGAACTGATTCATGCAGATGTTTGGGGCCCCTACAATGTGGAGAATATAGCTAATGCCTCTTATATTTTGACCATAGTGGAAGATCATTCAAGGTGTACTTGGACTTTTTTGATGCAGTCCAAGGGTCAGGTGGTAGGAATTCTTCAACAATTCATTAACATGGTGAAAACTCAGTATGGTTGCTCTATACTCAAGATCAAAACAGACAATGGATCTGAATTTGTAAATAATTCAGTTAATGCCTTATTCATGGAACTTGGCATTATTCATCTCAGAAACTGTCCCTATACACCTCAGCAGAATGGAACAGTTGAGAGAAAACATAGATCACTTCTGGAGATTGCTAGGGCTTTGATGTTTCATAGCAAGGTTCCTGAAAAATTCTGGCCCTATTCTATTCTCACAGCAACTTGGATTCTTAATCGAATTCCAAATCAGGTTCTAAATTGGGCTACCCCATACCAGATTGTAAGTGGAAGGCAAGCTGATTTGTCAATTTTAAGGCCTTTTGGGTGTCTAGTTTATTCAGCGGTGGTACAACCACAGAGAAAGAAGTTTGATTGCAGGAGCTCCAAATGCGTATTAATAGGTCTTGCTACTGATCACAAAGCTTACTTGTTATATGATTTGGATAATGATGAGGTCATTATTTCAAGGGATGTCAAATTTTTCCCTAACAACTTTCCTTTTGCAGATCTTGACAATGAGATCTCTTCTGAAGGATCAATACAGTCACAATCTTCTATTCCCTCTTTGAGCTATGAGGTACCTTCACTATACAATGAGGTAATATCTGATAACTCTGTTCCTATTCCTACAGCAGAAGTGGACATATCAAATGATACAGTTGATATAGAAAGCCCAAACAGTTCCTCCATTATTCCTTCTTCCCAAAATGAGGGATCTGGCTCTCCTAATGTTCATAATCCTAGACCAAGAAGGCAAGTGAGAGCTCCAGTGTGGTTAAATGACTTTGTTGCTCAAGTGAACCTTACTCTTCCCATTCCAGAGTGTAGTCCTTTACTCACCCCTCCAACATTCCCATATACATCTTCTTCAATATTCTCACAACCATATATACTCATTTCTTGGCCAATGTCACTGAAATCAGAGAACCATCTTCTTATAAAGAGGCCAGTCAAATTAGGGAATGGCAGGATGCTATGAAACTTGAATTGGATGCATTGGAGGCCAATGAAACCTGGGTGCTAACCGATTTACCACCAGGTAAACGTGCTATAGGATCAAAATGGGTATATAAGGTCAAATTAAATTCAGATGGAAGTGTGGAACGATTTAAAGCCAGATTAGTGGCAAAGGGGTACAAACAGGAACAAGGAATAGACTATGAAGAATTCTTTTCACCAGTAGCCAAACCAGTAACCATACGCATGCTTATAGCATTGGCTGCAGCTAATGACTGGTTTCTGCATCAAATAGATATTAACAATGCTTTTTTACATGGCCATCTTACAGATGAAATATACATGATGCCACCACAAGGATACTTGAAGGGACATAAAGGGCAGGTGTGCAAGTTAGTCAGAAGCTTGTATGGCCTCAAACAAGCTTCAAGGGAATGGAATGCTGAGTTAAGTAAGGCCCCGATTTCTTATGGTTTTTCTCAAAGTGTTCATGATAATTGCTTGTTTACCATGGGTTCGGTTCTACATTTGTGGCACTACTTGTTTATGTGGATGATATATTAATTGGTGGTCCTAATGTGACCGGTATAGAGGAATTGAAGTCGCTTTCGCATAATAATTTTACTATCAAAGATCTTGGACCAGCTAGATATTTCTTGGGGATGGAAATTGCAAGAGGAGAGCAAGGTACTTATTTAACTCAGCGGAAATATGTGCTTGATATGATTGAGAAGGTTGGACTTATAGGATGTAAGTATGTTTCTAGACCATTTGCTACTGGACTGAATTTACATTCTGCAGAATCTTCTCCAATGAATGATCCAGAAAA
This sequence comes from Lavandula angustifolia, assembly GCA_028984105.1. Classification (NCBI taxonomy): domain Eukaryota; kingdom Viridiplantae; phylum Streptophyta; class Magnoliopsida; order Lamiales; family Lamiaceae; genus Lavandula; species Lavandula angustifolia. The sequence goes on along the minus strand of CM054818.1, from coordinate 6,510,388 downwards.
GTACAGAAGGTTGGTTGGACAACTACTCTATCTTAATCTGACAAGACCAGATATTTCTTATGCTACACAACAATTGAGTCAATACATTTCCTCACCACATGAGCACCATTGGAATGCAGCAACTCATGTATTGAGGTATTTGAAAGGGTGCCCTTCCCTTGGTTTATTTTTCCAGAGATAATCTAGTGTTGATTTGCAGGCTTTTTCTGATGCGGATTGGGGTACATGCCCAACTACAAGACGCTCTTTAACTGGTTATTGTATATTTCTTGGTAGTGCTTTAATATCCTGGAAGTGCAAGAAGCATTCTACTGTATCTGTATCTACGGCTGAGGCAGAATACAGAGCGCTTGGAAGTACTGTGAGAGAGTTGCAATGGATTTCCTACCTACTGAATGACTTAGAGATGTCAGTGAAGTTGCCCATACCTTTGCATTGTGACAACACTGCGGCCATACATATTACTAAAAATCAGGTATTTCATGAGAGAACAAAGCATCTTGACATGGACTGCCATGTAGTTCGAGATCAGTATAAAGCTGGTTTCATTATTCCTAGTTCTATATCTACTGCATTACAAATTGCTGATTTGTTCACCAAAATTTTACCGGGGCCAAGATTTCGGTTTCTTCTTGGCAAGATGTCACTCTCTGATTTACATAGAGTTCATCTTGAGGGAGGGTGTAGAGATTCTTAATCGCGTGATCTTGAATGTAGAAGAGGATTGAAGACTTGGATGAGGAGATGGAAGATGAAGACAACTGAAGTCTGATTCTGTTGCTGAAGAGTTCGTTGGAGTTGGTTATAAGGAGATCTAATCGCAGCCGTTGATTTTAATACTAATATATGTAGGGCTTAGATTGATACTAATAAAGTCGTGTTTCTGTTTTTTACGTTTTGTTTCACACCGTGGCTTTGCCAGCTCAGCCTCGGTAGTTAGCTAGTTAGTTACGAATCTAGTATAAATAAGGAGTGTAAGGCGTGTGATGGATACTGATGAATTCTCAATGAAATTTTCTTTCCGCTTCATTCTCTCGTAATCTAGAAAGTTCTAGATCTAGGTTTTGTGCTAACTGCAACAGGCTGTAGCCGCCGGAGTGAACGCCGCAGAGGGTGTCACGGGCGCCGGCGACGGCTTCGAACGAGGTGTTGGGAAGGAAGGGTGGGAGTAAAATCCCATTCCGCCAGCATTGGATTTGTTGGACGGGCGGCTGTGCGGTTATTGTGGTGACGGAGCCGTAGACTACAGCGATTGTGGCGGAGGAGCCGCCCAGTGCATGGGCGGAAGGCAGATTGGTGGAGACGGCAGCGAGGAATAATAAGACGGCGGGGAGAAGGGTGTCGTCATGTAAATGGAGGGTTTATTCGTTATTTTGATGAATACAACGAAAAGTCTCAAAAGTCGCTCCATCAACTTCCTACTGGTAATCAAGATATACTACTAAATAGTGAATAAATAAATAATCATAAAATAACACTTTGTATGTTATGTATGTATAGAGTAATACTATTATAAAATTATTAAAATTTGATAATAGGCAGCCAACACAGATTACAAATGGGAGTCACGTTTTAATTTCAATTTTTGAGATGACGAAAGATATGTTTGTTGAGTGTTGACTATATAAATATATAATATACTATAATATATTATAATATAATATAAAGATAAGACTGCATGTATAGTATACGATCCTACAAACGTGGGATTATTAAAAAAAAATGGGTTTTAGAATTCGAATTAAATGATTTTGTTTCAAGTAACTCCTATAATCATTGATAGAAGCACTCTATTATTAAGTTATTCAACAATTGTTATTGCTATTTTGCGAGGAAAAGTATTACTTCTGGGGTCAAGGTAAAAATTACTTTTGTATTCAAAACTAATACTTATGTTTTAGTTATTCAACTTTAAAGATGGGAATCAAACATTATTTTCTCTCAGTTTTGATTATTTTTTTTCCTTTGACACAGCAATCCAATCAATTATTGTAGTTATTTTTGCTTTCAGATTACATTTCAGTCTCGACAAGTCTCAACTACCATCATTTTAACGCATTTTGAGTATGTATAATGTGTGTGTGATATGTAGGTCAAAGATGAGTCGAAACACGAAAAGACAATATCATTCCCCTGCCAACAATTTTCATTGCCCAAACCGTTACTACCATTAAGATATTGATTGAGTACTAAAAACAAAAAATGTTAGTTTTTATATAATCTATATTATGAATGTTATTATGTAATGATTATTTTTGTGTTTGGCTTATAATATAGGAGTTGTCTGTTTTAGAAATCACTTGAAACAAGATGCTACTAGTATATATATAATATAAAAAAGTTGTTGAATTTTATATATTTGTTAGTTAACTTGAATTATTATTTGGTTCGGTTAAGCACTAGAAATTTACGGTATGTTATAATCGAGTTATCAGATTAATTTGATTTATACGTTTTATATTATAACAAAACTCAACTAAGCATAATGCAAAAACTAAAATCCAAGTATAACGTTCACAAATCACAACACAGTTTGAGAAAATACTATAATTTGAAGTCTTTTTTCTTATATCATTCCCGTAAAATATTATCAAAAGAGGCACATTTGGGTACGCAAGATGGATGGTACATCTGGATCGCACGAATTGAGTTTTGACTCAAAATGGGATCGCTAACCAACATTAAAAAAATAATAATCATACAGCCCCCCCCCTTCTCTCCGCATCCGCTCTCTCCGCCTCTATTCTCTCCACCTGTGTTGTCCGCCTCCGCTAGTTTTTGAAATTTGGGTGAATATTGCTTGTGCGTGACGGTGGTTAGTAGAATTAGCATAATTGTTATTAGTTTACAAAATTCTTTGGTAGAATTGCACTTTTATATGAAAACACTCTCCTCCGGTACAAATGACACTTTTGTTTGAAGCAAATACTACTCTACAAATAACATTTTTCTTCAAAAACAAATGACACTTTTATATGAAAACAATGTTACTTCAAATGACTCTTTTATCTAAAGCGAATGACATTTTTGTTTGAAGCAAATGATACTTTCGTAAGTCATGGTAATTTTGAAACAAATGATACTCAATAACATTAAAAAAGCAAAAAAAAAAAAAAATTTGTGAAAAAAATAAATTTAAAAAAATGAAATAACGGGCCGTGAATACGGGTAGCGAATTGGGCTGGATGTATGGTACATCCGCCTCACACAATTTTGTCTCATCAAAAAGTCCATATATAATAAAATATATAATAGTGTTTATGATAGCGTGTTTAACAAAGTTATTAAACGGTCAAAACTCAAAAGTTTAATTTAAGAGAGACTACTGAAACGCATCCTTCCATGAAGGTGTTAAAATTCCCAAGGAGAATCCAATTGATTTGAGTGGTAAGATTAAGGGGAAAAAGAAAGCATACCTAATAAAGGTATTAGAATTTTTCAGTCATTAATGTTTTGATTTATATTTCCTCGTCTTTTTCATTCGTGATGCTGCTATTTTTGGGGATAAGGTTTATATTTATTAGAAATAAATTGATGTTAAGTCTAGCAACAAAGTTGTTACCTTATGGTTTTAGACTTGTAGTTTTCTTTTTTACTTTCAGTTCATTTGGCTGATCTGCTACATTTTTATTGTTCAGCACTTTATATTTTACGTTAAAATATTGTATGATTGTGTTTATGTGATATACATGTAAGTAGTTTCTGTAAAAGGAGTTGATAAATCAATGGCTATTTGTTTGTCGGTGGTACACCAACTGATGCGTGATCTAAGTAAACTATTTTCTTATTTTTACTGTAATTTATTTTGTATTTTCATATCATATTTGACTGTCGTGAAATTTACAAAATCTTGGAAAAATCGAATAGACGAGGAAAAAATAAATTAAACTATTGAGCTCCTCTAATCTTAGGGATCGACAGATCAACTCCGTTATGACAAAATCGAGGTATATGTAACCTTACTTTACATCAACTTAAATCAAACCTATAGTGATAACACTATTTGTATATACACTTCCAATTTAATTTAATGAAATAACAGAAAATGCATTTTTGAAGTATGTGTTTTTTAATGAATAATTGAAGGAAGATTCACATGCAAAAACTTGGAAATATATTAATCTTATTTTCGAACATTGTATCCACTTGACCACCTATCTCAAGTAGCCATCCCCATCATATAGATTTCTATTTGGAGTTTTATTTGTAATAATGTCGCAATTTAGGTGTGATCTGGTGAAGATATGAGATAGAAAGAAGGTTAAAGAAAGTGTTATTTGACCATATCTTTGTTCCACACACTTGAACATGTCTAGTAGAATCTTTGAAGTAACAAACAGACAATGGTGTTTGGTCAAGAACTTTTCCAAATTCTTTGCAAGCTCATGCTAATATCTTACAAAAATTCTCACATTCAAGTATAATATAATAATCATACATAAACATTAATATTATAAAAACTGTAGTTATTGTCCAAACAAGAACAGTAGTCTGACAGACAGACTGGGAGCAAGAAACTTTATTTTTATCAAGGAATGATGATGTCTGTAAGATTATACTCCATATTTGATCAACTGAAGAAAAAGGGACTGCAAATTATCAAACCTTTTGATACAAACATGAGAAGGGCAAGAGCAGGCTTGCTGGGCCCTCCAACAGATAATATAGATTTGCATCCATCAAACCCACACATGTTTTGTTTTTCTCAATTCCATCTCCATATAGTAGTAGCAGCAAACAAACAATAATTCACATTCCATAAATCTATCATACAGAGGCTTTTATCACTGGAAACAAATCACTGTATCAATAATGGTATAATTAAAATACATGGAAAATAGATCATCTATGGACAGCGTTACACGAGAAACTTTCATCTATGGACAACGTTACACGAGAAACTTACTTTTCACCATTTTACAACGTCTCGATCGTGCTCTAGCGAGAACGGTTTGAGATAATTTGAACTCCATCAATGGCCGCTCCAATGCACCGAACAATGCTACACAAACTTTGTGGCTCCGCCTTTAGAGACACTGCCTTGTGAAAAGAATGATTATCCTAGGTGATTATAATACATAACACATGCATGATGCTCGTTGAATTTTGTCTTATGTCCATCCGGAAGAAGGAATTCCATGTTTCTGAAACCACTCAGGCATATGGAACCTTTCGTAGAGAACAGGCCGTACATCCTTCTGTAGAGAAAGATGCTTGAGCAATGGAAGGATAACTTCCAAAAGCTGTGTTACATATCAAGATTCACAAATTAGCTCAAATGGGACGGAAAATGAACTTACGTGTATTTATATTCTAATCCATTACCTGCTCATCATGAGGTTGTCCAGGAGAAAATGGGATGCATGGGATGCCGTTCAGTGGTTGCAACAAGAAACTAAATGGGTTATTGTCGACTATAACTATTCGACTGAAATCTTTTGACAAGCAAGATAAATCCTTCACATGTTCACGATACTCCCTGTGATTCACGCAAAATAATAGTTACAACCATATATAGAAAAAACACGTTGGAATGAATAAGCAATTTCTGGTAGATGAATTTGCAGTAGACAAAATAATTTAACCGGGATATGATTTTATAAACTCATCAATACTGTAACGCAATAAAATACAACTTTCACTTTCTTTTATCTTGTATGTTCAGGTATACAATATATGGCAAAAAACATTTACCTCGTTTCAAAACAAGAATAAGATCAGTCTGATAAGGCTGTTTGAATTGAGCCTAATAATGTATGCACAAAAAACAGGACATATATTCTAATCGTCATCTCTGCTACAAGTTGCACTTGGTAATGAAATAATAGTGATCTTATTTGTGAGCATGATAATAGCGCTATTAGATGAACAGCATAATGCAAAATCATACAGCACAACTTTCGTCACCATCACAGAACATAGATGAAAAAATACTTGGTGTGAGAGAATCCTAAACTATTATGAGAAAAGTAACTTTTAAAAAACCAAGGAGTAAAAAAAATGCTATTGTTGTTTGATACACTGAATGTTGAACTGAAGAGAGCATGATGGATGATAGAATTCAAATAGAACTAGCACCAAAAAAGCTTTCGAATGATTAGATATTATTATGAAAGTTTCTGTAGTTGCACATTCAGAGAGAATATGTGCTGAACTTCTTTAAAGGTCTAAGGTTTTCTGCAGTTAAGAATTAAAAGTAACAATTTCAGTTGGGATTTATATGGAACAATGAACTGTTTTCAGATACCAGCGTTCAAGTTTTACTCCAATTGGTGAGCTGAGCGAGTTGCTTCGCATTCTTAGTTCATTGAATCAAGCTTGATCCGGGTGTTTTGGGACAGTGGGAGCTTTTTTTTGCTGTAAGCTTTGTCTTGTCACAACAAACTCATTTTGGAAATCTTCACATTTCATGTAGGATCTCCATCTTATTGTGCCTACCATATTAACATCCAACTGATCCTAGAATAAAATATCTTCGTACTTTGGTGGTTTAAAGCTAGCCATTTGGACACTACATTACACATTTACAGCATAAATTATTCGGAATAAGTCCACATACATAACCATGTTTTCTTCATGTGTCTAATTGTACTATAAAAACTCAAGTGTAAAATCCATTTTAAGTGTACAACTTTTTACCCTAAAAACATCTCAAACAGAAAGATTCTCGTTGGTGAGTCAAAGCAGGGAAGAAGGGCACCACCTTTGCATCACACAAACAGGAGTTATACATTTTTTTTTATATAGTTTCAGGTGTCGTACACTTCATTTGCTATGTGGTGGCTGACCCGACAAATGAAGGGATAATCGTCATAATATATTATTGTTATGAAAGAAGCCCATCTTTCATTTAAGATTATTATTGCTGAAATAGGAGGTCATTGAATTTTGAAACTGAGGAAACAATGCAATATCTTTAAAAATGTGCAGTTTAGCCTTCTTTAAAAAAATGCTATAAATATAAGCAGAAGTATTTTTATTCAGATTAAGACAGAATGTGCAGTTAGCACTACAGAAGCTTGACCATGATATAAGGATGGCTCACAAAACACAATAATCCAAAGAAAACCTAAAACATTTTCTGCTGTATACCATGTTAACAGATAACTTACGTGCTAGTTGTAGAAGGCCGATAAAGTCTATGGCTGAATAGATTTCCAGTATCTATTTTATCTACAAGAGGTCTTGCATAGCCTGTAAACACAAATGGTATTCCAACCCGTTAATATCATATTTAAAAAGTTGCAGCTGGAGATCAAGAAAAAATGGTACCACAAAGCAACAAAAAACCTTCAAGTCCAGCTGTAAATAATATAAGATCAGCAAATTCACTAAGTTGTTTTAGAAACTCCTTCAGTCCAGGGCGTTCAAACACTGTCACGTAATTGATCCTAGGTTTGCCTTCAAACTCCTATCGTCAAGAAATAAGTAGTGCAAATCAACACCAATTATTGAGAAACTTAGTAGATAGCTCAATTAATAATATATAAAGTTTGATAGAGCCAACAACTTACTTTGTCAGAAGATATGCATTCCAATTCAAACCATTTAATACCAGCTTCAGTGGCTTGACTACGTAGCATTACTGGCAAGCTTGATGTCTCATATGCACAAATCAGAGTTTCATCCAAATCAAGAACAACCTATATCCAAAGCATACATGAATGCCAAAACAAAGAGTCATAATTAAACAGAAATAAATGTCAACCATGTTCCTCATGAAAATAACAATGCTTGCAAAAACACATACTAATGCATCTAAACCAATATCTCAGTAACAACATTTAGGTAAAAATTTACCTATTTCCAAGATGAAGGAGACCAAAATTGGATACATAGTTCTTTTTTATTTTATTATATCGAGTAGAAAAAGGTAAAAGAAACTGAATCTTCTGTTTCAAATCTTCATGACTGCAGACTATTCCACTCCGAATTCTAGTGATTTTTTCAGTTTAGATGTATAATATAAATGAACATAAATCGGAAGTCCTGTCCCTAAGCCTGGCATAAAAATAGCATTCCAAATTATAAGACAGGCAACAGATGATATGATTGTTAAAGACGCACCCGTCAACTTTATATTCCTTGTATAAGTAAATAAATCAAGAGAGCAGATCCACACATTCAAATAATATCCCAAGTTTCATTCTTGTTTATACAGGAAACAGTTGCACATGACGTATTTAACATTTTCTATTCCTATAATGGGTTTAAACTTCTTCCAGTATGCCAAGTTTTCTTGTAATTTTTTTTAATTTTTTTTTTCTATGGGGGAGCTGCTGCTCGACTTATTTAACATATAAAGCACTACCTTCTAGGCCTATTCTTCTCGTGGACTTTAACTTCCCCAACTCTGCTCCATTGTAATTACTAGCACTGGTCTTTAGCAAACATCTCGTGATCTGTTCACTTCACATCAGAAGTATTTGCCTCACATGTTCATTTCAATTCAAATTGTAGATAATTTTTCTAAATATTGATTACACTAAACCGTTAACTCATGGACAACGTTTTATTTGACATATGTAAGTCTTACACAAGGATAGACACCTGATATTCTGAAAACTATATGAATTTAGAAAACTCCAACAACATCAACACGAAAAATGTATACACCAAGAAGTGAGATTACACGGTTACTACAGCATCAACACTCATACTTCATTTCTATAATCTATGGGTAAGGAGAATCATGTTAGTGCAGCCTCTCAATTTTGTACTTTTTCAGAAGTCATTTTATACACACACCTACACGTAAATTTTACTCATAATAGCAGATAATATTAAAAGGCAGTATGGAAATTAACTAAACAATCATTAAATGTAGAGCTGCCTTCTTAAATTAATAGATGACACAAAGCCAGCTGACCAGGTAGTTCCTAAACAGCATGGTAATGAAAGACATATGCAGAAGCAAGCTTCTAGTGAATACTGGACAGCAATTTTAGAAAAACTAAATGATAGCTATCATTAAAATCATCTAGAGTACATACACCAAACTAGACAAAGAAGTATCCCAACAGAATCCATCAATCGTTTTCCACTCAACCATCATATTACACAAACAATGATTTAATGTAATTAAATTTGTCTTTAGGAGCAAATATAGCATCATAACCATACAGCCCATTTCAGTATCAGCTGTAGACAGAATTAAATGTGATAGTCATTCCTCATATTTTCTTCAATTTCTTACAAACTTATGAATAACATATGAAATGGATATCAATAACTTCAAATATTTTGTCAAATCCCTGTCTTTTTTAGTCCAATTACAGGAAAAAAAAAAACAATTAGCAGCATTGTAATTGAACCTCACTAACTTCCCTATCCAAGATTTATGTTTCATCTTTCATTTGATCTTCGTTTGTTTTCTGAGGAATCTATAACCAATTCTAACTAATACTCAAATGCACTGATCTCCCTTTTCCTTTCGGGTACAGGAAACTCTACACCAAATTGATTTCACATATTAAAACAGCTGCAACTTACTGGAGCACCTCCTAAGTCAACCACAAATTCAAGACTTAGCATAATTGGAGCACCAACTTCATTAAACTACCAATCAATTTCAAATACCTCAAACTTCGACTAGATTCAAGAAAAGTTACCGTTAGCTTTCTCGGAGTTGGAGAGTCAGCCGTACCGTGGACGGGAACAGCAAAAGGACTCGTCAGCTCCGGCGGAGGTGGTGCCTCCTCAGGCTCTTCCGAGTACTCCGATAGCTCAACCACCGGAAGCTGCTTGAATTGCGGCGGCGCGTGGGGCGCAGAAGAGAGCATCGACCCCTGGCGTAGGCCAACATAAGAGAGGACCTGAGTGAACGACGGCGCGCCGCGGAGGATCTGCGCGAAGATCTGGAAGAAGAAAGCCAGCCAGTTGAGGAGCGTCCGCCACACCTGTATCGTCCGCGGCGCGTAGACTTCAGCCGGCGCCAGCTCCGCCATCACCAACCAAAATATGCGGATACCGATTATGACCGGACACGGAGAAATAGCGCTGGTTGATATCAAGCGGAAGCGTGTGTGGTGTGCTTTTAAGGCGGCGGAGAGGAGTGGTCGAGTAAGGATTCGAAGGTTATTGCGATCAAAGCCAACACACATGTATCAAAATAAAAATGAAGGGACGGAGTGTGTGGCACGCGTTAAGAGCGAGAGTGGGCAAATAGAAAGAGGAGAGAGCATTATTATTATTCTTGTTAAGTATAGTTGAAACTTAGTTTATTGTAATGATTTTTGGGATATTTGTTGTTTAGCTTTTGTTTCTTTTTATACTCTCATGAGAAAATAAATGATAAAGAAAAGAAAAATTTACAATTAGCTGTCATTTGAGGTGTGTTTTGAGTAGCTGCATTTATTTGGAAATAACTATTGAAAGTAGTTGAAACTTGAAAGTGAAAAAATAGTATTTGAAAATATTTATAATATAGTAAATTTAAATTTTGATAAAGTAATAATCTTGAAATCGAGAAAAAAATATTCATTTAATAAAGTTATAATTTTATCGAATATTATTTTAGTGTATTGACCCATATCGAAATAAAAATAAATTATTATCTTAGCGAGATTATTACTTTATTGAATATTACTTTATTGAGATTTAACTGTATTACTTTATTTTGACTTTTTGAATGAAATAGTTATTTTACCCTAATTAGACAACTTTAGAATATCTACCTCAATAAAATTGAGAAATTGTTTCCCAAACTTAGATTTTAACTTATTCATGATTATTGTATTATAAAATATTATATTAATCTGTAAATCATAAGAATATATTTTGTAGTATTCTTATAGGACAACTTAAATTATTCAACTTATAATTTAGTTTAAGAAAAAATTGATTTTGAGTGTTTGCAACATTTTAATTTTTTCAATTTTTTTTACATTTAATGTGAATAAGTTGAAGCTGGTTAAATTATATTTATAAGTTTGGAGAAGCTATAATTTAACGTTTTAGTTCGACATCGCAAAATAAGCTACTGCAATGAAAATAGTGCAAAAACTATTTTTTTTAAATAATACTTTTAAGCAGTTTTTGCAAATTACCTCAAATTATCTAATAAGAAAAAATATTTATACCAACTTCTTCTTAATTTAATTTTTCTAAAAAGAAGTTTAAATTATTACAATCACCCCTTAATCTTTTGGTCTAATGTTAGAATACCACCAATAATTAGTCTATTGTAAATTACAATTTACCTATTTAATATGTAGTTTCAAACTATTACATATTGTTGGTCCGGAGACGAGAGTTAGGTGTAGAGGGGGGTGAATACACCTGAGTACTGTTCTTTTTCTCAAACCGAAGGACAACTGAGCTGTTTGGTGCGACTGATGAACAGTGCCAGGTAAGAACCTTCGATCGCGGGTCAGAGAGTGTAAGTCAACTACTGAGTTCTCCTATTGACTTTTGTCAGTAGTTGAGACTCAGTCGAAAACCTTAGTGCAGAATAGTGTGGGGCCCGGAGATTCGTCTCAGTTTGAAAATGGGATTTCGCAAGTTAAAGTATTTTGGCAAGTGCGCTTTGAAAATACCTTTTATGCAAGATATGATTTTGTAATCAGTTTGAATGCAATGCAATAAAACAGTAAATGACACAAGCAATTTTTAACGTGGTTCGGATACGCAAGATCCTACGTCCACGGTCCTGCTGAACAGGAGTTCTTGTTGATTTATCTGAGCAAGCCTCAACAAGGAATCTGTGCACTGGACAGACCCTTCTAAGTTATAGTCCTTAGCGACTTTACAAATAAAACCGAGGTTTGAAGGGGAGGGGATAATCTCCAACTAGGAAGGAGTTCTTACAATAAGGACAATCACTAAAAGTGAACTCCTTCGAATTTCTAAGCTATAGATATGACAATGAGCTTAGCTAGAGAAGAGGGATCTAAAGAACTCTAGAGAGAAGAATTAATGATATTCTATTAGGCAAGTTCTTCACTGGATTGATCTTTGAATACGCTAGAGTTATTTGAAAGCTTGAGCGTTTTCCCTTGATATCCCATGCGTGGAGCTCGTATTTCTTCTCTATTTATAGTCGTGAAACAGGCATATGTCCGTTGGAGACGACGATGCCACGTGTCACAAACTTCCAAAGAAAACGGCCATAAATTCGAATTGTTGCAGCAGAGTTGTTGATACTATACATGAGAGCAGCTTTAGTTGGTCAGAGCAGGTATAGCGTTGACGACTTCTCATTGGTCGAGGTTTGTGGTAGGTGAGATTATATCAGACATCGGAGTTGACTCTCCCTAATCCTCGTATGTCTTCTGCTGACTTTCGAAAAGACTTTAGCCACTGGGTCATTTCCTGTCGGATACAGTAGACTAGAAACAGTCTCTGTCTTCTTCGTCTGAGTCGGCTGACGAGAGATATTCTCTTGAGTATGGTCAGCTGATGACTGCGAAGGTACTAAGCTTGCATAGGGTTCTTCTGTTGATGTCTGTCAACTGATAAGATGTCTTCTACTGAGGCGAAGATCAGCTGATGACTTAAGAACGCAAGCTATTACACTGATGACGTGGGGTTCTGGAAAGTAACTTCGACAGAAGATCAATCCAACATTTTACCCCGTACAAGACATAGACACAAGGACAAACAAATCAAGAACATTATACATCAGCTATTCCTGTCAAGACACTATACTACTGATATCAGCTGGGTTTTGAGATCTTCAATTCCATAGTATTACTACGATTTCCCTTAATATTATTTTGACCCACTAACTGCTGAGTATCTTCTACTGACTCATAACCCAACTATTTCCCCCTAATTGATTATGCCAAAACCTCTATATAACATACACAATACATCCTAAACTACTGACAAAGATAGACATTAGTAAAACTGAATCAGTTAACTTCATGAGGCCAGCTGTTGAGAGATAGGCAAAATCAGAGAAACGGTTATGCGTGAGTGTGTGTCAGATCACTTCAGTGATTAGTTGTGATAACAGAACACAAACGAAGGCCGTAAGACAATGAGTAATTGTCTGGCTAGAAGCAAGAACTTATATAAATGAGAAAGGTGAGTTACAAAGTTCATATCTTCTATACAAAAAGGAAAGAATAAGAAGACTACTGTTGGCGTCTGAACTTCTTCGTCTTATTTTTTAAATCCGCAAACCTGTCAGCAGGAGGTTCCAAACCATAATATTTGTAGGCTCTCGCGCGCAGTGTTTGGATTTCCTCAAGATCCTCAGCCAGCTCAGAACTTAGATCATGATGATGTGCTGCTGCTTCGATCTCATCTTCTATCTCCTTAATGCACAAAACTCCACGAGTCGTTCTGGGAGGAGGAATCCTTCTGAATGCAGGGGCTACAAGTGGTCGCTTCTCCTTTTCTAGGACCAGCAGAAGTTGAGCTCTGAGCCTGGCATTATACTGATGAATGAATTCATCAAACAGTTGGTCTGTCGGGATCCCAGATGGGTAGAATCCCCATACGTAGTATCCTTTGATAAATTCTATCTTTAGTTCCTCCCATTCCTCGTTCAGCTCCAAAGGTACCCACTTGTCTACATGAGGGTGAGGGGTTTTCTTCAGATAAGTTGCTCTGGGAACGCCTCTCCTGTAGTACTTGGATGACCTTGAAATCTGCTTCTTCCAGTCGATGACTGGTTCACTGGCTATCTTGTCAGTAATTTCTATGATCTTACCCAGATCTTCCAGTCTCTTTTTCTCTCTGAGGGCTGCTGATCTAGTGTCTCCTCTCCGGAGATTCAGTCCTTTCAGCGTGGCCTCCCAGGTGGCTCTGTCTTCTGCCTCTTGCTCTGGAGTAAGTGATTGAATAGCAGTACTCTGAGCCAATGGCTGACTGTCAGTGGCAGAAGCTTTGGCTAGCTCATCCTAAGCTTTCCTCTTTTGTTCATCCAGGAGTAGTTTGGCCTTGCCTTTGGCGATTTTGCCAATAGGCTTCCTGAGCTTCTTTGCCTTCTTAGCTTCTTCCTCGATCTGTTGCTCATAGTTGAGTTCATCTTGAAGCTTCTGAGCAACACGCTGATCGAATGCCTCCTGCTCCGCCTTAGATTTGAACTTAGGCGTTGGGGAAGATGGAGGAGTTATTTCAGTAGTAATCTCCTTCCCCGGCCTTTGCGGTGGCAGTGGCTCGTCCTCCTGGTCGACAAATTGTGCGACCTCCTCAATATGTTGAGCCGAGGATCCTTCTCCTGATCCTGCAGCTGGCTCAACCACAGTAGATGTTTGGACAGTTGGGATTTGGACGATTGCGGGAAGGGTACTGAGCTGGTTCCAGCTTGAACAGCTGAACCTTCCCCCTTCGTTATTACTTGGACTTCTGGTCCTTCTTCTGCCTGGGCCTGATCCACCTCAGCCTTTTCTTCTCCTTCACCCTTTTCTTTACCTTCCCCCTTTTTGGCATCATCAGCCAGGGAGAGGCGGGTGCGGAGGGCTACCACTTCCTTCTGAAGATTCAGTACCATGGACTTAATGGAAGCGGCGGTGGTGTCGAAGTCCCTGACGGCATCGCAGTAGTGTTCCCAGTCCATGTCCTGGTCAGCACGGATTTTCTTGATTTGTGCGGCTGATTCCTGTCTTAGCTTCAGGAGGGACTCATCGTGCGATTCCGTCATTTCCTTCTGAATGAGCTTTAGGGCCTCCGCCTGATTGGTTATAGCTTGTTTTATGCTGGAGATGGCCATTTTATTGCGCTCATCCATGGCAGTTTGATTGCTTTGCGGGGCTCGAGTCACTGCTCGTAAAATTTCTTATGCAGTTCTTGAAGAAGCTGCTGACTCTGAGCGGCAAAGTCCACTTTCTGAGCTGCGAGACCTCGACTATCTCCTGAATATTGATAGGAGTAGGAGCTTCAGAGACCTTCTTCATCTCGCCCGCAAGTCTGTCAACCTTCTCAGTTTGGGCTTTTGTGTACTGAGCCCATTTTAGATGTACGTCCTTAGCAAGGAGACGATTCTTGTCTCCCTGTCGTCTGATGGCTTTGTTGACGGACTTTGAGGTCACGGAACCGATGGTTTTGATCTGATAGCTGCTGGTTTCGAGCCTATGCTCAGACGCTGCGAGTTGTTGCTCTCGACTAGGCTTCGAGGCAACTGTGGCATCACCAGATGTAGATGGTGGTGGTGATTTGCCCTTCCCGCTGGGAGTGTTACCCTCGGCAGATCCTCCCAGTTCTGCTTCCTTAGGTGGCGCCTGATCCACATCATCATCATCATTGTTGTCATCATCGTGATGGGATGGCGGTGAAGGGCTGCTGACATGTTCTGAGGATCTCAAGCTTAGAAGATAGAGCATGGCTGCGCGGAGATCCTCGAACGAGGCTAAGTCAGCGGGTTCCCCAAACCCGATCACTGACTGCAGGCTTTGCTCCTCTGCCAGTAGGGGCAGAGCTGACTGATTCTTTATCAGCTCTTCAAGCATGTCCCAGCTGAGGAACCTCAATAGCATCTGAGTCCTCGCCCTTATGGATATTTCGACCAGATCCCTGTGGTCATTAATTTCTGGGATCTGTGAAGTGACTTCTCCAAGGGCTCGGAGGCGAGTCGAATGCATGGTCGTCCACTCGGAGGATGTCTCCTCAGTCGGTTCAGTTGTGTTCGACTGAGTTTCTTCAGAGCTGATGCGCTAGACTTTATCTTTTAGGGTGGCACCTTCAATGCCTGTGTCCGCATCTAAGATTGACTCCTCCTGAGTCGGTGGGGGAGAGGTAGGCTTTGCTGGGGCTTTAGAAGTCTCAGACTTGCTGAGCCTTTTCCTCTTAGGTGGGTCGGAGCGAGGGGCAAGTCAGAGATGACTCTTTTCTGTTCAGGTGGTCCTTGTCCGATCGATTTTTCAGCAGCGGCTCTTGTCTTGAACTCAATGAGCTTGCTGTCAAAGTATTGCGAATCAGCAAAGGCTGAGTGATTCGATACTGATTCTTCAATTAGTAAGGACATCTTTGTCCCGTACAACAGCTTGCCCACACTGATTAGTCTCATTTCTCCAGTGGGTGTGGCTGTGAACTTCTGTGCCTAAGTTTTAAGCTCAGTCACATAGAAATCAGTCCAGTTAACTTGGACTCCATCATCTATGATCATCATCAGCTGGAGACGGGGCTTGGACAGCTGATCAAATGAACCGGCTGAGCTCGTAAGAATGTGAGTTACGATGTAGGTGAGCCCGCGGTATGCTGGTAGGAGCTGGTTCTTCGGCAGCGCTGATTTGAAGGCAATGTCGTCTCTGCCGCAGAACCTCTGGACATATGAGTTGATTTACTTCTCCTTATATCCAACTGGGGAGACTCTGCGAGCTGGAAGATCAAAGGACAATTCCACGGCGGTCCGAAGATTGATGACGTTGAGACTGGATTCCCATGTCTAAGGGATTACTTCCTTCATGTATGAGAAGCAGGATACCTCCGCCCCTGTATCTTCTATGGATCTCCAGTTGTAGAAAACCTCTGCAACTTGTCGAGGCAGATAAGCTCTGGGGTGCTTCGATACAAGGAGCTCGAGGTCGAAAAATTCGAGAGCCGCGAAGGCGGGCTCAAGATATGGAAGTTCCGCTTGATGTAGAGCCATCGTCGGCTCAAACTGAATGCGCGACTTGATGATCTCGTCGATGTTTGGTGGGGTCATTACCGTTGCCATGTTTCAGAAGATAAAAGATTTGTATTAGCAAACTTTTTGAGTGAGTAGAGAAAATCTGAGTTACAGAAAAGCTTGAAATGTAAAAATAGCGTAAAGTGCAGTTAGAGATATAAACTAGAGATTTTATAAGATTTGCATATCATACGATTTTGATCTAACGGCTGAAACTTAATCTCGTTTTTAAAATGACGGTTGTGATTTGATGTTATAAAAAGAATGATTACACAAGCCGCCTCTAACCTAGACCCACGTAGGATATGCGCAGTTAAGGTAAGTTAAGAAGACATGCATTAAATGCGCTGCAGACAGCATTAAAGTCTAAGCCTTTTAAATGAAAACGGTTTTCTACTGACTTAAACCTTAAAAGATTAATGGCGGGAAATAAATGCTCATTAACTACTGAGTGCAAGCGACTGATATAATAAATGCGAGCATGCTTTTGATAAAGTTAAAGTACGTAAGGCTACGCAAACCTCTTCAGCTGACATTACGATCAGCTAGTTACCGTTTAGACTCAGGAGGACGTAGAATGTGCTGATAGACACGTTCCCCCTTACTGTGTACTGTCTGATTCACCCGACTGAATCAAGTACTGAGTCTTCTGACCTGTCATACTGATTCCTTGCACTTGATACCAACTATTGTCATCAGTAGTTGGTTTCTACTGATACCAATTGTTGTGCTCTACTGATACGATTCAGTAGGATCCAGTAGACCTAGCTCAACTGATAATTCTCTGAATCTATTCTCAGCTAGTGGTTTGGTCAGTATGTCTGCCCTTTGCTTATCAGTATGGATTTTCTCCATTCTGATGTCCTTCTTCTCGACATGGTCTCTGATGAAGTGGTGTCGAATATCCACGTGCTTGCATCTCGTATGTAGAACTGTGTTCTGAGTTATGGCAACTGCACTCGTGGAGCCACAGTAGATGGGCACTTCATCCTGAGATATACCATAATATCGCAGTTGTTGTCGAAGCCAAAGGATCTGGGCACAGCAACTTCCAACAGCCATGTACTCAGCTTCAGTAGTGGACGTTGCCACTGAATGCTGTTTCTTTGAAAACCAAGATATCAGCTTGCTGCCTAGGAACTGACATGTTCCTAAAGTTGACTTTTGATCTATCATGTATCCTGCATAAACAACATCAGAATAACCTGTTAGTATAATATTATCGTCAGCATGATACCATAACCCTGCGTCAGGTGTTCCCTTCAGATATTGCAGAATCTTCTTTGCTGAGTCTAGGTGACTTCGCTTGGGATTCGCCTGAAATCTTGCATATACACCTACAGCATAAGTTATGTCAGTTCTGCTTGCAATTAAATATAATAAGGAACCAATAATAGCTCTATAATCAGTTGAGTTAACAAAAGCTCCCTCTTTGTCTAGATCGATTTTGAAATTAGTGTTCATGGGGATCTTGACTGGCTTGCTCGAGTCGCAGCCAAATCTTTTCAGGAGATCTCAAGTGTACTTGGCTTGATTGATGAATATTCCTTCAGGTGATTGCTTGACTTGGAATCCAAGGAAGTAATTCATCTCGCCCATCATGGACATCTCGAACTTCTCCTCATCATTTTCTCGAATTGCTAACATATAGTCACGTTTCTGCATCCGAAAATGATGTCGTCCACGTAGATTTGCACTAGTAGGATGTCATCTTCTGACTTTATGCTGAATAGGGTGCGATCTACTGTCCCCTTCTAAAAACCTTTCTGAAGCAGAAAGTCTGATAGGGTATCGTACCAAGCCCTGGGTGCTTATTTTAACCCATACAGAGCTTTCCGAAGTCTGTACACCTAATGTCCCTGCTGAAAGCCAAGTGGTTATTCCACGTAGACATCTTCCTTCAGCACGCCATTCAGAAAAGCTGACTTTACATCCATTTGATATACTTTAAATCTCTGATGCGTTGCATAAGCTAGGAACAGACGAATGGCTTCCAATCTGGCGACTGGAGCGAACGTTTCATCAAAGTCGTTTCCTTCTGCTTGATAGTATCCCTTGGCAACTAGTCTAGCTTTGTTTCTGACAATGACGTTGTTTTCATCACGCTTGTTCTTGAAGACCTACTTAGTACCAATCACGTGCTGATGTCTAGGTCTGTCAACAAGCTCACAAACTTCGTTTCTAACGAACTGGTTCAGCTCTTCTTGCATGGCAATGATCCAGTCAGCATCGTTGAGTGCATCTTCTATTGATTGAGGTTCTTCTGTAGACAAGAAACAAGAATAGAGTGACCTTTCTCCTTGACTTAATCTAGATCTTGTTATGTAACGGCCATGCATAGGAGAAATTCTAGTCCATCTCTGACAAAGATGTTAGAGCATTTTTAGGCTTGTTTCAGTTTTATTTTACTTAAATTTAAATCTTGAGAATGAGATGTCAGTCCTGTCAACATGATCATAAATTATGTTTCATTGTATTTACCTCAAAATTTGTGCCTTTAGAAGATTGTGTTTTTGCCTCATCTAATTTAGTAAAGCTTATTGTTAAAATCACATTGTTCTACTCGGTCACTGGTATGTTTATTTTATTAATTCAGTGCAACATATATCTTCCATGATCCTTTTTGCAGCTGTCATGCGTTCGGATGGTTTTGAATATCTTAAAGAAAATTGCCCATCTCTAGAGTCTGAGCTTTTGAAGACGTGGCCGGGTCTGTGATGAAGATTGCAAAGAATGGTGGTGGCAAGTCCGGAAGTGTTTGGGCTCAGCTCTCAGACGGTGGGGATAACTCCGGCCGGAGGGTTCGACAACGAACTTGAATAGCTTAGAACGAAGAATTTGTATCATGTAACCATTGTAATTAGCCAGAAACGTTTGTTGTACTGAATTTTCTTTCATGAATTATGGCCATGGCAGCTGCTGCATCCTAATGTTTCTTGGGCTTAGTAATAGAATTTCTGCATTATGAGCAAATGAGTAGCAACTTTTTAGTTAAGATTTTGAAACAATTTTGTAGTGATGAAAACCCCTTTTGTCTTTAGCTCTCTATGCAGATAAACCATTAATTTTGGGATGGGTCTGAATTTCCTCATCGTCTGACTCATCATCCCAACAATGCTGGATCTTTTCAGCTTTGTCGTTTAGTGCGAGATCCTGTAGCTGGCTGCTGACATCCTCAGTATTTGACTTTGAAGATTTTCTGTTCTCAATAACAAACTCATCAAATACAACATAAGGGCTTTCCTCCACGCAAAGAGTCCGATAGTTAAAGACTCTGAAGGCTTTACTGACTCGAGAGTATCCTAAGAATACTCCTTGATCAGATTTGCAATCAAAGACCTTAAACTGATCTTTCCCATTATTGTGGATAAAGCACGGACAACCAAAGATATGAAAATGAGAAATAGAAGGAATTCTCCCTTTCCAAAGTTCGTAAGGTATCTTCATGTGTTGCTGTGTAAGCAGTGAGCGATTCTGAGTATAGCAGGCGGTGTCACTAGCATCTGCCTAGAACTTAGAGGGTAATCCGGAGTCTGCTAGGAGCGTTCTTGCTGCTTCTTTAAGTGTTCTATTTTTGCGTTCAGCAAGTCCGTTCTGCTGAGGAGTGCGAGCTGCTGATGTCTCGTGCTTAATACCCTCCTTTTCGCAGTACTCCTTAACCACTGAGTTGAGAAATTATGTTCCTCTGTCTGAACGAATTCTTTGAATCTTGATGTCATTTTCCACACTGAGCTTTTTCAGTAGTTTGGGCAACTCAGTCATGACATCAGATTTGTTGGCTATGAAGATGACCTATGTATATCGTGAATAGTCATCAATAACGACGAGGGCATACTTCTTGCCTCTTATAGTCACTGGAGAGATTGGCCCGAATAGGTCCATGTGCAGCAGTTGAAGGATCCCATCAGTGGAAGGTGACGGAATTGGTGGATTGCTTTTCTTTTTTTGCTTTCCCTTCAAACATGCTTCACAATTTCTATCTTTGATAAACGATTCGTTGGGCAGTCCTCTAACTTTAGAGTTCTTGGCAAGCTTGTTCATAGTCTTGAAGTTCAGGTGGCTGAGTCTTTTATGCCATAGCCATTCTGCCTTGTCACTAGATTGCAAGCAAGCAAGCCTCAGGTTCTGCGGTTTTTGAGTTTGCAACATAGATATTCTTCCTCCGCGAACCTGATAACACTGTTTTCCCTGTAGATTTATCAACAACATCACAGAAACCAGCGTCAAAGATAACTCTATTCAGATTGTCACATAATTGACTGACAGAAAGGAGATTATGTTGAAGTCCTTCAACATATGTTACTCTTGGAACTGAGGCAGTCCCAATATTCAGTGTTCCGTATCCCCTTGTGTAGCCTTTAGAGTTGTCACCAAACTCAATTCTGGGACCATCTTCTTGTACGTAGTTGGTCAGCAGGCTCTTTTGATAAGTCATGTGTCTCGAGCAGCCGCTGTCCACAATCCAAGGGTCCTTATGCACCTACAAAATAGAAACATTTTTAGGTACCCTTTGGTTTAGTTTGGGTCCTTAGATGTTAGTGGGTGATTTCGGAACCCAGATCTGTCTAGGGACCCTAGAAGTCTGAGACTTCTTCTTTTGAACCTTGTCAGTTTTCTTCCCTACAGGACTTGGAGATACTGACTTTCTGACGGTTTTGGGTTCAGGAGCTTTCTTCTTCTGAGGCTTTGCGCTCCTCCTGACCTTGGGCTCATAGTAGTACGAACCATACTGTGCCGAATGCTCATATAGTGGTTCCTTGTACTGTCTGCCCACCTGACCTTCTTGGTTCCCCCTGAGTTTGATCGTGGTGTCCTGGGGCTGGAACCTTTGGTCATTTGCTTCTTGTTGCTCGGCTGAGGTGCAATCATTTTCTGTTTATTCTTCGCCTGAGGTGTTGAGTCAGTAGCTTGGAATTTTCCTCTGACAAACCTATCAGCCAGCATTTCTGAGTTTTTTGACATTGAAGTGGAAGCTTCATGATTGTAGCCAAGTCCTTCTTTCATGGCTATTGGTCTTTGATCTCTAAGCATGCTTTCCAACTTCTCCTTAGCTCCTAGGTACTGTTCAGTCATCAGTCCTCGCCAGGTTTCATCACTTCTTTGAAGTGACACATAATCCTTTTCAACTTCTGCGAGCTTCTGACTGAGTCGGACTATCTCAGTCTCTTTCTCAGAATTGTCCTTAGTCAGAACTGAAATCTGAGTTTCTTGAAGTTGAGACTTAGTCATAAGAGATTTAATCTCTTCCTTGAGTCTCACAACATGATTCTCGGAATCAGTAGAGACCTGACATTCAGAAGAAAGTCTCTAATTTTTAGTCTTTACCTGTTCCAGATTCTGAATGGTTCTGCTGAACTCTCTTCTCAGCTGAATCTGCTCCTCTAGTAGATCATCATAGGCTTAGACCACATCTAGAGGTTCATCTGTGACCGGGCACGTGTCATGTGTGCTATGTGAAGAGGAGGTTGTATTAAGTTTAGAATTTACCTCAGCCTTTTCTCCGGCCATCAAACAGTATTCTGCAGTTTCTTCAGGATCTGTCTCTCCGATCTCAACGGCGATAAATGCAGCTTCGTCCTCAGAAGAATACATGAATGTATCTTCCTCGATTGAGTCATCGGATATCTCTCCGGCTATGTAGGCCTGCCTCCTTCGGGCAAATTTTTCGCGTCTGGCCTGCCGTTCTGCTCTTTGAGCAGCTGAGAGTTCGGGATAATCGTACTGATAGTGTCCCTCTTTCTTGCAGTTGTAACATACAGTTGATCTGCTGCTCTTTCCAGCTGATTCATTTGATGGACTAGCAGTAGGCTCTGTGTTCCTGCAATCAGTAGTAGATTTAGATTCTCCCCTTTTTCGATAATCTTTCTTACCTGAGGGAGAATCTCTGTTGTATTTCTTCAGCTTTCTGACTCTCTCTTTTTCTCTTTGATATTTGAGTGCCATCAGTGCTAGTTGGTCAGGGCTTGAAGTCTCAGTGGACTTTGCTTCTGTCGTGGCCACTGCCTTGCTGGAAGAAATGGGTTTGACTCCAGTTTTGTTGACTGTTGCTTTAAAAGCATGGTCAATCTGAGTGTCAGCTGGAGCACTTGAACATCGTTGGGGTAGGCTGTGCTCGAATTCCTCCATTTTTAGTTCTGAAAAAATAACATCAGGATTCAGAGCATTAAGATCTGAGCGTCTTAAATAAGTAGTAAAAGGAAGTCACTTCAGTCGAGGTAGCGCTCTCAGAATCTTTGTGTTTATCTCTTTGTTGGTGAACGTCCTCCCCAATCCGTTGATCACATTGATCTGGTTTGTGAATCTGACGCTTAGCTCGTCAATGGTCTCATTGGGCTCCATGGCAAAGGCATCGAACTTTTGTAGCTCTAACTCGAGCTTATTTTCTTTGATCTGCGGGGTTCCTTGGCTCAGTACAGCCAGGGCGTCCCATAGTTCTTTTGCTGTCTTACAGTCTTGCACCCTTCCGAGGTGTGAATCGCTGAGCGTAGTCAGGATAGCGTTACGCGCAACTCGGTTGAGGTTGTGCAGCTTTTTCTCTTCAAGCGTGAATGCAGATTTGTCTTTTGCAACCTTGGCACCAGTCTGTGCCCCTACACCTCCCGCAAAAGCAAATTGTACGCTGTCTATCATGGGAATGATGGGTCTTATTTCGAGGACATCCGTCATGCTGTCATGCAGCGATGTTAGGTGCGCCTCCATTCTCACGCGCCATACCATATAGTTCTCTATCGAGAACATCAGTACCATCCTAATACCTGACATGTCAGACATTATGGGTAAGAGTATAAGGATGTATGAAGAGATGCTTGTGCAGTGAAAAACGTTTTCAGGATCTGTTCGAAAAGACCAATAGTTACACCGATGATCAGAAGAACACCGTTGCTCTGATACCAATTGTTGGTCCGGAGACGAGAGTCAGGTGTAGAGGGGGGAGGGGGGGGTGAATACACCTGAGTACTGCTCTTTTTTCTCAAACCGAAGGACAACTGAGTTGTTTGGTGCGATTGATGAAGAGTGCCAAGTAAGAACCTTCGATCGCTGGTCAGAGAGTGTAAGTCAACTACTGAGTTCTCCTACTGACTTTTGTCAGTCGTTGAGACTCAATCGAAAACCTCAGTGCGGAATAGTGTGGGGCCCGGAGATTCGTCTCAGTTTGAAAATGTGATTTCGCAAGTTAAAGTATTTTGGCAAGTGCGCTTTAAAAATACGTTTTATGCAAGATATGATTTTGTAATCAGTTTGAATGCAATGTTATATAACAGTAAATGACACAAGCAATTTTTAACGTGGTTCGAATATGCAAGATCCTACGTCCACGGTCCTGCTGAACAGGAGTTCTTGTTGATTTATCTGAGCAAGCCTCGGCCAAGGAATCATGTGCCAATTGGACGGAGCCCTTCTAAGTTATAGTCCTTAGCGACTTTACAAATCAAACCGAGGTTTGAAGGGGAGGGGATAATCTCCAACTAGGAAGAAGTTCTTACAATAAGAACAATCACTAAAAGTGAACTCCTTCGAATTTCTAAGCTATAGATATGGCAATGAGCTTAGCTAGAGAAGAGGGATCTAGAGAACTCTAGAGAGGAGAACTAATGGTATTCTATTAGGCAAGTTCTTCGCTAGATTGATCTTTGAATGCGCTAGAGTTGTTTGAAAGCTTGAGCGTTTTCCCTTGATATCCCGTGTGTGGAGCTCGGATTTCTTCTCTATTTATAGTCGTGAAACAGACATATGTCCGTTGGAGACGACGATGCCACGTGTCACAAACTTCAAAAGAAAACGGCCATAAATTCGAATTGTTGCAGCAGAGTTGTTGATACTGTACATGAGAGCAGCTTTAGTTGGTCAGAGCAGGTATAGCGTTGACGGCTTCTCATTGGTCGATGTTTGTGGTAGGTGAGATTGTGTCAGACATCGGAGTTGACTCTCCATAATCCTCGTATGTCTTCTGCTGACTTTCGAAAAGACTTTAGGAACTGGGTCGTTTCCTGTTGGATACAGTAGACTAGAAACAGTCTCTGTCTTCTTCATCTGAGTCGGCTGACGAGAGATATTCTCTTGAGTATGGTCAGCTAATGACTGCGAAGGTACTGAGCTTGCATATGATTCTTCTGCTGATGTCTGTCAGCTGATAAGATGTCTTCTACTGAGGCGAAGATCAACTGATGACTTAAGAACGCAAGCTATTACACTGATGACGCGGGGTTCTGGAAAGTAACTTCGACAGAAGATCAATCCAACAGTTTACCCCGTACAGGACATAGACACACGGACAAACAAATCAAGAACAGTCTAGCTTATACATCAGCTATTCATGTCAAGACACTATACTACTGATATCAGCTGAGTTTTGAGATCTTCAATTCCATAGTACTACTACGATTTCCCTCAATATTATTTTAACCCACTAACTGCTAAGTATCTTCTACTGACTCATAACTCGACACATATGAATATAATCTTCATTTGGTAGACTACTTTAAATATCAAAATTATAGAAATAGTTTTTTTAGAAATAAAATTTTGAAACTTTTTTGTTTTAAATGAATATGCCGATTTTAAACATAGGCTCGACTTATAATAGCATCGCTAAATTTTAAACTTATAGTAACATCTAGTGAATTAGAAATCCAATTTTTTACCACTATATATCACAAACGAAATGACTTTATTGAATTTTTATTAGGCTAAACTATTGTTGAAGTGGTGATTAAGTTTAAGTTATGCTTTTCTTTTTATGTCCTACTCTCTCCAATAGTGTTCTTTTTTCTTCAATTTCCTCAAGGCTCAATCCAATAATAAATTATTTTCTTCCATCTCAAATTTGAATTGCGCATTTTAATTATTAATTTATACTATATGTTTTTTTAGTTACCTAGAAAACAGGAAAAGTTGGTAATGACCTTTCAACATCATAGATGATGTTGTCATTGTTAATGAATACATATATAATCATTATCAATATCCACTTTGGCACTTTCTCACGGATCCGGATCTTCTAGCCCACAATTGGTGGACCACTTGGTGGTCCACCAATCACGCGACGCCACGTGTGTATTGATGGCCCCCAATGCACGCGTGTTAAAAAGGTGGTCCACCAATGTGTTAAAAAGGTGGCCCATCAATGCACGCGTGGCGCCGCGTGATTGGTGGGCCACCAAGTGGTCCACCAATTGTGGGATAGAAGATCCCTAACGCTTTCTCACTTAATTTTTTCTTAAATGTTCCAATTTTATCATCTTTAGAAATAGAACTGTTTGTTCACAATCCATATAAATTCATGTTTATATGTTTAATATATATAATGTAGTACCCCGCCGTGACGAAACATAGATTTCCTGTCCTTTTGTCTTCATAGACTTTCATAATATTTAGATTATCCACTCGGTAATATATCCTTTAAATCTCTAAATAATATTCATATATAAATTATTAGTCGAGTCTCAAATGACGATCTATGTGTTTTTTAATTTTATTTTCACATTAGTAATATTTTATTTTTATTTTTTATTTTCAAATTTTAAACACAAAGGTAATTTTATTAACTCCACATTCATTGCAAATCTTCAGGCGTGGATGGGGATTTACTCCTAAATCGTGTAGTTTTTTCAAATAAATTAGACAAATTTCTGAAAATATTACTTCAACACTTCCTAATTTCTCATCCTAGATTTGGGTAGGCTACGAATGTTAAAGTGAACTTTGGTAATTATGGGAAAGCCAGGGGTGGTGCAGTGCCTGTTTAGCCGTAGGCCGTCTGGCCGGATTGATCTGAAGCAAGCACTTGACGAAATCAATGAAAACACCATCCGATACGTTGAGCTGCTCCTCCAACGTCGTCTCCTCCGTGATTACGTACTCCACTTCATTCGTCTCCTACCAAGTACCAACCACATCTCTTCTAGTCAGTCCTACCTACCATAACCAGATCACCTACGTACGTACGGGCATACAATTACAAACCATACCTCATCTATGTAATAAAGATCGTGTTCTTCAGTAAAATACTTGCTCGTTTCCTGCCCAGCCTCTAACATTTCCGTATCAATGGGACCAAGCATTGCTACCATGCGACCAAGAATCAATACAACTGCTTCGTTTAGAAAAAGCACCTGCAGGTAGAATCAGATGTATGAAGAGACGACAGATGATGATGATGAATGATTAGAAGATGCATACATACCTCGCCAGAATACAACTCGGCCAAGATGCAGCCCACCGACCACAAGTCAATCTTGTTGTCGTAAGGGAGGCCTAACATGACCTCAGGAGCCCGATACGAACGTGATTGTACGTACATGGATAGATGATCTGTCTTAAAGCAACTGCTGCCAAGGTCGATAACCTTAACCTCACATCTTCCGTAACTTTTGATTAGAATGTTTTCAGGCTTTAGATCACAGTGAACAATTCCCAAATCATGTAGAAACAACACTGCTTCCAAACACTGTCGAATTATAACCTGCAATGCAAATACATTTTCCCCATTATTCACTAGATAACTTGTTTTAATCGAATAGGGGGGAAATTAATTAGAACCTGCAGCCTTTGCATTGTAAAATATGGCTCTGCTCCAGACTCCCGGTTGTATTTCTGGAATTCATACAAGTTTGCTCGTAGAAGTTCTGTAACAATAAAAAGATGCTCCTACACAAAGACCACAAAATTATCACTAATTTCATATTAATTTTATTCCACAGGAACTAACAATCAGATGGGCTGTGCATACCTTATGGTAGAAGTAGTCATAAAGACGTAAAATATGGTGTTGATCCGCAGGATCGTTTTTGTTGACAAACTTGAGAAGTTTAATCTCATCTAAGCTTTGGTCGAAGAAGTCTTTGTCATTCTTTATGATCTTCAAGCAAACTTCCATCCCTGAATGAAGATCATTGGCCTGGACAACTCTGCTGAAAGCAGCAGATCCTAGAATCTCGGTAACATAATATCGACCCGCAATCACAGTGTTGAGAACAATAGGGAACTCCTTATTCTCTTCAAACCCGGTCCTGTTCTTTCTATGTACAATCCTCAGGTTGAATATTTCAAAATCATCTTCTTTCTCATCAGAGGTTGCACCAGTCTCTTCATCCGGCATAACAACTTCAGATTCAACGGGTTCTCCAGAAACTACCTCAGATTCTTTATTAACACTATTGAAGTCATACGTCTGCGTTTCAACCAACTCACATTTGCATACATCAGTTATGTTCAAGATTTTATTACTCTCCTCGAGTTGGAAGTCCAATTCATCGTAGTAATCATTATAAGGCGAATCTAATTCCCATTGTTGCCTTCCTTGACTCATTACAAACTTGTCTTCACTGGGATGACCATCAAAATCTCTGCCATCAAAGAGTGGTGGCATGAGATAGTCCTCATCATTCTCCTTGTACCAGAACAGGTCGCTCTCAGGGTAATCTCGAGCAGTTCCGAACTGAGACAACCTATCAGATGAAGCTTCAGAAGCTGCTCGCATGCCATGAATGCCATATGAATTCGTAAAATCTGGTATTCGGAGATGACTAATATTAGAACAGTATAGTGATAGACATTGCTAAATGAGCCTAATAGCTCTTACAAGTTCAACAAAACAAAATCCACTAGTCATACCAAGAAAGATATAAGCAATCTGCAATTTTGATTAGTGGACTCTATATCAGTTTTTCAAGGAATACAGCAACTTTCTGCAGACATGAGTAGCAAAACTAAGAATTCTTGTAGAAATCAATAAAAGTATTACCAGCAGTAGTGGAGGAACCGAGACTGAGGAACTCATCATCAGAAGAGGCGACTTGGGATTTCTCGACGATGTCTTCCATGAGCGCCGATTCACACTCCGACAAACCATTTTGCCTGAAGAATTGCAACACCGCCTCCACCGCTACTTCCGACATTGATCCTTTTGCATGTCAACAAAGACACAGTTGGCCCCTTTCTTTTTTCTCTAAATCAGAAACCAACGGGAAAGAGATCTTCTTACAAACTTTGAAAACTACAGAGGATTTGAATTAGTAGTTTAACTTGCACGGTCCTTTTTTCTTTTTCTTTACACTTTTTCCTGTTAATGGCTTCCACTAAAACGAGGAGACTATTTCCATAAATACCGCGAAACTTACTCAGTTTATCAACAAAAAAAGAAGAAATTATGTTTCTCAATTTCAATTATACTTAATAACTACCCAGAAATTCTCGCAATTCTCAATTATGTATCGAAATTAATAAACCTTTCTTCCAACTTCCAAAGATTGCAATTACTTTTTGGTATAATTAATAGATCCAAACTTCTATAATTTATTAATTTACGTGATTAGGAGTATTTTATTTGGATAATGGCAACGACATGCAATCATGTACAAGTAATTGCTTTTTCTTCACGTATTATTTAAATTCTGTAATGAAGCCAAAACCTTTATATAATATCGGATCATGTTATCAAGATTGGAATCAAATAGTCATCAGAAAAGTTGTTGATCATGATCATAGACCTTCTACTTGATTGATTAGTAAATTTCATACCTCTCTGTTAATATTCTTTTCATACCATTGCATGATTATTCTAGCAATGTAACATAGACAAACTTCTTGTTCTTTCACGTAATTACATAGCATATATAAGTTATATTGATTGGCCTGCGCATTTGCAGAATATTCTACAATTAGATTGTCCATCAATTTTTTTTCCTTTATCGATTAGTCAATTTCTATGAAATGAAGAAAAAAAGAAAATTATGTACGAAATACCAAAAAATAATATGATATAATGATAGGATATTATTTTGTATGATATGCGATTGCTTTTAAGTCAAGAGTGTCTTATGCGTATCTACTTAAGCACTCGATCGGCAGTCTTTCCTCTCAAAATACAATGTATCATGATTATCATTTGCGTACAATAATTGTTACAACTCCACACTAAATCTCAGGTTTTTTAAATATATATATATATATATATATATATATATATATATATATAATATATATATATATATATAGGGTGTGGGTCTGATGAGAACCTCCCTATTTGTGAGAACTAGGAACTAATCATGGCCTTAGATTTCATTAATTTAATTGTTCAGATTTTTTTTATATTTTTAAATATAATTTTAGTTTGTTTATTTAATGAAGGTTAAGATTGTAATTTTTCTATTTATGGATTTATAGATAAGGCAAATTTCTTAAAATCTAATTTAAAAGATCGTGTGATTATTTATAGATAAGACAAGTTTCTTAATATTTAATTTAACTTTTAATTAACATATTAATTAATGTGGATAAATATAGCAACAAACGATTTAAATAACTTCCCATATTATTAATTCCAAAATCATAATTCATTAAAAATCTACCATTTAAAACTGTATTTTATACATAAAAATATTAAAAAAAATCTATTTTACTATGCATAAAAGTCTCTTTCATTATGCAAAAAATCACACATTAAAAGTGTAATCAATTATGCATAAAACTTTCGTTCATTATGCATAAATATCTCTTGCATTATGCATAATAGTCTCTTGCATATTGCTAAAATCATGTTGAGCAAATATAAAATAGCTTTGGATTTGTAAAAATGAATTTTTAATATATGCATAACAAGTTCATATTTGTGCATAACAGACAACTAATATATGCATAAAACTTGTAAAGACAAATTACTAATATATGCATAACTAAATTTATATTTTTGCATAATAGACAACTACCATATGCATATTACTAATTTTTATTTGGAAGTTTGTAATAACATACTAATAATATATGCATAAGCAATTAATATTTATGCATAAAATATTAATTACGAACACATTATCTTGAAAAAGAATCAATTCAATTAAAAACTGTTGGGTTATGAGTCAGTGGCTTGTCTTAACAACCACTTAGAGGATATTTAGTATTACCTTATCAGTAGTTCTTGTAATAGGACTCATATGCTTATCGGTAATGGGGGAAATCATAGTGTCTCATGCTATGGAATTGAAAATCCCAAAATCCGGCTTGTATCCTTTGTGTAATATCGATAGGACTGGATGATGTAATAGGCTAGACATATTATATTTTTCATTATCGTTTTGTGTCTAAGTCCTGTACGGGGTAAATGTTGGATTGATCTTCAGTAGGAAGTTTACTTTCCAGAGCCCCACGTCATCAGTGTAAGAGCTTGTGTTCTCAAGTCATCAGCTGATCATCACTCAGTAGAAGACATCTCATCAGCTGATCGACATCAGCAGAAGAACACTATATTCAAGCTCAGTACCTTTAGAGTCATCAGCTGACTACACTCAGTAGAATATACACTATCAGCAGACTCAGACGAAGAAGACAGAGATCTTATCAGGTTTATTGTATCCGACAGAAAACGACCCAGCTTTTAACATCATTCGAAAGTCGGCGGGAAGATCATACGAGGGATGAGTGAGAGTCAACTCCGATGAAGACCGATGTCCGACGGATCTCACCTACCACAAACCTCGACCAGATGAGAAGCCGTCTAAGCTCTACCTACTCGACCTACTAAAGTTGCTCTCATGCACGATAATCAACAACTCTGCTGCAGAATTCGAACATATAGCCGTTTTCCTTGGACGCTTATGACACGTGGCATCGTCCTCTCCAACGGGCAAATGCATGGGTCACAACTATAAATAGAGAAGCATTTTCGAGCTCCACGCACGGGATATCAAAGGGATTACACGCTCAAGCTTTTGAAACACTCTAGCGCTTTCAAGAAGATCCAGTGAAGAACTTGCTTAGCAGAATATTTTTAGTTCTTCTCTCTAGAGTTTCTTTCTTTAGATCCTTCTTCTCTATCTAAGCTCAATCGTTCATATCTATAGCTTAGAACATTAGAAGGAGTTCACATTTTGTGACTGTTCTTATTGTAAGAACTCCTTCATAGTTGGAGAAAATCCCCTCCCCTTCAAACTTAGGTTTGAACTGTAAAGTCGCTAAGGACTATAACTTAGAAGGGTCTATCCAGTGCACAGATACCTTGCTGAGGCTTCCTCAGATTAATCAACAAGACCTCCTGTTTAGCAGGACCGTGGATGTAGGATCTTGCGTATCCGAACCACGTTAAAAATTACTTATGTCGTTTACAGTTTTATTGTACTGCATACAAATCTCTTACAAACTCATACTTTGCATAAAAAGTATTCGGAAAGTGCACTAGCCAAAACAATTTGGTTTACGAAAAACACATTTTCAACTGAGACGAAATCTACCGGGCCCTACACACTTATCCGCACAAAAGTCTCCGACTGAGAATCAAGTACTGACAAAAGTCAGTAGAAGAGACTCAGTAGCTGACTCACTCTGACCCGCGATCAGAAGGTTACTATTTGACACTATTCATCAGTAGCAACCTACAGCTCAACTGTCCTTCGCGTTTGAGAAAAAGAACTTGAACTCAGGTGTATTCACCCCCCCCTCTATACCTGACTCTCATCTCCGGACCAACAATTGGTATCAGAGCACACGGTGTTCTTCTGATCATTAATTCTGAAACTACTGGTCTTCTCGAATAGATCCTGAAAACGTTTTTCACTGCACAAGCATCTCTTCATACATCCTTATACTCTCACCCATAATGTCTGATATGTCAGGTATTCGGATGGTGCCGATGTTCTCTATAGAGAAATATACGGTATGGCGCGTGAGAATGGAGGCGCACCTTACATCGCTGCATGATAGCATGACTGACGTCCTAGAGACAGGACCCATCATTCCCATGATCGACAGCGTACAATTTGCAGTTGTGGGAGCTGTAGGAGCACAGACTGGTGCTAAAGTTGCGAAAGACAAATCAACCTTCACGCACGAAGAGAAAAAGCTGCACAACCTCGGCCCGGAGGTTGCGCGGAATGCAATCCCGACTACGCTCGGTGATTCACACCTCGGAAGGGTGCAAAGCCGCAAAACGACAAAAGAACTTTGGGATGCCACAGGCCTGTCCTGAGCCAAGGAACCCCTGCGATCAAAGAAAACAAGCTCGAGCTAGAGCTACAAAAGTTCGACACCTTTGCCATGGAGCCCAACGAAACCATTGACGAGCTAAGCGTCAGATTTACAAATCAGATCAATGTGATCAACGGGCTGGGGAGGACGTTCACCAACAAAGAGATGAACACAAAGATCTTGAGAGCATTGCCTCGATTGAAGTGGCTTCCTTTTGCTACTTATTTACGTCGCTCAGATCTTAATGCTCTAACTCCTGATGTTATATTTTTAGAATTAAAGACGGAGGAATTCGAGCACAGCCTACCCCAACGATGTTCCAGTGCTCCAGCTGACACACATATAGATCACGCTTTCAAAGCAACAGTCAGCAAAACTGGAGCCAATCCTAATTCTTCTAGCAAAGCAGTAGCTACGACAGATGCTAAGTCTTCCGAGACATCTGTTACTGATCAACTTGCACTCATAGCTCTAAAATATCAAAGAGAAAAGGAAAGAGTCAGGAAGCTGAAGAAATATCACAGACATTCTCCCTCAGGAAAAAAGGATTATCGAAAAAGGAAAGAATCTAAACCTTCTACTAATTGTAGGAACGCAGAACCTGCTGCTAGTCCATCCAATGACTCAGCCGAAAAAGGCGGCAGAACCTTTGTGTGCTATAACTGCAAGGAGGGACACTATCAGTACGATTGTCCCGAACTCTCAGCTGCTCAAAGAGCATAACGGTAGGCCAGACGCGAGAAATTTGCCCGAAGAAGGGAGACCTACATCGCCGGAGAGATATCCGATGACTCAATTGAGGAAGATACGTTCATGTATTCTTCTGAAGATGAAGCTGCATTTGTCGCCGTTGAGGTCAGAGAATCAGATCCTGAATCAACAGATGAATATTGTCTGATGGCCGGAGAAGAGGCTGAGGTAAACTCTAAACTTAATATAACCTCTTCTTCACACAGCACACATGACACGTGCTCGGTCACAGATGAACCTGTAGACGTGGTACAAGCATATGATGATCTACTAGAGGAGCAGATTCAGTCGAGCGGAGAGTTCGACGAACTATTCGAGAAGCTGGAACAGGTAAAGGCTGAGAATCAGAGACTTTCTTCTGATTGTCAGGTCTCTACTGATTCGGAGAATCTAGTTGTGAGACTAAAGGAAGAGATCAAATCTCTTATGACTAAGTCTCAGCTTCAAGAAACTCAAGATCAGTTTCGCGGTTCGGACCGGAACCACTTACACCCCTAGCTACACTCATGAAGCTTCCACTTCAACATCAAAAAGCTCATAAATGCTGGCTGATAGGTTCGTCAGAGGAAAAGTTCAGGTCACTGAATCAACACTTCATGCGAAGAACAAACAGAAGATGATTGCACCTTAGCCGAGCAACAAGAAGCAACTGACCAAAGGTTCTAACCCCAGGACACCACGTTCGAATTCAGGGGGAGCCAAAAAGGTCAGGTGGGCCGAGCAGTATAGCGAACCACTATATGAGCATCCAGCACAGTATGTTTCATACTATTATGAGCCCAAGGTCAGGAGGAGCACAAAGCCTCAGAAGAAGAAAGCTCCTGAACCCAAAACTGCCAGAAAGTCAGTATCTCCAAGTCCTGTGGAGAAGAAGGCTGACAAGGTTCAGAAGAAGAAGTCTCTGACTCCTAAGGTCCCGAGACAGATCTGGGTCCCAAAATCACCCACTAACACTTAAGGACCCAAACCCGAACCAAAGGATACCTAAAACTGTTTTACGTGTTGCGGGTGCATAAGGTCCCTTGGATTGTGGACGGCTGCTCAAGATACATGACATATCAAAAGGGACTTGCGACCAATTACATACAAGAAGATGGTCCCGGGAGTGAGTTTGGTGACTACTCTAAAAGGCTATACAAGGGGATACGAAACACGAACATTGGGGCGCTTCGGTTCAAGAGTAACATATGTTGAAGGACTTCAACATAATCTCCTTTACGTTAGTCAATTCTATGATAATCGAATGGAGTTATCTTTGATGTTGGTTTTACGTGATGTTGTTGACAAATCTATAGGGAAAACAGTGTTATCAGGTTCGCGGAGGAAGAATATCTACGTTGCAAATTGGAAAACCGTAGAACCTGAGGCTTGCTTACTTGCTCAGACAAAATCCAGTGATAAAACAGGATGGCTGTGGCACAAGAGACTCAGCCACCTGAATTTCAAGACTATGAACAAGCTAGCCAAGAACTCTAAAGTCAGAGGACTACCCAGTGAAGCGTTTATCAAAGATAGAAATTGTGAAGCATGCTTGAAGGAAAAGCAGACAAAGAATAGCAATCCACCAATTCCGTCACCTTCCACTGATGGAATCCTTCAACTGCTACACATGGACTTGTTTGGGCCAGTTTCTTCAGTGACTATAAGAGGAAAGAAGTATGCCCTCGTCCTTATTGACGACTACTCAAGATATACGTGGGTCATCTTCATAGCCAACAAATCTGATGTCATGACTGAGTTACCTAAGCTGATGAAGAAACTTGGTGTGGAAAAGGACATCAAGATATAGAGATTTCGCTCAGACAGAGGAACATAATTTCTCAACTCAGGTGTAAAAGAGTCTTTGCGATAAAGAGGGAATCAAGCACGAGACATCAGTTGCTCGCACCCCTCGGCGGAATGGACTTGCTTTGAACGTAAGAACATAACACTTAAAGAAGCGGCAAGAACGCTCCTAGCGGACTACTGGACTACCCTCAAAGTTCTGGGCTGATGCTAATGACACCGCCTATTACACTCAGAATCGCTCACTACTTACACAGCTACACATGAAGACACCTTATGAACTGTGGAAAGGGAGAATTCCTTCTATTTTTCATTTTCATATCTTTGGTTGTCCTTGCTTTATTCACAATAATGGGAAAGATCAGTTGAAGGTCTTTGATAGCAAATCGATCAAGGAGTATTCTTAGGATACTCTCGAGTCAGTAAAGCCTTCAGAGTCTTTAACTATCGGACCCTTTGCGTGGAGGAAAGGCCTCATGTTGTTTTTGATGAGTTTGTTGCTGAGGATAGGAAATCTAAGAAGACAAATACAGAAGATGTCAGCAGCAAGCTACGGGATCTCGCACTAAATGATAAAGCGAGAAAGATCCCGCATTGTTGGGATGATGAGTCGAGGCGATGAGGAAATCCGGACTCATCCCGCAAGCACTGTAGGTGACCTAGTTGATTCTACTAAACAGAATCAACATCAGGTAACAACGGTCGATGAGGAAGCCCCGGTGGTTCTTGAGACCTCTGCGAGAATATAAACTCGGGGGAACGACAAATGTTCTCGAGCTAAATGCCCACTGAACACGGAAACTTCGGTAGACCACTAGCCTTCTTCTTGAATTACTTCGATTCTGAGAATAGCACTCTTGAAATGCCTAACACTCCTATTGACTATGCGAAGTAATCTCGGAAGAAGAAGCCAAACTTAGACGTTCATGGCTTGGCGCTCACTCTTCCGATCTTATCATAGGAGATCCATCGGCAACAATAAGGGCGAGATCCAGATTAAGCCAAGGAGAAAGTTCACTCTAAACTGTTTCTTGTCCACATAAGAACCTCGGACGATAGAGGATGCCCTTAACGATCTTTGTCTGGATCATTGCCATGCAAGAAGAGCTGAACTAGTTCGTTCGAAACGAAGTTTGGGAGCTTGTTGACGGACTCAGACATCGGCACATGATCGGCACTAAGTGGGTCTTCAAAAACAAGCGAGATGAAAACAACGTCATTGTCGAAACAAAGCTCGACTTGTTGCTAAGGGATCTTGTCAAGCCGAAGGAATAGACTTTGATGAAACTTTTGCTCCGGTCGCGGGATTCGAAGTTATTCGTCCGTTCCTAGACTATGCGACGCATCAAAGATTTAAAGTCTATCAAATGGATCTAAAGTCGGCATTTACGAACGGCGTGCTGAAGGAAGAAGTCTATGTGGAACAACCGCCGGACTTTCGTCGGGGACATCGGGTGTACAAACTTCGGAAAGCTACGTATGGGTTAAAACAAGCACCCCGGGGCTTGAGTACGATACCCTATCGAGACTTTACGCTTCGAAAGGTTTTTGGAAGGGGACGATGGATCGCACCTGTTCAACATCAAGTTAGGAGATGACATCCTATTGGTGCAAATCTATGTGGACGACATCATTTTCGGATGCGGGAACATGACTATATGTCGACAATTCGAGAAAATGATGAAGGAGAAGTTCGAGATGTCCATGATGGGAGAGATGAACTATTTTCTTGGATTTCAAGTGAAGCGATCACACGAAGGAATATTCATCAATTTAGCCAAATACACTCGAGATCTCCCGAAAAGATTCGATTGCGACTCGAAGCAAGCTAGTCAAGATCCCCATGAATATAAATTTTAAAATCGATCTAGACAAAGAGGGAGCTTACGTTAACTCTCGCGATTATAGAGCTATTATCGGCTTCTTATTATACTTAACGACAAAGCGGACTGATATAACTTATGCTATATGGTGTATGTGCAAGATTTCGGGTGAATCCCAAGCGAAGTCATTTGGACTCGGCAAAGAAGATTCTACGATATCTAAAAGGAACACCCTAACGCGGGGTTATGGTATCCTGGCGATGATAATCTTATACTAGCTGGTTATTCGATGCGATTATGCGGGATGCGGGATAGATCGAAAATCAACTTCTAGAACATGTCGGTTCCTATGCGGCAAGGCGATATCATGGTTTTTCAAAGAAAGAACATTCGGTGGCGGCGTCCGCTTTCCACGGCTGAGTATATGGCTGGCTTTGGAAGTTCTTTGTGCCCGAGATCCTTTGGCTTTGACAACAATTGAGAGATTACGGAATTTCTCAAGATGAAGTGCCCATCTTCTTGCAACTCCACCGGTGCGATTGCTATAACTTCGAGAACCCGGTTCTACATCACGAGATGCAAGCACATGGATATTCGACACCACTTCATCGAGACCATGTCGAGAAGAAGGATATCGGGATGGAAAAGATCCCATACCCGACAAACAAAGAAGGCGGAACATATTGACCAAACCACTAGGCGAGAGCGATTCGAGAGAACTATCGGTTGAGCTAGGTCTACTAGATCCCTACGAGTCTAGTCAATAGAAGGAAACGATGCGATAGGTCGGAAGACTCGGTACTTTGATTCGGTCGGGTGAATCGGGCGGTACACGATGAGGGGGAACGAGAGTTATCGGTACGGCCAAGATCCTCCCCGAGTCTTAACTGGTACCCGGTGATCGTAAAAGTTCGGTGAAGAGGTTTGCGTAGTTTAAATACTTAATATTCTCGAAGCATGCTCGCATTTATTATATCGATCGTTTCCACTCGGTAGTTTAATGAGCATTTATTTCCCGCTATTAAATTTTCAAGGTTTAAGTCGGTAGAAACCGTTTTTCATTTAAAAAGCTTAGACTTTAATGTTGCACATAGCGCATATAATGGATGTCTTCTCACCTTACTTTAGCTGCGCATATCTTACACGGGTCTAGGTTAGAGGCGGCTATAGTAATCATTCCTTTTATAACATCGAGATCTGGCAACGTCATTAAAAAGCGAGTTTTCATCACAAGCTTTGCCCGATTAAAACCGGTTGATCTTCATTTCTTATAAAAACACTCGTCTTCTTCTCTAATCTATCTTTTTCACCATTATCGCACTTAGAGCAATTTCAGCATTCAGTTTTCATTCTCTACAAAATGTTTCTGTTTTCTACTCTAGCTCTTCGTTTACGGTAATTTCCTATTCCTCTGCTTAAACTCGAACTAACTTTCTCTATTTTCAAGTGCTAACGAGCTTTTTGCAGATATTCATGGCGATCGTTTTGACCCCACCCCACGTTGAGGAGATCATCAAGTCGAGGGTTCAGTTCGAACCGACGATGGTGCTCCATCAGGCAGACCTTCCATACCTAGACCTTGAAGAGTCTGGCCTTGAGCTTCTCGTGACGAAGCATCCAAGATCGTATCTCCCCCGCCAAGTGGCTGAAGTATACTTTAACTGGCGATCGGTGGAAGATACAGATGGGGAGATGTCCCAGTTTGCTTATATGAGGGAAGTGGCTCCTTAGAAATGGAATTCAAGTCACTTCGATATTAATATCGGGGCGGCTGAAGGCTTCGTTTGACCTTCACCGCCTATGGGATATCTCCAGGTGGGCTATAAGGAGAAGGAGCTCAATGCTTATGTTCATCGCTTACGTGGCGAGATGACATCTCCTTCAAGTCCGCATTGCCCAAGAACCAACTCTTGCCTGGGAGTACCACGGGCTCGCTTACATCGTCACTCATATCTTGTCGGCGCCGCCGGCTCGTTCGATCGGCTATCCAGGCCCGGACTTCAGCGAGATGATGGCGATTGTTGATGGAGTCCGGGTTAGCTCGGATGGAGTTCTATGTGGCCGGGTGAGGCTCGGGCACAAAGTTTGTCGCCACACGATCCGGAGAGAGGGAGACTAGTTAGTGTGGGCAAGCTACTTGTATGGGACAAAGATGTCCCATGCCGATAGAGGACTCCGTATCGAATCATGCATCGTTTGCGATTCCGGATACTTCGACAACAAGCTCATCAAATTCAAGACGAGGCTGCTTGAGAAGTCGGTCGGCCGTGGACCTCTTGAGCTTAAGAGGACTTCTCTTGAATTGCCTCCACGTCGGCCGACTGCCAAAGCAAAAAAGGCTTGCAAAGTGGGAACCTCGAGGTTCCGGCAAGAAAGCTGCTTCTCCTCCACCACCTCGGGAGGAAAGCATTTTGGATGCGATACGGAATCGAGTGTGTAACCCTCGAGGATAAGGTACACCGTGTCAGCTCAGAGGAGACTCAGCGAGAGGAAGTTGAGGAACCGGCTGATGAAGTCTCCATTGAATGGTCGACGTTGCAGAAGACTCGTCTTCGAGCCACGGGACAAGTCTCCGCACGGATCCACTAAAATTTCGATCATCGGGGATGCGGTCGACGTAGCGATCAAGGCAAGGACACAAATCTTTGCTGAGGTTCCTTAGGCCGGGACATCCTCTAAGATCTGATCAAACAGTAGTCAACATTGTCCCTACTGGCAGAAGAACAGAGTCTGCAATCAGCTATTGGGTTTGGGGAACCCGCTGACCTAGCTTCGTTCGAGGACTAGAGATCTGCCATGCTCTATCTTCTCAGCCTAAGGTCCTCCAAACAGAATGCCAGCAACCCATCGCAGCCATCCCATCATGACGACAACAACGATGATGATGATAATAATGATGAGGATCGGGCACTACCCAAGGAAGCGGACCGGGGAGAATGCGCTAAGGGTAAAACTCCCGGCCCGAGAAGGGTAAGTCACCACCTCCACCATCTACATCGGGGAGAAGCCCCGTTGCCTCGAAGCCCGGCCAAGAGCAACAACTCGCGATATCGAGCGGAGGCTCGGAACCGGTTCTTATCGAGATAAAACCTATCGGTTCCGTGGCCTCCCAAGTACGTCGTCAGCAGAGCCGTCAAGAAGTAGGGAGACAAAAATCGTCTCCTCGCTAAGGATGTCCACACGAAGTTGGCACAATATACCAAGTCTCGAGCGAGGCAGGTTGACAATTTTACCCAAACAATTAACCAAAATTACGATATCCCTTGTTCGCCCTTTTGAGCCTTAGCAATTTTTCTTGATTTAACCAATTGGGTGTGGGTTGAA
Organism: Lavandula angustifolia; assembly: GCA_028984105.1. Classification (NCBI taxonomy): domain Eukaryota; kingdom Viridiplantae; phylum Streptophyta; class Magnoliopsida; order Lamiales; family Lamiaceae; genus Lavandula; species Lavandula angustifolia. Next base: position 6,470,191 of record CM054818.1, on the reverse strand, counting down.
TTTGTGGAGAAGAGTATGAGTTGAATATGTTGAACATGATTGGTTTTGGGATGAATTTAAAGAATGAAAAGAAAATGAAGTTTCTTATGACTTGGTACCGAACTTCGATGAACTACGGTGTAACACAAATTAAAAAAATTATTTGAGGTGAGAGTCGGCAAGTCGGGAAAAAGAAAATAAAAGCATGAATGTGCAAATGTGTTTTTGAGAGATGAGGAAACATGAATGGTTGGTTGTGGTTTGAAAGTTGATAAATCTTGGTTGGTGAAGGAAGATGACATTGTTGTTGAGAAGTGAGATGGTTAGGCATGTCGGTGATTAAGTATCATAGAATGATCTTTCTTTGGGGAATGAGTCACTTGGCCTAAATTATATCCTACCTTACCAAAGAGCCTACATTACAACCAAATAAAAGTCCTATTTGATCTTTGTCTAAAAGCACACGCTAGCAATGGAGAGGTTAGACGATTTCCAAGCCTATGGTAGTCTATTTGTTTGTTTTGAAATGAGAGAAAGCACGTCCTATCTTAAACACTTGAGAGTTGAGGGTTACATTTATATATATCCATGTTGTGAGGGTTCTAACTAGAGGGGCGAGTATTGACATTTGTTGAAACATGTGAAATATTCATTAGGTGTTTGCATTAGTTCGAAAATTTTGAGAAAGTACGAAGCTTAAAATCGGTCATCTATTCGCTCTGCCATGTTTGTTTTCTTATTTTCTCTCTTTTGTCGATTGAGGACAATCAACACTTTAAGTTTGGGGGGTTGACAAACATGGATTTTTCCTAGTTTATAGCGTGTTTAGATGTCGGTTTTAGATGGAAAATTATGTTTGGAACAAGTATTTGGATTGAATTTGTTTAATCTTGTGAAATGTGATACTTGTTTGCCTTTTTGTTGAAATTGTAGAAAAAGGGTAAAAATCATGGTGTTTGAACATAATGGAGTTAAAGTGCAGCTCGATACGAGTAAATGGACGAAGACGGCTCGAGATTTGGATTTGAAGCAGTGAGAGCGAGTCGAAAAGAAGTTGGAGTTGTAGGCTGTGACAACCCGGATGCGGCTGCGTGAGGGTCATCACGGTGGAGATTAAAGAAAGCGGGGACGCGACTCGGACGCGGCCGCGTCGGGCGTTACGGAATGGATGAAAAACACGTGTGCGCTACCCGACGCGGCCCAGGTGTCGGGGTCGTTTTAAAATTCTTTGTTTTAATCGGCCGGGAATTACATAAAAGCCCTTACTTAGGGTTAAGATTTAAAGGCTATATAAATCCAAATGGGGCACCGCTAAGGGGGATCTTTCTCATATCTTTTACTTTCAAAAATCCTACAACCTTTGGGAGAGCTCTTGAGGAGAAGAGAGGAAGGAAGAAGATCAAGAAATCAAGTTCAACACTATCAGAGACTTTATTTTTTTCTTCAACGCTTTCTTTTGCTGCGAACATGAATTCTTGTGATTTTGTTGATTTTGTTGCTTTGTCTATGAGTAGCTAAATCTCTTTATTCTAAGGTTAGAAAGTAGGTGTATGATTTAATTACGGATCTTTTGCAAATCAATTACGCTATTTATTCCTCCTTCTTGTGTTCATTTTTTGAGTGCTTGTTTAGTTGCTTGATCACCAATTAAACATAATTTGTTGTGTTGATTCGAGATTCGAGAGAGGAGAATTAATGCTTGATCTAGGATAGAAGACATGTTAATCATTCAACGCCCAAAAGGTTTGATGTTAATGTGAGAACAATAGATCCTAGGAGCTTTTAGGAGTAACAGGCTAGTAATTACTTGGAGACAATTTTACAAGCATGTTATCTACGGTCTAGAGTACGCCCCAAAGGTTATATAGACTACATTGTGATCGTTTTAGGAGAGAATAAGTTTTCCCCATATTTTCTTCTAAGCTCATTTATTTAGTTATTTAAATTGTTATTTTTAGGTTTAGAAACTCATCAATTTTTGAAGTCTAAATAGAGGATAACGATAAGAATTAGTATTCACTAGTTTAATTAGTCTCTGTAGGATCAACCTTGCTTCTCTATCTAAAATTGCACCCGTACACTTGCGGCGTGTCGATAAATTAGCAAACACTAAGTTGTCTCTCTCTTCTCTCACTCTTAATGTTTCTTCTTTTCTCTTTCTTTCTCACTTCTCTCTTTCTTGTTCTCTCTCTCTCTCTCTCTCTCTCTCTCTCTCTCAGTCTTCCTGTTTCGCTAACTCTCTTTCTTTCTCTCTTCTCTCTCTTCTCTAACTCTTACGGCTTCTTCTTCTCTCTTTCTTTCTCACTTCTCTCTTTCTTATCTTTTTGCCATCTCTTTTTCCTTCACTAAATTTTTCCTATGTCTCCACTTTCTCTTTCATGTTTTTTCATCTCATCTCATCTCTCTCTCTCTCTCTCCCTATCTCTCTCTCTCTCTCCCTCTCTTGTTTCGTTATATCTCTTTCTTTCTCTCTTCTCTCTCTTCTCGCCCTCTTCTTGTTTCTTGTTCTCTCTTTCTATCTCACTTCTCCCTTTCTTATTATTTCGCCCTCCCTCTATCTCTTGTTTCGCTATATCTCTTTCTTTCTCTCTTCTCTCTCGCTCTCTCTTTCCCTCTCGCTCTTCTCTCTCTCTCTCTCTCTCTCTCTCTCTCTCTCTACTGTTTCGCTATATCTCTTTCTTTCTCTCTTCTCTCTTTTCTCTCACTCTTCTTGTTTCTTCTTCTCTCTTTCTTTCTCAATTTTACCTCTATCTATTTCTCTTTCATGTTTCTCATCTCATCTCATCTCTCTCTCGCTCTTTCTCTCTCTCTCTCTCTCTCTCTCTCTCTCTCTCTCTCTCTCTCTCTCTCTCTCTCTCTCTCTCTTCTGTTTTGTTATCTCTCTTTCTTTCTATCTTCTCTCTCTTCTCTCACTCTTATTGTTTCTTCTCTGTCTCTTTCTAAGTCTCTTTCTTTCTCTCTTCTCTCTCATCTCTCATTCGATTGTTTCTTCTATCTCTCTTTCTATCTCTCATTCATTCTCTCTTCTCTCTCTTCTCTCACCACTTCTTGTTTATTGTTTCGCCTTCTCTCTTTCCTTCTCTCAACTTTTCCTCCCTCTCTCTCTCTCTCTCTCTCTCTCTCTCTCTCTCTCTCTTCTGTTTCGCTATCTCTCTTTCTTTCTCTCTTCTCTCTCTTCTCTCCACTCTTCTTGTTTCTTCTTCCCTCCTTCTTTCTCACTTCTCTCTTTCTTATCTTTTTGCCTTCTCTCTTTCCTCTCAATTTTTCCTCTATCTCTTTCCCTTTCATGTTTCTCGTCTCATCTCATCTCTCTCTCTCTCTCTCTCTCTCTCTCTCTCTCTCTCTCTCTCTCTCTTACTGGTTCGCTATATCTCTTTCTTTCTCTTTTCTCTTTTCTCTCTCTTCTCTCACTCTTACTGTTTCTTCTTCTCTCTTTCTTTCTCATTTTTACCTCAATCTCTTTCTCTTTCATGTTTCTCATCTCATCCCATCTTTCTTTCTCTCTCTCTCTCTCTCTCTCTCTCTCTCTCTCTCTCTCTCTCTCTCACTCTCTCTCTCTTCCTGTTTCGTTATCTCTCTTTCTTTCTTTGTCTTCTCTCTCTTACGTCGCTCTAGCTTGTTTCTTCAATCTCTCTTTCTATGTCTCTTTCTTTCTCTCTTCTCTCTCTTCTCTCATTCTTCTTGTTTCATCTATCTCTCTTTCTATCTCTCATTCATTCTCTCTTCTCTCACCCATCTTGTGTATTGTTTCGCCTTCTCTCTTTCCTTCTCTCAACTTTCCTCTCTCTCTTTTTCTCTTTCATGTTTCTTATCACATCTCATCTCTCTCTCTCTCTCTCTCTCTCTCTCTCTCTCTCTCTCTCTCTCTCTCGCTCTCTCTCCACGCTTCTGTTTCACTATCTCACTTTCTTTCTCTCTTCTCTCTCTTCTCTCACTCTTACTATTTCTTCTTCTCTCGTTTTTTTCACTTCTCTCTTTCTTCTTTGTTTTTGCCTTCTCTCTCTCCTTCTCTCAACTTTTGCTCTCTCTCTCTCTTTCTCTTTCATGTTTCTCAATTCATGTCATCTCTCTCTCTCTCTCTCTCTCTCTCTCTCCCTCACACACACACACACACGCTCTTCTTCTGTTTCGTTATCTCTCTTTCTTTATCTCCTCTCTCTCTTCTCTCACTCTTCTTGTTTCTTCTTTCTCTCTTAATTTCTCTCTTCTCTCTCTTAACGTGTCTTCTTTTGTTTCTTCTATCTCTCTTTATATCTCTCTTTCATTCTCTCTTCTCTCTCTTCTCTCACTCTTCTTGTTTCTTCTTCTCTCTTTCTTTCTCAATTTTACCTCTATCTCTTTCTCTTTCATGTTTCTCTTCTCATCTCATCTCTCTCTCTCTCTCTCTCTCTCTCTCTCTCTCTCTCTCTCTCTCTCTCTCTCTCTCTCTCTCTCTCTCTCTCTCTCTCTCTCTCTCTCTCTCTCTCTCTCTCTCTCTCTCTCTCTCTCTCTCTCTCTCTTCTGTTTCTGTTATATCTCTTTCTTTCTATCTTCTATCTCTTCTCTCACTCTTACTGTTTCTTCTATCTCTCTTTCTAAGTCTCTTTCTTTCTCTCTTCTCTCTCTTCTCTCATTCTGACTGTTTCTTCTATCTCTCTTTCTATCTCTCATTCATTCTCTCTTCTCTCTCTTCTCTCACTCTTCTTGTTTATTGTTTCGCCTTCTCTCTTTCTTTCTCTCAACTTTTCCTCGCTCTCTGTTTCTCTTTAATGTTTCTTATCACATCTCATCTCTCTCTCTCTCTCTCTCTCTCTCTCTCTCTCTCTCTCTCTCTCTCTCTCTTGCCCTCTCTTACTCTTTTTCCCGATCTCTCTTTCTTTCTCTCTTCTCTCTCTTCTCTCACTCTTACGATTTCTTCTTCTCTCTTTCTTTCTCACTTCTCTCTTTCTTGCTATTTCGCCTTCTCTCTCTCCTTCTCTCAACTTTTGCTCTCTCTCTCTCTCTCTCTCTCTTTCTCTTTCATGTTTGTCATTTCATGTCATCTCTCACTCTCTCTCTCTC